>CM062819.1:1814462327-1815183160 GCA_031772625.1 Pinus tabuliformis | reverse complement strand
CTTAAATTGTGCCTCCTTTTGGTATGTCTTGCTTGGTAAATTATCAGTGAAATCATGGATCCAATCCCACTTAATTCGCTCTCCTTTTATTCTGCATTTTGGTGACCAAATCACCCAGCAAAACAAGCCTCTTGGCTTTGCCACGGGACTTTATCTTGATTAATGTCCTCCCTTGTGTAGTCTTATACTTGCCACATGTTTAGAATGCGAATCTTAGTAACCGGATTTGAATTGGATGAATATGAAATAACCGGATTTTAAATAAACAACTTTACAAAAATATATATAAACATTTTTATAAAATTAATGTCATTTAAACTCAAAATTATTATTTAACCTGACATTCTGGGCTTCAAAAGTAAAACCACGATAAAATTGGTTTTGAGAAAACAAAGGTGAAAGTAAATTGGGTTGATTCTGGGCTTCAAAAGTAAAACCCCGATAAAATTGGTTTTGAGAAAACAAGGTGAAAGTAAATTGGGTTGATAATCGTATGCATTTTTAGAGACGATATCTATTTGTAAAATGATGTTGTTTTGATATATACAACATCGTGATTAACATTGAGAAATATATGTAATACGCTAAAATAGGAAGGGTACAACCCTATTTAACTAGTGCAAGATTAATCATTTAATGCATTTTTACTTTACTAACTCCATTTGACTTTTGCACATCATCTTCTTATTAAGTTGGGGGCTATTTTTTCACTAAGATTCTCATCTTTTTTAAGAAAGCTCAAAATTTTAGTGTGTCATTTCACCAAGGAAATGTTACAACATAGATTCCAACATGAGGCTACCTCCTGTGGGAAGTGAAGAACTACAAACCAAGTGCCTTGAATTCTTTGGGTATGGAGTTATGTCCTTAAAATTAATTCATATCAAATCAAATTATTTTGCAAACTACCACTTGTGATTTGTAACCTGCGATCTAACATGCTGCAGAAAAATCACAAATTGCAAACCAAATTCCATTACTGCAACCAAAGAATATCCATTCATGAATTTCAACCTTTTTAGTGACTTGCAGAGTATGACAATAAAAGGATTAGGAAAAAAATTGGAAAAAAAAACATACTACTACACGATTTTGAAAAATTAAGAATCATATTTTGATTAATTTCCTTCAAAACATTCTTTAATATGGGTTTCATGGTTGAATTGATCTTGTAACTTGCAACCTGTGACCTTAACCTGTTCTCCTGAAACTGAACAAATTCACACACAACAGACTGAAACTGTTGAAATATACTGAAAGCGAATTGATCTATTACACACGAAATGCCCACACCTCAAACTTATTTAATCTCACACCCCTACCTATTGAACTAAAATTATGCCTTGTTAATTGTAATCAAACTTCCAGTGCAACCAAGTGAGAAGTGGATTATCTACTAGACCACCTTGCATAAAACTAAAAACAAGAAAAGTATTTATAATATGAAAGAAAAATTCCATGAGCAACTTATACTTACAACTACTAATTAGTAAGTTGTTGGAATATGAAACATTGAAAAACTTTGAGGACTTCACCCTTTGTTGATGTTTAAATAAAAATATCATGTTAAATGAAAACTTCATTCTAATTAACAATACTGAGCTCTGATTAAATGAACATGGTTAAAAAATTAGGTTTCAGGGAGATCTGCCAGGGTTTCTAGTGAGTTAGGGTTTTCTGACTTATGAATCCTAGCTAGCTAATCTTCCTTCTGCACAAGTCTTCCTCCTCATCTCTAACGAGGTTTTCTCTGACTAACATATTGAACCACCCACGAGAGGGGGAGCCCCTCCCTCCTTCAAATTTGTGCTTATTGGCAATCAACGATATGGTCCTAGCCCCTCTAGATCAACATGGAAACAAAGTAATAAACAAACCACCTCTCTAGCGTTGTGTGTGCTATGGAAGTCCAAACTGTAGGGTGGTTTTCTATCAAAAGGTAGCCAAAAACCCTCAGGTGGTCATCCCCAACAATCGCTTGGCTCAATCCCAGTAGTTCATGCAAGACCATGCAATTATATGAAAATTTATGGGAATTTGGCCCAGGGAAATGAACATTCTCCATTTTATCTATCTAAAATGGAAACGAGAGGCCCTAATTGAGCTTCATCTAAGACAAAAAAGCTTCTTCACTGTGATCTTTGAAGATCTAGAGGATAGGATAAAAGCTCTAGATAATGGCCCCTATTTCATGAATAGTGTTGGGATTTTTATGAGGCATTGGGAGCCTTGCTGCAATCCAATAAAGGAACAATTCCTGGTAGCTCTCATCTTAGTCATACTCTACTCCTTACCAAAAGATTTCTTGGAAGAGGACCTTCTAGAATCAATTGACAATTCCATTGGAAATTTTGTGCAAATGTCATAAATCACCAGACCTCGTAGATTCCATTCTTATGCTTGGACCTGTGTATATATGAACATCTCCCAACCTCATACGAAATCAGTGGAAATTGAATATCAGGATGATGTATGGTCATAGCTCTTGGACTATGAACATGTCCCATTCAAATGTTGTATTTTCCATGAGTATAGGTACCTTTTCTGGGACTGTCCATAATGGCCAAAGGAAAATTTGGCTCCTTTAGCCCCCACCCCTTTGGATGGCTTCTAGGAATTCATGGGTTGACATTCATCAAACAACATGGGTACTCCAATCATGCCCCTACGACTCCTCCACCAATGGCCTCGAATCGACAACCTAAAAATCGCTTTACTCTCCTCAAATCACCTAGAGAAAAATAAGATTTGAAATCTCCAACATATGCAACTCATTCGTAACAAGCGATGGAAGTCGAAGACAACCGAGGAAAACCTAAGAAGAAATAAGAAAGCAAGAAAAAATCCCCAGGGGCTCAAACTAATGGAAAAGAGATTCAAAGGGTTCTCATTCAAGTTGAGCAAGCTTTGGAAACCAACATTAAAATGGATCAACTCAATTTAGATGAGAAAATCGTGGTGGGCTAACTAAGGAAATGGGCCAAGGATGGCTCTGAGGACATCCCTCAAGAGAAACTAGACCAATTCCATCAAATCTTCAAAGAATGGGATCAGTGTTAGGCCCCCCCAAAATCATCCCCTCACTCTTCCTTGGTAATTTGCGAGGAAGGCGCCTCCACTCAGTGCGCAGAGTCTAGCTCGGTCCTGGAAAAAAGGAGAAAAGGTAGGAAACCTACAAGGGGGGTCATCAAGGAGACTAGATCTATCTTGGCTAACCTTGGACAAACAAATGTCCTCACGAAGTACTACCAGAGATCTCTTCCCCTTCCTCAAATTTATCTCATGGAACATTCAAGGCCTCAATTAAAAAGGTAAGTTGAGGCACCATAAATATAGGAGACATCAAGAAAAACTAGATATCATAGTTCTTCAGGAAATGAAAGTGACGCAAAAGAAGCTAGAGGAAATTGGATGCCAGTGCTAGCCAGGGGCGAACTGCATGGCGCTAAATGTCAAGGGCACAACTGACGGGATATGGCTTCTATGGGATACCAAATCCATAATTCTTAGGTCCTCGAGAGCCTTCCCCTCTTCGACTAATTTGAATGCATTGGTTACAAAACTCAATTATTTCTAATGGGGATCTATGGTCCGATGATCCCTTGAGAGAAGGCTAGCTTCCTTTCTAGTTTGCTGAAGTTGAATGGTATTATGGCCACCAATAACTGGATCCTCGCTGGTGACGCCAATATGATAAATGATGTAAGTGAAAAGAAAGGAGAAGTCAGAAGAATTAACCCCATCTCCAAATCCTTCCAAGAAACAATTCAGGAGTTGGACATGGAAGACATCGAGTTCAACAATGGTATTTTCACTTGGAACAACGATCGAGGATGTAAGCATCAAAGCACCTCGAAGCTAGATCATTTTCTTCTATTTGATAATATTCTTCTAGAATATTTATATTTCCATGCCTATATCCTCCCCTATCATGGATTTAATCACTAGACCATTTTGCTAGAAATCGATCTAAGGATGGCTCCAAGGAATCGACCTTTCCGATTTGAATCCTTTTGGATTGAAAGACCTGACTTCATCCAAAAGCTTGAAGGATGGTGGTGGGAGATCTCAGTATCTGGCCATAACCTCATGGAAACCTTCCAGCTCAAGCTAAAGGAGATAAAGAGGAAAATTAAAGATAAAAATATATCCGACTTTGCTAACATCCATAAATATAAATGGGATTTGGAGGGAAAAATGAAAGAAATCCAGCAAAAAATCATTCTTGATGGAAGGAATGTGGAGTTGGAGTCCTAGGAGGGGTGGGTCCTAGAGGCTCTGGAACAAAGAAGGAAGCACGAAGAGATTCTTTTCATATAGAAATCAAGAGTCCAATGGCTCAAAGCAGGGGAATGGAAAAAAAAGTTTTTCCACAACACAATGCAAAAACATGGGTAGGTGAACATAATCGTTTCCCTCAATGGTTAGAATGGTTAGAGACTATTCCATCATGAGGACATAAAAGAAGCATTGATCAACCACTTTCAATCCATTCTTCAGGAACCTTAGGAATATATAAGGGAAGCCATCTCCAATATTTGAAAATGCATCCCTCAAATGGTATTTGAAGAGAAAAACAAGGCCTTTACTAAGAAAATATCTATTATGAGGTATAAAAAGTGATTCGTGATCTCCCCTCCAATAATTCCTCGGACCGGATGGCTACACTTTGGACTTCTACAAATCATGTTGGCCCTTTATGGGAACTGAGATTCACGCATTAGTGGAAGAAGATTAATGATCTAGGTGGATCTCCAGACACCAGTGGCATGGACAAGGCTCAAAATTCAAAGTGGTGAAAAGACGATGAACTTGACATCAGATCGAAGTGCTTGTCGCCATGATTCCAACAGTGTGAATGACAGTCCTATCTGAGTCCCGATGTAGGGGATAGAGGCAGTCAAAGTTGGGTTGAGTTTTTTCTCACTGGGCAGGCTTAACAAAGACACAATTTAAACTTTTCTGGCCGACAGAATCTGGCCAACTTCGGCTAGATTCCTGGCAAAATCGTTGCCTCGTTAAAATGACTCCTTCAACTTAAAATCAGAATTTTTACCAACAGCATATGGTTTTGAATTAAAAAAAAATTGGGTGGCGGGCCACCAACCCCGCCTCCCCAACTCCATCCACATAACATTATTATATTAATCGGAGGGGTGAGCTATGAACCCCAGCCCCTCCCACAGAACTAACAACCCAAAATGGGGTGGGCAGCCATGACCCCGCCAACCCACAACTCACACCAAACGACATTTTTTAATATATATATTAGGTGGTGGACCAGCCCTTAGGGCATGGACCTAGCCATGCCCAAAGGAAATGCAACATATTTTCATGACAGAGGTGGGTACGATGGGTGGGCCGCCCAAGATGGGCCCAACCCAACCATTATTTAAAAAAAAAAAATTGCTATGTGAAAAAAGGAGGTGGGGTTTGACCGCCCGACCTCCTCCCTATTAACCGGATATTCCACCAACATGCCACAACTAATTTATTGAGAAATCTGCCAAAGTTTATTATTTAAATCCATTTTATCAGTACGCCCAAGGGGAGGACACAATGCACGTAGTTTGAGGCAGAATTTTGCAGGAGGGCCGAATTTCCACTTTGTCAAATTTTGACAAATTTTATATGGTTTCAGCATTTCTCGACGCCACGAACGCAATGGCGCTTTTGGTTTCTCCATCAAAGTTATGCAATTTTCGGCCATTCCTCAATATGAAGGTATAAAACTGTTTTTTTGTAACTGATGCTTGTACTCTTCTTTCTCATGCCACTTAATGAATGAATTCCTTCCCATTGATCGAGTAGGTCCTGGAGACGTAGTCCAAGTCAGATGAAATCCTTTATCAAGTCTTGTTGTCTTCTTTCATGCTTTATGTGTTTCTCCTCTTCTCTTATGTGCAACTAAATTTCTATGTTTAAGCTACAATTTATGCATGTAATTCTTTAATACATCTATAAGCAAAAGATCTTGGATCAAGTGGTATCAGAGCAGGTCTTTTTAGATGTGAATTGCATGTTTGTATGCTAACAAGAAATAGGCTCCAAAGAGGCGAAGGGAAACTAACGTCGTTCAATCCCGAAGTAGGGCATGCACATCGAAGGAGAAACATTGGAAATGAAGAGGCTCGTCATGAAGAGGAACTCAATTTTCGTAAAACCTTCTATACAATGGCAGAAAAATGTTTGTCAGTTGCTTTCAAGGCTGGAGAAAGCAAAAGGGAAAAAGGAAGAAGAAAAAGGTTCAATGCATGTAATTGGTGAATAAGAACCCCCTCCTTCTCCTTCCACGAGTGAAAGCTCTTCTTCCTCTCATCATCATCATCGTAGAAATTTAAGGGGTGCATCTAAGAAACCTTTCTTTGTTAGATGTCAAATTTGATATTCCCATGTATAACGGTAAAAGTAATGCAGAAATGCTTGATTACTGGATTAGGCAGATTGAGATCTACTACAGGATTCAACAGATCGAAGAGGATGAGGCAAAGATTCAGTTGGCCTCTCTTCGACTGAGTGGCACTGCTCTCGTCTGGTGGGAGAGAAAATTGTGAAGCAATAAGGGTGTGGGTAATCTTCTTTCCTCGTGGCCTAGTTTCATGTATGCATTAAAGGAACAATTTTGTCCCTTGGGTTATAGGAAAAAAGCCTTAATGGATTGGTAATACTTAAGGCAAGGCAGAGGTCAGGATGTTCAGATCTTTACAGAGGATTTTAGAAAACAATCACTTAATTTGGGCTCTCACATGACTCACCTAAAGTAGTAACTAAGTATACTAGATCATTACATAGTTACATTAAACATTCATTATTATTGTTTGAACCTACTACCACTGACTCGGCTAGTGTAAACGCCATTCATCTGGAAAGCAGGGGAACACCTGAATGGGATGACCACCCAAAGAGAGCCGCAACAACCAAGGGAAGGGTAGCAAAGCCATCTAAGGGGCATGATGAAGAATATTGCTGGAAGTTGCACCCTTAGCTGAGACCTAAAAGGAATGACAGAAAGGGGAAGTAGAAGGCCATGACCACCTGGCAACAAAACCAAGATTCTGAGTCAGAGGAAGATGATAAGGTCGCAGCTACAGGATTTACACGAGGTAGTCCCATTGGCTTAGGGTCTGATTCTGGAGATGAAAAAAAGTTTGCAACCCTTGGGATTGTGGCAGGAGGACCAATAGATTTAGGGTCTGATTCCGGCCACGAATCAAGGATTTCAAGAGACATAATGAAAAGGGCACTCCTCGCAGCAAGACTCCAAGAACTTGAGGTGATCAACCACCACATCAAAGTAGAGAATGCTAAGCTAAGGAGGATACTGCGGGAGGAAAGGGAAGAAAAACAAAGATTACTACACTAGTTGCAAGCCAATGACAAGGCCTTTGAAAAGCTACAGCATCACTATCCAGAGGTAAAAAGAGATTCCTTTATTTCATATGATTTTCATGATGATGAATTTGCTACTTTTGAAAAACATACTACAGGGATTGGATCCAAACTATTGAAGAAGATGGGGTATCAGGGAAAGGGCCTTGGCATCAAAGGCTAAGGAATCGTAAACCCCATTGAAGTCAAGGAATTTCCACATCGTGCAGGACTCAGATACGCTAGAAAGGAAATGGGAGAAAGCTCCAATACAGCTAGTAACCAGCTAATGGTAGACGATGAAATTCCCTCCTCATAGTCCATTTATAGTGAGGGCCCCATAAACACTTTTTGGAGGAGCACTAGGGGAAAGCACCCCAAGTCAACTCCAAAAGTCTGGAGGAAAAAGAATCTTTGTAGCCATTGCAACAAAGAGGGACACCAACAAACCGTGTGTCCGATGCCCCATGCTCTGGAAACATCGTTGGGGGACTCGAAAGGTGAACATTTTCAGTAAATGAATCCACCCCATTCACAGTGGTGTACTTTATTAAGTTGGTTTCTCTAAGGTAGAAACTTGTTATGGCCACCATTGTAAATCATACGTTACAAGTAAATGTAAAAGTGAAGGTGTGTTTCCTATCACTTCAAAATGCAATAATGATGTTTTGGCCTTTCTTTATTAGTAGTTGAGATATCGATTACTTTTTATGTAATCATTCACAAAGGAGTGTGTGCTATAAACTCTTGGTAAGGAAGGCTTGTTAAGTCATGTGTGGTGTGCATGATTGCAAAAAAAAAATTGTACTAGTTTTGCGTGTAGATGATCGAAAGTATGGGTTGAAAGGGACACAAATATTGTGCTAAGTGTAAATGCTTTTGAGGCCCAAAAGCTCCTCAGCGGGGAGGATTTATCGAGGTGTATGTCCAGACACTAGTGGCATGGACAAGGATCAAAATTCAAAGTGGCATAAGGACGATGAACTTGACATCAGATCGAGGTGCTCATCGCCCTAATTCCAATGGTGCAAACGACACTCCAATACGAGTCTGGATGAAGGAGATAGAGGAAGTAAAAGTTAGGTTGAATTTTTGTCGACTGGGTAGGCTTAACAAAGACACAATTTGAACTTTTATGGCGGATGGAATCCAGCTAACTCTAGCTAGATTCTGGGAAAAACTATTTCCTAACTAAAATGACTCCATCTTAAAATCATAATTTTTACCAACGGCATATGGTTTTGAATTTAAAAAAAATGGTGGCAGGCCACCAACCCCACCACCCCAACTCTATCCACATAACGTTATTATATTAAGCGAAGCAATGGGCTACTACCCCCATCCCCTCCCATTGAACTAACTACTCAAAATGGGGTGGGCAGCCATGACCTCGCCACACCACAACTCACACCAAACGACATCATTTAATATATAGAGTGGATGGTGGGCTAGCCCTTGGGGCATGGACCCAACCATGCCAAGTGGAAACAAAAAAGCTTTGCATGGTGAAGGTGGGTATGGCGAGTGGGCCACCCAAGGCAGGCCAAACCTAAGCATTATTTAAAAAAAAAGAAATTGCTATGTAAAAAAAGAAGACGAGGTTTGACTACCCGACTTTAATTGGATCTTCCACCAATGCGCCACAACTAATTTATTGAGAAATCCACCCATGTTTATTATTTAAATCCATTTTATCAGTGCACCGAGGGGGAGGAGGCAGTGCACGCAGTTTGAGGTAGAATTTTGCAAGAGGGCCGAATTTCCACTTTGTCAGATTTTGACAAATTTTATATGGTTTCAGCATTTCTCGATGCCACGAACGCAATGGTGCTTTTCGTTTCTCCATCAAAGTTTTGAATTTTTTGACCATTCCTCAATATGGAGGTATAAAACTCTTTTTTTGTAATTGATGCTTGTACTCTTCTTTCTCATGCCACTTAATGAATGAAGGCCTCCCCATTGATTAAGCAGGGCCCGGAGACGTAGGCCAAGTCAGATGAATTCCGTTATCAAGTCTTGTTGTCTTATTTCATGCTTTATGTGTTTCTCCTCTTCTCGTATGTGCAAACTAAATTTATATGTTTAAGATACAATTTATGCATGTAATTCTTTAATACATCTATAAGCAAAAGATCTTGGATCACTCATCAAAGTTGTAGATTCTGGTTAGATATAAAAACCACTTTTTTTACGCTTATCCCAAAAAAGGAGGAGCAGTGGATCCAAATGGCTTTAGACCCATCCCTCTTTGTAATGTTACATACAAGATAACCTTAGGAAACATGGTCTGCTGACTCAACCCTTTAATGAAACACATCATTAGCCCGAAGTAAATAGCGTTCGTAGAAGGCAGGAAAATAATGGACAACATCATCATAACTCATGAAATGGTACACTATTTGAAATCCTCTAAATATCATGGTATGCTCATCAAAATAGGCATGTCAAAAGCTTTCAATCACATAAGTCTGAATTATCTCCTTTCTGTTATTGATGCTTTTGGTTTCTTCCACTCATATATCACTTGGGTTAAATCCATGATCGAAACCCTCTTCTATTCTATCATTGTCAATGGTTCTCCCTCCTGGCCTTTCAGCTGTGTGAGGGGCTTAAGGCAAGGGGGTTCTCTCCTGCCCTTCTTATACATCATTGCAGTAGAGGGCATGGGAATATTAATCAAATTTTCCTCCCTCCGCGGACTCATCAAAGGTTTGAAAATATCTCTAGACGCTCATCTAGTTTTACATTAGCAATTTCTTGATGACAATCAACTCCTTAGTAAGCCCACTCTACGTGAGGTTCATCATGTATGCTCCATCTTGGAAAATTTCAAACAAGCTTCTGGAACAGTTGTCAACATGGGACAAATTTGAAATTTTCTTCTTTAGTACCCATAGGGGGGGGTCCAGGCTCACTTGGTCAGGTCCCTAGGCTTCTGAATCATCTCTCTTCCTAGCACCTATTTGGGTATCCCTCTGATTTCGAAATTTCTGAGATGATCCTACGAGAAAGACCTCCTGGAATGTCTAGATCATAAGAACTCCAACTAGACTTTCAATGTTCTGAACTCAGCAAGTAGACTCACCCTTTTGAAATGCATCCTACAAGCCCTCCATGTTTATCAACTCTTGTCTCTTCCAGACCCCAAGAGTGTCTACAAAGTTCTTATGGATTGGTGCCCAAATTGGTAGGAAGTGGTCACTGGTTGCTTGGAATAACCTTTGTGAGCCTAAAATTTATGGGGTTCTAGCGTTGAAAGATCCAGAGATTTTATCAAAGGCTCTTGGTGCCAATATCTGGTGGAAATGGCTCCAAGGAGGATACGAAACATGGAAAACACTATGGACTCATAATTATGGTGTGCACTTCATTCAATATCCCTTGTTAGATCTCTGGACCTTTCCAACCGGATCCTCTATCTGGAATCTGTCCAAAGAGAGAAGACAATTAATCTAGAAGCATGGATTCTAGGAGATACAGAATGGACATAAAGCCAAGTTTTGCAAGGAAGAATGGATGCAATATCCTAAGTTGGTGCAACATGAAAATATCAAGGATATATGGGCCTTTTCTTCACATCTAGGGGTGGTGTGTGTAAGGGAATTTTGGATTTCCTCCAACCCTCCCTTTAAGTGGAGGTAACAAAAAATGCAGGATCATTGGCCGAATCCTGACCCACCCCTTCCATGGGATGAGTTGACCAATCTTCTTCATCAATGCCACATACTGTCAAGTGAAGATCCAAACAAACTCCATTGGGTCTACCTATCTAGTTGTATGTTTTTGGTTAAGGAAGTGTATGCCATCTTACCCACCAATGAGGCTCCTAACTAAGGTCCTCTCTAGAAGCGAATTTGGTACTTAAGCTTCTGGTCTAAAGTATCCTTTTTCATCTGGCTAGTCGGAGATGGAAAAATCTGAACACGTGAAAGAAACTGAAAAAAGGGCTTTGAAGGTCCATCATGATGTCCACTTTGTCTATATGAAGAAGAGATAACAGCTTACCTTCAGAACTCATGATCGGTGGCAGATGAGGTCTAAACACAAATGGAAAATATTTTTGGAGCACAATATTGTTCGTTCAATAGTCTCGAAGAATCTCTAGAGCTATGGCATTGGAACCTATTCAAAAATCAAATAGTCAATAAAGCATGGTGCTTACCCCAAGGTTTCATCTTGTGGAACCTATGAATAAAGTGATCTTCCACTTAGATCTTATTTGAATTAATCACATGTGGGAAAAAAACAAGCGTAATAGCAAAGAAACAATCCTTGTGGAACGCTAGGAGGATGATGACTGGAAGGAGGATGGAAGAGAGGCCCTTATTCTTCAAGACCTTCATCTTTTCCCCTCAGCTTCCTCTCTAGCCCATTCTCGGCACTGAGCAGTGAAGAGAACCTCAGCATACAAATTTCTTTGTCCTCTTCAAGGTTTCACCAAAATAAACTTCGATGGTGACTCCAAAGGTAATATAAGCCCTCCTACGCTAGGTGGTCTAATCTAGGATGCAGAAGTGAAGACTCTCAGATTATTTGCGGCAGAATGTGGCACCACTATGAATAATGTTGTTTCATTTTGTCTTAAGAGAAGGGTCTCCACCTAGCGTCAGAAATGGATATTACAAATATTCAAGTCTGAGGGGACTCGCTACTAGCAATCTCTATTATTCAAAAGCTAATTAGTGTTCCTCCTCTCGATAAGACGGTGAGAGCTAGAGATTGGAGTATATATGTGAAATATTTTAGGCTTGTTTTCCCTCCTTTGACTATGTGACCATGGAACTCGTCAGACGATAATGGAATCAAGCTGCTGATAAGTTAGCCAACTAGGGCAAAAAGCACGATGATACAGTGCTTCTCTCTAATTGGTTGCTTCCCTCCAACTCATCGATGTGAGATGAACTCATCCAAACCATTTCTAGAGAATAGTCTTCCCTGATGGGGGTGTTTGGTTATGGAAGCTTGTCGCATGGAATGAGTAGATCTTGCGGACAAGATAGACCTTCCTAGAATCTAAAGAAGACCTAATGACAAGCAAACCAGCCAGACACTATCTTTCTCTAAATATTCTTTAATAAACAATAGAAAACAGGTGTTTTTAGGGCCTACCTTTGGTCCAACGCAATCTTGTGGATGCCCTCGCTCCTTTGATCAAAATGAGCTCCTTTTCGCGAATCCGCAAATACAAACAAGGAAAACAAATTAAATAGCACCTGAAAAACCAATTGCATAAAACATATTTAACATGAAAGTCAAGGAGTCCATGAAACAAATAACATAAGGTACTTGTTGAGAAAAATGAGTTTGATTGTATTCATTCAAAAGAAGAAGAACCTTACAACCTTTGCCTTGACGTTGTACAAGCTCCTCCCAGGGTCCAACAAGAAGTCTCCTCTACTTTGAAAAATTTCACTCACTCCCCAATGAAGGCAAAAAGGTATGTGATCTCTCCTCTTAAGCTCAACTAGGAAGTCTTAATTTCACCAGCATTTACCCTCAAAATGTTCAGCTTCTAACCTCTCTAGTCCTCACCCCAATTCCTGTATTTATAGTGCAATGGAGAGAAGTTACTAGGTCCTCCTTCAAAGGGATAAAGCCCTCCTTCAAAGGGATAGCTCCTTTAGTCAAGGGATTAGCTCCTTCTCTTTTGGGATGCATGAACCACCTCAGAGCGAACAATCCACGTCCAAATTCCTTCTAGAAAACTCTAGAATTAACCCAAAGTGAGTTTTTTAAGATAAAAATTGTGCCTTTTGACTTTCACAGGGGTCCGCACCTACACCGTTAGGGACAGAGCGAGTAGGTACGCAGCTTTTGTACACAGAAGGTGCGGGACTGTTATAGACATTTTTGTGCCTTACAGCTCTAAGCATGAAATGTCCATAAACCAAGGGCTCATAAGTCCCTAAAAGTGTTGTTCTAACTCCTAAAGGAACAAGGTGAACAAAATACAGCTTCTCCCAGAAGTTCTCCACCAGAAACTACTCAGAATCAGTCAAATCAGGATCATTTCAGCTGCTCCACTAGCTAGCTGCGTTGCAAAGCACCCAAATACACTAGCTAGGTGCGTTGCAACGCACCTAAATGCACTACCAGGGTGCGTTGAGCGGGAATTGACAACTGGCAGAGTCATTCCACGAGGTGGAGAGATAATGGAAGCTTCCAGAATCTTCTCCAATGACACTTGCCTCACTAAATTCGACCAAGGATGAGTAAGAGGCTCTCAGTCTCCAAGTGGAAGCAAGAACTAACAGAGAGAAGGCACTAGTCAATTCATGAGCTGACTCATCCTCTTTGCATACATCTATATATGGATCCCTCATCCCAGAGATCCAGAGGCTGGAATATTGTACATTGCAAAGAACTGTTGTTGGTTTTGAGATAGATATCAGAGTATTGGGTGATTTATGCTTTGTTTGAGGTGAAGAGGGGCTTCTCTGCTGGGAGGTTGATGCTGGATCAGGAATCATCAGTTGTAACTCCTCCTGGACCTTCTTGTTATATCAATAAAACTATTTGAGTTTCTCCTACATGCTTGTGTATCATTGATGTTTGTTACATTTGTATGTTTAGCTTAAATCTGATCCTAAGATTTTTATGAGTATGAACCCATGTCTTTGTATAGTTTCCTTCTTCTGTGATCTTGCAGGTACTTGGTGAAGCTGGGCAAGTAAGGGAGCAGGTAACTGGAAGCTGTCAAAGAGGAGAGAGATTGGATCAAAGGACTAGCACAAGACACAGGTTGGTTCATCCTATTTCTCTTTGTTTATAGTTCATAAAGAAGAATACAAAAGTAGTTTTCTCTGTTTGTTTCTAAGGTCACTGTCACACCTTAGTGGGATAGGGTCATTCCGAATAAACACTTTTCCCGTTAACAAAATGGCGACTCCGCTGGGGAGGACGATCGTCTAGTTGGTTTGTTTGTGTTTCTCTTGTTGTTTGTTTCATAAATTTAGAAGTAGCGAACCGAACTGCATTTTCCATTAACAAATACAAAGTAGACATCGGCTGCTTCAATCCATTCATTGGATCTGTTTATGATTTGAACGGCTGATTCAAAAATGATCTGATTGCCCTCTGTGATAGCTCTTAGACCTCCTTTAAATCTACCCTCTGATTGTGCATTACTGATTGCTTTTACTCGGCCAAAAACCATAGATTAAACTGCAAACTGTGACCCAGAACCCAGATAGAATTCTCGTTTCTACCCCAGTGCAGGTACTGTGAAGAGTTCCTACATTTCAGCGCAGTTCCTGAGAGGGCAACCTGCATTGCAATCAAGTTTCTCTGTGTAGCAGGTGCGTTGATCAGCCTAGCCCTGTGCAGCTGAGGTTCTTTGCTCAATTTTTCCAGTTTTGTCTCTGATTTTTGTAGCCTATGGTCAGTGTGTGTGTCTGTTTAAAAACCCCTTTTCTTTGCTGATATTCCACCTCAGTTGTATAAAAGAAACTGTAGATTTTTTTGTGTGTTTGTTACGTCATTTACAGTTTTCCATTGCAAAAGTAGAATAGTCATACTGTCGTCCTTTGATTTAGATCTGTTGCAAGTGTCGATTTTGATCATAGGAGAAAGTTTATTTGTTGTTGACAGTTGATTATTCTTTTACTTTTTCCTTTGGTCTGAATTTGTGACTTTCTAGTGTCGAAACGAGTGTTTATTTCAAAATCATAAAGTGTCGTAATCGTCTCTACCTTTTGATTTTGAAAAGAAGCTTGTTTGTATTGTTCACTTGAAAGCGAATTCAGATTTGTACAACAACTTTCTTTTTAGGCATCAATATTAAGAAAGTGAAAAACAAAACACATGCATGTGCATTTTCATATTCACAGTCTGTTTGGTTTGATTTAGGAAAAATGCATCTACAGTGTGCTCTTTGCTCTTTGCGAAAAGATTGTGTCTTTCTTTTCCCTTGTAGCTAGGATTTTCATTGCTGAAAAGAGATAAAAGTTTGTTTATCATCTTTAGATTGCATTTTAGGAATTACATCTACATCTCGTGGTGATCCCAAAAGGAAAACTTCATAAGAAAGATCAACCTAAAATAAACTCAATGAACTTAACAACGCTTTGGAGCTTAACGCACAACATTTAGAGGTCTAGGCTAGAGACGTATTCCGGCATCGTAAAGCCTGGTAACTGTTGTCCTCACTGATGGTTGGGTGATTCCTCCACATTGAGACGATAAGTGCCAGTGCGGACTTGTGCTCCCACGTACCATCGAGTATATATTGGGAGACCCCTATAGGCTTAAAACCTATTATCCATAGGAAGTCGTGTCGGCTGCCCTACTGATCGCAATGCACCGAACACAGCATTCAGGAAGATTGACTGTCGTACTGTAAAAAATATTCTGCAGTTTTGCGATTGGTTTGGTACTCCCTCTGCCTAGACCTCCAGAGAAGTCCCTTTCGTTCCTTTTCAGACTCCTTAATGGAAAAGGTCCATCTGAGCACTTGTCACTTCAGCCTCATTAAAAATCGAAGGAGACTAGAGTCATCTTTTGTTTTTTCTCGACTCTTTAAAACTGAAAAAACAAGTTGTGTCAAAAGCGTCTAAAATTCATTTAATACGGAAACATACTTTCCCTTTTATTTTAGTTGATCGAGTAATCCGCAATCGTGGAAGAAAGTCAATTGAAACCCCGTCGTTCGCGGAGGCTTACGAGTCAACCGTTTTTGTCTCCGGAAGCGAAACAAATACGGAGAAAGCGAACTCGTTTAACCGGATCCAAGTCTCCTATCAAAATTAGAACAAGTGTTCCAACGACATCAGAGACTCCGGTTACTCCAAACATTTCTGGAATCCCTGCCTCAACAGAAGAAGTTCAACAGCCACAGAAAGATAGTGGTACTAATCATAGTTTGAGAATAAACACTTGTGTTACTGAATCAGTTCCATCTATAATTGGTTCAGAGAGTCTTACTCTTCAAACATCTGTCGCTGCTTCTTCAGCAACATAAATATTTTACGGACCTGACGGTCTTCCCCTTCCACCTGGTTTGATTGCAATAGAATAAATTATAGAAGATCCTCAAACAAGTACTCCAACGCACTTTGGATTCGGGATCACTCTATATCCTTCGACATCAGAAGTTAGTCTACCACCAGCAGAAGTCCCTGTAGAATCGCTAGGTAATCTTTTGGATAGACTACAAATGTCTGAACAACCGTCAACATCTAGGACTATGTCTTCTGACACAGCGACGACAGAACTCCCTGCTGTCACTCCAACAATGTTCGTTGGCATACCATCTGTCCCGACTAGCTCAGAACCGCTAGAAGGAGCCCACCCAGGGGCTATTACGATAGTCTGGTTCGTTCCTGTTTGTTCATCCGGAATAATATCCCGAAACTCTTATGTTGAGTCTCAACAAATTGACCCATTTGGAAGTCAATTTGGGCAGTCCGGTCCCCAAGGGCAAACAATTCCCTTGATTTCTGGATTACCACCGTATGGGGGGCAGTATGCCCTTCCATTATCTCCTCCGGGAGGATATCCATACGGGAGTTCACAACATCATTCAGGTTATACTGGAATTACCTCAAGTGGTTGGGTACATATACTACCTCAACAACCAAGAATTGTGTATTAGATGCAACAATTTTGTACCTGTGTCGAACATACCGACTACGCCAGCTATTGTGACGGTGTCGCAAGTTCAAGCGCTGCCTGTTGTATGCCAACCTCAGGTTTCTCAGGTTGTAATGCAATAGCCCCTTGACCCTGCGCCTCTCCCACAATCACCGACTAGTAGGGCGACACAGGTCCAGACAGGTACAATTACCCCTCACCTTTGTCAAACGGTTAGTATCGGGCAACATCACATGGCTTCACAACCGTGGCTGGTGCAATACCAACAACCACAATTCCAACAAGTATACCAAGGTGCTGAGGAGCAGATCTTTGCGAATAGTGGACAGCCGTACATTCGAAACTGTCAAAACCAACCATTTTATAATGGTCAAGTCCACCAACCTTACCAAACATACCAGCATCAAATGCATTATGCCGGTATGCAAAGACCAACTGCTCAGGAAATTCCATCATATCCTGGGTATGCTTCACCTAACCTAAATCAAAAGTTACCATTCATGGCAACTTTAGAGTTACCTGATTTAAACCGGTTAACAAACAATCCAATTGCTTATGCCCCTTGGTGGCCAGCGATTCTGCATAAACTTCCATCAGATATTCCTAAATTTAATGGAAATCCGGGTGAAGATCCATCGAATCACGTGATGACATTTCATCTATGGTGTTCATCAAACACCTTAAATGATGATTCGATAAGACTTCGCCTTTTTCAGAGGACGTTAACGGGTCCAGCGGCAAAATGGTACATGGAATTGCTTAGAGCTTCGTTCGACAAATTCAGCACCTTAGCCACAACCTTTTTAACCCATTTTCAATTACCAATAAGGTATGAAACGGGAACAGCACTGCTTACCAACTTTAAACAGACAACAACCACTCACATATCTGATCATATACATGAGCAGCGACGTCGTCGTAGGATGGTAAAAACGTACGTTCCCGATCAGCTATTAGCTGAATGATTTATTAAGTCATTACTGCCTTCCATCATGGAATATGTGGCCAAGGGGGGAGTCGTAACAGAAGAGCAAGTGATCGCTCGTGCACAATATCTGGACTTGATTTACACTCAGTCTGGCACGCTCTACGACAAAATACCTGACGCCCCTAGACCAGAATTCTCAATTCCTCCTCCTCCTAAGCTGAACAATGACTCTCATGCCGGTGATGGTGTGATTGGCACGACAGACACGAAATTGACAAAGGCTACATCCAAAAAGGCCCGTAAGATTTCAGGTCAAAATGCGAAAGACGAACTTCTTGCTTTGGAAGTAAATGTCGTATCGATAGATAAAGGCAAAGAAACCAAACAACCAGTAAGCAAGAAGAAAGGAAAAGGGAAGAAGAAGACATATGATGAGTCATCTCCTGAAAAATCTTCTTCAAACCCTCCTGGAAATAGGAAACCCCCTGCAGGGTGTCATATATGCGATGAGGATCATTGGACGAGAGAATGTCCATATAAAGCTGAGCTTAAGATATTATTTAAAAGTTCGAAAACCTCAGCAGTGTTAACTGATCCGTTTCCAAATCCAGGAACAAATCTAGTTGAAAGTGGAAATGCTTCCCCGTCTCAAGTGCTAATGTTGTCGATTTCAAAACAACAGAGTGATGCTTTGATTTTGACAAGGAACAAAGATTACGGGAATCCGCAGCTATTGAACAAAAACGATAAAGATCAACCAAGTAGTTCGACAACAACTTCGACAGAAGTTGTACCACCCACCATCCCTGAATTGACAATAAAACCGCCAAAGGGAGTAGTACACAAGTCGACATTTAATCCTTGTGCAAAAGTAGCACAGAATTATAATATAGTAGAAGACCTGGCCCAATCGTCGTCCGCTATGTCGACACTTGAGGTACCGCAAAATTGCCTCTCCCAAGAGCAAGCTTTATTATCAGCAATAGGTGGGATTGACCCAATGGATTCCAATCTTGTGGCCTTTGATCATAAAGGATATGACCCTCAGTTACCAGCTCAACTAGCTTTCCTTATTCAAGTGAAATCCGTCAACAAAACTGTTCATCGAACAATTATGATGAGGGGGCATCCACATGTATTATGTCGATGAGTTTCTAGAAAAATCTAGGCTCACGACCCTTGTCGCGATCGTCAACAATGTTAAACGCATTTGATGGACGATCATACACTCCATACGGGATTTTAAGTAACTTGCAATTTGAACTAGGAGGGAAAACAGTAGAAATTGATGTTGAAGTAATCGACGGAAACCTTGATTACAACATCCTATTGGGAAGACCTTGGATATATGCCATGGCGGCAGTTGTGTCGACCTACTTCAGGAAGATTGCATTTCCCTTCCAAGGAGGAATTACAATCGTCGACCAACAAACATTTCTCCCCAACAGTTCACAAGTTACCGGAAGCATTCCAATGATCCATGGAAGCAATCATTCGCTCCAAAATATCGGAGTAGGTCTCCTAAAAGACCCTGCCCTAATGGGTACTTTTGCCCTACCACCTCCGAGTAATCTTGTGGAAGTGGCCACAGTAGAATATGAAACCTTCTATATCTAATGGATTTGGATTCCGAGGATGGTTGTTATCTCGTGTCAACCTCATTAAAAAATGAAACAAGAAGTCATGAGGATAGTTCTTTTACTGTGTCAACCTTATTAAAAAATGAAACAAATCCCCGTTTCAAATCTCAAAGGTAAACCTTCATTCCAACCACTGAGTTGAATGCAATCAAGCTTGGGGGGCATGCACCTCGATTTTTGTTATTATGTTGGGGGCATGCAAACTTATCATCGAGTAGTGTTACCGCAAGGTTCAAGCTCGTTAAAAAATAAACCCACATCGAGAAAATGTTTCCACCCACGTTCAAGCTCGTTAAAAAATGAACTATTCCCTGGTAAATAACCATCGTGAATGTAGCACTTCAGCCATTAAAGCCTTGGTTGTGTTTACACCGTCACCTTCACTTTTTCATTGGCCGATCATTCGCCTCCATTTGATTGTTTACCCATTTTGAGGAACAACTGTGAAGAGTGATTTCACTAGCCATCCTTGTGACACTGCCGTGATTGGAAAATTCCAAACCTTACCTGGAATCAGCTACTACCCATTTTATCACTCGTTCCTCAAAAGGTGAGTCTTCTTTAAGCTCTTTTCAATTGACTCGTAAAATATGAAAAGATTGCCGAGTTTTGACCTTCCAGCTCGTTAAAGCGACAGGAAGTGTTATCCCTCCTCTAGATTTTAATCTTTTTGGACCTGAGGGATTATTGCACAAAAAGATTGAGCGCTTGTTTTGTTCAGCTCATTAAAACTATCGAAAATTCATCCCTTCTGTATTATTTTATACTTTTTCGGACTTAAGGGATCAGATGACGAAAAAGGAATTTCGGAGTTACCTTTACGTACCTTTTCAGACTCTCTAAAAATGAAAAGGACCGAGTTATCTTTGTCGTTAGACTCGTTAAAAAGATTAATAGCGACAAACTTGTCTTTAGACGAGAATGAGTTTCACTATCACTAGGCTCGCTAAAACATAGCGATGGGTTTGCTCGAAGGGAAAATTATAGAACAAGCATATGTTATCCTCCTCAAGCTTGACAAAAATAAAGAGGTACTGGTCAGCAATGACTGGGGAAAAATTGGGAAGAAAACTCAAAGAATCTTTATTGGTAGAAAGTCGCTCTTGAACATGACACTTTCACACCGTGCCTGGGTCGGGTTGGGTTGTTTCATTCACCGGTCACATTGCCATGGTCTCGCCATACCATCCACATTTGGGGTAAATGCTACCAATCCATCACATAAGTGTCGCTGACATGTTCAAGAGAAGTCATCCAGAGAAGTCACCTGTGTCCCATCCACTACCATACATTATACTCCATTCCTTCATGACTGCCACCCTGAACCATATATCATCAGATCGTTTTCACGTCCATCAAAATCATTTGCTTCGTTCTATGTCATTGATGTGGGATTCATTAAGGCCCTCCTTTGACAGATCACTTCTTGTCGACATCAGCTCATTATCTAAGAATTCGATCTAGGAACACCCTGTTCAGTACTTTGAAGCTTGCATGCCTCAATGGCAAGTTTCTCACTTCCGGTGACAGGTATACATCAATGAACTTCGACCGAAAGATTTTTCATGGTGTTCGACACCAAGTCCTTTATTCACACCACGTGAATTGTACTGCAGTACCTTGAGGGTCATTATCATTATCGGTGATTCCTCTCACGCTTGTTAACAATTTACATCATTGACTGGTAATCAAGCGATGTCTTTCCATGTTCGACTTCAAAACATTTCTCACATGGATCGACTTGTACTTCAAGTGAAGATCGGACGAGATTGAAAACCCCGGATCTAGTTTCATCCATCCGAGTTGCGATATATATTCAGGAAAATAAAGACATTGAAATGTACAGCCCTGCAGCACAGATAATCATCCTACCAAAAGGATGATGACTCTATCAGAATCATCAGTCTACCATCAGACGATTGTCTGTCCTATGTACATGAAAATGAATTTATAAAAGCTGAGCATGGGAATGCCCTCCTCAGCTAGATCATGAAAACAATATGAAGATAATGTATTGTATTGTATCTTATTACAGGTCTCGTCCCATCATTGAAAGAACTTCAGATCCTCCTAATAAAGCATTTCACCCGATAAATGGCCTCATACTTTAGGGGGAAACTGTTATAGACATTTTTGTGCCTTACAACTCTAAGCATGAAATGTCCATAAACCAAGGGCTCCTAAGTCCCTAAAAGTGTTTTTCTAACTCGTAAAGGAACAAGGTCAACAAAATACATCTTCTCCCAAACGTTCTCCACCAGAAACTGCTCAGAATCAGTCAAATCAGGATCATTTCAGCTGCTCCACTAGCTAGCTGCGTTGCAAAGCACCCAAATACACTAGCTAGGTGCATTGCAATGCACCTAAATGCACTACAAGGGTGTGTTGAGCGGAAAATGACAACTGGCAGAGTCATTCCACAAGGTGGAGAGACAATGGAAGCTTCCAGAATCTTCTCCAATGACACTTGCCTCACTGAATTTGACCAAGGATGAGTAAGAGGCTCTCAGTCTCCAAGTGGAAGAAAGAACTGACAGAGAGAAGAAACTAATCAATTCATGAGCTGACTCATCCTATTTGCATACATCTATATATGGATCCCTCATCCCAGAGATCTAGAGGCTGGAATATTGTACATTGCAAAGAATTGCTGTTGGTTTTGAGATAGATATCAGAGTATTGGGTGATTTATGCTTTGTTGGAGGTGAAGAGAGGCTTCTCTGCTGGGAGGTTGATGCTGGATCAGGAATCATCGGTTGTAACTCCTCCTAGAACTTCTTGTTATATCAATAAAACTATTTGAGTTTCTCCTACATGCTTGTGTATCATTGATGTTTGTTACATTTGTATGTTTAGCTTAAATCTGATCCTAAGCGTTTTATGAGTATGAACCCATGTCTTTGTATAGTTTCCTTCTTCTGTGATCTTGCAGGTACTTGGTGAAGCTGGGTAAGTAAGGGAGCAGGTAGCTGGAAGCTGTCAAAGAGGAGAGAGATTGGATCAGAGGACTAGCGCAAGACACAGGTTGGTTCATCCTATTTCTCTTTGTTTATAGTTCATAAAGAAGAATACAAAAGTAGTTTTCTCAGCTTGTTTCTAAGGTCACTGTCACACCTTAGTGGGATAGGGTCGTTCGGAATAGACACTTTTCCTGTTAACAGGGACTGCAGGTGACCATGAGAGAAAGTGTAGAACCAGAGTTACATTGATTTTTAATGTCTTTCTCCCATTTCCAAAGCTTGATTTGAAGAGCTGAGGTCTTAGACTTACTCAGGAGGATAGTACAAGTGATGATAGACCCATACTGACTGCAAATAATCATGGTGATGATATTTTTGTGTAGCAGATTGCCCCCTAAAGTGTGAAGTCTATAGTAGATGAGGATTTCATTTATCATATAGGAAGAGTGAAGTACTTTATCATTTCGAGGATCATCTTATGGAGAGCCCGATCGGAACCTGTAAAAAAATTCAATGCAAGATATATATATGAGATCATATCATCGCTCAGGTAAGCATTCCCATACTCAGATCAAAACTAACTAGAAAAATATCTACTGCTCTGATGTAGGAATGATCTTGTAAAACATCACAAGTATAGACTCATGTGAACACAGTATGGGCACAGCCATCTGTTTTATGAATAGTCCACAACATAATGAATACAAAATTCCTCGCAACCTGGATGGTGGAAACTAGATCCAGGGTTTTCATTTCAACTTCCCGAAATAGTACGATTCTATCCATGCGAATAAATGTATTGATGTCGAACATGGTAGAAACCACTTGATTACCAGTCAATGATGTAAACTGTTAACAAGTGTGAGAGAAACCACCAGTGATATCAATGGCTCTCAAAGTACCCAGTACAATCCATGAGATGTGAATAAATGTGTTGATGTCGAACATATCCCAGAATCCTTCGATCGAAAGTCAATGATGTAAACTGTCGTCAAAGGCGAGAAACCTGCCATTGAGGCATGCATATCTCAAGGTACTGATGATTCCTAGATCATCTTTCTAGATAATGAGCTGATGTCGATAGAAAGCGATCCGTCGTAGGCAAGTCCACAACACGAAATCATAGATCAAGTTGAAGAAATTTAGTTGCAAGGACTGACTCAGGGATGGTCAAGATGGATGATAGATATTTTGCAGATGAATGGCTTATTCGCAGTGACCTCTTGAACACATAACGACATGACAGATGGCTTGGTGATAATTGACCCAAAGTTAATACCCAGAAAGTGGCTGAAGACTTTCAATGTGGTTTGATCAACTGTTAGGCAAAGGATTTCCCAACCTAGGTGAATAAAAGTGTCGTGTTCAAGAGTGGTTACAAAGTATGAAAAACATATTCATTTTTCTCTCTTTTCCCCCACCATTTCTGGCAAGTACCTCTTTATTTTTGACAAGCTTGAGGAGGATAGCATTTGCTTGATTATAAGCTCATTCTTCAAATGAGTCCAACTTAGTTTAAATTCGAACCTTAAGAAGGAGTGGTTCGTTCCTATTTGTAATTGAACACGTCCTTTACTGTAAAATTTTAACGAGTCCATTATAGGAGAAACTCGACGTTTTTCAATTTTAGAGAGTCTGAAAAAACTTAAGAAGACTCCAGGGTTGACCTTTTTCATAAATTTGTGTCTCCCAAGCCCGAAAAAGTATAAAATAATACTTGAGAGAACCGCTTGATATTTTATGACCAGGGAGAACTTTTCATTATTAGTGCCCTTGACCCGAAACAGTAAAAAAGCGATCAATGACACGTTGTTTTATAACCAATATCGAATTTGAAACGACAAAAATCCGGTAATCTTTTCACGTTTTTACGGTCAGAAAAAAGTTTTAAGTGGACCGTCTTTTAATTCCATTTTAATGAGTTCAAAAGAAACACTCGGCAATCTTTTCATGTTTTAGGAGTCAGAAAAGAGCTTAAAGATGACTCTACATGTTTTTCTGTCGAAAATGATAGATTTCGCCTGAATAATCCTTTATTCTACACAAAAACACAAACATTACTCATACCTGTTTGAAATAGATAAAAGCATTGCAAAATACCTTTTCAAAGTGAAACATAAACAAATTTGCGAATTATTTACTCAAAAAACTTATAAAAAGGGCCTTTGTCGATTCATTTTAACCGTTTAAGTTTGGGTGAGAAAATAGTGCTTTTTCTTAGAAAACTTCCTGTGAAGATTGTGGAAAATCCAACCGTCGGAATCGAGCACCGTCTTCTCCAGGTAATCCACATCATCCTACTCTTCATTTTCAACCGTTTATTTATTTGTTTTATTCCTTCATTTCATTTTTTGGGAGGGTTTTTAGGCGCAAAACCTGCGCGCGGGGGTCCACAGGTTTACCATTGCGGACCCGCGGACCCCGAATTTTTCTCCATTGGGAAAAAGCTCGGGGTCCGCACCTTCCGTGTAGACAAAGTGCGGACCCACGCACTGTGTCTAACTCGGAGTGTGCGTACCCCGCCTCAAGTGTTTTGAACCAAAAAATTCTTAAAAATGGACCAATCAAAATGTTTTTTAGCAATTTAATTAATCTTTATACTTGATGGAGAGAGTACATCATGCTAGATTGGCGTGAACGAGAGCATGAGGACGTGGATGCTGCCACATGGAATCATCAGCCTTCACTTGATGCTTTGAGGGCGTGCGGAATGTACAAATTCTGGACCATTCCTGGAATGAGGGCTCAGGTGGATTTCTTACAGTGGCTGGTTGACAAATGGAGCATACAGGACCAGTGCTTTTTCATTGGCGGCCACCAGCTCGAAATCGAGCCGGCGGACATTTATTTCTTGACTGGTTTGCCTAAGAGAGGCGAAGACTTGACTCTGCACGGGACTAGGCCAGGTGGCCAGTCTGTCGATAGCCTCCGGCTAGAGTACTGCAACAACCAGGCTAGAGACAAAGGGATAGACATAAATACCATATCCCGTCCTGAACTCATGGTGATTGCGTTTACTGTCACCAGACTTTACGGAGCTGCCGCATTACATATTGCCACCGGATCCCAGATGCGTATGGCAGTTGATTGCTTTCGAGGCACCATCTTCAACTGGTGCAATGTTGTGCTGGCCAATGTGAAAGGCCAACTGACCAGGGCCAAGAGCGGACGACTAAAGGCCTTTGGTTATGGGGCTTTCGTCGTGAGTTTTGGCCTGGAGAGGGTTCATATGTTGATACCACAGCACCTTACTGTTGGAGCTGGGCTTCCTCGAGAGCCCAAACTGATCCGATGGGTCGCATTCATGGCCCATCACCCAGACGAGAGGACAGAGGTTGCTCAGTTCAAACCTGAGTATTTCCAATGGTTGGAAAACCAGGTCTTTTCCATTCAGGATTTCCCTTACGCTGGGATAGGATTTTGTGGTGACCCAGACATGGCTCTTCCACCAGGAGAGCAGTGGGACGAGTCAGGTAAAATCCTTTTCAACTTTTTCCTATTTTAATTTTTTAATTTATTTATTTTTCCATCGTCTCAAAACTGATAGTAAAAATTTCAAATGCAGATGTGGGTCCACAATGACCAGCCGCTCTCCAGCCTTTCGATAGAAAGCAACCAGTTGCACCCATGCCAGCCCCGCAGGATGAATCAACAAAGGTTTTGGCCGAGTTGGAGGGTCATCTTGAGCGCTTGACAGGGGATATTCCTGAGACCACTATAGACGACATTCCTCGTCGACTTCAGCGCTATGTGATTGGGGTCCCGGGACCTTTTACGAGGTTCCTTTGCAAGGTGGCTCGGGCAGTGGTTTCTTATAGAGATCATCACGAGTGATAGGATGATCGCCCATTGTGGGCACATGTGAAATTTTTGTTCTCTATACCTATCATTTTTGCTGATCATAAGGTGATTTTCAACCTATGATCGAGGATGATGTATTTTTGACACACTCCTATATATATATATATCACTATTACCGGCTTATCTTGTAAATCATGTTATGAAATGGTTTTACATTTACATGTATGATTATTGTAAATGTCTATTTAACATTCGAGAAGCAATTGTATCAGCTAATGTATTTAAAGACCTTGGAATATGCTGATATTCAATGTAATCAAATTCACGTTCCAAGAGACGCACTCTCAAAAATAATCTCAATAATACTGGATTTCTAATGGCATACACTCTATTAAGCTGTAATACAACGAGTTCAGAATCTAACCTCACTATCAAACTCTGAATCCCAAATGAAATAGATTCAGATAATAACTCAATCACTGCACTATACTCTGCAATGTTGTTTGTTGTTTGACCGAGGCTTACCCCATGCATAGAAACTAACTCGTCATGGGGCGAATATATAACCCACGCTACGGAAGAGATGTTTCGTGTATTACGACAAGCACCATCAGCAAATCCAATGTATGTTTGGAGAGGCATCGACATCTGCAATATCCAGAGTAAAACCAAGATAAGCAAGAATAATGACGGAAAAACACTCTCTAAGCTAAGCACACTTTTTAAACTAAAACACACTACCTAGAAAGAAAAGCTAACCTAATTAACAAATCTCCATACCCATTCTTTTAAGCATAATACCTCTTCAGGTAAAGTCCATTTCTCGGTTTACCTAAAGAGTCCCCGTCAAAGTCTACCAATTGATAGGCCCCTTTTGCTAGCTTTCGCTTGACAATATAGGGACCATGCCACATAGGAACGAATTTTCCAGCGCCTAATTTATCATTGGATTGATCATATAATAACACTAGGTCTCCTTCCGAAAATTTTTGAGGGGTCACATCTCGATCATACTGAGCTTTCATACATTTTGCGTGAGTCTCAATTGCCAATGCAGCATCACGTCGATTCTCATCTAATTGAGCTAAGTATAACAAACACTTTTCCTCTTCGGAAGTGGCTAGAAGTAACTCGATGGCCATTTGCAATGACGGAATTTCGCATTCAATGGGTAACACAGCTTCCAAACCATAGACTAGTTGGAAAGGAGTGAACCCTGTTGATGCTTTTACTGAAGTTCGGTACGCCCAAAGCGCTGAAAATAGCATGTTGTGCCAATTTGACCGATGAATCCCAATGATTCGTCGGATCATGATAACTAAAACTTTGTTGATGGATTCAACCAGACCGTTTGCTTGTGGATAATAAGGGGTTGAACTATCGTGACGTAAACCAAGCTGGCCTGTAAGTTCAGTCATCATAACGCTTCGAAAATGACGTCCATGATCAGTGATTATCACTTGTGGAACACCAAACCTAGCAATTATAAGATTGAACACGAAAATTGCAGCTGTTTTGCCGTCTGCCTCAAATGTAGGCATCGCCTCGGCCCACTTAGTAAAATAATCTACCGCAAGGATGATATACGCATGCCCACTGGCCGAGTGAGGGTTACATGTAATAAAATCGATACCCCATTTGGCAAAACGACCAACGGAAATTATAGGGTGGAGAGGCGCAGGTGGAGCACGCATCTTACGATCAAAAATCTGGGAGTTGTGGCATTTTCGGACCGCCGTAATACAATCTTTAAACAAGGACGGCTAGAAATAGCCAGCGTGCAATATCTTTTGGGCTATGGCATACCCAGACATATGACCGCCACATGCTCCAGAGTGACAATCATTTAGAATCCTTTCAGCTTCTTCGTGAGTTAAGCAACGTCGAAAAATAGAGTCCACCCCACGGCAATAAAGAGTATCTCGAATAATTTTGAATTGTTGGGACTTGAATCGAATTTTCCGATGTTCCAACCTTGAAATTTATGGCCGAAAGGATTGGGTCTGGAGATAGATGATAATATCGCCATACCATGGATCTAAAGCGCTGATTAGAAACAAAGATTCGTCCGCAATGGGCTCCTCTGCCACAGTTCCGTGTCAGCACGCGGGAAGTCACACATTAACTCCGCAAACACTAAATATTTTTTAGACTTAGATTTCTCAAACTCCAAGTCGAACTCCTGCAGGATAACGATCCATTTAGAGTACTTTCCCCCTAGCAATTGTTTGGTCAAAATGTAGATCATAGGGTTGCAATCCAAAACTACCGTAGTTTTACGTAGTAAAATGTAGTGACGAAAACGTTGGACAGCTTGAACGGCTGCCAATGCCAATTTCTCCACATGTGAGTATTTTAGCTCACTTGGATTTAACGTTCGACTAAGGTAATATATCAAACAATGTAAACTTTGAAACGAGAACTGATACTGTTACCTGTTTTGTAGAGATAGCAAAAACGTGACCCGATTTTGAAAAGGGGTGATGCAGAACACACATGTTTTTTTTAGAGCATAGTTTTTGGCACTTTAATTCTTTTAAATTCTTGTTATGTACATTGCGTTTTAGAATGGTAGTGATTTTCATGCCGATTTAAAAAAGTGGTTATTCTGCATCAGACCCTTTTTTTAAAAAGCCTATTTTCTTGACTTTAATTTTTCTAATGTATGAAATCTAATTAATTATTTTGTAAATTTAATAATTTTGGAAGTGGTCTTCCTCTTCATAGTTTTTTGTTTTTATTTTTGTTTTTATTTTTTTTGTAGTGAGGTTTTTATTGATTTGCATATTTAAAGAAGAAGACCGATATTTTTCATTTTCGATATTTTACATATTTATACATGGTTAATTCAATTTTCAATCCAAATGAAATAATTCTCTCTAAAAATCAATAAAAAATTATATATAAAAAAAGACAAAAATAAAAAATAAAAAATGTTAAAAAAATATCTTATAAACCATAAAACAATTTGGAAATAAAAAACAAAATTAATATAAATATATGTAAGCCAGTAAAAATTGAGGGAAAAAAAACATGAGCAAAAACTAGGGAAAAAAATTAAAAACAAACTAATTAAAAAAAATAATTAATGAAAAAGTTTTAAAAAATAGTAAAATTAATATTAAAAAAAAAATGTTAAAAAAATTATCTCACAAACCATAAAAGAATTTGGAAAACAAAAAAACCTATATATATATATATATATATTAAGTAAGTAAAAATAGAGAAATAAAAAAAAAAACATTAGAAAAAAATGAGAATTTTTTTTATTTAAAAACAAACTAGTTTAAAAAAAAATAGAAATTAATGAAAAAAATTTAAAAACTAATAAAATTAATATTAAAAAACAAAAAAAAATTCAAATTATAAAAAAAAAAAAAAAACAAAAAAAAATGTGTATAAACATAGATATTTTGTTTAAAAAAAAATCAAAATTTAATTTTTTTTTATAAAAACATTTTTTATTATTAAAAACAAATTTTATTTTTATTTCTATTTTTTATTTAAAAATAAAATTATTCAACATATCTTTTATATTTAAAAAAAAAAATAAACCTATATTTTATATTAAAAAAAAATTAAAAAATGAGAATTAAATTTTTTCTTTTAAGCTATTTTTTTTTTGTTATAATTAAGAATAGTTTTTTTTTTAAAACCATTTTATTTTTTTTTTGTTATAATTAAGAATAGGTTTTTTTTAAAACCATTTTAATTTTTTTTGTTTAAAATTTTAAAAATTAATAAAAAAAATAAAAAATTTAAAAAATGAAATCGTTTTTTTTTTTTTAATTAAAAAATTAAAAAATTAGAAATTTTAAAAATTTTAAATTTTAAAAATTAAATAAAATTTTAAAAATTAAAAATTTCAAAAATGAATATCTTTTTTTTTTTTTTAATTAAAAATTTTAAATTTTAAAAATTAAACGTTTTTTTTATTAATTAAAAAAAAAATAGTTTTGGCGCCGGAGAGAAGAGTGAATTCCGATTCCTACTATGATGATGAAAAAAGCTAGCTTAGAGGACAGTCAGAATCCGATGCTGAGAGCTAATGCAATGGTTTAAGGGTTGACGCCGTATCGATCTAAGGTTCTAATTCGTTGACAGTCCTCTGAAGGCAGGTTGTAAATACAGCTGAAGGGCGAACAAAGACTAGGTTTTAGCTTCGCTAGATCGGATGGTCTTTCAAGCAACTCATCAATCCCATCCAGGAAGAGAAACCATAAAAAGAAAAGAAAAATGGCATGACCAATCCCCTAATTTATTAGTTTTTCAAAACTGAATTCTCCGCATATAGGTAATATGTCAGTTTTTCTTGATTTACCACAAAGAGGGAATTTGCAGTTCATACACTATTTACAAGCAATTACTGGCATCATTAAACGCATTAACCGGTCTCAGTAACCGCATTAACTGGCAGAATTCCCCGCATTCGTTAAAGACACAGGGTAGACCAAAGCTACACTCGTCACTACGGGAACTTATAACCTTACCGATTCTCTTGACCCAGGCTGGGAATCGAGGGCCTGGGCGGAGGCGCCTGCCGGGGGGCGCCAAAAACAATTTTTTTTTTTAATTAATAAAAAAAACCTTTAATTTTTAAAATTTTAAATTTTAAAATTTTTAATTTAAAAAACAAAAAAAAATCGATATTCGTTTTTGATATTTTTAATTTTTAAAATTTAAGATTTTTAAAATTTTTAATTAAAAAAAAAATAACCGATTTCATTTTTTAAATTTTTAATTTTTTTTTTTAATAATTTTTAAAATTTTAAATAAAAAATAATAATTAAAATGATTTAAAAAAAAACTATTCTTAATTATAACAAAAAAATAGTTTAAAAAAAAATAATTGTTTAAAAAAAAAAAATTAATTCTCATTTTTTTTTTAAAACATTGTTTAAAAAAAAAGTTTAATGTAATTTTTTAAAAAAGGTTTAATGTAATTTTTTTTTAAATATAAAATATAGGTTTATTTTTTTTTTAAATATAAAAGATCTCTTGGATAATTTTATTTTTAAATAAAAATAAAATTTGTTTTTAATAATAAAAAACATTTTTATAAAAAAAAAAAAAAAAAAAAATTGATTTTATTTTAAACAAAATATCTATTTAATAAAAATTAACTACATTTTTTTTTAATAAAAAATACACCTTTTTTTTTAATTTGAATTTTTTATGTTTTTTTTTTTAATTATTAATTTTATTAGTTTTTTAATTTTTTTCATTAATTTCTATTTTTTTTTCAAGATTAGTTTGTTTTTAATTTTTTCTTCTTTTTTTTCCCCAGTTTTTTCTAATGTTTTTTTTTTAATTTCCCTATTTTTACTTACTTTATATATATATATATATATATATATATCTTTTAATTTTGTTTTTTTGTCTTCCAAATTCTTTTATGGTTTGTGAGATAATTTTTTTAATATTTTTTGTTTTTTTATTTTTGTTTTTCATATATATTTTTATATTTGTTTTTTAAGTAATCAACATTTTAATCTTAATTTTAGTAGCTTTTAAATTTTTTTTTAATATTTTTTTTTTTTTGAAATTTAGATTGTTTTTAATTTTAATTTTTAATTCTTTTGTTCTCTTGTTTTTCTGTTTTGTTTTGTTTTTGTTTTTGTTTTTTTTTTTTTTTCTATTTTCACCCACTTAATTTTTTGTTTCTTTTAAATGTTTTTTTGTTTTTTCCATATATATTTTATTTTTCCAAAAAAATTTTGTTTACAAGATTACTTATTTTTTCACCATTTTTTTAAAATATTTTTCTTACTATTTAATTGTTTATAATTTTTTTTTTTTTTAGTTTTTTAGTTCTTATCATTAATTTTGTTGTTTTTATATTTTATGATTGATTTTCTTTTTTCATTTTTTATTTTTGTTTTATATTTTTCTTTTAATAGATATTTTAATCTATGTTTTGTTATTTTGGTTTTTATTTTTTTTATTTTTTGTTCTTTTTCATTGTTTTAATTTTTTATTTTTTATTTTTTTATTTTATGTTTTCATTATTTTTTTAAATTTAATGTTTTTCCGGGGTCATGATAAAATATTTCATGCCATTCTTTCGAGATGTTGAAATTTAACTTTTGAAAAAAAAAAAGTCTTCTTCCAGAATCAACCCTTTTCATTTTGACGGTGTTTTTTGGATTATTTTTGCCCAAAAAATTGGTTTTCACCGCCATTTTTAAAACATGTTGAAAATTTACCCAAGAAAAGAAAAGATGTTATTCCAGCATCAACACTTTTCAATTTTAGCACTGTTTTTGATGTTTTTTCGGGGTTTTTTGGCGAGAGTTCCCGTTTTGAGTTTATAGTTCTCGTTTCAAAGTTTACATTGTTATCACATGTTCCATTCCGAATTCATCTTCCTGAACTAAGACCATTCCAATGGTGGAATGGGAGGCGGCGAGATACAAGAAGTAATCCTGGTTGTAGTTGGGAGGATGCAACAACGGTGCATGGGTCAACGCGTGTTTGAGTGCATCAAAGGATTTCTGAGCTATCTCATCCCAAGAGAATTGAGTGTTTTGCTTCAACAACCGGGTAAAACCCTTTGTAACCTCGGTATAGTTAGGAATGAATTGTCATAAAAAGTTTACTTTCCCCTGCAAACTTTGGAGTTGGCAAAGACTTGAAGGAGGAGGCAATTTGATGATAGCTTCGACCTTTGAGGGATCGACGCGAATGCCGGCTTTCGAAACTACAAATCCCATCAATCGACCTATTTCTATACAGAAGACACATCGATGTAAAGAGTGAGCAGGCAAATCATTGAGATACGGTTGCACAATGTGTTTGATGTCATGAAACGCATAAGACATCACCCTTTGAAAAGTTGCTCCGACATTCTTAAGCCCAAAAGGCAATTTCCAATAAGAAAATGTCCCCTATGGACAAATGAAAGCCGTTTTTGGCTGATCGGCAGGTAGAATGTTGATTTGATTGTATCCAGAAAAACCGTCCATAAAGGAAAATATTTCACTGCTAGCACAATCATCAATGATTTGATCGATATAGGGAGTTGGGTAATTGTCCTTTGGACAGACTCAATTAATGTCCCTATAATCGATGAATATTCTTATTGTTCCCTGTTTTTGTTAACCAGAACAATATTCGATACCCAATCCGTTAACGGGATCGGATAAATGAAGCCTGCTTTCAACAGTTTTTCAACTTCTGCTTTAATTGCAACAACTTTTCGTGGGTGAATCTGACGTAAACGTTAGCAGACGGGTTTAGCGTCCGGGTAAGTCTTGATCTCATGAACAACAATCGCGGGATCAATTCCTGGCATTTCCTCATAGGACCAGGCAAACACGTCGCGGAATTCTTGAAATAGGGCCTTATATAATTGAATTTCATCATTTGTACATGAAGCACCTATATGAATGTTTTCAACAATTTCGGGCTTAACCGAAATGTCAATAAGAATAGTTTGAGAGATGTTTCCCAAATTTAACTCTGAATCGGGATGTTTCATTGGATTCTGAGGTTCCTTGACATATTAAGTTGTAAAAATTGATGAGAAATCATTTTCAAAATGATCATCCTCAGGTAAAAACGAAGATCGGTGATGGAGATCTTCCCACGGTAAATCATCTACACATAGGATTTCGCGAATTTGCTCATCAGAGTAAACAAGTTCATAAAACGTAGTTAAATCCGAGGTTGATGTGAAAAGTGATTCCTCACGGACCACATTCATTAAGTCAATTTTGGTTGAACCCAAGTCGGCAAAAGACTGCACTGCTTCATAGGCAATTTCATATGGACTCAAAGGCATGGAATTACCAAATGTGTCTATCTCAGATTCAGAAGGGATGATCCAAGGATCATCATAAATAATGGTGTCTGATGTAATCATATGAATAGTTGCAAATGAAGATGATGCGTTGATTGGAGGAAAAGGAAAAGTTCCCAGTAAACCGACATCTTTAACTAATCCTACTCCAACATCCTTATATGGGATAGTCGTTTTACCAACATGCTGAATACTCTCTGAAGAGGCTGGGTCGGATGAAAAGTAAGCCGGCTGGTCTATTGTTACGATCTTTGCATTATGTGGAAACTTTATTACTCGAAATACCGATGAAATGACCGCTGTCATAGCGTAAGACCAACTTCGACCCAAGAGAAGGTTGTAGTCTAGAGGGGCATCAACCACCTCCACATCTAGACTAACGGTTTTTCCTTCAACCCCTATAGGCAAATCCTGTAGAATGCCAAAAGGATGAAACCCGCGGCCATCAAAGGCCTTAAGAATTGTCGGGGATTGATTTAGTGAAGGAGAACCAAGTGATCTCCAACACTGTATCGACATAATACACGTTGAGGCTCCCTCATCAATTATAGTCCGATGAATAGGCCTTTTTTTTACTATCACTAGAATCTGGAAAGCCATTTGATGAGGTAGATGCGGTGTACTATTTTCTAGATCGAAAATTATTAGGTTCGGGTCCTGAACGTCAAAAGCTCCTATAGCCGACAAAAGTAATTTACGTTGTGCTGGACATGATTGCAGCACTTCCAAAGCCGACATTGCTAAGGGTGAAACAGCTAAATCCTCAACAATGTTATATTTCTGAGCTGCTCTCGCATATGGATTGAAAGATGACTTTCGAAGTATACACTTAGCGGGCAGTTTGATTACCAAGTCTAGATTAGGTTTCTCGATCTGTAGTGGATCGAAACCGGGAGCTGAGGTTGATGGGTTAGAATGAGAAGATTTTGCTTCTTTACCATCAACAGGACTTTTACTGCCATAATCTTGCGATCGAGTCGCAATCCTTACATGGGACATCATCAATATGGGTTCTTCATTGGCACTCAAGGAAGAACCTATCATTTTGTTGTCTTGACTTGGAAATGGATCCTTCAAAATAGCAGGAGTTTGGGAACCTTTGACGATCTTCGCAACCTCTGCACGATGAGGGTAGTCTCTTGTAAAATGTTCTTCGTCACAAATGAGACATGGATAACGAGGTTTATGCTTTTCATCATTAGATTCCACCTTTTCAAGTTTCTCTTTTGAGTTTTTTTCTGTTTTATTCTTCTTCTTTCCTTTCTTCTTCCCATTGGATTTTGATTTAGCTATAGATGACTCTACAATGTGAATATCGGCGGAAATCTCTGCAGAAGAATCTCCTGTTGGGGAATCAGGCAAGGTTATAATAGGAGAAGAATTCTTGGAGGATTTCTTCTTACCTTTAGTGTTAACCGTGCCAATCATACCATCAGCGGCATGAGATCTCGAAGTTGCTGCAGCGATTTGATTTGACTTGGGAAGATCGGGGATTTTTTTGTGTAACATACTTGACTGAGTATAAACTAAGTCAAGGTACTGTGCTTGAGAAATGACTTGCTCCTCAGTAACCACTCTGGCTTTAGCAACATCTTCAGTGATCTTTGGCAACAAAGATTTTACAAACCACTCAACCAAGATTTGATCCGGAATAAATACCTTCACTAAACGACGTCGACGTCTCCACTCATGAATATGATCTGAAATGTACGTGGATGTCGACTGTTTTAGTGAAGTTAACAATTCCGTGCCATTGTCATATCGGACTAGAAACTGGAAATGAGTTAAAAATGAGGTAGCTAACTGAATAAAATTATAAAAAGTGCCTCGCGGTAACTCAATGTACCACTTGGCCGCAAGACCAATTAGAGTGCGCTAGAAAAGTCTAAGACAGATCAAATCATCTGTGATGGAGTTAGACGCACACCAGAGGTGGTAAGTCATCACATGGTTCGACAGGTCCTCTCCTGATTTACCTTCGAACTTGGGAATGTCACTGGGCAACTTATTCGGCATTGGCGGCCAAAACAGAAGATAATTAATGGGATTGTTCGTTAGGCGGGACAAGTCTGGTAAGTCCAAAGTTGCGATAAACGGTAACTACCGATTAGGATCCCTAAAACTCTGGGTCATGAGACGACCCCCAGGAGGAGGATATCAGGGATAACTAGGAATAGGAATCGCGTTCCGGATATTGTATCCTCCTGGAAAACCAGGATTAACCGTACCATACTGGGGTTGTTGAGGTTGTTGATAAGTGTACCCAGGATACGGTTGATACTGATAAATTGGCTGCTGGACTGCAGGACTGAATTGCTACTATCCCTGGTATGGTTAATAGGTGAATTGCGGTTGACTTGTGACAACCGTACTTAAACCAGGTTGTCCTACAGGAATCTGAACCGTAGTTTGAATTGTGGATCCAGACGGTGGTAAAGCTTTCTGAGGAGTAGATACAGGAACAGTAGAAACCGGAGTTGTCGATACTCCAGAAGTAGGTTGGGTAGATTGAAGAGATGTTACGGCAGTTGCAGCAGTCGTTTGAGATGGAGTACGAGGCGTAGTAGGCCCTAACTGAGAAACTACCGAAGGTACAAAAGTTTGAATGTTAGACTGGACTGGTTACTGGGGTGTACCAGAAACTAAGGGTTGTCCAGTTTGAGATGAAAATTGTACACTTGGCTGCAACACCTGTTGGGTTTGCGATGGATCCCACACTATGTTCATTCCGGGGTACTGACCCATTACAGGTTGGGAATATTGTGGACCATAACCGAGTTGAGGGTAGGATTGATAATTGAAAGGTACATTTCCCGTTCCTTGAACATAAGATTGACCTTGGGGTAGTTGGAAACCTTGGTTCGAGTACTGACCTTGGGGTAGATACCCTTGAGGCACGTACTGATACTGGGGTTGACCTTGAGGTATAAATTGATACTGGGGTTGACCTTGGGGTAAATATTGAGTCTGGGGTTGACCTTGAGGAACGTACTGTACCGTAGTTACGTACTGTCCTTGAGGTTGCCCCCCAGATGCAAATTGTGTACCTTGAGGTTGCCCCCGAGGCGTTAATTGAGGCTGCCCCCCAGGCGGTAACTGGCCACGTTGAGGTTGAGAATTGGGAATAGAACCAGACATCATAAGAATGTCTTCTACACTCAACGACTTTGTACCATTATTTCTAGTTAATAACCCTTGCTCAATGGGTTGAGCAGATGCTCCCGAAAAAGTACCAGAAAGTGACTAATACCCAGAGGGAACAGAAGGACCGCTGTACGAAAAGGATTCAGGCGATTGAGTAAACATGGATGACTGACCTAACATATTTACGGGAGTATAAAAACCTCTAGGATGATAAGGAGCACGAGGTGGTGAAAAACTTAACCTTGGGTTTTCCAAATAATTAGTCAAAGAAAGATACCAAGTAGTACTCCTAGGCAGACTGTAAAAAATTGATTCACGCTCCCTTAGATCAAGAACATGTTGATTTTCAGGAATAGGGATGCCTACTTCTTCTTCCGGAGCAAGTTCTTCAATAGCAATAAGTCTAGAAGGAAGATCTTGGGTAATTACTCTTTCTACCCTAGGTGAATCAGGACCACTAGAAGTTGGAGAGAAAAACCCGGATGTCGGAGTAACAGGTTTAGATACCTGAGGTTCTTCACCTATATCACTAGTAGATGAAAAGCTACCAGCAAGTTCGGAAACTGAAATTGATTGCGGATCGTAACCTGTTACTAGAGTTTGGTAATCAGGATGTACAACCAATGAAGACTCTCCTTCTTCAGGTGACCCAACTTTACTACCTCTAGGAGTTACGAGGACTTTCAAGCCTTCAAGCTGGCTTGGGACTTCTTCAGGAGGTTGGCCCCGATGTCTATGGGACTTCCTAAGTAAATCAGCCATGGTTACAAACTCAGGAGACTGGCCCTGAAGTCTACGGGACTGTCTTGGTAATTCAGCCACAGTTAAAAACTTTTAACTACTTCACATGCAAAGAAAGTAAAATCTCAATGAAAAACCACCTAAAGCCTCTAAAAAACCAAACAAATTTGAATCACACGCCTAAAGAATCTAGAGATCAAACACACACAAACAATAATGTTTCAGACCAAAAATACTAGTTGGTGATGAAATCCAACGTCGCAAAATTCAGTACAGAAATGGCGGTTGGAACACTTACCCCGGCAACCTGCTTAATGAATAGACTGGACCAAGTTCCTCCACTTAACCGTCTCGAGTGAAGTGAACCCCCCAGAAAATCCAAGTGAGTCTAGCCGACGTCTGCTCCAGGTACTGTGGGATCTTCCCACCATTGTCACCTTAGGAAGAATCCTAAAGAATATGGCCACTAAGGTTACCACCTAAGAAAAATACACCTGGGGAAACAGTCTACGATCTGATACGCACGCAAGGGCATAGTAGCAAGCTCAATCCCCTTCAAGGTTCCTTGACATAATCCAAGGTTTACCAACAAGTGACCCCAGGCTCCTCGACAATGGTTAATTCGAGGTTTACCATTTTTAATACGTGAATATCTGGCGTCGTTCCCAATGAGGAACGATTGATTCCCACACTGGTTCAGACACGATCTCGTGCTTCTCATTTAAGAGGAGCTTTCCCAGAGCATAAATGCAACAATTGGATTTCTTCGTACCACAAGATATAGCTACTTGTTTGTTTTCACTGTCTTGGAGAGTTAATTACTCTCCTACTCCAAGGCACTAGCCTAAGCTAAGTTGGTGTATCAGAGCCCTAGAAATAAAATGTTACTAGGTGAATTTTACTTTAGGCGTTAATTTTAGTGGTTGTTGTTTAAGTCAAGAGATGGTGGAGATGAAACTCGTGGTGTAAAGACTCGACTCAAAATCACTAAAAAGATGCACCTGAGATGATTTAAACAATCTTTTCTCTTCGATGAACTTCTAAACTAAGAAAGAGTTTGAGAATGCAAATACTTTGTAAACACAAATCTTTCTCAATTAAACAAATTAAAAAAATATATTTTTCCTTTCCAAAGCACTCAAAACGAGACAAGTAGTTATTTCACAAAAAATTCCCTTTTCTTTTCAAAGCACTCAACCACTACAAAACAAACTTTTCCCAAAAGAGATTTTTTTTATATTTTTCGTAAGACACTCATAACTATGAAAATAACTAATCTTGAGTTCTACAAACTAGAAAAAACTATCTGAAGTTAAAGCTTACAAAGTGTCTTTTTGAGGATGTTTTACTTAGCTAAATGTGAGCTAAGGACTAATTTATGCAGAATCACAATTAGTCAAAAAACAACCAATCTTTCGTTTTCTTTTTAAAAATGAAAAATCCAAACTTTCAAATACAAGTTTTTCGAAATTTTGAAATGAGAAAACACAAAGTGGATTCCTCAACAAGGGGAGATTTCATAAATGGTCAGACTCATAAGAATACTGGTAGACACCAATGTGATCTGAGGTCCCTATAACTTCTAAGCTCAGAGCCACTACACAACCAAATTGAAAAACAAGTCCAACAAGCAAAACTCCTAGGAATTCCACCTAAACCCTAACACTAATGAGATTAAACCAAGGAAAGTTTTTGACAGGGAACAAGCAGGTCTGGGCAATGGCTAAAACCTATAAACAAATTCTAAACTAATAAAAAAGAGAAAAATTTAAAATTTCTCAAATTTTGACAGGGTACGCAGGCAACCTGTTTACACAGGTGCGTTCACGCTTTGTGTACAAAGGAAAAGTGCGTATAGGTACGCACTGTGCTTAGCGCAGAGGGTGTGTACCTCTCCCAAAACTATGAAAAATAAAAACTGACTCAAAATTAGCTAAATTCACCCAATCCCACAATCATCAAGTCAAAAATAGAAACAGAAAATGCAGTTTCTCAGGTCAAAGTATAAACAAGGAAAACAATCAATTCCCCAGTATGGTTGCCATTTTGTTGCATGGAATGAGTCAATCTTGCGGACAAGATAGACCTTCCTAGAATCTAAAGAAGACCTGATGACAAGCAAACCAACCAGACACTATCTTTCTCTATATATGCTTTAATAAACAATAGCAAACAAGTGTTTTTAGGGCCTACGTTTGGTCCAACGCAAGCTTGTGGATGCCCTCGCTCCCTTGATCCAAATGAGCTCCTTTTCACGAATCTACAAACACAAACAAGGAAAACAAATTAAATAGCACCTGAAAAACAAATTGCATAAAACATATTTAACATGAAAGTCGAGTCCATGAAACAAATAGCATAAGGTACTTGCATGTCCTGGCCCTGGAAAAGATGGAAGCTTCAAGGGCTCTTGTGGGTTCCCAAGGTGATGCAAAATATGTGAGTGGCAGAATCTCTAGGAGAGGTTCAGGTACAATGCGTGGTTCTAGGTGTGGGGGGCACAGGTCCTCGACTATTTGCATGTTGGGTAGTCATAGCATTATGTCAATTCAATTTGGTGTTGGCATTGGTGGAGGTGGTCGAGGATATGGTTGGATTCATGCCATGGCTTCTCGGGGTCGACACAATGGTCAATGACCTACAGGGTTAGCAACTTGTGTTCCTTCCAGGCATCCCGAGACTTCCACGACAGTCAAGGAGTTGGTTCAATCTATCATTACTCAGTTATAAGCTCTCGATAAATCTTGAAGGGAGGAGTATGAGGTCATCATGGCCAAACTTGAGCAACTCCAATACTTCAAGTGCCATGTTTGTGAAAGGGTGGTGGTTGTCTAGTGCGGGAAAAATCTGCTGATTGAGAAAGTTTGAAATCTAGAAACTTGGCTTACTCACTTTGAGCAACATGTCAATCATTTGTATCACCCTCTTCCTCCTGTAGGTAAAAGGTCATATAATCTTGCTTCAATTACCTCTAACGACTGATTATGGGCACTAATATTTTTCTTTTTCTTCTAGTTTTCTTATACATTAGGACTCTAAGGCTATGGACCTCTTAGCTAACCATTTTGGTTTCTGTATGTTGTATGCTTATTGCATTGGTCAACAAACCTTTCTAGGATGAGACCACATGCGTTTTCACATCTCTGTATATTCTCTTTTATTAATAGAAACTTTTCAACTTACAAAAAAAAATACTGAGCTCTAAGTTAACAAAAAAGTAAATGCATCTAACATCTCGAAATAGTGGAATCAACAACCCATAGAATCACTAAATATAAATAAGGGGAGAATCCAGGTGAAAGAAACGAAATCAATATCCAATGTCTAGTCTTTTTTCAGAAGCAAAAAATATATATGATCCAATATCACTCTCCCATGGAAAGATCTCTTCATTACTGCACTCCATGGAAACAACGCAAAATGTTGTATCTATTTCATGAAGAGAATTTTTGGCTAAGAAATGGCGCCAAGAAATCAACTCAACCTACTCTAGGGTGAAGTTTTCTCATGAAACACAAGGGGCTCCCTCATATGTTATGGGGCTAATTATTTGTTCATGGAAATGAAAAATAGCCTTTTGAAGCATTGATCTCAAATGGATCAGATTAGTAATGTTGTGATAATTCCTCATTCAAAATAAAGCCCAAGATGCTTATCATTTTCTTATCAAGTGCTTAAGGATTCACTATTTTCTTAATTAAATGATTCGCATAAGAGTTTCTTATGTAAATGTTAAAACAATTTAACATAAAACATATGGTGAACAACAACAAAATAACAACAGAGAACATAAAAATACAACACACAACACAGAAATTTGATGAGGAGTTCACCCCTCCTGGGTTACGTCTCCTTGGTCCAGCTTTCAATACTTGGGCCTCTCTATTATGCTCAAAATTAAAACAAAAAGCTGTGTTTACAATTCTCAAATTCCTTTGAAACGTGTCTCAATGAGTTCAAAATAGCCAAAACTACTCGAATTGACTCTTTTTGCAACCAATTTGGATAAGAATTGAAGAAGTTATGACTTCCCCTAGTTTTCCCACTATTCATTCAACAATTTTCTCCACATCCGGCATGATCCTACAAATTAGCCCCAAAAGCCGCTAACTGGGAAAAAAAATTTCCGCATGGTGGGCCATATTTTGTCGGTCAAGTCTTATCGCAAATCGGAATTTGCAATTGCTACAGGATTATGGTCTGTGAATAAAATGGGCGATTTGTGATTGCAATATCGACAAACCCGACGACACTTTAAAATGGAATGTTTAAATATATCACATCCAGGAACTTATCACAATCGACGGAGAACTCACAAGAAGTCATAAAATGGGACTCTATTTTCTATGAAGTGTAATTATGATCTGTGATCCATCGCATCGCAACTCGGGTACACTGGTGGTCGATTTCCATTGTACTTCCCTTCACGAAACTGTGATTTGCGAGTTATCACATCACAACCCTTCTCTTTTCTGGGGTCGATTCGGTAACACCTTTCCGCCTACGACTCTGATTTGCAATATATGGGGGCCAATGGCAGCTTGCCACTTGGAGCCTCCTCATTCGTTGAACACCTTGTCACATCATCCAATCTTGCCATGTAAGAAAGTCAAATGTCAACTTTCACATTCTCTAATTGCTGCATATGATCTCGGATTTGAGTGTCATCCACACCATTGGAATTAGAATGGAGATCTCTTCAATCCGAAGCCGAGTTTAACAAAATTTTGACACTTTTCTTTTCGAGCATAAACTTAAGCACCTAATCAATCCTCCTCACTGGAAGCTTTTGGACCCCAAAATATTATATTCAGTTATTGAACAGATGAGGGTACTATTCCCTCACCTTCCCCTCTTCAATCCATTTACCCTTTGATGGATTTGTAACTTTGAGACCCACTCGAAGATAATCAGCATTTCCCCTCTTTGATGACCTCATTCTTTTCTCAATTATAATGTCTTGCCGAAGCTCAACAAGAAATTCTGGAGAAAAATCTTCAATTGATGGAATATGTGCACTTTCTCCTTGATCTTCAACCAAAGGAGGCTCATACAATCTCAAATTTTCAACATTAACAATGGAATAAATTTTCATATATGAAGGCAAATCAAGATTGAAAGCATTATTACCAATCTTTTCCAAAATTTTAAATGGACCATAACAGATGGTTTCAGCATTTTACCTTCACCTTGAAGCCTTTCCATGCTAATGTAAAGCCAAACTTCATCACCTACTTGAAACTGATGATCCACATGATGCTTACCATGCCTTGCCTTGTACTTGTCTTGACTCTTTTCTAGTTATTCTTGAACTGTTTGGTGAATAAACTAAATTTTCTTAATGAATTTCTTTGCTCTGTCTATGTTTCTATGTCCATCTAAAGCTACACCTTTCTCAAAGATGAAATTTGAAGGCGATTTATGCAAATAACCAAGACATTCCTCGAAAGGTGAAGTTAGAGTACAATGTTTTGCTCGGTTGTAAGCATGTTGAATATAATGCAACTGTTCATCTCACAACTTAGGATGTTTGCTGCAATGTCCTCTTAGCAAATGAATAATTGTCATGTTAACCACTTTAGTTTGACCATCTATTTGTGAATGGAAGGTGTTATGTGGAATTTTTCATCTACAGATAAAAACAATTTCCCTAGGTGGGTAGCTACACCTAGAACAACATATCTAAAGCACTTTACCTTTTTATTTAGAAGATAAATAAGGCAAGGGACCTACTCTTTATCTTTTGCTTTCCCTTTATCTCCTTTGTTTGGATCTCGTCGCTCCTTCTCGAACTTAATCCACTTGACAAGTACCTACAATCATAAATAGAGGACAAAAACCAGTCAAACCAAGAGATCTATCTACTATAAGAATATGGAATCGAAAGAATTTGCACATATAATCATCATACATAAAGACAAGAATATGGGAAAATGTCTAAAAAACTTTATTAAGTAGAGAGAAGAATTACAACCATGAAGTTTGATCCATTTCCACTCTTCTAGCTTGGGTTCCAACCAACATCACATCAAAAGCACAATAATTCAGCAACATAACAATACTTCTTTACAATCTCAAACCTCACATCAACAATATCTCCTTAGAAATTCTCAAAGTCCAACCCTAGATTACTTAGATGAGTGCTCAATTTATAGGCAAATGGTGGTGGTTTGCTCGTAAATGAGGGTATTGAATGGCCTTCCAAACTTAGATTTAGTTTCCATGGAGGAAGGGATGAGAGGATAGGAGGTTACTTAACTCATTCCCTATCCAATTTCAAGCTCATAGGAGACGATAAGTGTGGGAATATTCCTAGAACCCTATGTGGATTTCGCTTAATCTCACCCAACGCAGGTCAAAGTGGGCCTATGTGCTTTGGAAAGCATCCCAACATGGGCCTACCTACACTGAAGTGCACTTACCCCTAACCAAGGCTATGCTGGTCCCTCAAGGAGGCATTTCTAGAGGGCTTCAGGCCAAGAAACTCTCAGGGAAGTAGCCATTCAAAGTAATGACTTGTCTAGGGCATGTAGCAACTTAATTATGGTTTGATGAGCCCTAATAGTACTGATCTTGATAATGGGAGTGATTTTCCCAAATGGATCTGTAATAGCTACCCCCTAAAGCATGAAGTCAAAAATGTTATTTTTGAGCGATATGCTTTACGATGTGATGGGGAGTTTCCAAAGTGGATGGTGACCTGCATCGATTAAAATACATAATATCATGATATTTTTATTTTTTCTCATGAATTTATGAGGAAATCCATACCCATGCTCAACATATAAACATTCATTACAAGTACATATATAGTCGTCTACAGATATAGACCCATGATAGGATGACCATCAATGTAAACCCATTATACGGATGATTTGGTACATTTCCTGAAATCGTAGCCAGGGTGGATGAAACTACATCCAAAGTATTCTATCTCATTCAATCATTCGCTCAGGTACGAGTCTAACCATGCGAATATGTGATCTAAGCTCGAACATTGGAATACACCGTCTGATTACCAGCCAATGATGTAAGTCGTTAACAAACATATAGAAATCATTGATAATGATAATGATCCTGAAGGTACTATAGTACATTCTGCATGGTGTGAATGGATGTTTTGATGTTGAACACCATACAAAGTCTTTTGGTCGAAGGCCAATGATGTCAACCTATTATCGGAAGCGAGAAACCTGCTATTGATGTATGCAAGCCTCAAGGTACTAGAAGGGTGTTTATAAGTCAACTTCTTGAATAATATGCTAATTTCGACAAGAAACAACTTGTCACGGGAGGGCCTTGATGTATCCCACATCAATGACATGAAACGAGTGTAATGATTTTGGAGACGGAATCTGACTGTCAACACAAGGTTTAGGAATGGCGGTCATGAAAATGAAGGTTTATGTGTATTGTAAAGGATGAATTGTAACTGAATGAGTTCTCTTCAACATGATTGACACTAAATGGATTGGTAGCATTGACCCAAAACAAAAGTAATGGATGGTATGATAGACCAAGGTATGATGACCATCAAGCAGATTACCCAACCCAAATAGTCACAGTGATGAAGTGAAAGTGTCATGTTCAAGAGCGACCTACTACCATAAAGTGGTTTAACCATTTTCCCATTTTCTCCAGTCATTGCTAACTAGTACCTCTTTGTTTTTATCAATCTTGAGGAGGATAACATATGATTATTGTATAATTCCACCCTTCGGGTGAATCCATCGCCATGTGATATTTTAACGTGTCTAGTGAAGGTGAAACTTGGTCTTTTCATGATGGAAAAGTTTGTCATTATTTGATGTTTTAGCGAGTCTAACAACAATGGTAACTCGGTCCTTTTCATGTTTAGAGTGTTTGAAAGGGGACAAAAAGAAAACTTCACAATTTCTTTTTCATAGATTTGTCTCTCAAGTCCAAAAAAGTGTAAAATAATATGAGATAGAACCTATTGATCATGTTCGATCAACATATTCCTTTTTCATAAATAATCTATCTCAATCTGGAAAAGGGTTAAACTTATACTGAGTAGATGTTGTTTTCAATCCATTAACGAGCTGAAAAGTACAAGCACTCGACAATCTTTTCATACTTCGAGAGTCACTGTTCCTCAAAAAGGGTAAAACAACCAAGTGAAAGCATATGATCAGCCAAAGAGATGGTGGCGATGGAATGAAATAACAAAGTCTCAACTAGCAGAAATTAACTAATAAAAACGGAAATCACGAGATGTAAATTGGACATGGGTTCATTTTTACGCAATCATGAACCATGGAGAGCTCTGCTTGGATTCAGTTTCATGTTTACACAAGCTTGAAAGAAAAAACTATGCTTGGATTCAGTTTCATTTTTACACAAACTTGAAATGAAAAACTACGCATGTGATTAGTTTACATGCCCCCAACATGATGAAGATTCTAGGTGCATGGCCCCCAAGCTTCATTACATTCACATAAGTAGACTACTCTTGGCTATCAGGTGGATGAAATGAAGGTTCATTTACGAGATCAAGTGAAAGAATCGACTGGGATTTTACGAGATCTAATCAAAGACTTGAATTGGAGCTTTGTTCCAAGGGACCTTGTTTCATTTTCTAATGAGATTGACACAAGACAAGGAACTATGCTTTGGGATCTGTTTCATTTTTTAATGAGGTTGACACAGTAGAATAACTATCCTCATATTCTTGGTTTCATTTTTTAACGAGCTTGACACAAGACCAGGAACTATCCTCATATTCTTTGTTTCATTTTTTTAATGAGGTTGACATAAGACCAGGAACTATCCTCATAACCTCGTTTCCTTTTTTAACAAGCTTGAACAAGACAAGGAACTATGCTAATATTCCTTGATCATAACCCATAAGAGGTCATTACTTCCAAGAGGTTCTCATCAAATGGGAGAACAATGCTCTGGAAGGGATCCATAGCAAGGAATCCATTAGAGATATTTGGTTCCAATGCCCCTAGTACATACTGCACAACATCATGAAGTTGATCATGAGTTGATGTAGAAACGGAATGGGTTGCCACATAATGGACCTGTGGCGTGGAAGATACCATTGGTTCAAAAGGAACATTTAAGGAAGATGGTTGTTTGGAAGCTATATTTGGACCGCGAAATGAAAGTTGGTCAACAATGAAAATTCTGCCTTCATGCCAGAAACACATCACTTGAAAGAGTGTTGAAACAATAGCTCCAATGTCATAAACATAGTCACACCCTAGAAGTAAATTGTAATCTAAAGGACCTGGGACTACGATCACATTGATGTAAATGATTTTTCCTCCCAAAGTAATAGGAAACTAAGGGAGGATCCCTAATGGTTGATTGGTTCCTCTGTTAAAAGCCAACAGATTCTGGGTAATAGGCACAAGTGGTAGCGAACCGAGCACTTGCCAAGCAGTGGAGGAAAGGATACTCACTGATGCACCTTCATCAATAATAGTGCCAAGTACAATCATATTACAAACCCATACTATGATCTAGAGAGGCACATAAGAAGGAATATGACATCCTTCAAGTCGATTCCAATCAAAGGAAGTGATCAAACTACTTGGATGGGGTACTATAAGAATGGGAGAATTATCCCCTTGAGTTATGATAATGGGAGGATTTTCCTCCTGTCTTGATGGAACAGGAGGGTTGCCTTCAAGCCCATTGGAATCTGAAGAAACAAAAAGAACCTGAGTGGTATCATACTCACTCTCTACAGGAAAGGTGCGATTAACGGAAGGTGAAATCAGGTCAACAGTTTCCTCGACCTATGATTGGTCAGGTATATATTGAAAGGATTCACATTCAAAGAGAGTGGGTTTGACTAACGACTGGTTTGGGTCAGTCAATTTACCAACTAGTGAAGGATTAAGGGAGAGTCTCTTGTAACTAGATGGAAGTCACTGCGAAGAAGCAAGATAGTTATCCAACACTTTTTTGGTTTCATCTAGATAAGGACAAAGGTGAATGGGTTGATTCCCTTCACATAAACTACAAGGAAACTTAACTTTACCCTTCTTTCCATGAACTTTACTACCACTATTTGATGGTGTATCACCAGCATGATCTCCAGAATTTGATAACAGAAGATGGTGTGAAAGAGAAGACAATTCTTCTAAGATCCGAGGCATATCAGGAAAATTTTGAACATGGTATCCCATACAAATTTTTCAAGGATATCGAAGTTTGTGAGGCTTATCAAACGATTTCTCCTCAGAAGTTGCATTCGAAGCAATGGTTGTTTGGTTTCTCCCTTGCTGAATTTGTTTTTTCCTCTTCTTCTTCTTCTTCCCTTTATTCTTCTTCTTAGCCACCTAGTTACTAGTACCAATACTTGCACCAGGCGAAGAGGAATAAGTGGAGGAAGAAACAACTAAGGAAGAAGGAAAAGGGTCAACTTCAGGATCAACTGGAGGTTGATTTTGTCCAGTTGGAAGAGTACTTGATTACGGAGAAATAACGACATTTTGAACCAAGGAGGTTGAAAAAAACCATATTGGAAAGCCAATGGTAATTCCTGGAAGGGACAATGTAGCCATATAAGGAGCACCAATATTTCTGAAAGGAGGAAAAACACTAGGATTACCATCAAAAGGAATTCCTTGATTGGTGGACTCCGAAGTTGTTGCCATATGTCTTAACCTAAGATCAACTAAGGAGTGAGCATGGAAGATGTTATCCACAGTAAATTAATTTTATTTTAATCAAAATAACATAAAAAACAAAAGAGGGATAATCAATGCGAAAGGATTACCAAGAAACTGTGAACTACAAAATACCTCCCGGCGAACTGAGAAGTACGGGCAGACAATCTCCCAGAATGTTGTGTTCGGTGTATCATAGTGTACAAGGCATTTGACTCAGTTACCTAAGGATGGATAGCAACCTAATGTAGTCCTCCCATATATACGCAAAAGTACGTGGGGGCCCAATTTGTGTTAGTGTTGTCTAATTCGAAACCACAGAGTGAGAGCATTCCTTTATACTTTACGTACTATAACACCGCCATATATACCCAAAAGTACATGGACGAGCTACGATATAATTATGTATGTGGAATGAGGTATCACACTCGGAATGTATCACAGAAAAGTTAGTGACAACTACTACGTTTAACTATTCCAGAACATGTCTCTAGCCTAGACCTCTAAATGTTATGCGTTAAGTTACATGATCCATTAGGTTAATTGAGGTCAATTTTAAGTTTATCTTGATTAAGTATTTGCATTTCAATGTTCACCACATGATGTCTGTTTGCAAATCCTAGAATCCAAAGAACATGAGAAACATTCTTCCATTCAATTAATAATGAAAACCATACCTAGTAAGGGATAAAGCAATCAGATCTTTGACAAAGAGCAAAGAGGACATCTAATTCAATTTCCCTAAAGTATTCCAATGAGCATACTCAAACCTTTTTAATGCACAATGCAAGTTTTTCTTTTCAATTCCCTTAATGCTGAGATGAACAAAAGGAAACTAATGCACATATACTCAATCAATATTTTTGCAAGAACGAAGACTTTACGACAATTCCTTTTCAAAAGAAATGAAGACTTTTACAACAATTTATTTTGAACAAAGATTAATTGACTATAACCTAACTTTGATCATGAATCGATAATGACAAAGAAATCATTTAAAAAACACTAAACAATCAAGGCCAAAGGAGGGCTAGCAAAGGAAGCACAAAGGTAATTTGGGAAAAATCAAGTCAAAGGTGGGAAATTTGACCTAAGGAGGATCAATGGACCCCTGAATGGGAGACAGTGTGCTTAAGAGCACTATCCTCAAGCCAAGGATGCTCTGTAGGGCTCTCCCTCTTGACCAAACCTACGCTGGTGCTAGAGAGGCCATCCTAAGGTCTTTCAAGCACAATTTTACCAAAAAACACTTCAAAAAGGATGAAACAAGATCAATGGAAGCAAGTAAAGTCTACTAGGGTGAACTAGGATGAAGGTAAACTACCCGAAATGATTATCTCTCCCTAGTGGAGTCTCCAATTTGTTATGTGGAATTTTGCATCTACAGATAACCACAATTTCCCTAGGTGGGTAGCTACACCTAGAACAATAGATTTAAAGCACTTAACCTTTTTCTATAGAAGATAAATAAGAAAAGGGGCCTACTCTTTATATTTCTCTTTCACTTTACCTCATTTGTTTGGCTCCTGTCGCTCCTTCTCGAACTTAATCCACTCGACATGTACCTGCAATCCTAAATAGAGGAGAAAAACTAATTAAAGAAAGAGATCTATCTACTATAAGAAAATGGAATAAAAAGAATTTACACATATAATCATCATACATAAAGACAAGAATATGGGAAAATGTGTGAAGAAATTTATTAAGTAGAAGGAAGAATTATAACCATGAAGTTGGATCCATTGTCACTCTTCTAGCTTGGGTTCCAACCAACATCACATAAAAAGCACAACACTTAGGTAGCATAACAATAATTTTTTACAATCTCAATCCTCACACCAATAATATCTCCTTACAAATTCTCAAAATCCAGCCCTTGATCACTTAGATGAGTGCTCAATTTATAGGGAAATTATGGTGGTTTGTTAATAAATGAGGGTATTGAATGGCCTTCCAAACTTAGATTTACTTTCCATGGAGGAAGGGATGATAGGATAGGAGGTTACTTAACCCATTCCCTATCCAATCTTGAGCTCATAGGAGATGATAAGTGTGGGAATCTTCTAGATGGCTCTAGAAGATAAGAATATTCCCAAAACCCTATGTGGATTTCACTCAATCTCGCCCAACGCAGGTCAAGGTGGGCCTAAGTTCTATGAAAAGCACCCTAACATGGGCCTACCTACATTGAAGCACACTTACTCTTGACCAAGGTTGCGATGGTCCTCAAGGAGGCATTTCTAGAGGGGTTTAGGCCAAGAAACTCTCAATGAAGGAGGCATTCAAAGTGATGACTTCTCTAGGGAATGTAGCAATTGAATTAGGGTTTGATGAGCCCTAATAATACTGATCTGAATGATGGTAGTGATGTGCCCAAATGGATCTGTAACAAAACTTTGTACTTTTCTTCAACTTCATGTCCATCAAGTTCCATAAATTTGACCAAAAATTCCCAACAAATCGGGAATCACGATCACTTAATACAATTAGGTAATCGAAAATGAACCCATACATTTTGAAAGAAAAGTTTAGATGTTTGTTCAACTGCAATTTTTTTTTACAAGGATTTAATATGCAAATCTTGTTGAACCTATCCACAACTACATACAAATAATCTTGACTTTTTCTTGACAAATGAAGACCTCCTGCAAAATCCATAGAAACACTCTCCGATGGACGTGAAGGCACTAGAAGTGGTGTGTAAAATCCTAGTTTCATATTACTACGCTTACTGGCTGCACACAATGAACAACCTCTGATAAAACGTGACACATTTTCAAGCATACAAGGCCAGTAAAAATACCTATGAAGATTTTCCATTGTTTTACTTACATTGAAATGTCCAGCAATAAGAGAAGTGTGTGCTTCCCTTGTGACATTTACTCTCTCTCCCTGTGGAACACAAAGTTTTCCCAAATGATACAACGAATTATCATGTACATGGTAGTCTAATTCCTCAACTTGGTGGCCTTGACTCAAGTTTTAATATACCTCATGAAAGTCACCATCATGTGCGTATTGTTCAAAATAACATTCAGGAAAAACATCATGATTCTTGAGTAAAATGGATACATTAACAACCGGTCTAGAAAGCATATAAAAACTCTGTTATAAATACCTTTCTTGTACCTGATTACCAAGTGGAACTATTGTAAGAATCCCATCCAACGAAAGTGACTTGATTGCTGCAATTTTATTTGAGATTGCAGATATTGCAAAGGTTGGTGATCAGTGTGAATAATGGTTTCTTTTCCTATTAAGTAATGCTTCCGTTTCTTCACACTTTGCACCAATGCATAAATCTCTTTATCATCTGCAAGATAGTTAATAAAAACACCATTAAAAATCTTATAATGAAATGAAATGGGCTTACCATGTCGTAAAAGAACTACACCCATGGCATAGTCACTTGCATCTGTTTGTATTTCAAATGGTTGTTTCAAATCTGGCAATGCTAAAACTGGGGTTGCACTAATTTTTTTTTTTAAATAATTGAATGCTTTTTTCTATTTTCCTTCCCACTAGAAGAGAATCTTCACATTGGTCAAAGCAAGTAGTGGAGCTACTATGGAAGAGAAATTGGAAATGAACTTCCTCCAGTACTGCACTACTCCCAAAAAAATCCTTACTTATGTGACTGATTTGGGTATTGTCCAATTCACAATGGCCGAAAATTTAAAGGGGTCAATCTTCAGCTCACCTCCTCTAACTACGTGGCCCAATACACTAAGGAACTTTTCTCGAATTCACGTTTAGACATCTTCAGAAATAACTGTTCTTTTTTCAAGACATCCAACACTTCCTCACATGCTTGACATGCTCTTCTCGTGATTTTTTGAATATCAAGATATCATCTAAATAGACAATTACAAACTCATCAAGAAAGGATCTTAAAACATCATTCATAACTCTCATGAATGTAGTTGGAGCATTGCAAAGATCAAAAGGCATAACAATCCACTCAAACAATCCTTGTTTAGTTTTAAAAGCAATCTTCCAAATATCCTCCTCATCTATTCTAACTTTATTGTATCCACTTCTCAACTCTAATTTAGTGAAATATTTTTCATTCTTCAACTGATTTATAAAATCATGTATTCTAGGTATTGGATATCGATTCTTTATGCTAATTTTATTCAAAGATCGATAGTCTACACACATGCACCAGGTTCGATCTTTCTTTGGTACCAAAACAATTGGTGAACCACATGGCGAAGTAAAGGGACAAATTACACCTTTATCTGAAAATTCTTGGATTTGTTTCTTAATTTCTAAACTTTCCAGAATTGACATTTGATACATACAGATATTTGGGAGTGGAGAGCCTTTGTGTAGCTGAATTTCATGTTGAATTCCTATTTTTGGTGGCAGTCCCTTTGGTTCTTGAAACTCATCTCCATATTGATTGACCACATCAACGAATTCGACTTTCAGCTTCATGTCACATCCTGCAAAGGATTCACGTTCCATGTCATTCTTCTGCTTCATCATAAGAAACACGAGATTCTTTCTAGAATTGACCAGTCGCTTCATTTGCACTGTGCTTGCTAAAGATAGATCAAGATTTCTACGATGGGCTTTCAAAATATAATCCACTCCATCTTTGAACAAATGACATTTTTTCTCAAATATATGGAAAAAGACTTTTCGGTCATACAAATATGGAATTCCCAACACAATTCTAGAAATACTTAGTGGGACTACATTTAATTCGACCTCATCAATGAAATTGGTAGTAATACGAAACCTAAAAACCCATTTCCTTGTTACTTGAACACTTGTATCCATGGTTATCCAACGCAATGGATATGGTTTATGATGAGGCATGGTTTCCATATTCAACTTCTTGACCAAGTCTGTAGAAATTAAGTTTGCCTGGGATCCACTGTCAAAAAACATATCAATCTTGGTGTGTTTGGAAATAACTTTGATATGGAAAAACTCAAATATGTTTTCTTCATTTGAAGCATTGTTGGAGTTATCTACTATGCTGGTGCTTGCCATGACTTCCTCTTTACTTGTTTTTTCCATGGCTTTTCGCTTAGTGACTGTGGATGCAATCTTTGTTTCACCACCTCAGTCGAAACCCATGTCTTTTTGTACAACATCGTTTGACTTATATTTGTCTTTATTGTTAAATTTCTTCGATCTTAGTTCAGGATGAAGCTTCCAACTATGTTCTTCATCATGGCCCTCTTTGGAAAAAATCTTGCACACGGGTTCCTCCCCTTATTTCTTAATAGAAGCATTTTTATTTTGCTTTCCTTTATATTTCTTTCCTTTTTCACCACCCTGGAATGACTTCTTATTACCTTATTCTTGTACATTTTTTCCCTCTTTCTTTAAGGTGTATAGCTTGAACATAGACCTCAACAAGATTTGTGGGATTAAAAATATGAATGGTGTGTCGAAGATAGGTATGCAAACCTACTATGTATTTCAGTAATGTATCTTGTGACTGCAAGTCTACTCCTAGCATTAGAGCTCTTCTCGTAAACTCCTGAGTATAATCTTGCACATCTTGATCTTTTAACTGTCTGAAATTTTTCCAATTCATGATAGCTTTTCACATATGAGCTAAAGGGTAGAATTGTCTTTTTATAGTAGCAATGAAATCAGACCAAGTAATAGAGATCTTACCATGTTTTTTTGATCTCATCTTGAGTCCTTGTTTCCCACCAAATGAGTGGTGCACCATCCATTCTCAATCAATCCAATTGAATTTTGATATCATCCTCTTGAAGGTTCTGAATTCTAAAATACACCTCCAACTGACGAATCCAATTATCAAAGCTTCTCTGCATTCACTTCACCATTGTACATGGGCAACTCGAATTTAACATCAAGTTTAAGTGGATGTGATTTTCTAGCTCCTTTTGAGGAATGATGATGAGTATGAGTACGGGTTGTATTAGTGGAAGGGTGTGAAGATTCTTGCGAAGAATAAGATGAATAATATGATGGAGAGGCTGGAGGTTTGTCTCCATTCCCATTACCTCCTTTTCCATTACCTCCTCCTAAAGAGGTTTCTCCTTTGGGAGGTTTGGAACTTTCTCCTTGCACCCTGCTATTCCTCTCTTCATAGAGGACCTTCACCATATTTGTAATATCAAAGAAAGCCTTTCTGAAGGTCTTTTCATCTTCTGTCATGTTTGTAGGTTCTCCTTCATGAGACATGATCTCTGGAGTCTCAACTGTAACTTGAGGATGTACTGGTGTAAAAGACTATGGAAACCTTTCTCTTCTTCCACTTGAGTCAACTACATGGCTTTCAACTAGCTTTCCTTCACCTCTTTTTAGTTTTAACCTTGTAAGAATGACACAAAGCTAAATATAGTAAGCAAAAACTAGTGCTCTGATACCAACTTTATGTGAAATGGAGAAGATTAGTAATGTTGTGCTAATTCCCCATTCAAAATAAAACCCAGGATGCTTATCATTTTCTTATCAAGTGCTTAAAGGATTCACCATTTTCTTAATTAACCAATTCCCATGAGAGTTTCTTATGTAGATGCTATAAACAATTTAATTTAAAACTTATGCTAAACAACATCAAATTAACAACAAAGAATATCAAAATACAACACATAACACATAGATTTGATGAGGATTTCACCCCTCGTAGGCTACGTCTCCTTGGTTCAACTTTCAATGCTTAGGCCTCTCTATTATGCTCCAAATTACAACAAAAGTGTGTTTACAATGCTCAAACGCCTCTAAAACATGTCAGTGAGTTCAGAAGAGCCAAAACTACTCGAATTTACTCTTTTTACAACTAATTTGGATAAGAACTGAAGAATTTATGACTTTTCCTAGTTTTCTCACTATTCATTCCACAATTTTCTCCACTTCCTGCATGATCCTTCAAATTAGCCCAAAAAACCGCTAACTAGGAGAAAATTTGTCTGCACAATAGGCCATATTCTATCGGTCAAGTCTTATCACAAATCACAATCAGAAATTGTTGTCAGTGTATGGTCTACAAATAAAAAAGACGATTTACGATTTCGATATCAACAGACCTGACGACACTATAAAATGGAACCGATAAATATATCACATCTAGAAACTTATTGCAATCGGTGGAGAACCGAAGGGAAGTCATAAAACGAGAGTCTGTTTTCTGTGATCTGTGATTGTGATCTGTGATCCATCGCATCACAACCCAGGTAAGCTGGGGGGAATTTTTTTTCATACTTCCCTTCGTCGATCTGTGATTTGCGATTTATCGCATCGCAACCCTTCTGTGCTCGAGGGCCGATTTTGTAATACCTTTTTGCGTATGACTGTGATTTGCAATATGTGGGGGCCAATGGAAGCCTACCACTTCGTGCCTCCTCATTCACTGAAGACCTTTCCACATCATCCAATCATGCCATGTAAGCAAGTCAAATCTGAACTTTGACTTGCTTTAACTTCGGCATACTAGCTCGTATTTGAGTGTCATTCGCACTGTTGGTATCAAAATGATGATATCTTCAATATGAAGCCAAGTTTAACAAAATTATGACACTTTGATTTTTGAGCATAAAATTGAGCACCTGATCAAGCACAATGGCCAAATTTACAGATTTTTTAGAGGTGGTTTCTGAAGATTTCAAATACCTGCTTAAAAATATAAAGTCCTCCCTTTCATATATAATTAAAGTCTTGAAATTATACTATGATAGAATAACATAGCTTAGACGATGTGGGAAGAAGACTTAAGAAATTATCAGCTAACACTTACACTCATTTTGAGCATGATGTCCGCTAATAAGATTAGGATGCATGAATAAGAATCTTCAACAACACCACAAAATGTAAATCTCTAAATAATGCAAAAGTAAATACTCTAAAGGTGTAAAGGGACCAAATTTGACAACCTATCTATTTGATCTACTCAGTATTGAAAATACTTTTTCATGGAAATTTCAAGGAGGCTAATCCTTATCCAAGTCTTTCCCAAATATAGACACAACATCAAAATATAATAGAAAAGAGATAATGAACATACAATAAATCATTTACAAAATAAACAAGTTCTATCATTAACTAGGGCCATAGTTCTTTTATTAAACTCTAGAGTTTGAGTGTTTACAAAAAACAAAAATATTTATGGGCCCAAATACAACCCTTTTACAATGGAAATATAGACAAATATCTTTCCCTAACTAACACCAACCTCTTGGAAAATTTTTCCATTAAAAAACTAAATAATAAAATCAATATCTAAATTGTTACATGAAATTTGGAAACTCATCGAAAGTCAATTTTGATTAGAAATCATTGACCAACAAATGCACATTTATGCACTACTCAACAATTGGTTTCAATTTTTGAATCATTGACCTCCTCGCTTGCTTCACTGAATGATTTAATTCCACAATGAAATCAATGTAGACAAGAGGACAATTATTTAGTCAAAAAAACCTTTATTTCTCTTCTGCATCCTTATCCATAAAAATATCAAAAACCCCATATGAGAATTTTGCAAAAAAGGCTTATACCAACAAGCAGATAGCCTTGGATACCATATTTTGCAAAATTTATGAAAGTTCTATTGCTGACTTGAAACATAGATGTGGATATGGGAAATAATTTCTAGTATTAAATACCAAACCTACTTTTCTCTAACACCCAAGCAATAATTTTGCTTCAATAAATATTTGAATAAATGAAATCATATCTTTTATATCTACAAAAATATAAGAAACTAAAACTTTTTCAATAGCAACCAAGTTTGCAAAAGTATTTTGGTTTGTGAGTGATATCTCTACTTGAATAGTTCCACTATACAAAGCCTTACACTTTTAATAACCCAATACTTAGCTTTCTTCATCTATCATATCCAAAAAGGAATTTTTTCAAACTACTATGTGTTCATTTAAGGTGTCCTCAATTTAGTATAGGGAACCATATCATTAGTAAACCTCAAGTACTTCAACTTTTCCATGGTTGCATCATATTTTGCAACATCTTTTGTTTTTACTAACATCTCAGGAGCATATAATAATTTTGATTATTCTTTTCAATATCAAGGAGATATGAAAATTTCTTTTCAACTCCGACTATAAAATGCACTTTTGTTGTCAGATGTAACAAGATAACATGTTCACCAGGAGAGAATGAATTTTTTTGTCCCATCCACTCAAAAATATAATATTTGGTGCTAAGTTACGATGGGGCCAATGATCCTTGGACAACAAACTTAGCTATTAGACCCAAAGCATGGAATACTAGGGGGTCATTATAACAAGACTTGAGAAAATAAGTGATCAAGTAATTGATGAATATAACCATTTTGAATGACATGCAACACTCTCCTCTAACCTACACCAGAACCCATAGTGCTCTAAGAAAATATTTTCTATATGTAACATCAAAGGTTTTTCGTATTATTACGAATGGAGAACCATACGACAAGAAGGAAACGCAAATTAAAAACCAACTGAAAATTAGATGAGAATCTAAGGAAATCAATTCATTGTAACTGCATAGCAAAATTCGATAAAACTCTCTGTTGATGGTCATGTGATTTGTTGGGATGCAAGTATTTCTTGTTCTCGTCAAATTTTTAACATGGCTCCAACAAGTAATTATTTTTTTGAAACTAATTGCTCCAACAACCAAGGTATAGATAAAGTATCAATCACTTTGTTAAAGCCGATAATACCAAGAACTAAGCATATACCCTTCAAAACATAGTTGAAATTTCTCAAATTATTCACAAGTTTATGAAAATTCTTGATCCAGGAGGATCCATCGATTCAATTGTACATGTGTTTAAAGTATTATCATCAGTATTCATGGGTATCGTTCAATGTTTTCATTGTTTCATTTCAGTTTCGACAACATTGGTTATGATCGGGTTATTCAGGTAATGTGGTGTTGTACCTAGTTGTCAGCTTATGTTCATCGACAGTTCCACCAGGATTGGTCGATGACATGTGTCTTGTTGTTTGACCTTGCAGGGTTGGTATTGACATGGTTGTGTCATCCGTTGCAGAGGTTTGATGTGTCGACAAAGGTGTCATCTGAGGCATAAGTACATCGTCAAGGTTGTCGTTGCAAAGACAGCTGGAGTCGACGATGCATTCAAGATTTGTCCTCACATATGGTTTTGTGTCACATTGTGATGAAAGATGTAAAAAGTTTTTTTTTTTTTTTTATTCTAGACCGAAAACCCTAGATTCAACATCTCAGTCCTAATGACTTAATCCTAAACCTATTCCTAAGATCAAAACCTATGCCCAAATCCTAACCATGTCCTACAAATACCTATGGTACAAATCAAATTTATTTTAAAATACATTAAACCTATGTCCTAGCCTAATCCTATGCTAAAACTATGTGTTAAATACATTCAAACCCTAAAACATAAGCCTCTCATCCCTTACATATTTTACAATGTAGAAAAATTACATAAAACATATAAATATCAGCTAACTGCCAACCTAAACCATGCAGACATTTAAACCATAACACAATCATGTGAACAGAGGACAAGGTAGCCAACTGCGCAGTCTAGGTTTGTCTGCAGTTTCGGTGGACGGTTACAGTCAGAGATAGCGGCACTATGTGAATGCCGGAATAGTGACAACAACAAACGTTCATGGTTAAGGTCATCAGAATCGGTAGGGCCCTAACTGTAGGGAAACACAGCTGTTCACATGTGCTATTGGACATCTCTGCTCGGTTAGTAATTGGCTAACATTTGCATACTATTATAAAGTTTGTTTGTGGGTTTTTATTGTTTAGTTTGTTTTAAATTAATTTTAAGACCATGGAATCATGAACCAAGGTGGAAAAACATAACCAAAAACCCTAATTCAACCCTATAAGTTAGCTCATACACCTCAAAGATAGTCAAGGAGGTTTGAATGCACTTGTAGGCCTATAAGAGGCAGTATTTCTCATTGAAGAATAGCTTGGTGGTTTTGGGTTTTTGTATGCAGGTTCTGGAGGTTAGGGGAAATTTTATTTTCAGTGTTTCAGGAGCAACCGAAGTCGGATTTGGAAACCGTAAGTGGAATTGGAAAGCTAGTTCAAAGGGCTATCTAATGACATAGGTTAGAATTTCATGTTTGCAAGTTAAATCTACAAAAATAATTATGTAATCGGCTTCTTCTTCTCATTCCTAATAAAAAGGTCACCCATCTTGATAGCGTACCCAGAGACATAGTCCATCAGGGACGAACTCCGTAATAACTTTTGTTGTTTAGTATAACTATGTTTTCACTATTTTAACTTTTGTTTTGCATCTTAATTAGGGTTTATCAACTGTCGTAAAGTGTTCTGCTCCAACAATTTTCCTTGATTTCCATTCTTTCAGTTATCATTCAAATCGCTAATGGCTAATCAATTCTACATCAGTTTTTTATTATATGGTCATTTTAGATCATATAGTTTTGTATCAGAGAAGGATGCGTTCGTATAGTTTGCCATTGAATTTTAACCAGGTCTAAGTCACGATGAGGAGAAGGAATCCTTAAGCGGATCAATCCAGATATTGGAAAGCGACAATTCGTTCAGAAATCAACCATGTTAGGACCTGATGAAGATGAAAAAACAAATACTAATATGAGTGAAGAATAGTTTCAGTAGGAATTCTTGACTGTGCAGCAGATTTCAGGAGAATTGTACGAAGAGAAGAAGGTGAGAGATGCAGCTTCTTCTTCAAAGGAATCAAAGAAGGATAAAGGTAAAGGGAAGAATGATAAACCACCTTCACCTCCATCATTTCCATTATCCTCTTCTTCTTCTTCTTCTTCCAGTGCAGAATATGAAATGGAAAAGCAACCTAAGAATACATCTCTTTTGAAACTTGATGTTAAATTTGAGTTACCTGTTTATGATGGCGAAATGAATCCTGAAAAGCTAGATAACTGGATAAATCAGTTAGAAGTGTATTGGCATATTCAGAACATTTCTAAAGATAAAACTAAAATTATGTTAGCTACACATAGAATGGGGGGATCAACTTTAATCTGGTGGGAAAGTAAAACATAGCTAGATGTAAAGCGTAAAGGAAAATTCATCTCTTCATGGTCTATGTTTTTGAAAGCTCTTAGGAAACATTTCTATCCTTTAGGATACATGTAGTAGGTGGTTATTGATTGGCAACATCTGAGGCAAGGTAAAGGGCAGAGTGTTCAGGAGTTTACTCAGGAGTTCAGAAAGAAAGCATTGGCGCTTGGTATTTCATTGGATACACGTGAAACTTTGTTAAAATACATTATCAGTTTACATTCATATTTGTAGCTTACTTTATTGATGTTTAATCCTGATGATTTTGATGAGGTTTGTGTTCAGGCCATACATATTGAATCGGGTGGCAGACCATTCAAGTTTTCATCTTAGTCATCCAAAGAGATGGAAACTAGAGATTCTAGTGATAGTAAGGGGAAGAACATTTCAAAGAGAAAGAAATCAGTGATCATTCAAAAGGAAAGACCTACTTGTTCTCATTGCTAGAGAATTGGACATGATGAATAAAAGTGCTGGGAACTTCATCTAGAACTTAAGCCCAAAAAGTTCCTTAAGGCGAAGGATGAAAAGAAGGCCATTGCAACAGTCTAGTAGGGTCTAGGTTCAGATTCAGGTGATGAAAGGAGGATAACTGCCATGGTTATGACAGGTAAAACTTCTGATACTGGGTCAATTTCAAAAACTAACGTAGCTTCTTCAAACATAAATCCTCCACATGAGGATAAAAGAGTTGAACACTTCCACATAAGGATAAATTCTAAGCATACAAAGATTGACACAATGTTTGATAGTGGATCGCAAGAAAATTTAATATATGAACATATAGTTAATCAATTGTGATTGGAAACACAACATCATCCAAGACCATACCTATTAGGTTGGCTTAATAAATCAACTCAGATACATGTCACAAAGCAGTGTCAGTTAAAATTTGCAATTACATCTAAGTACATTGATGAAGTGGAGTTAGATGTGGTCCCAGTAGACATATGTGGAGTTGTCTTAGGAAGTCCATATCTTTATGATAGAGATGCAGTGTTTTACAGAAGAGAACTTAAATATCACCTAAATAAATAAGGGGTTGAATTTATTGTTAGGGCACATAAAGTCAAATCAAACTTGGATTTAATTGTTACAAATAAAGTTAAGCAGTTAATAAGTTCAAGTAAATATGTACTCATGTCTATTAAGGAACAACATAAGGATGATTGTTCGAGATGCGAGATTCAGTTTAGAGATCAATTGTTCAAAGTGGTTAATTCTTTTCCAAGAAATCTTATTCATGAATAGGATAAGCAACATGAGATACAGTTAATGTCCTATGAACATCTTCTTAAAGACAGAATGAATCTCAATTCATTCATTCAACTGAATTCTAGAAGCTATCATCATCAGCAGTGTATTGTAGGGAATGGTACATGTGAGTCTAAGCGGAAACTTGTTTCAGATGGTATGTTTATTTTCAGTTTCAGAGGTGCAGGTTAGTATTGGGGAACTCAATGTTGAAATTATTTGTCTTACATCATCATTCCATGCTTTAAAATGTAATGAATCCTCTTTTCAAGTGGAGAGCAATTTTATAAGTTTTCGTCATAAAGAATTTTTGAAAGTATATCTAAAGTTCCCTTATCATGATTTGGAAACTAATGCATTAAGTGAAAGTGTTAGTCAATGGAGATATCAATTAATAGACAAATAAATAGTGATTCAAGTAAATCAACAATTACTTAGATACTTTAAAAATCAAATTAAGTTGCAACAATCTTTACATCACAACTGGATCAGCTCTGGGCAGCAAGTTCAATTAGTAATCAGTCAACACGAAAGTAAATCAAGTCAAGTAATTGATGTGAAGTAAAAATCAAAGGAGTCTTTGAATATTTTAGTTATTCTGGAAAGTAGATTGTTAATACCCATCAGATGTATTGAACAAAGTTCTACAAATATTGCTTTCAAAGATGTTTTTGAATCACTAACTCATGATTCTTTGTGGAAAGAATTCAATTGCCATGTTGATAATAGTTTGTTTTCCCATCATCGCAATTTGTTCATACTACAGATGGAAGAAACAAGTCACCAAATCAAAAGGTATCATGGTCAGCATCATCAGGGTCATCACATGCAGGTGATTGATTGAATGTATTGGTACATCGTCAAGTCAAGGTGGAAAGAGAGGGAGTTCTACCCTCTTTGACTATTTAATTAGTCAAATGTTTATGGTCCAAAACCTTTCAAGTGGATAGGAATGATCCAGGAGGATCCATCGATCCAATTGTACAGGTTTTTAAAGTGTTGTCATCAATATTCATGGGTATCGTTCAGTGTCGTCGTCGCTTCAGTTCAATTTTCACAACATTGGTTATGATCAGGTAGTTCAGGTAATGTTTATAGTTTTTCATGTTGTTCAGTTGATGTGGTGTTGTACCTAGCTGTCGACTTATGTTCATCGACAGTTCCGCCAGGATTGGTCAACAACATGTGTCTTATTGTTCGACTTTGTAGGGTTGGTATCAACATGGTTATGTCGTCCGTGGTAGAGGTTTGATGTGTCGACAAAGGCGTCATTTGAGGCATAAGTTCATCATCAAGGTTGTCGTTGCAAAGACAGTTGGAGTCGACGATGTGTGCGGGATTTGTCGTCACATATGGTTTTCTGTCACATCGTGACAAAAGGTGTAAAAGGATTTTTATTTTTAATTCTAGACTGAAAACCCTAAATTCAACATCTTAGTCCTAATGACTTAATCCTAAACCTGTTGCTAAGATAAAAACCTATGCCTAAATCCTAACCATGTTCTACAAATACCTATGGTACAAATCAAGTGTATTTTAAAATACATTAAACCTAAGTCCTAGCTTAATCCTATGCTAAAACTATGTTTTAAATACATTTAAAACCCTAAAACATAACCCTCTTGGCGCTTACATATTTTACAATGTAAAAACATTACATAAAAAATATAAATATCAGCTAACCGCCAACCTAAACCATGCAAGGATTTAAACCATAGTGCAATCATGTGAATAGAGGACAAGGTAGCCAACTGCGCAGTTAAGTTTTGTCTGCAGTTTTGGTGGATGGTTACAGTAAGAGGTAGCTACAGTATGTGAACGCCAGAATAGTCGCAACCACAAACAATCATGGTTAAGGTCATCAGAACCAACAAAGTCCTAACCGAGGGGAAAAACAATTGTTCACATGCGCTGTTGGACTTCTCCACTCGGTTAGCAATCGGCTAATGGTTGTGTACTATAATAAGTTTTGTTTGTGGGCTTTTATTGTTTAGTTTGTTTTAAATTAATTTGAAGACCATGGCATCATGAACCAAGGTGGAAAAACATAACAAAAAACCCTAATTCAACCCCAGTAGTTAGCTCATAGACCTCTAAGGCTGTCAAGGAGGTTTTAATGCACTTGGAGGCCTATAAGAGGAAGTTTTTCTCATTGAAGAATAGCTTGGTAGTTTTGGTTTTTTGCATGCAAGTTCTGGAGGTTAGGGGCGATTTTATTTTCAGTGTTTCAGGAGCATCTAGAGTTGGATTTGGAAATCGTAAGCGGCGTCGGAAAGTTGGTTCAGAGAGCTAAATAATGACAGAGGTCATAATTACCTGTGTGTAAGATCATCTATCCAAATCACTGTGTAATCCACTTCTTCTTCTCATTCCTAATAAAACGGTCACCCATCCTGAAAGCGAACATGGAGATGTAGTCCATCAGTCACGAACTCCGTAATCAATCTTCATGTCTGGTATAATTGTGATTTCTCTGTTTTCACTTCTATTTTGCATCTTAATTATGGTTTATCAACTATCGTAAGTGTTATTCTCCAGCAGTTTTCCTCGATTTCCATGCTTTTAGTTATCATTAAAATCACTAATGGCTAATCAATTCTACATCTGTTTTTGAGTATATAGTCATATCAGAACAATCCTTGAGTGTCATCTAACTGATGTCATTTTGCCGAAAGCCCATGTTCTGGATTTTGGAAATTCATAACCATTTTGTTTCATCTAATTGATGTTGTTTTGCTGAAAACCCATATTCCATATTTTGGAAGTTCATCATAATTTTCCCAAAGTACGTTTAAAAACAGTTTCAAGTGGGTTTCGAAAGCAGAATGTGGGTATGCTAATGTTGTAATAATTAATGTTTTGATAGCCAATGGGGGGCTCTATTGTATCAAATTAGTTCATTTTAGAAAAAGGATCAACACCCTTTAAAATAACTAAAACTTTGTTCCACTGACCTGTGTATAATCTTCTTTCCCACAAAATTGAGCCACTATCAAATGCTTTTCATGGCCCTACAACACAATGTTTTGATGAGTATCTTACCAACTGAAATTGTGCCTCCTTTTTCTATGAACTTGTTGGTAAATTATGATGCAATCCCCATGGATTTTCTCTCCTTTTATTCTACATTTTGGTGACCAAATCACCTATCGAAGCGAACCTTTTGGCTCTACCACAAAACTTTATCCCACATGCATAGGTAATTGATGAAGGAGCAATCATCTCAACATTATCATTGTATTTTAGTAGACAGAGGAGGTCTTGTGTTTGAGGGAATTTGGTTTCCTAAGTATTGAATTAATGTAATTATTAAGAGTTTTGAGTGATTTTAACGAGAGAAGCTAGAATAGGATTTAATTTAATATAGTGAGGCATATTTGTAAATATTCTCGAATATAGGAGAATATGGGAGATTTAGGATAGTTAAGAGGACTGAGGGATATGAGAATTGATTGTAAAACTCAAATTAGGAGTTAGTTCTTGATTTTGTGGATTTGAGAGAATCCTTAGGGATGAGGAAGAGGTTTTAGGATTTTGTTGAGAAGCTTATGGATCTAAACTAGGAATTGGTTTTAGAATCATTTTGTATAAATGTAAGCCTAAAAGGCGTATACAAGGAGAGATTGGATATGTTAGCTAGTTAGAGTGAGATTGTAAGCCTACGGGTAGGTTGTAAATAGAGGCCATTGACGTTAGAAGATCAAGCCACAAATAGTGAGATTGTGTGAATGTTTATTGATATATACATAAATTATTTTCAAAATTATATAAGTGTGTGGTTTGAGTATCAAATAATGAATTATGAATGAATCAGAGTATTCTGTATAACATATGCGTGCAGGAAGAGTCCAGGCGAATACACAGAGGAGAAGAATAATACAGGGGATCATAATGAACCTTTGAAACCATTCGAAGGATCAAAGTGAAATCTTTGGAGGGACAACAATGAAAGAATATGCATACTTAAGCTCAGGAGTAATTGCGTAGCAAAATAGTGAAGGGCGAGAAACCTTAGAGTAATTCCAAACCACAGTCGAATTGAAGAAATGGCATACAATCCAAGTGAAAAGAGGAGTGACGAAGTGAAGTATCGATACACAGTAACCGTTGGATCTAAAAAATCAACCAAAATGATTAAGTCGTAGAGAACAGGATAAATGAAATTGCATCGCAACATATCTCAAGCGTGAGCAAAATGGACTTAAGCGATGGATGATTGTGACATGTGAAATCATTTTTTACCATTGGATCAAATGTTCCAATCAACGGTGGAGAATCCTTGTTAAATCCCGCATCACAATGTTCCAATTATGAGGGATGAACCTTCAGCCATAGGCAAGTGCAGTGTGCGATATGCGATATACGATGCGATCAGAGATTTGATCGCATAGAAAATATTGCATGGTAATGTACTAGGCCCTAAGTAATTGCGATGAGTGACATTGTGAAGTTCGATGAGAGCGGACCCGAGAAGGTAATGAACACAGTTTATGGTATTTGGAATCTGGGTTGTGTTATCGCATATCAGGTAAAACGGGGGAAGGCATGTTAGTGAAACCCCAATAGTGTGATCGCAATAAGGGAGCATTGGGTAATGTGCAGAGTCTGAGGAATAAGCGGAAAAATGTGAGTCTATGCATGATTTCTGAGGATTTCTATTATAAAATGTTTATAATAATATTAAAGCGTCGATAGCTGATTTGTGGGTTAAGCGTGTGTATCACCCAAAGTTAATAAAGGTTTATGAGGTTTAGTTATATGTGCGAGCATCAAGATTAACAAAGGTTTAATGAAATCTTAATGATAGTGGATGTATAAAGAGTGTGATATTAAACCTTAGAAAAGGATTGTAAGAGTCATTAAGTCCCGATGATGAAAGGGTTGATTAAGGGTTGATCTGTGGTTAGCTTGATAACTCCTTCCGTGAGAATTAATAAAGGGGGCCTTAACCATTATCTAATGAAGATTTGACCTAGTAGGTCATATTAATTCCTAGGGAAAATGGTTTATGCATTTCAATGTGCATATTATGGGTGAAAGCAGGGTTTTCCTCCGTCATTTTGGTATCAGAGCAAAAGAAGATTCTGCATGCAAAAGAAGGGATAGAGTATTGCTGACAGTGTGTGATTTTGACTAAGGTAAAGTTGGGAGATTGGTAAGAGGAATACTAATCTTGTAATTTCTGTATTTTGATAGAATGTTCAGAATTTTAGAAAAGTAGAGCGAGTGATTTATAGCCAATGAATCTTTATAGTTGGATTTGTGAAATGTTTGAAATAAAAATTGGAGAAGAACAGTTAAGTTCTTAGAGGTAGGTGAGTAAGAATTAAGAAGAGATTGCAGAAACATAAAGAATCCACAACGATGTTTTGAAGAATGGAGATTCACTCGAATGTGAAGAGTGGATGGAGACTGCTTGTGAAATCATGCAGGTATTTTTTTATTTAACTCTGATTTGAGTTTTGCTGGATAAAGAAATAGATTGAAGATTGATAGTTGCAGCTAATGAAGTATCTCAGCAAAAGAAGATCAAGCCTTAAGAAGTAATAATGAAGGAAACTGGTAAGGATTTCTGACTGGAATAAAACTCAGTGGAGGAGAAATTGTTGCCGATAGTTAAGCTTGCCAAGATAAAGTTGGAAGATTGAAAAGAACCAGATTCTAAAACTGATTGACAATAGCTGAATGTTGAAAGTTTGCGCAGTGGAGGCATGAATATTTGCTGAAACAGATTTGCAAGAGTGGAGAGATCTTGAATATAGGTGAAGGTATGCAATTTTATCTAATGATTAGCAGCTTTGAATGAGTGAAATTTTAGAGAAGGATTACAGTAGTTAAAATGTAAGAGGGATGTTTGCAAGTTCTTCAAGTAATAGAGTTTGAAGATACAACTGAAGGCTAGTGAAAAGAACAATCCATTCAGAGTGCAAGTGAATGGGGAGACAATATCAAATAGAGATCTTGAAGGTGAGATGAATTTTTTTTATTTTAATTTGATTTAAAGATTGGGAAGTAGTGGTATTCGTATTGATGAAAAATTATTGTTGCAACTCTGAAAGGCAATTACACTGAGGATGTGGGTAGAATTTCTAAGATATAAAAGAAGCTAGAAAGAGTTTCTAAGTGAAAGTAGAATGTGACAGAACCTTGAGGAATTCCAACAAGGATTAGATAAAGAGGAAAGTTGTGTTCTTAGAAGATGCAGATGACTTGAAGCCTAGAAGGAGCAAAGAGAAGTGCTCAAAGGAGGTTCCATAGATAGAGAACCAAGTGCTTACCAAAAGACTAAGTAGAGAGGAGAGCTTGGTGAGGTAAGTGGCAGCAGGGAGGGCTTGCTGTTGAAGAGGCTTTAGTACAACTCATAATGAAGTGAGTGAGGAACTCATAGAGATGGAGAGGACGATGACTAGTGACAAGCGTAACAGAGGTTCTGAAAGAGATCATAGCATAGGACAAATAGAGAAGGATTCCAAGGACAACAACATGAGAATGAGTGATGAAAAATATGATAAAGAAATGGCTGAGATATCAGTTCAGCTTGAAGTGTTGATGGAGATGTTGTAGGGAAATGAAACAGACCATAAATATGGGTATGTCATGAGAAAGAAAGTGAAGTGGCAGAGACTAAAATAGAAGAGGAATCAACAGGTGAATATGCAGTTAATAAAGGAGCTGAGGGAACTTGAATGGATTTTAGATGCCAAATTGGAGACAGAGAAGCTCGAAAGAGTTGAGCTACAACAAAAGGGAGATGTTGAAGAAAATGTTGAAATTTTGATATGTGAACCATAACGTTCACCATTACTTTTTGAAAGTGATGAAGAGCAAGAGGAGTTATATCCTTTGAATGATTCAGAGCAGCCAAAAGACTTGATGACTGAAACATCAAATGAGACCATAAGGTCTTGTGATTTTAAAACTGATAATTTATGTATGGTTGTAGGTTTGGAAGAAAAACATGAAAGAATACCTTCGAGAAAATGAAAAATTTGAAGCAAAATATGACAAGGAGATTGGAAAAGAAACAGTTCACTACAGTGAAAGTGTAGAGAGGCATCCCTAAAATAGATGATGTTGGAATGAGACTTGTTGACAGTCTTAAGAGTTCTTTGAGTTTGAATCAGCATACTGATGTGCTGACAGAGCAGTTAAAGGAGAGATCAGAGCAACATGTTGAAAGGTTGTCAGAAGAAGAAGAAGAGGTACAAAGGCCTTATATTTTTCATTTTGATGATCGTCTTATGAGTGCAGATTTTTTTGCAGAAACTAGAACATATTTGGCACAGGTGAACAACCCAATGAAAGAAGAAGAGGAAGAACATCTACTGAAGGATGTTAAGGAATATTTGGTAGAGGAATAAGGACCATGTGATGATGGGTCAATAGCGAATGAAGAAATGGGAAATTATGTAAAATTTCCAAAGTTTAATCCAAGTAAAATCATTAAATTATATAGAGAGTTAGACTTTCAAAGGAGGAAGCTGGAAGAGCAAAGCATAAATTTTTAGTATAAATTACTGATGAAGGATGACAAGGAAGTTGTCATAAATAAAAGACAAGAATAAGTTTGACAAATATACAAAACAGAAGTAGAAAATTGTGCTAAAGGACAATATGACAGCAGCTGAAAAGGTGCAAGACAATAGTGAACAAGAGAGTAAGGATAAAAGAGTGGCAGTAGTAATGGAAATTCAACGATTAAGAGTTGAAGACAATCAGTGGATAGAGGATATATTGGACAAAGAAATTGAGTTGATAAGAAGGTTAATGATGAAAGTGTCTCAGAAGAAGACAACAACAAGAAAGGAAAGGAGTGACAACAAGAGGAAGACAACAATAGACTATGAAAGCATGGAAAGTGGAGCATTACAGCATAAGGTATGGAGACCTAGAGAACACCAACAGACAATAGTAGCAATAGAACAGTTAACAAGAAAAGACAAATTACAAAATAAAGTCTAGGATCCAAGAGGAATCAATTATCCAAACTTATGAACAGGTGGTCATAAATTTTATTACATGTGGAGTCTGATGCAGGAGCATCCAGCTCAACATTATCATTGTATTTTAGTAGACATAGGGGGGTCTTTTGTTTAAGGGAAGTTGGTTTCCTAAGTATTGAATTAATGTAATTATTAAGAGTTTTGACTGATTTTAATGAGAGAAGCTAGAATAGGGTTTAATTGAATATGGTGAGGCATATTTGTAAATATTCTAGAATATAGGAGAATATGAGGGATTTAGGATATTTAAGAGAATTGAGGGATATGAGAATTGATTGTAAAACTCAGATTAGGAGTTAGTTAATGATTTTGTGGATTTGAGAGAATCCTTAGGGATAAGGAAGAGATTTTAGGATTTTGTTCAGAAGCTTATGGATCTAAATGAGTAATTCGTTTTATAATCCTTTTTTATAAATGTAAGCCTAAAAGGCATATACAAGGAGAGGTTGGATAGGTTAGCCAGTTAGAGTGGGATTGTAAGCCTACGGGAAGGTTGTAAACAAAGGCCACTGACATTAGAAGATCAAGCCACAGATAGTGAGACTGTGTAAATGTTTGTTTATATATACATAAATTAATTTCAAAATTATATAAGTGTGTGTTTTGAGTATCGAATGATGAATTATGAATGAATTAGAGTATTCTGTATAACATATGTGTGCAGGCAGAGTCCAGGCGAATACACAAAGGAGAAGAATAATACAGGGGATCATAATGAGCCTGTGAAACCATTCCATGGATCAAAGTGAAAGCTCTAGAGGGACAGTAATGAGATAATATGCATACTTAAGCTCTGGAGGAATTGTTTAGCAAAACAGTGAAGGGCCAGAAACCTTAGAGTAATCTGAAACCACAGTCGAACTGAAGAAATGGCATGCAATCCAAGTGAAAAGAGGAATGAGGAAGTAAAGTATCGATACATAGTACCCGTTGGATCTGATAGACCAACATACAAGATTAAGTTGTAGAGAACGGGATAAGTGGAATTGCATCGTAACATATCTGAAGAGTGAGCAAAGGGGCCTTAATCGATGGACGATTACAACATGCAAAATCATTGTTGATTATTGGATCAACAGTGGAGAATCGTTGTTAAATCCTGCATTGAAATGTTTCAATTATGAGGGATGAACCTTTTGCCACAGGAAACTGTAGTGTGTGATATGTGATATTTGATGTGATCGAAGATTTGATCACATCAAAAATATTCCATGGTAATGTACCGGGCCCTAAGCAATTGCAATGAGCGACATTGCAAAGTGTGATGAGAGTAGACCCGAGAAGGTAATGAAGACAGTTTATGGTATTTGGAATGTAGGTTTTTTTATCACATATAGGGTAGAATGGAGGAAGGCATGTTAGTGAAACACCGAGAGTGTGATTGTGATACGGGAGCATTAGGTAATGTGCAGAGTCTGAGGAATAAGTTGAAAAAGGTGAAACTGTGCATGATTTCTGAGGATTTATATTATAAAAGCTTTATAATAGTATTAAAGTCCTGATAGATGATTTTTGGGTTACGCTTGTGTATGAACCAAAGTTAATAAATGTTTATGAGGTTTAGTTATATGTGCAGGCATTAAGATTAACAAAGGTTTAATGAAAGCTTAATGATAGTGGATGTGTAAGGAGTGCAATATTAAAGATTAAAAAAGGATTATAAGAGTCATTAAGTCTTGATGATGAAAGGGTTGATTAAGGGTTGATTTGTGGCTAGTTTGATAATTCATTTTGTGAGAATTAATAAAGGGGGTCTTAACCATTATCTAACGAAGGTTTGACTGGTAGCTCATATTAATTCATGGGGAAAAAATGTTTATGCATTTCAATATGCATACTGTGGGTAAAAGCATGGCTTTCCCGTGTCAGTAATTGATATATTTAGACATTTATATAGAAAGATACTAAGATCTTAAATCAAAACATCATATATATAACTTGATCAACAACATTTTTGATATGCCAGAAAATTTAAATAAACAATTTTATAAAATTAAATTTATTTGAAATCCAAATTATTATTTAACCAATAATTTTTTTTATAAAATCAAATTTGTTTTAAAATCTAAGTTATTATTTAACCTAAAATGTTGGACTTCGAAAATAAAACCATGGCAAACTTGGTTTTGCTGGAATTTTTAATATTTTAAATAAACAATTTTATAAATAGTTTTATAAAACTAAATTTATTTGAAGTCCAAATTATTATTTAACATAAAATTTTGGGCTTCAAAAATAAAACCATGGCAAAATTGGTTTTGAGAAAACAAGGCGAAAGTAAATTGGGCATAACGAATAGGAAGTTGATAAAAAAGAAGACTATATTAATTCACAAAGACTTAAAATTCTAATGAGAATGATCACTGATAGCTAGTCATGGGATCAAATATTTGGAGAGTAGAAGGTTTGGCGAGTGTGATGCAAACATTTTAAATGATAAAACTATGCATTCTTAGAGACATCTCTTTGTAAATTGATATTCTTTTGTCATATACGACATCATGATATGTATTGAGCAATCTATGCAATACTCTAAAATAGGTAGGGAACAACCATATTTCACCAATGCAAGGTTGATCGTTTGATGTATTGTTCCTTTACTAAATCCTTGACTTTTTTACATCTTCCTCTTATAATGTTTGGGTTTCATTTTCACTATGATCCACATTTGCATGGCCAAAAAAATAAGCTGACCATTAGAGAACTTTTGAGGTCTAAAATGGTCCCCAAAACAAAAAATGTACAACCAAAATCAAATTTATAAGACCTAATAGGATTCAAGATGATGATGTCAACCATGAGGGATGATTTACTATTTTTCGAGTAAAAGAGTAAAAATATTAAAAAAAATTATTTTTTTAACTGATCTCCCTATAGCTTTACTCAAATTTATAGTTGGAACAATCATTGGATGCAAAATTTAATTCATAATCCAAGGATTAACTATGTTGCATACTTTCAATGGGCTTTGCTACACAAAAACTGAGAAATACATGGAAAACATGATTGCAATCATGTTTTTTCATGTATTTCTCATTTTTCGTGTAGCATGGGCCATCAAATGTATGAAACATGGGTACTCTTTGGAAGAGAAATTAAATTTTGAATCTAATAAGTGCTCCAACTCAAAATTTTAGTATAATCGTACGAAGATAAGTTGAAAATACTAGTTGAAAAAAATAATCTTTTCTTTTTTTTCCATTTAAAATTTTATGATGTAATTTAACCTTATTTTATTATTTCCACTATTATTTTATAAGATTTCTTGGGAGGCCCATTTTAGACCTCAAAATTTATCTAATGAAAGATCAAAATGTTAGTGTTTTATTTTTCAAAGAAAATGTTACAACATAGGCTACAACTAAGGATTTCTTCCCCATGTGGGGTGCGAAGATATGTAGACCAAATTCCTTGAATCCTTTGGACATCGAGTCATGTGATCGAAATCAATTCATACCAAATCAAATTGTCCTGCAAACTACCACCTATGAACTGTAACCTGCAATGTACCATACTGCAAATAAACCACATACTGCAAACCAAATTCTATTATTGTGACTAGCCAATCTCAATTAATGAAATTTAACCTTTTCTGTAACTTGCAACTTGTGACAGTAAAAGATTAGGGAAAAAAATAGCAATATGTAATGAAAAAAATTAAACATACTATTACAGGATTTCAAAAAATTTAAAACCATATTTTGGTTGTTTTCCTTCCAAGGATTCTTTAATTTGGGTTACATGGTTGAATTGATCCTGTAACCTACAACCTATGACCTTAACCTATTGTCCTTAAATTGGAAAGAATTCACACACTAGAAATTGAAACTGCTGAAATATAGTGAAAGCTAATTGATCTATTGCACACTAGATGCTCACAATTTAAATTTATTCAATCTCTTACCCCTACTTATTGAACTAGGTGTCTACCCTGTTAAGTGTAATAAAAGTTCTAGTGCAACCAGGTGAGAATTGGATTATCTGACATATCACCTTGCATATAATTGAAAGAAAAAGATATATAAGACTAAAGAAGAATTCCATGAGAAGTTTATACTTACAATGGAAAATCAGTAAGCTATTGGAATGTGAAACATCAGAAAATATCATGTTGAATGAAAATTTCATTTTTATGAACAATATTAATCTCTTAGCTAACACAAGAATAAATGCATCTGATACCCCAAACTAGTGGAATGTACAACCCTTGGAATCACCAAATAGAAACAAGTGGAGCTTCCAAGTGTAAGACATGCAACCAATATCCAATGTCTAGTCTTTGTTCACAAGAAAAGAATAGATCTAATCAATTATTGTTCTCCCAAGGAAAGATGTCCTCGTTACTGTGCTCCTTGAAAATGATGCCAAATGTTGTACTTATTTCTTGAATGTAATTTTTGGCTGAGAAGTTGCACCAAGCAATCAACTCAACCTAATCTAGGCTCAATTTGGCCTTTGAACCAAAAGGGGATCCCTCACATGTTACGAGGCTATTTGAGTGCTCATGGAAATGAACAATATCCTTTTAAGCATAATGGAAAGATTTTTATGGGTTTTTGAGAGGTGGTTGCTTAGGGTTTAAAATCCCTACCTAAAAAAATAAAATCCTCCCTTTCATATCTAATTAAAGTGTTGACATTCAATCACGACAGAGTAACATAGCTTGAAAGATGTGAGTAGAATACTTAAGAAATTATCAGTTAATACTTACTCTCAATCTGAGCTTTCATCTCATTTGATAAGATTAGAAAGCGTGAAGAAGTATCTTCAACAACTCAACAAAATATAAATCTCGACTATGGAGAAGGCAATAATCTAAAGGTGCAAATCCTAACCAAATTTGAGAATTGACTATTTGATCTACTCAATACTGAAATTATCTGTATTTTATTGTTAGTTTTGTTGTGCTAATATAAATTAAAGATTTATAAACATGTGCTTGTTTATTTCTTCTTGTGCTAAGGTTTCTTTAGGTTTTTGGTGTATGTAAATAGGTAAATTTCATTAACTTTAATGTGACACTCATGATCAGAAATAGCTTAAATGAACAATGTTGAACAATAATAGTAAAAATAAAGAAAACCATCACATAGACACATAACACAGAGTTTAGATGAAGGAGTTCACCCCTCTTGAGCTACATCTCCTTGGTCTAGCTTCCATGGCTTGGGCCTTTGTATTAGATAAATATGGAAAAATGTTGTTTTACAAAGATCTATGGCTCCTGATACCTACATCAATGTGTTCAGAATGTCTAAATTAGCTAGGAACACCTCTTCTTGAGCTCAATTTGGTCAAAAATTTCTCTCTCTATGACTCAGACAGTCTTTCCCTAGAAAATCTCCTCTAAATCTGGAATGACTCCAGTTAGGGCCACTAAATTTGGGGTTGGCACCATAAATGTCGGAACTACCAAACTAAGATTGGTGCTTAATTAAATTTAAGCATAATTAGCTCAGTGATTAGCAATTATTTATTGCATGGATAAGACTGACCACTCCGAAACCATTGGCAGTTTTGTTGGAGGGTCACATGTCTGCATTTCCCAGTGTTGGGCTATAGGTTTGTTAACCTTCACCGTATCCATCGGAGTGTGCTCACATGACTAACCGTTAGGGTCATGGTTTATCTAGAGCCACTGTCGTATAACAGTTTGTTGTAAATCATGTTTCGTTCACATGCATGGAGACTGTTGTGATAAATGTTTTGGGAGCTGCCTCCCTAACCATCCATGGTAACTATTTGTTGTGATCACATGGGGAGGGCTAGCCCTTCCCTAACCATCAACCAAAACTGTGATAAACTTTAAATATGCATGGTGCTCCATAACTGTTAAGTCATAATGTAGCGGAGTTGGTATGTGGCTTGGACTGCGGAGGGGAGGTCGCGGGGTCGAACCCTATTGCCTCCACCATATTTTTGTTGAACTATGCCAAGCCCTAGGCCATTACGAGGTGCCACGTGGTGGCCTTTGATCTTGCGACATGGCATTCTACCATTGGTCCAAAAATAAATCAATAGAACTGTTCCAACACATCAATCTGAAACCCAATGACACTTGTCAAGAAATGATTGAATGTTGACCGAGTTGACCCTACCTAGTCAGATGCCACATCAACAGTACGAACTACTAAATCTGCAATTATTGGCCATTTGTTTTGCAAATTACGCATGTTTAGCAAAGCAAACAAAACACAATAAATTTCTCATACGAACTTGGTTTTTAGTGAAATGAGTTGCATTAGGATCATTGTTCCAAGATGGACGCGGTCATTCAAGTTTTGAGCCATTCTAAGAAATTTGATTTTTGATCTAAATACTAATCACTTGATCATTCCTCCTTAATAGAAGCCTTTTGGAGCCTAAAAGATATTATCGTTTATTCAACATGTGAGGTTACAACTCCCTTACCTTCTCGATCTATAACGATTTGGCTTGAGAAGGCTTTTGTCCCTTGAGTCCCTCTCTAAGGTATTCGACATCCGCTCTCTTTAAAGTTATACTTCTTCTGTCAAGTATGAGATCTTGCTAAATCTCATCTAGATATTTGGGAGAAAAATCATCTATTGATTGCAGTTGAACATGCTCTCCTTGATCATCAATCAAAGGAGGCTCATACAATCTCAAATTCTCAACATTAATGATAGAGTATATTTGCATATAAGGAGGAAAATCAAGCTTAAATGCATTGATACGTATCTTTTCCAGGATGTTAAAAGGACCATGAGAGATGGGGTTAAGCTTTTTAACTTCCGCTTGAAGTCTCTCTTTGCTAATATATCACCAAACTTTGTCACCAACTTGAAATTTTTGATCAACCCAATGTTTGTCATGCCTTGCCTTGTAGCTGCTTTGAATTTTCTCAAGTTGTTCCTGAATTGAATGATGTATCAACTGAATTTTATCTATGAAATTCCTTTTCTTATCAATATCACTATGACCATCGATACCGAAATTTGTCTCAAAAATGAAGTCCAATGGCGATCTTGGCAAGTACCCATAACATGCCTCAAATGGCAATTTGTTTGTGGAAGAATGCTTTACCCTGTTGTATGTAATCCAACTGCTCATCCCACAACGTGGGATGTTTGCTACAATATCCTCTAAGAAGATGAAAGATTTTTCTTTTGACCACCTTGGTTTTTCCATCTCTTTGAGGAAGAAAGGTTGTACTCTTCTTCAACTTTGTGTCCATCATGTCCCACAAATTTGACCAAAAATTCACAACAAATCAAGGATCTCGATCACTTACAATAGAATTAGGAAGACCAAAATGAACCCAAATGTTTTGGAAGAAAAGGTGAGTTGTTTGTTTAGTTGTAATTTTATTTTTACATCGTGTTAATATACACATTTTTTTGAACCTATCTATAACTACATACAAGTAATCATGACCCTTCCTTGACACTGGAAAACCTCCTAAAAAATCCAATGAGATGCTCTCCCATTTTTGTGAAGGTACTGGAAGTGGAGTGTACAATCCAAGTTTCCTATTGCTAGACTTACTTGTTGCACACAAAGAACATCCTCTTATGAAATGAGAAACATTATCAAACATGCTTGGCCAATAACAATACCTTTGGAGATTCGCTACTATCTTGCCTACACTGAAGTGTCCAGCAATCAATGAAGCGTGCACCTCCCTTATGATATTTTTTCTTCCCCCCTATGGAATACACATCTTGTCCAAGTGATACAATTTTTTTTATGTACATCCAACTCTTCAATTTGGTTTCCTTGACTCAATCTTGCATATACATCTTGAAAGTCACTATTATATGAATATTGTTCAATGTAACTTTCATGCAAAACAGAATTATGCTTGAGTATAACAAATGAATTTACAATATGCCTTGAAATCATATCAGCTACATTATTGTAGATTCCATTTTTATACTCGATAACCAAATAAAACTGTTGTAGAAGACCCATCCATCTGAAATGTCATGATTGCTGCAACTTTGACTGTGACTGTAAGTACTACAATGGTTGATGGTCGGTATGGATGATGGTTTCCTTCCCCATCAAATAGTTCTTCAATTTATTAACACTTTGTACTAATGCATAAAGTTATTTGCCATAAGTGGGATAGTTAGTTACAACTCCATTAAATATTTCAAAATGAAATGAAATGGGCTTACCATGCTGCAATAGAACTGCTCCCATGGCATAATCACTTGCATCCGTCTGAATTTCGAATGGCTTTCTAAGATCAGGAAGTGCCAATACCAGTGTTGAACTTATATTTTTCTTCAAAGCATAAAAATTAATGCTTTCTTCTATACATCTCCCCAGTGGAATACTTTCTTGACACTTGTTAATGCATGTAATGGAGCTTCAATTGAAGAAAAATTAGCAATGAACTTTCTCCAATATTGTGTTGCCCCTAAAAAGCTTCTTATCTCTATAATTATATTGGGCTTGGGCCAACTCAGAATGAATTCAACTTTAAAGGGGTCTATCTTCAACTCACTTGCTCCAAAAATGTGTCCTAATACACTAAATGATTCTTGCCAAATTCACAATTTGACATATTTAAAAACAATTGTTCTTTTCTCAAGACATCAAGTACTTTGTTTACATGCATGACATGTTCATCTATGGATTTGCTGAATATCAGTATATCATCTAAGTACACAATGACAAAGTAATCTAAAAATCATCTCAATACATCATTCATAACTCTCATGAAAGTAGCTACAACATTTTTAACATTGAAGGGCATAACAAGCCACTCAAACAATCCTTGTTTACTTTTAAATGTGGTTTTCCAAATGTCCTCTTCAACTATTCTAACTTGATGATAACCACTTTGTAAATACAACTTAGTGAAATACTTTGCATACCTCAACTAATCAAGCAAATCATCAATTATTGGTTGTGGATAATGATTGCTTATCGTGATTTTGTTCACTGCACAGAAATCCACACACATGTGTCAAGTTCCATCCTTCTTTGGCACCAAAACAATGGGCGAACCACACGGAGAAGTAGATGGGCATATGATACCTTTTTTCAGTAGTTCTTGATTTTATTTTTGATTTCCATACTCACCGTAATAGACATGTGATACATGCCAATATTTGGAAGTGGAACATCCTACTGCAGATGCTTCTCATGTTGAATTCCCCTCTTGGGAGGTAACCCATTTGGTTCTTGAAAGATGTTGCCATGCTTTCTTACCACATCAAACAAATCATACTTCAATTTGTCATCACAACCTTCAAAATATTCATAATCAGTCTCATTCTTTTTCTTGATTATGAGAAGCAAAAAATTTTTACTTGCATTTACTAGTCTCTTCATCTACCCTGCATTAACCAAAGAAATGTTCAAGTTTTTGCGATGGGCTCTCTCAATGTACTCCACCCCATTCTTGAGCAATAAGTATTTGGTTTCATGTTGATAAAACACTGCTTTCCTATCATAAAAATGCGGACTACCCAAAATGATTCCTGAGATATCAAGTGTAACTACATCTAATTAAACTTCATCATTGAACTTTTCAGTAATGACGAACTTGAATAAAAACTTCATTCTAACCTGTAAGTTTGCATTGTTAACTATCCAACCCAATGGATATAGCTTATGATGAGGTTTAGTTTTAAGATCTAGTTTTTTAACCAAGTCTTCGGAAATCAAGTTTGATTGTGACCCACTATCAAATAATGCATCAATCTTTGTATGATTTGAAATCACTCTTACATGAAATAATTCTGTTCTTGATTCTTCATTTGGAGTGTTTTTTTGAATATGTGAGCAACTAATGCTTGAAACAACTTCTTTCACTTTTGTGACCATGGCTGAAATCTTGGTCTCATCACCAGAATCTGAACAAAGGTCATGTTGTGTGGTAGCGGTCACCTTTTGTTTTCCCTTATTGTTTTGTTTCTTAGTCCCTAATTCAGGATGTAATTTCCAGCAGTGGGCTTCATCATGCCTAGCTTTGGAATAATGTTGGCATATGGTTTTCTCCCCTTATTTCTTCACACTTGAATTCTTCTTTCCCTTCCATTTTCCACCCTTCTCTTTCTCCTTTCCCTTTAATGGCTTCCTCTTACTACCCTCTTCCTGAACGTTCTCTCCTCTAGATTAAAGGTGCGTGGCTTGCACACATACCTCCTCTAAGTTATTCGGATTGAACATGAGAATAGCATGTTTCAAATAGGAATGTCAACCCCCAATATATTTGAACAGTGTATCTTGGGAATTCAAATTTACTCCTAACAACAAAACCATTTTCCTAAACTCCCGTGTATAATCTTGGAATGTTTTGCCTTTAAGATGCCTAAAATTATGTCAACTCATAATGGCTTTTTCCATATAGGCTAAAGGATAAAACTCTCTTTTAATTGAAGAAACAAATTCAACCCAAGAAATTGATATCTTACAATGGATTCACATTTCCTCTTGATTTTTTGCTTCCCACCAAACTAGTGCAATTCCTTCTAGCCTCAGTCAAGTCAACTGGATATTTATATCACCTTCTTGAGGGTTCTGAATTCTGTAGTATACCTCCAATTTTCAAATCCAATTGTCTAACTTTTCTGAATTCACCTCTCCATTGTACATGGGAAGTCCAAATTTAATGTCCAATTTGAGTAAGGGATTTTTTCCTTTTGGGTTTTTGAATGAGTATGAGAAGTTTCAGTGTTGGTAGTGGAAGATGATGATGTTTGAGATGATGAAGATGATGATGATGATGAAGATGGTGGAGATGGAGGTGGCTTTCCATCATTACCCTTGGAATCTTTCTTATCATATTTTTTGGCTCTTGAGATTCCTTCTCCATGTGGAGATTTAGAACTCTCTCCAACCATTCTAGTGTTCCTCTCTTCATAGAGGACTTTAACCATCTGAGTTAAGGTGTAGAAAGCTTTCTTGAATTCTTAATATTCTTAAAAAATACCTTCAGGCTTTCTTTCTCTAGACATAATGGCTGTGGATTCAGGCTCAAAAACTCATACATTTTGTACCCCTTCAATCTCAATTGAAGGAAAAACTTGAAGAGTTTCAAGTGTAGTTTGAATTGGAGGTTTGGGTGGTGGAGATTGTGGCCTTTTAGCTCTCTTTATTCTGAGAATTACCTCAGGAGTTTCAACTAACATTTTCCCTTCTACTTTATGCAACTTTAACCTTGTAAGCATCACAATCAAGCAATCAAGCAAATCAACCTTTGATATGATATCAACTTCATCTATTTTTTATTGTTAGTTTTTCTATGCTAATATCAATTGCATATTTATAAACATGTGCTTCTTTATTTCTTCTTATGTTCAGGTTTCTTTAGGTTGTTGATGTATGTAAACAGGTAAATTTCCTTAATTTTAATGTGGCATTCATGAGCAGAAATAACTTAAATGAACAATGTTGAACAGTAACACTAAAAATACAACAAACCATCAAATAGACACATAACACTGAGTTTTGATGAAGGATTTCACCCCTCTTGGGCTACATCTTCTTGCTCCAACTTCCATGGCTTGGGCCTCTATATCAGCTCAATATGGAAAAATAATGTTTCACAAAGCTCTATGGCTCTTGATACCTGCACCAATGTATTCAAAATGTCTAAATTAGCCAAGAACACCTCTTCTTGAGCTCAATTTGGTCGAAAATTTCTCTCTCTATGACCCAGAGAATCTTCCCCTAGAAAAGCTCCTCTAAATCTCAAATGACTCCAGTTAGGGCCACTAAATTTGAGGATGGCACCATAAATGTCGGAACCGCCAAACTAAGACTAGTGCTTAATTAAATTTAAGTGCAATTAACTAGGTGATTAGTGCTTAATTATCATGCGGATAAGACTGACCGTTCCGAAACGGTTGGCGGTTTTGTCGGCGGGGCACATGTCTGCAGTTCTCCAGCATTGGCTGCCAGGTTTGTTAAGCTTCATCGTATTTGTCTGAGTGTGCTGACACGAATAAATATTAGGGTCATGGTTTATCTGGAGCCATGGTCATATAACAGTTTGGTGTAAATTGTTTTCCATTCACATGCGCAAAGACTATTGCGGTAACTGTTTGGGGAGTCGCCTCCATAACCGTCCACGGTAAATGTTTGTTGCGATCACATGGGGAGGGATGGCCCTCCCCTAATCGTCAACCAAAACTACGATAAACTTTAAATATGCATGGTGCTCCATAAATGTTAAGTCATAACGTAACAGAGTTGGTATGTGGCTTGGACTGTGGAGATTAGCTCACGGGGTCAAACCTCGACGCTTGCACCATATTTTTTTGAACTATGTCGAGCCCTAGGCCATTGGTAGGTGCCACATGGTGGCCTTTAGGCTTGCCACGTGACATTCTTTCATTGGTCAAAAAACAAACCAATAAAATTGCGCCAATACACCAATCTGAAACCCAATCACACTGTGACACTTGTTGATAGATAACTAAATGTTTACCAAGTCGACCCTGCTTAGTCACTTGCCACGATTTTTTTGAACTATGTCGAGCCCTAGGCCATTGGTAGGTGCCACATGGTGGCCTTTAGGCTTGCCACGTGACATTCTTTCATTGGTCAAAAAACAAACCAATAAAATTGCGCCAACACACCAATCTGAAACCCAATCACACTGTGACACTTGTTGATAAATAACTAAATGTTTACCAAGTTGACCCTGCTTAGTCACTTGCCACATGAACAGTACAGAATGCTAACTGTGCAGTGAATAGGCATTTTTTTTGCAAATTTGGCTTGTTTAGTCAAGCAAACAAAACGCAATAACTCTCATACGAACTTGTTTTTCATTGAAACAAGTTGCGTTAGGATCATTTTTCCGAAATGGACACGGTCATTTAGGTTTCAAGCCATTATGAGAACTTTAATTTTTGAGCTAAATATTGAGCACCTAATCATGAAAATAATTTTTCTTAGGGGTTTTCAGGAGACTAATACTCATCCAAGCCTAAGCACTTACAAAATGAAAAATTTCTTTAATTAATTAATTCTAAACATATTTTAGCAAAATCTGAAGTCTTTGGCTTTACAAAAAATACACCTTACTCTCCCAAAATTGAACCTTTTACAATAGCAATTGAAGAATGTATATAAAAATATATTTCCCTAACTACCACTAACTTCTTGGGAATAAATCCTATTCAAAAGTAAAAGCAATCTCTCATTTGTTATAGGAAATCTTGAAAATCCTTCCATCATTGATGAATTGATGAATCACTGCCTCCATTCTCGCGATTGATTTCTAGATTATTGCCTCAAAATTTTCATTTAAATCTGAAATAATCTTCTACCTACTAATCCTATTCCACTGATATTGAGTTGTTCAAGTCATCCCTACAGATATGTCAAATACCCTTTAAATAAGCCAACCTATACCACCTGTTGAAGAGTGGTTTTCTCAAAAAATTTGTGAGATTTGTAATACACTTAAGTATTAAATTTCATTCATCTTCGTTGGTTATTCTATTGAAATACACGTTGACGAAGTGCTCTATATTTTACCACAGTTATTATATGTAAATTTTTATTGAGAGCTTGGCATGTTGGATTATCTAGAGAACATAAAAAAGAATCATTTGGAACAGTTGTATCTTTGTGGTCACAAATATCATCTCCATGGTAAACAATATCCTTCAAATGCTTTTACATCAATTTGAACTACTTCAGCTTTAACCACACTACAATGTTATTTAAGTAGTTCAAGTGTTGCGGGGGTAGCTTCTCTATACTTGCACTAAAATTAATTTTCTAAATATAGTTTCAGGATTGTAAAACTGATAAAAATCTCAAGTTTCTCTTTACTAAATTCGTCGCTGACAATTTTATGGAGATGACAAATAACTTCAACATCCATATGAGAAACCTTATCTGGATTGGATTCGTTCTTTTTTCCATTCAATAAACTAGAATTTTGAGTTTCTATTGCATCCTGTAATAATTACATCATTTGAATAGACTGTACCTCACTAACCATGTATGGTGTGGCAACTCAGCAAAAATCACATTTGATTACACATTGTTGATAAACAAATGGAGATTTATGCACCACTCAGCAATTGGTTTCAAATTTTGAATTATTGACCTCCTCGCTTACTTCACGAAGGGATTTGATTCTACAATGAAAATGATTGTAGGCAAGAGGACAATAATTTCCTTGAAAAACCTCTATTTCTCATTCGCATCCTTCTTCATAACAACATCAAAAACCCTATCTACTAATTCTACAAAAATGCGTGTCTCAATAAGCAGATAGCATTGGATACCATATTTTGTAAAATTAGTGAAAGCGATATTGTTTGAAACATAGATGTGGATACAAGAAATAATTTATTGTCTTAAATACTAGACCTACTTCTCTCCAATACCCAAACAATCATACTACTTCAAGAAACAATTGAATAAATGATATCATATCTTCTGTAACTATAGAAATACAAGGAACTGAAACTACTTCAATAATAACCAAGTACACAAACTTTTGATTTGTGAGCGATATCTGTACATGAAAATTTCCAGTATATAAAGCCTTACATTTTCAATAAACCAATACTCAAATTTCTTTACTTCGCATATCAATAAAGGCATCTTTTCAAACTACTTTGTTTATGTAGAGTTTCATCCATCCATTATAGGGAACTGTATCTTTAGCAAACCTCGAGTACTTCAACTTTTCCATGGTTGCCTAAGAATTTGCGACATCTGTCTCTTTTACATACCAACTAAGAAGCATAGAATAAGTTTGATTATTCTTTCCAATATAGGGAGATATGCAAAGTACCTTTTAGCGCTGACAATACCATACACTTTTGCTATCACATCTAACTAGACAACATGTTCACCTCGAGAGAATGAATACTTTTTGTCCGATTTAACTAGATAGCATGTTCACCTTGAGAGAACGAATATTTTTTTCCCATCACTCAAAAATATGATATATGGGACTATGTTCTGATTAGGCCATTGAAACATGGACAACAAATTTAGTTATCATATCCAAAGCATGAAATGCTAGGGGGTCATTGCAACAAGTCTTGAGAAAAGATGTAATCAAGTAAGAAATTGGTGAAGTTAACCATTTTGAACCACATGCAACACTCTCCTCTAGCATGCACTAGAACCCATAGTGCTCTAAGAAAATATTTTGTATTTGCAACAACAAAAGTTTTGTGTATTAATACAACTACAGAACCACATGCCAAGAAGGAAACCCTAGGTTGAAAACCAGTTGAGACTTAAATGAGATTCTGAAGCAAAAAAATTCATTATAACTCCATATCGAAACTTGATAAAGATTTATGTGGATGGTGTTATGATCTTTTGGGACATAAGCATTTCTCCTTCTCATCAGATTTAAAACATCACTCCAACAACTCAGTTTCTTTTCTGATACTCATCGCTATAGCAACTAGCCTGCAAATACAGTATCAATCGTTTTGTTAAAGTCGACAATAACAAAAATGCAACATATACATTCAGGAAACCATCAAAATTTCCTAAACTATTCACAATTTTGCGAAAATTACCGTCTGTCATCTAAATGACGTCGTTCTGTTGAAAACCCATGTTCCAGATTTTGGAAATGCGTAACCGTTTGCCCGAAATAAGAGGCGGAAATTTATTATTTGGAAAAAACTACTCAATTTAAATGATAGTTCCGGTTTTTTAAAGCTGAATGCGGGGTCGGTAATGGTTGTATGTGGTTTTTAGGAGGGGGGTTCCACTATTCGCCTCTTATTACCACGTAACCATCTACACCCATGTTCTGGATTTTGGAAATTCATAACCATTTGCCCAGGCTATGAGGGTGAAATTTATTGTTTGGGAAACACTACAAAATTTAAATGATAATTCGAGGTGGTTTTTGAAAGAGGAATGCGGGGTTGGTAATGGCTGTTCCACTATTCACCTCCTATTACCATGTAACCAACAAAATGGTCTTGTCAAAATAATCAATGGTAGACCCCTCCTTGGGTTAAACTTCAAAGAGGAAACGAGGGCCACTACTGAATCATCTCCGTTCATTTTTAAAAAAGGATCGACACCCTTGAAACTAGCTAGCACTTTGTTCCTCTAACTTGTGTATAATCTGCTTCCCCAACAAATTTGAGCCTTTATCAAATGCATTTTGTGGCCTTTAAGTATATCTTTTTGATGATTATCCTACCCACTAGAATTGTGCCTCCTTTTGTTGTGTCTCGATTGACTTGACTGTTAAATTATTAGTGAAATCATGGATCCAATCCCTCTGAAGTCAATCTCCTTTTATTCTTCATTTTGGTGACCAAATCACCTAGCTAAACAAACCTCTTGGTTTTGCCAAGAGACTTTATCCTACATGCACAACTAGGGGGGAGATGTCTAATGTTGTGTAGGGACCAGTGATCGATATAGTACTAGTCCCACCAAACCACCAAAAATTGAGACTTTTGCAACCAATATTTAAAAAATTAAAAATAACATTAAATGCAAATAAGTATTAATTTATGTCCAAAATTTCCCAAAACATTGACTGGCCCCACAACTATCCATAAATAGTATCTTAATTCTTAGGAGAACAAACCATATTGACCCAAATAGAAAACAGATAAAACCATAAATCCTTCCAGAATGGTCTATTCTAGAAGTACAAAGTAGCGGTCACTTCAACCTCCACTCATTAGAACTGAAGCTATGTATCCCAAATAAATATCCATACCTGCACATAATAAAAGTGAATGTATGTGAGCCATAAGTGTTGTGTTGTTCAACATTTAAACCCCTTGTGTTTAATAAATGACACCCAACCCAATAACATTTAAACCCACTTTCTTCAATAAATGACACCCAACCCAATAACTTCAATAAATGACACCCAACCCATTCTATTTCTCATTAAAACAGATCAAAGCACATGTTCAATAAATGACACCCAACCCAATTACTTCAATAAATGACACCCAACCCATTCTATTTCTCATTAAAACAGATCAAAGCACATGGATAAGAAAAAAACAAATTCCCGACCATTGGATCACATCAAATTAAATCCAGATCACACATTCAAAATGAATCCATTGCAATCCATGTCCATCTTTACCACCAATTAAATTCAAGTGAAAAAAACTATAAAAGAAGTTCAACCACTACTGAAGTTGCATGTTATGCTTTCAAACTATTGACAAACCTTTGAGACAAAACATCACAGAAAAATTGACAGTATATCTAGCTTAGTTATCTAAATTACAACACATTTTTCTTACAATTCTACTTTCATTCCTCATAGTTTTTTATTTCAGTTCTTGCAGTTTCATTTTCACGAAAATATATATTTTTTTCTATTTTTCTATATTCTAAAAAGAAACAGAACCTATGAGAAATTAATCTTGTGTTGAATATTTGAATGAAATGTTATGTCTTCCTCAAATTTTTTTGAAATATTACAAGTAGATTGAAATTCGTCAATTAATGTGCTCATCATTCGCTTCAATATGTTCTCAGGTTGGTTATGGTAACTTAGATCATTACTGTTCGTAGAGGCTAGAATATATGAAAACACTAAGACAAGCCTACAATACTCACACTAGCAATCCTGGATCAAATCTTGCAGGAGAAACTTCTACGCTAAGGCAGTTAGCCATCCCTCACACAAAATATTTTATATAGACTCTAGGAAACTAAGTTATCTAATGAAATTATGGTCCTCGTGTATATTCGAACTTCTTCAATCTCTGTCTTCGAACAACTCATATTTGCAAGCCATTTCTCTGTCAATTGAAAATCATATATCCCCATCACATATTTGCAATAATCCACAATACACATAGGATCTATATCATCTACTTATGCACTGAAAGCATCCTCATTAGAAGAAGCACTCGAGCCTCTCACTCTAACATCACACTATTGTTGAAGACACTTGGTTGCCATAACTAAATCGTATGGATAGAAGCTCCCTTGGGAACTATAGGGTCTATTGAAAGCGAGATCGAGAGCTAGTCACTATTACACCCATTGATGAGGATCCAATATAAAGTCTAGATGCTGAAGCATTAGAAACATGTTGTTAAGAAAAACACTCTTATAACTCACAATTAGAACTTCCTTGTAAATAAACATAGTACAACTAGAGACCTCAGAAAATTGATTCAATTACATGGCGGGCATGATACAATGTTCTTTCCTTTCTACCTTACTGATAGCCTTTGGGGACCCACCAAAACCCCAAATTATTTTCATAAAAAATCTCAAGAATTCCCCTAATTTAATATGAACAATTCGTAAGGGATTGATTAAAAAAATAACCTAATATTTTGAAAAGAAGTCCTGCTTTGGCTTCATTTCTTCAAAAATCATAAGCAAACATCAGGACCAAGCTCCTTGAGACATTAAATCAAATGCTGGGCATGAAACTTGAAATCATAATGAAGGAGAACTCTTGCTTTGGCTTCATTTATTCAAAAATCATAAGCACTCCCAGGACCAAACTCCTTGAGACATTCAATCAAATGTGAGGCATGAAAGTCAAAATCCTAATAAAGGATAAGTACTTCTTTGCTTCATTTCTTCAAAAATCATAATCATTCCTAGGACAAAGCTCATTGAGACATTAAAAGAAATGCTGGGCATGAAAGCCAAAATCCTAATAAAGGAGAAGTCCTGCTTTTGTTTCATTTCTTCAAAAATCATAAGCATTCACAAGACCAAGCTCCTTTAGACATTAAATCAAATGTTGGGCATGAAATTCAAAATCCTAATCAAGGAGTTAATAAAAACAAAGAGTCTCTCTATGTATTTTTTGAACCTGTAAAAGGAATAAAAGATCTAGAATAGACCTAGAAGGCATTATGTAAGTCCACTTGGTGAGATAGAGGGGGCTGTGAATGAATTCAATTACGATAACAAACAAGAGTCTAAAAAAATTAAATCAAACAACAATAACTACCACATCTTATCATAGTCCCAGAAGAAGGTCGGAACCGACAACAATTTTCCAGGTACAAATACAGTCATGGTATTTTAAGTGTAAAGACAAGTTATGAAAACACCAATCACTAATAATTTTGAATACATACAGCAAAATGGATCTGTATATTTGATTTTTCTAGGATACTAACATAGTAGAAGTTTCTTATTAATCAATTGTTCTTTTCAACTTCAAAGAAACATAAGGAAAGAATTGCTTGAACTACATGATCCTCCAACAATACAACTCTCAAATACATCCTACCAAACACATGAGCCCACTCGCATCAGTGCATCCTTGATGTCAGGCCAGGGTAACTCCAAACTTGGCACAAGAAAACTGATTGATTTATTTCATTAGGTAACTATTGTTTATATACAGGAATGTGACTGATCAGTTCATCTACTTGATGTCTGTTCACATTCTGGGTACACCAAACCGCTGAGGATTAGGTGTCAACAATTCCCCCCCTTAATCTGAAGGGATGTTGGTGAGTCCAAGCATCGTTCTGAATCTTTCAAGCTTTTCTCTTCCAAGCGCTTTGGTGAAGATGTCTGCAATTTGCTCATTTGTGGAACAATGACGGAGATGGATTGTTTTGGCCTCAACATGATGTCAGATCAGATGATATTTAGTATTGATGTGCTTAGTATAATCATGGAACTTTGGGTTCTTGGCCAACTTTATTGCAGAGGTGTTTTCAATCATGAGTGGAGTTGATTGTACTTGTTTTACCTACAAATCTTCAAGAATTTTCCTGAGCCACACAATTTCTTTCGTTGCTTCAGCTGCTGCCACGTATTCTGCTTCTGTTGTGGAATCTGTTGGAACTGATTGTTTGCATGATCTCCAAGAGACAGCTCCTGATCCAAGACTCATAGCATATCCTAAAGTAGATACTCTAGTTTCTTTGTCTCCATCGAAGTCTTAATCAGAGTATCCAATCAAGCTGAAGTCGTCCACCTGTGTATACTTCATTCCAAGGTCTTGAGTTCCCTTCAAGTACCTTAGGACTCTTTTTGCAGCAGACCAATGTCCCTCACAAGGCTTTTGCATAAACCTGGAGAGGATTCCAACAACAAATGAAATGTCTGGTCTGGTAGAGACTTCCTATAAGTTGTCTATACTTTGTTGCATACTCAGATTCCTTTCCTTCAATAGATGTGAGCTTTAAGTTTTTTTTCCATTGAAGTAGAAAGAGGATTGCACTCTGTCATGCCAAATCTGTTTAACAAATCTCCAATGTATTTCTTTTGAGAAAGAAATATGGATTTTGGATGTTGGGTTACTTCAATGCCAAGATAATAATGAACATAGCCCAAATCAGTCATTTCAAACTTTTTCCTAATTCTTTCTTTATGGATGCAATATAGCTTTCATTGTTCCCTGTCATTAAAAGATCATCTACATATACCACAATATATACAACTGTTTTGCCAACTTTCTTGACAAATAAAGTTGCATCATCAAGATCAAAATGATTAAAGTTGAGTTTCAGAAGATGCTCCGTTAGTTTTTCATACCAGGCTCGTGGTGCTTGTTTGAGGCCATATAAGGACTTCACAAGTTTGCATACTTTATGTTCATGTCCTTTCACAGCAAATCCTTCAGGCTGGGACATAAAAACATTCTCTTTTAGATCTCCATTCAAGAATGCAGTTTTTACATCCATTTGATGGAATTTCCAACCGTTCTGAGCAGCTAGTGCAAAGAGTGTCCGGATGGTGGCCCATTTTGCTGTGGGGGCAAAAGTTTTCTCATAGTCGACCCCTTCCTTCTGTGCAAAACCTTTTTCCACAAGCCTAGCTTTGTGCTTGTCAAGTGAGCCATCAGCTTTGTATTTGTTCTTGTAGACCCACTTGCGGCCAATTGGTTTGGTTCCAAATGGAGGATCAACCAGCTTCCAAGTTCCATTCTTTATGAGGGCATCATACTCCTTTTGCATCACTTCTTTCCATTCATCACGAGAAGCATCTTCTTTGAAGGAATTTGGTTCAAAATCTGTAGACAAGTTCAATTCACAATCATAAGTAACATCCATATCAACAGGTGAATTAGATTCATCTACATCACCTCCATCTTCTAGGTTTGTATTTCTGGTTCCTGTTTTTCCAATTTCATCAGGATGACCACTTTCAAGTGTCTTTATCAGCCACTTTGGGGGACCTTTCTGAGATGGTCCAGGCTGCTCTGTTGATTGAGTTGGGACTGAATCAAGATCGAGTCTCCCAATTATATCAATTACATCACTTAAAGCATCATCCGTTGTTGGAGTTTCATGCAGGGGAGATTGTTCTTCAGAAGAAGATTCCACATGTTGTTCTAGTATAGGAATCCCCCCTTCAAGATGTGGAATCTGATTATCAAATTCTTGAAATGATTTTGTTTTTGTGAATCTATCCAAGCGATCAAGTTGCCGCTCAACAAAATTGTCAGATTTGGATGATTCGAGAAAAATGACATCTCTAGATAAACTTTAGATGTGTTTGAATACCCCAGGAAGATACACTTACGACTTCTAGCACCAAGTTTGTTTCTATGTACCTTTGGTATTAAAGCATAACAGGTGGAACCAAAGATCCTGAGATGTTTTACCGAAGGAACATGTCCATACCACAATTCATAAGGAGTGTTGTTTCTTATAGCACTAGATGGACATCTATTCTTTATATATGCAGCACATAGAACAGAATCAGCCCAAAACATTATCTTTACATTTTTGAAGAAAAGCATGGATCGTACCATATTCAAGATTGTTCTATTCATGATTTCTACTACACCATTCTGTTGGGGATTATAAGGCACAGTTGTTTGATGTTTGATCCCATGTTGGCGAAGATAGTGTTCAAATTCATTTGATGTATATTCTTTTCCATTATCAGTGCGTATAGACCCAATATGAGATTGTGCATCATTTTCAATCCATTTATGAAAATTCTTGAATGTTTGAAAAGCATCAGATTTGTTCTTCAATAAATAAACCCAACACATTTTGGTGTAATCATAAATAAATGTCATGATATATTTATTTTCATTTGCAGAAGGAACATGCATTGGACCACATAAATCTGAATGAATGAGTTCAAGCTTCCTATGTGCTCTTGAATGTGAATCATGAAAAGACTGTTTGCTATGCTTTCCTAGAATGCAAGCATCACATTGCTTATGTTTTCTAGGAATTGTAGGCAAACCAGCAACACCATTTTTCTTCAATAAGAGGATACTGTCATAGTTTAAATGTCCAAATCTAGCATGCCATAATAAACTTGATGGAAGTGTACCTTCTTCATGATGAGAAATATATGAGAAATGTTGTGCATGAGCAGAGGTTCCTTGCAGTTTGAGAAGTCTTTCTTCTTCTATTCCCCTCATGACAAGTGAGTGGTCAGATGCTTTTCTTACCTCAAGCTTGCCATCAAACATATGAATGGAGTGACCTTGCTGGCGGATGTGGACCAAGGACAACAAGTTTCTCTTGAGCTATGGGAGATATAGAACATGATCCAGAAGAAAGTCTAGAAGACCACGCAGTTTAAGCCTGATTGTGTCAAGCCCTGATGGCTTGATTTTTGACTGATCTGCAAAGTATACTACTCCATCAACATTGTCAGTGAAATATTCAAAAAAATATTTCTTATGAGTCATATGACAGGTTGCCCCTGAATCAAGCAACCAATCATTCTTCGAAGAAGCAAGTGAAGCATTAAACAAATCTTCATTTACTCCAATGTTACATTGTGCCTCAATATAGTGAGCGGATTCAGGTGCTTTACCTTTGTCTGTATCATCAGTTTTACCTTTCTTCTGGTTTCTTTTCTGCTCAATTTTGTCCCATGGTAGCTTGCATGTAGAAGCATCATGTGATCCATTTCGTTTGCAGAGAATGCAATGCAAATCTGCCTTTTCTGCTTGAGAGTGTCCGCCCCTCTTCCTCTGAAGTATCTTCCTCTTCCTCTTCGTCCACCTCTTCCTCTTGTAGAATCATGAGCAGGATGCTTTTCTTTATGAGCAAGGCAGACAGTCTCTTCAGAAGATTCAGGGACTGTCTTCTTCCCAAAGGCTTTCTCTCTTTCAGCAAACTTTTTCACAAGAGAGTCAAAGGTTATATCTTTAAGATTTCCATTTGCTTGTAAAGACTCAAGATAATTGGAGTAAGTAGGATAGAGTGCCTTGAGAAAAGAAATAAGAGGGATATCCATCTCAACCTTAGTGGATTTGATATCATGCATTATGGATTTTACTTCAGATGCAAGAGTAAGAGGATCATTATTTTTTAGTTCAAGAGTGAAGAGTTTAATCATGAGCTGAATAACTTCAAGTGCAGAATGTGAGTCATAAATTTCTTTCAGATTTTGTAAAGCTTCAAAGGCAGTTGAATATGATGAAATATGGCGACTTACTTCTTCATTTACAGATGCTGCGATTAATGCATAGGCTTTGCTGTTCTTGTTTTCCCAAATGACGAGCTCTTTGTCTGATGTAGGCTGTACTGGGTCATTGTCTCCTTCTCCGACACACACTCCCTCCCACAACTCGTTGTAGACAAGGGTGTGTTTTACCATCCGGGACCATTCAGGATAGTTCTCCTTGCCAGTGAGAACTATTCCTACCATAGAAATGATTGAATGCATTCTGTAAAAAAAATTACTTCTGCTGATAAAAAAAACTTCCTTACGTTACAACCTTCAAATCCCTCTAATGTTTGCTAGAAGCATCAGCATTGAAATGATAACTTTTCAATGCAGCATTATCATTCAAAAGAAAATTGTGTAATAAATTGCGCAATAAAAAACACTTTGATTGATATATATATATATATATATATATATATATATATATATATATATATATATATATATATAAACACTTTGAAGAACAACGCAATACTCTGAATAATAAATAAATCCTTTGAAAACTGTACAATACTTTGACTGCTTTCAAAGACTACTTACATAAACTGCGCAATACATTGACTCAGCATTGCTATTCAGACATTCACACTCTCATGGAATAAAACACGCAATACCGAATCAGCTACCATACCATACATAATTTCAGCACACCTATGGAATATGATACACGGCCTTCAAAGCCAAGCAATGATACTTGGCAAATGAACTATATGGAGATCATATACCAATTCACCAATGCTGCATATATGAACTAATTTGTATAATATACGAATCAACGATTCACATATAATTTCGAACCAATGCACTAGAGTGGCCATAAAAGCTTCAATGCACAAAGCATTCACGGTATTCACGACATGGAATACATCTTATATACCATTGGAATGAAATAGCCATTCCAAAACAGGATTCTTCAATGCACCATTCAAAGCAGCATATAAACTTGGAATGAGTTCAATGCACCAAGTGCAACATGGATCACGACCTTCAAAAAATGCATACCAGAACATGAATATACATACCCCAACCTTCAATTCAATGCGCAGCCCTTAAAAAAAAACATTGCAATGGTGATTCAAAGCACATAGTTTCAACCATACAATTCTCAAATTGAAATTTAATACACCAGTCATCACACCATCCACTGTCATATGTCACAGTTCAACGACCATAATATAATATATATTCCCACAGCCCAACACATATATTCACCACAGGTTTTTTTTTTACAACAATCTAGCACGCAGTATTTGCTTCTAGAGATTCAACAGAGAATGCTATGTCCCAATGCATAAGGAATAAGGACAAAGGATGTAATTAATTAAACGACTAGAGGGACAAAATATGGCAAGGAATAATGAAGTACAATGGCAGGGAAAAGCAAGAGTTATAGGCTAAATTGGTGCATGTTGTTTTGGTACCATGAAAAGGGCGTGTCAATTTTTCAGAGACCAAATGATATTCTAACCATTATCATTGCAGAGTAGAGTGGCTCTTGACAAGCAGAGGGAGGCGTACTTCATCCACAGTAAAAAACAATAACCCACACAATGATCTCAGACCGCCAAAGGCATCGCCTTTTCCAATGCACTCTGCAAGAAAGCACGGTAATGCAAATTTCTTCTCCTGAGGTTTTTCCGACAAGAAAGCTCAGTGTGGGCATCCAATGTTCAATCATCCATCGTGCCACTTTCTTCTCTTGCAGTTTCTCTAACGGGAATAAGTGCTCAACGTTGTCAGTCCTTATGCAGGTGAGAGACAAGCTTTATAGACAGAGCGCTGACAGAGACAAATTATTTAAGAACAGAAGGGAATAAGGCAGAGGTGTTAACCAACGGATGCAATTTCACTAAAACCAACAGGCAGATGCGCTATGCCAGAATATGGACAGAGGAGTTACAAGGCACACCAAAAAAGGAACCTGGGACCTGTGCTCTGATACCATGTCAGGCCAGGGTAACTCCAGACTTGGGAGAAGAAAACTGATTGAATTATTTCATTAGGTAACTATTGTTTATATACAAGAATGTGACTGATCAGTTCATCTACTTGATGATTGTTCACATTCTGGGTACACCCAACCGATGAGGATTAGGTGTCAACACTTGAGAATACCAAATGTTTGCCTTATGTTAGAGTTCATTACTTTGTAGGAAAACAACCAATCCCTTCAATATTTTCTCAGGTTGGTTATGGTAGCTTAGACCATTATTGTTGGTAGAGCCTAGAATATATGAAAATACCAAGACAAGACTGCAATATTAACACTAGCAATACTGGACCAAATATTGCAGGAGAAACTTCTACTACAATGGAAGTTCCTTATTACTCAAAAGTTCTTTTCAACTTGAAAGCAACATAAGGCAAACCCTACTTGAACTACATGATTGACAATGAAAGTGCACTTGGTGAGACAGCGGGGCCCATGAATGAATTCAATTGCAATAACAAACAGGAGTCTAAAAAAATTAATTCGAACAACATTTACTACTAGATCTTCTCATAGTACCAGAAAAACAGGGAAATTGACAATAGTTTTCCAAGTACAAATACAGTCATGGTATTTTAAGTCTAGACAAGTTATGAAAACAACAATCACTGATAATTTTGAAGACATACAACAAAATAATTATGTATATTTGATTTCTCAAGGATACTAACATAGTAGAAGTTTCTTATTACTCAAATGCTCTTTTCAATTTGAAAGAAGCATAAGGCAAGCACTACTTGAACTACATGATCCTCCAACAGTACAACTATACATCCTACTGAACACATGAGCCCACTCCCATTAGTGCATCCTTGAGAATGCCAAATGTTGACCTCATCTTAGAATTCATTACCTTGTAGGAAAACAACCAATCCCTTTAATATGTTCTCAGGTTGGTTATGGTAACTCAGACCATTGTTGTTGGCAAAGGCTAGAATATAAGAAAACACCAAGACAGGTCTGCAATATTGACACTAGTAATCATGGATCAAATCTTGTAGCAGAAAATTCTGCTACAATGGAAGTTTCGTATTACTCAAAAGTTCTTTTGAACTCGAAAGAAACATAAGGAAAACTCTACTTGAACTACATGATTAACAATGCAAGTCCACTTGGTGAGAAATGGGGACCATGGATGAATTCAACTGTGATAACAAACATGAGTCTAAATAAATTCATTCAAACAACAATAACTACCAAATCTTCTCATAGTACCAGAAGAAGGTAGAAACTGACAGTAGTTTTCCAAGTACAAATACAGTCATGGTATTTTAAGTGTCAAGACAAGTTATCAAAACAATAATGACTAATAATTTTGAAGACATACAACAAAATGATTCTGCAGTTTTGATTTTTCAAGGTACTAACACACATGTTGATAATTTCTTGTAATAAAGAAGAAGTATTTTTGCCTTGTATGAAAGCATAATTCACAAATATTATTAGCTAAATGCATGTAATAATTCTACAGGTTGTTTCATATATGGCAAAAGTTACTTATGTTGCTCGTACACGGAGAAGTGGCACGAGAGTGACAAGGGGTGCCCAGCTACAATGCCCATCATCATATGAGGACATGACAAGTGATGTCAATGTCAACAATGCCCCATGAAACATTGTTGAGGATGACCATGTGACTGAAGCTGATGTTCTCACACCATCACCCACAGAACCACCCTCAACAACATTCCAAGGGGCAAGTTCAACTAAAAAGATCAGCACTATAAGAGGATGGAAAACATAAGAAATTTAGTTGAAATTGACAACATAGAGTTTAATGGATACTCAATTCGGGAATCTACAAAAAAAACATGGTATTCCTCTGTCATCAATACATTTTTAGATAAATGGATTGACATATACAAAATGTAGAGGGCATCTTACAGTTATTACTGCCGAGGAGGAGGTTGAGGTGGTTAAGTGGTGTAAGGAGATGGCCCAATTGGGACATGGGATAGAGCTGATACAACTCAAATCCACAGTTGCTCAAATCTATCAAGGGAGGCCAAACCCATTCAAAGATGGGATTCCTGGTAAATCATGGTGGTTTGGGTTTAAAAAAAGGCATCCAAACCTTGTATTGCATATTGTTGAGGGCCTTAATAGAGACAAGGCATCAAATTTGCGCCCTGCAGTTGTGCAAAAGTTCAATGACACTCTTTCTATTGTTTACAATAAAAATTATTATAGATCATACCATATATGGAACTGTGATGAGATAGGATTATAGGTAGGGATGAATTGTGGCATGCAGGTAATTTCCAAAAGAGGGAGCCGAAATGTGCCAAACATTTTTCCTAAGAGTAGGGAGTGGATAACTATTTTATGTTGTGTCAATGCAATTGGTACTTCAATCCCAAGATTTTATCTATTCAAAGGTAAAAATCAACTGGAAAACTATATAGAAAACTGTGAACTAGGTGCACACATGGCTGCACATCCCCATGCATGGTTGACTAAAGAACTATTTTTAAGTTGGTTTTTTCACTTTGTTGCATCGGTACCAGGTGGCGTCTCACCTAATAACAAACACGTATTGATATTAGATGGCCATGGGAGCCACATGGTTGTACAAATAATTGAGGAAGAAAACAATTTAGGCTTCAACCTATTGACATTGCCTATTCAGACCAATCAAAGACTGCAACCCCTTGATGTTAGTGTGTTTGGCCCTTTCAAGAGCTATTTCATGTTTGAGTGTGTTGCATGGATGGCAAAGAATCCAGGGGTTGAGGTGAAAAGTTTCGAGCTAGTAGAGCTTGCAAGTAAAGATTTTAAAAGGGCTCTGACACCATCAGATATCAAGGTTGGCTTTAGCAGGACAGGAATTTGGCCACTTAATTATGATGCTCTTATGCATGATACTGGTTGTAGTCACACATTTCATGTGAATGGTCAGGAAGAAGGGCATGTCCAAACAGGTGTTTAAGTGCAAGAAGTAGATGACCAAGATGATGTGGTTGCAATTGGTAATATGATTTCCCTCCCTCAAGGATACTTATATGATGAAGATGATGAAACTATATGTGAAACACAGCATAATCATGAACAAATTCGTAGTAACATGAAAATACTGTTGTTGATATTGTTAATGACATTGTTGAACATGTGGGTGACAATGACCAATTGACACTGCCAAGCTAGGTAACCCCACCATCATGGCTAGCAGAAGCAATGATTAATATGAATGAATATAGTGTCTCAACAACCAATGAACAAAGCATGAACCTTCCCTCAAAACCAGCAAAATTGAATCGTGAAATTGTTCATTTTTTTGTGGACAACATATCAATGGAAGAAGATAAAGCACATAATGAGGCATCAAATGAAGATAATGAAAGAGTTCAATCAGTTGTCTCAGATACGGAAAGGAAAGTACCAAGTAATGACATGCAGCTGGGAGGGGTGGAGAACATACTTGGTCGGTTCTTAAAGCTACCAGTAGAGAGAGTATCAATGAAAAAAGCAAGGTACACCGGGTAGTCTTCGTTTGGGCCAAAGTTCACAGTTACTCAACTCAGAATACTATATAAACTTCTTAGTTGAGTCTGAAAAAAGAGAAATTTGAAATGCAGGAATTAAAATAGAAAAAGAGGGATCTAGTCAAGGAGAAGGAGGCAGCAAGGATTGTTGCAGCACAACGTCGAGCAAATGGAAGGCTTGAAACAGATAAAACAACTTAAGTTAAGGACCAACAAAAATAAATGGCAAGACAAGAAAGGGAATCAAGAAAGACACAACAAATTGTTGAAAAGGAACAAGGGATGATCAATATGGTTGACAATGATGCAAGTAGAGCTCATGAAACCAGGATTATTTCAAACTCATTGGACAATATCGCAGATAATTGCTCAAGACCTCATACACATTCAAGTGCCTCACTATCAAATTGATGGTTTACCCACTTTCCTTATTCCTACCAGAGGAGGTGTCAATTCTATGTATGCTCATTACACACCTCCATTTAATGCAGGGGTTGGTCGTGAAAATGTGAGGTATGGGTACCTCAATTCCTCCATGGTTGGAAGGTGAAAATAGGAATCAATCATATGGAAGCAATCAAACATTTCCTAATCAACCCTTTTTAGGCAGGTCAACCTACCTAGATCAAGAAGGTAACTCAGGGAGTTTTGGCACTCAAGGTTCTGAGGGCCATAAATAATAGGGGTGTCATATTTTTTTGGTTGTAACCACATTATGATGTGGATTTCGAATGGATCGTATATTTTTCTTGTCACAAAAAGATTTTGGCTTACAACCTAGGTTTTCTTATTTCATACTGTTTGCGGCATTGTAACCAAAATCCATTTTAGAAGGAATGACTATAGTCTATTATAATGTAGAAAGCTTACCTAAGAATGCAAATGGTATTTTTTGTTATGCCTCTACACAAAAAATGATTTACAAAACATTTATAATGGAGTTGTAAATATGATGAAAAAAGAGTGAATAATGAAATCTTGAACAAGTCACTTATTTTAATATGAAAATTCCATAAAATAATGAACTGGATTTCTATGAGCATTAGTTTACCTTTTTAAATCAATGCACTTGCAATTAAAAAACAATACAGATGGGAAATGCACTCTGGGTATTGAATTTTCCTTATAAACCAACATTCAATACATCAACAAATATGGAGACAGGGATATAAAGAAGCTCCTCAAGATGGCAATTTACAAAAGGACAACTTACATCCATCTAACATCAACTCAATGAGACAACAGACTAAATCTGACCAGAACAAAAACCATTTCCAAAATGACATAAAATCCAAATTTCTCCACAAACCAGATGCCACAAAGGAATGAAACAACAATACACAAGTGAAACCTCTAAATGTGAAATCTCTGCATATTATCACAGACTCACACCTTGTAACAATGTATTATGCCTAGCACTACAATTACATATAACATCATTCCCAACCATAAATACACAATGACAACATTTTTAGTTTACATTTCATTAGATTGTAGCAATACTTCATGATGAAACAACACATAATGCACATAATACCTATAATTAAAACATAATACAAATGGGTAATGCACTCTCGACATTGAATTTCCCTTATAACCCAATTTACTTCAAATCCAAACACAATGCAAAGTTGCTCTTACAAATCAATTTACCTCCAATTCTGCCAACTATGGACATTGAATGACTCTTATAAATGAATATACAATGCAAATGGGCTAGTATGCCAGCCTACTATGAGCATCAGTTTACCTTTTAAATCAATGCTCTTCCAATTAAAACACAATACAAATGAGCAATGCACTCTGGGAATTGAATTTCCCTTATAAACCAACATTCAATCAATCAAAAAATATGGAGACAGTGCAATAAAGAAGCTCCTCAAGAAGGAAATATAAAAGAGGACAACATAGATCCATCTGATATCAACTCAATCAGACAACAAACTAAATCTGACTAGAACCAAAACCATTTCCAAAATGACATAAAATCCAGATTTCTCCACAAACGAACTGCCACAAAGGAATGAAACAACAATACATAAGTGAATCCTCTAAATGTGAAATGTCTGCAATGTGAAATATCTGCATATTATCACAGACTCATACCTTGTAATAATGTATTATGCCTAGTGCTACAATTACATATAACATCATACCCAACCATAAACACACAATTACAACATTTTTAGTTTACATTTCATTGAATTGTAGCAATACTTCATGATGATACAACACATAATGCACATAATACCTCCAATTAAAACATAATACAAATGGGTAATGCACTCTCAACATTGAATTTCCCTTATAACCCAATTTACTTTGAATCCAAACACAATGTAAAGTTTCTCTTACAAATCAATTTACCTCCAATTCTACCAACTATGGACATTGAATGACTCTTATAAATGAATGTACAAAGAAAATGGGCTAGTAGGCCAGCCCACTATGAGCATCAGTTTACCTTTTTAAATCAATGCACTTCTAACTAAAACACAACACAAATGGGAAATGCACTCTGGGCATTGAATTCCCTTATAAACCAACATTTAATACATTAGCAAATATGGAGACAGTGCAATAAATAAGCTCCTCAAGGTGGCAATTTACAAAAGGACAACTTAGATCCATCTGATATCAACTCAGTAAGACAATAGACTAAATCTGACCAGAGCCAAAACCATTTCCAAAATGACATAACATCGAAATTTCTCCGCAAACCAAATGAAACAAAGTAATGAAACAACAATACAGAAGTGAAACCTCTAAACGTGTAACGAGAATTTGGATTTGCGATAGAAATTTCATCAACAAGAAAACACAATCATATTCCTCATGGATGAACTCTAGTGTATCAAGCTAAGGCCAATTGTAAGGATGATGAACTTGGTGCTCTGGGTAGGCAATTAACTAAGTTAGAAATGAAAACGGAAGTAAATGAATATCAGAGCTCTACAACTAATGCACCCAACCAACCTCTCAGAAATCTATTGATTGATTAACTATGTTACAAATGCAGATGGAATCAAATGAATATTATATTTCTACAACTAATGCACCCAACCAACCACTTATAAATCTATTGATTGATCTAAATTGGTATACAACAATCACTGATATTATTTCATTGAACGAAAAAACAATTTTCCCCTAAATTCAAACAAACACAAAAAAATCACTCTCCATAAATTATGACCTAACAATATTAACATGACATTTCAAAAAACTATAAGATCTCTCCAATTATGACATAACAACATTAACATGACACTTGAAAAAGCTATAAGTTCTCTCCAACAAATAAAAAAAGGTTGAGGTGTAATAAAAAATAAAAAATGATAGTTACCTTCAATAAAGATATTAAATGGGAAAACACATCCATCGTTCTATCCTTGTTGATCAACTACAGACAGGATCTCTTTTCTTTTTTGAAATGAAGTTTGTGTAATGAGATTTGAGATTGTTCCATTCTAATGTCTCACTCCTCCACTATGTACATTCTTATTGCAAGTTTCTCTCCACATAACAAAAAATCAATGAAGGTTGTAGGAGGACGACACCAAGAATTAAATAATTTAATATTTCTGTATTGAGCCATAAATAATTTTGTTGATATTGTGACAACAAATGTTAGCAGAGAGAACATGGAACAAGAAATGACAATGACTGATATTGTTGTATTTTAGAGATTGGAATTAAGGTGCACTAATGGGCCAATGAAGAAAAGAAACCAACCCTGAATTCAAACCTATGAACTCATAAAAGTAGGAACTCTCTTGAAAGAGGAAACCATGACCAATATTTAATGAATGAATTGAAGACCAAAAAATAAAAATAAATAAATCTAAAACACTCCAGTGAAACAGGAAAAACAAGTAGAAATTTGTCCTTACCTATGGGAAAAATGGGGTAGATTAACTATGTAAGCCATGGAGCAATAACACAAAAAAATAAAGGGAGGTAGAATAAACATATGGCTAAGCATGGGCACCAAGCCGTGAAATTATTTTCACTGCCACGAAAGAATTCCTGCTGCCAAAACCTAAACGCCCACTTCTACTTGCATACCATCCCTATGCAAATAAGGCACCCAAATTATTTAACTATACCAGGGACTTATAGACTCCATTTCACGCAAAAAATTGAAAAGTGAAACAAAAAAATTCCACTAAAATGAAAATAATTGAATTTGACCACACTGGGATTTATAGTTCAAATTTCATGAGAAATGGCTGAAAGAAGTGGTAGAATTGGCTAAATCGCCATTACTAAACCCAATAATTACCAATATTTAACCACATTAGAGTCTTATAGTTCAAATTCAATGGGATAAGCAGGAAACAAGTGGTAGAATTGGCTAAACCCCATTAATAAACCCTAAAATTACCTAAATTCAACCACACAAGGGTTTTATAGTTCAAATTTCATGGGAAAAAAAAGGTGAATTGGGTAAAATTGGATAGACCCAAGTAACTAAACCCGAAAATCTACACAGCGTCTCACTAAAAACCTCACAACACCTACACAACATCTCCCTAAAAGCATCATAGTACCTACACAACCTCTCTCTGGCTAATGTAAAGCCCAAAGTTTAAGTATATCAGAGGATTATATTTTCAAGGCCATGCAAAAAATGGAAAAAACTCCACAATCGAAGAATCCTGTGCTATAAAACTCTATAGAAAATGGAAATTGTGCTAAACCTGCAAAACCCTCCAATGCAATAGGAGACTGACCGAATGAGCAGCCCAGTGGAGTGGTGAAATCAAAACGAAGGAAAGGTGAAATGCCACTATGTAGACTTCAATTAGTTACAGAACAATATTAGTTAGTTATCTATTATATGTAATTATGCAATGTGACTAAAACTCCCATCAGGATCAAGTGTTATAAAACACAACAGTGCAACAAGAGCAAAAAAAAAAAAGTCCCAACAGCAAGTTTAGGTGTTGAAAAACACAAAATTTCAGGTGTTGAAGAGCATAGTGGTAGTGGATGGTAGGAAAATCCTATCGGATAGACGTAGAAGCCAAGTCCAAGCATCCTCCATGTCCAAACATCCTCTAGAACTCACCAGACTTGCAACCAAAACTTCTAAAACATGAAAATTTTAGCAAATGGAAAAAAATATACAATGAAAATTCGAAAAAGGAACCATAGAAACCTGTAAATTTACCTTCGTCCTTGAATTGGCTAGAATTTGGTACTAGATCCTTCCCAAACAATAGGCTGCGAAAATGATACAACGAACAAGGTATCTGTAAACCTTCGATGGTCTAGAATGAACAACAACAATGACATATGTAAAAACCCGCAGAACGTTTAATAACAACAACAAAGTTAAACCCCCCCGAAATAGGTGACACAACAAAACCATAAACCCTGAACAACACTGGTAGGCGGAATGAAACAACGACAACAGAAACCCTGTTTTGTTTACGAACTAGTGCAAGAAAACTAGCTAGGTTAGCAGGTTAATAATAGCAAACAAAGCACACAGGTAATGGAGCCGTCCCACACCATCATCGGTGGAGCGCATCACCCACATATCAGACCTGAACAAAATAGCACAAGGCAGAACAAACATCGCATAAAACAAGCGGAAAAAATTCCTAAAATGCGATGAATTGGGGATTTTAAATGTGGCCACCCACCACAACATGTTGTAGGCTCGTTCGGGAAGGTGTCGTACACTGGGGGTAGTTGTCCACGTGCCAAATGTTGAGGTGCAGGGGACGGTGCACAGGTAATGGAGTCGCTCCCCGAATTAATATTTTTAAACTTTTATATTGAAATGTACTTAGATTTTTAATCAACATGTCCTGCATATAACATGATCCTTGTGCTCACTTGGGCATGCCTCTTCCCATCACGTATATAGCATGTGAGTCTTGCTAAATAGATGTGATATGGATGAAGTTTGGATGGTTAGTTTGGTCAAAAGGTTGGATATGTAACAACATTTTTTATTTAAAATCAAAATTATTATTTAACATAAAGTTATGGGCTTCAAAAACAAAACCATGGCATAACATAAAAATTATTATTTAACCTAAAACCAAAACCATGAAAAAATGTGAAATTATTATTTAACTTAAAATTATGGGCTTCAAACACAAAACAATGGCAAACTTGGTTTTGCAAAAACAAGGTGAAAGTAAATTGGGCATAATGAACAAGAACTTGATCAACAAAAAGATTTCATCAATTTAGATAGTCTTAAGATGTGAATGAGAAGGATAAATGATACGAACTAATGGGATCAAATATTTGGAGAATTAGTGGAAGGCTTCGCTAATGATACAAAAAATTGGAATGATTGTACAAGGAATTCTTAGAGACATCTCTTTGTAAAATTATATTTTTTTGACATATACAACATCATGATCTACATTGAGAAGTCTATTCAATACCCTAAAATCGCTGGGGAGAAACCCTACACCAATGCAAGGTTGATAATTTGATGCATTGTTACATTACCAAGTCCATTTGAATTCTTCACATTTTCCTCTTATTAAGTTGAGGCTGCATTTTCACTATGATTCTCATCTTCTTGGCCATAAAAATAAGTTGACAAAGCTCAAAATTTCAGTGTGTCATTTTTCCAAGAAAATGTTACAACAATTACAACCCATTTTGCTTTAAGCGGATTTTTTATTTTTTATTTTTTTGATATAGGACATAAAAGAGAAGAAACCTAGTACTCATAGCACTCTATCTCTCTCGCTCAATAGCCATAGCATATAAAGACTTATTTGTAATCTCTATAATTTTGAAAATAAACAATACATTGTATGATTCACTTTCACTATGTATTCTAGGCCAACAAATGAACACTAGTACATGTGGTTTATGAGCAACACAATTTGTAACGAAATATTTGTTAACTAAGTGACACATTTCTATGGTTTTAATGATATCTGGAATGAAATGGAGTATTTAAAATTGTATTTCATATCCTATGTGTGATATTTTCTTGAATTTACATGTTATACGTAAAATGCAAGTGTAAAGGATTCAACAACCTCAACCTAGTAGTCTGGTTTTATGTTCCATTTATGCGAAGAAAAAAGGTATTGGTTCAATCATGTGAATCATAGACAATGGACCGATTTTTTATTAGCATGGGTTTTTTGTTAGTGTTGACTCCTATCCGTAGATCCATGAAGTTTTCACAACCACAAAAACCTAGGCTAATCACCTTCCATTAGGTAGTAAAGGAAGGGTTCATCGGGGAGTTAATCTTGAACCCATTAGGCTATTGGGTGCACACTATTACACTAATCACATTCCATCACGTCAAATCTAGTCTTTTGGGATTAGAGTTGGAGATCACCTAATGAGACCATGACCCTCGATTTTGAATGCTTTCCATTATTTATTAACCTCTTCAAGCCCCACGCTATAAAAACATTGTCATATAATATTTGAGGTTGGGATTTACTTTTATCAGATAGAGAGCGTTTTGGGGAGGTCATGAGTATTACCTACCTGGTACCACCAAGAATGAATTAGACTAGAGGCCATGAGTTCTAGACCAGTCAGGGAGTTTGTGTTAGCAGCCAGGAGTTGGGCTACAATTCCTACTCACCTTGAAGTGTTGACAGAGCATGGAGCTATGATATTTGACTTTGAGGGAAAAGTAAGGGATTGATTGACCCATAAATATTATGCATCCACCAAGTAATGAAAATAAGAAAGGGACCATAAGCATTAAATGTTGTGTCAAAGTGGTATCATAGCTTTAAGCTATGAAAAAGCCGACAATTAATAATGATGTTTTCAGGATTATAGAAAGCATTTTCTACAAGTATGGAAACCAGAAGAGGAGGTTGAAACAAAATGGAAGAGGACTTGAGGCTAGAAATGAGGTGTATCTAGGAAAGAATGGAGATCGTGGAGATAGCCTACAAATAGGAACTCGATGTGGGAGACATTAGTGAGGATGAGGACACAGGTATTGAAGGGGAGATGAAAGAATCTATAGGAAGGGGACAAATAGGGGAAAAATTGATAACTATGGTTTCCAAGGTTGCATCCATACAAAATATGCAGATGCCACTACATGATAGAAACATGAATTTGGAGGAGCTACTTGATTAGATAAGGGCACTAGAAAAATACTTCAACTAAGAAGATATAGAGGAGGAAAATAAGGTCAAATATTTTATGACCAGATTAAGGGGGCACACAACATTATGGTGAGATAAGTTGTAGGAAAATAAGATAATAAAAGGGAAGAAAAAATTTAAGAGTTAGGATAGGATTGTGGTCAAGTTCAAGAGAAAGTTCATGCCCAATTATTATTGGCTGAATTAGTTTATGCAATATCAAAGTTTGAGGCAAAAGTCCATGAAAATGAAGGAGTATATTGAAGAGTTCTACATGGTGAATATTATAATACACCACATAGAGGAGTATGTAGAGATGATGGTTAGATATATAAATCACCTAAGGTAAGAGATCCAAGATGAAATTGTTCTCTTTCCCTTGAATACTATGGAAGATGTCCACCAGGAAGAATCAAGAGTAAAAGAGAAGTTGGCTGAAAAATAAAGTAAAAAATGTAGAAGAAGGAGTCTAGTAAGAGGGAAAGGATCTCCCAACAAGGGAACATTCCAGAATCTAGGAGAGGAACCAAGGAGCTCTAGTAATCAATGTCTTAGTAGGGGACAATCAAGGGACAATATTTTTCCCAAGAGGTAGATGTAGAGAAAGAGAATTCAGGTGTTATATATGTGGGGAAATAAGAAAAATGTCATGGAACTTTCCCGTTAACAAATAAAAAATTCAAAGTAGAGCACATGTTGTAGAATCACGATGCAAAATAGATATAAGTAAAAGGGGAGACTTCTGAGTTCGGTGAATCTTTAATGTTGAAGAGGAATTTAATTAAAGAAAAAAAGGAGAAGCAAGAAATAGCACAATGAAGGAACATATTTAGGACAATATGCTATTCCAAAGGAAAAATTTGTAAGGTTATCATGCATAGTCGAAGTACTAATAATTTTGTCTCTGTAGAGATGCCGAAGAAGCTAAGATTGCAAAGGATGGAACACCCCGCTTCTAATTGAGTTTCGTGGTTGTAAAAAGGACATCAAATTTTGTTTAGTGAAAAAAGAAAAATAGATTTCGAAATTGGTAGATATAAGGATTAAGTTTTGTGTGACATCATCCATATGGATGTTTGCCACATCTGATTGGGGATACCGTGGAAAAATTATAGGGGATTTTCCCATGATTTGAAGAGAAACACTTACACTTTCTAAAAGGAAAACTATAGGAACATGTTATCACTGCTAGAGGGTAATGGAGTCAAGGAGTAAGTAGGCCCAACCATGTTAACAATTATAGGGATGGAGTTGCTGCAAGAAGTTAAGAATAAAAAAAAGGTAAAAAATTTTAATTGGTAAGCCTAGAGTTTTCCTTACACATACAAATTTTAATGAGTTTCCTATTGAAATTAAATCATTATTTGATGAATTTTTTGATGTCACATTGATGAGTTTCCAAATACCTTACCACCAATAAGGAGCATAAACCATCACATAGATCTAACTTAAGGAGCTTGTCTATCAAATAAGGGAACCTATAGGATAACACCTAAGGAGAATGAAGAAATTGGAAAGTAAGTTGAGGAGCTATTGGACAAAGAACTAATGAGAGAAATTTTGTTATGTAACCATCTCATAGGAAAGATAGATCAATGACTTAAAAATTGTCCTCCTCGAGGGGGAAACCTCCTTTACATTACATAAATGAACAATTTTTCGATGATTCAAATGATAAATCGTTGGTATATATTGGAGTGTAAGGGGTCATAATATAATCAAATACTACATAACAATAATAATGTAAGGGCACAACAATAACAATAGTGGGCTTCTATGGGGCACAAAAATAACAATAGGGGGATACATTAATAACATTAAAGGGGATACACTATTATTATAGGGACCTAACAAAGTTTGAGCATGTAAAAACGAGCCCATCAATGGATTATTTTTTCCATATAGTTACATCATGTAATTTAATTTCAAAAATTAAATGGGATGAGTGAAGTACACGGATTCAAATAAGTCTTGGAAGATCAATTTCCTAGGCAATTCAACTTACTTGTTGAAGAGAGAATCTAGATAGTCGAGGACAGCCATTGAAGGTGGTTTGTTGAGTTTTAAATTCACGGGAATGTGGGTTGAAGGGGATTTTTGTTGGAAATTTATTAACTACAAAACGTGAGACAAAATTCCATGTTGCTTGGGAACTGTAACAAGGCAGCATGGGGCAGGAAAATTAATGACTGCACAGACAGAAAAGGGACAAAAAGATAATGTGCAATAAATTTCCTAGCAGGGAACAATGCAACAATAAAAAAAAGACAAAAGAGAGTTAGGGGACAATCTTGACTCAGTATGGCGTGAAAACAGAGTGGATTCTTACAAAAATGTTATCATGATTATATTTATTGACGAATCATGTTACTGATGTGCACATGTTCATTATATGGGTTATACTCCTATCATTGTTGTAAAGGATTGTGGTTTCCTGATTGTAGAAACGGAAGTTGGATTCCCTATAATAAATCTTGTTGAAAGGTAAAAAATTTTGGGTCTCATTTGAATAACTATATCTTGGGAGTTGGATTATCTTAATACCTACCTCCTTCTAAATATGGTTGGGTTGTGGGTGAGGAGGAGGGGGGTCGGGCATGTTAAAGAGCCCTTGTGTTGTTTCAACAATTTTGTGTCTGCAGAAGGATGGGGGCCATACAATGTGCATCGATTCCAAAGGAATCAACAAAATAAAAATCAAGTATATATTTCCCATACCTCATGTGGATGATATAATGGATTGTTTTGGTGGTACAAGATATTTTTCAAAAATAGATTTAAAGAGTGGGTATGAGTAAATTAGAATGAGAGAAGGGTGTGGATTAAATATAACTTTCAAAACATAAAATGATGGGCTATATGACTGGATATTTATGCCTTTAGGCTTAACTAATACTCCCAATACCTTCATGAGGCCCATGAAAGAGGTCCTGAAGGAAGTTATTGAATTTTTTTTGGAATTCTTATTTAGATCATTTCCATCTATACAATAGAGCCAAGCAAGAACATCTCAAATATTTTTAATAAATATGAAAAAAAAATATTTTCATAAGAAGAAAATAGTTTATTTGGGGTTTGTAGTTTACTTTTAAGAGATGAAAATGAACCTAGAGAAGGTAAAAACCATTAAATATATGCCTTCTCCAACAAACATTCATTAGGTCATAATATTTCACAGATTGGCTAGCTCTTACTAAATATTTATCCGTAATTTTAGTCATGTTTTTGCATGGATAATGGAGACCATTAAAATGGAACAACCTTTTAATTTGACAATGACAACCAAGAAAGCATTCAAGTTGTTGAAGGAAAGAATAATAGAGAAACCAATTTTAATATTGTCTAATTTCCACAAACCTTTTCAGATGAAGTGTGATGTAAGTGGAATGGAAATTAGCATTGTTCTCAACCAAGATATAAACCCATTATCTATTTCATTGAAAAACTAAATGAGACCAAGGAGAAGTTTTCCACCTATAACAAGGAAAGCTATGCAGTAACTCAATATTTAAAGAAGTGGAAGAATTATCATATGTCCAAAGAGTTTACTTTGTACACTGATAATCATGCGTTACAATTCATAACTAGAAAAGACAAGTTGAATCAAAGAACAACAAAATGAGTATAGTATGTGAAACTTTTTTCTTTTCTTTTGAAACATATTAGTGGGAATGTTAATAAATTTGTTTATTATTTGAGTATGAGATATTTTGTTTTGGAAGAAGTCCATGTCGCAAATTTGGTGTATGAAAACTTCTAAGAACTGTACAAGAAAGATTCTCAATTCAAGAAAATTTATGAGGCTTCTGAAAGCGAAATAACTAGGGACTAAAGTCATTCGATTAACACATGATTCAAGAAGGATTTTTGTTCAATGGAAGAAAGTTATGTATTTTGAAGTGTTCAAAAAGGGACAATATTTTGAAGGAAAAATATTTTTATTACTACATAGGCATGAGGAATTATGTATAAAGTTTGTGGACAAATGTAGAGTTTGTCAATATGTTAAAGGAAAAGAATAAAATGTCAAGTTATATCAACCACTACTAATACGAAAGAAGCCATGGTAAGTCATTCGTATAGAATTTGTTTTGGGTTTGCTGAAAATTTAGAGGAAAAGTGAGGTAGTGTTTGTAGTGGAAATATTTTGCAAGATGGAACATGCTTTATACCTTTTTAAAAAATAAATTATGGCAACCACATTACCAATTTGTTTCTTAGAGAAGTTGTGAGACTATATGGACTACCTAGGAACATAGTCTCAAACTAAGACACAAAATTTGTTGGACACTTTTGGAGGATATTTGATCCAGGTGGATATTGGTGGCCACCCACCAATTCCACTTGGACCCCCACCATTTTTTCTTTCAGTTTTTTAGTTTCCTTATTTGTAGCACAATTTACTATTTTTGGTAGCTTTTTGGGTCCTAAACTTCCAAAGCCATTTTGAGGCCCTAAATGACATTTTTTTTTGAAACTTGGGAGCAACCTGGGTCCATGGACCGATGTTTCTCAAACCAAAATTGTAGTCCTTGGATAGGTCTTTCTAATGAGGTATTGTGCGTGTCAAATAGATATTGTATGCCAAAGTTACAACCCCAGGAAGTTGATGTACCAATTTACCTAGAACAGGGCCCATAGTCTGGCACTTCATCTCCCAGGGTTAGAGATTTGGATGTCTAGGGTTTTCCATTGTTTCTCAACAATAAATAGGCCTTCACGCCTCATTGTAAGACAATTCAGAGGCATGTAGCTGCCACATCTATCCTCGCAGATAAGCTACCATCGCCTGAGCTAGTTCATTTACATTGTTGTTTGTAAGCATATTTCAGTATTTTACATTAATGAAATGAAGTATTATTTTTGTTGTATCTCTGTATTTATGGTTATCTTGGTAATTTTTTGTGTTCCTGTTTAAATCCATATCACTGGTATCAAAGTGGTCTTCTCTTTCTCTGTTTTTCTTTGCATGTTCCCAATGAGGTCAGGATGTAAGGAGTTGAGGCTTGAATTGGTTGAACCTTTGCAAGACTAGCCTCGTAAATCCTGGTGACCTCTCATGGCGGATGAAAATAAATATGACGGTGTAGGAGATACTATCAAAATCTTGCTTGAAGAGGCCCTTGAGCGACAAAGGAATGCGATGATGGACAACTTTGCCCAGATCCTTTAGCGGCTACACAGGGTCAACACATCTACTTCCAGTAGCTACTCTAGAAGCACCACACCCTTTAAGGTACAAGTTAATTTTGACATTCCCTTATTTGAGGGTCAGATAGATGTAGCCACTGTAGGTAAATGGTTAAATCTGCTAGAAGGGTATTTTTTTTCATGATTTTTCTGGCCGGGAAAACATTACCTTTTCTCTTCTGAAAGCTGCCCCCTACATCAAGGACCAATGGGAAACCTACTGCGAGCAGAAAGATGAAAGTATAGCCTCACTATTTTCAGCTGCACCCACTCGAAATTAATTCTAGAATGCCATCAAGGAGCAATACTACCCTATTAGAAGCCATGAGGATAAATACATAAAGTGGACCATGCTGTAGTAGGGAAGGGACCAAGACGTGCTAGAGTTTACTAATACTTTTCATATTCTTCGCACAAGGTTGGGTATCAAGGATTCTGAGCTACATTTAGTACTCAAATACTGTGGCTACCTACACAGGTACATCCAGGGCAAGGTAGAGTTCTTGGACATCTCCTAGATCAGCACGATGTACCAATACGTTATCAAGATCAAGCCGAAGTTTAAACAAAAGAAGCAAGAATTTGGATCTGTAAATCCAAAGCAAGGGAAAGGTGTCCCCAAATAGATTAACAAAGGACAAAGCCAAGGCGAGGTGGCCTAGGAAAACCTGCCAAAGTCGCAAGCAAAGGAGAACACCACGAAGCTGAAGAAGGACATGAGAAAGTGGTGTGAGTTCCATAAGAGCTCCACTCACAACACAAGTGACTATTGGGCCAAGCAGTCACTAGTGGTCGAGCTAAAGTCTTCGAAATCAGATGCATGTTCAGACTCTGAGTCAAAACCCGATAAGGGGAATGACAAAGGGAAGTAGATTATTGATGTGGAGCGCAACACCACCATCGCCACCAGAAAGATCAAGAAGGAGGAACCTGAAGATCCAGAGGAGGAGGAGCACCTGTTAGGGTCCCACCCTAACCCCCTTATTTATGTCATGGGATCACGTCATAGTCAAGAGTCAATAAAGCCCATATTAATATTTGTAAGTGGTTAACCCGCAATTAATGACGGGACCACATTTAGTTGCAAATGGGCGGTAGTATTAGATAGATGGTATTAATAAAACCCACGGTATTGGCTCGTGGTATTGCATGTATGAGTCATATATAAAGGATAGAGACTCCCTGCGAGGAGTATCTTGTCTTGTTTTTTGTAATCGAGCTCTGCTCTATTGGAGGTTGCCCCCTCGAAGAGGCCTGTGAACATTTCTCTCTGAATAATAAAATCATTGCTATTCTGTGTTCTGGGTATCTTTTCTTCGCATATTCTATGTTCTGGGTATATTTTCTTCGCATATTCTGTGTTTGGGTATAACTCTGCAGGTTAAGATCATAGCAAGTGGTATCAGAGCACTTTCCAGGGCCCGGTGGGATCTCCAATTTTTAGCGAATTTTTTTTTGACTAGAGACGTGTTCGGGCGTCTTTAAACCACGCGATCTGTCGTTAAGCGCATAAACCTGCGGATTTGGGGAGGCATGCACGCAGGAAATACAAGAGGTGGTCACATCTGTTGGACTCCCTTGTAACCCCTTTGGGTACCCCTTCGAGTAGTAGCGCATTGGACAGAACCGCGCACGGACTGTCTTCCACGTACCCTCTGGGTATATAGGAAGCCCCCCTAGCTCCCTTGAAACCTCGCCATAGATAAACCTTCGGCCGTCTTGTGGCTACAATACACCGAGAACAACACTCGGAGAGATTACTCGCCTATACGATAGGGTAGTTGGGTTGTACGGCTAAGGGTACGGTCGATCCTCCTTAGTTAGAGCCCTGCAACATTGGGCCGAGTACTACTACCAGACCCTTATGTATATTACGATCTGTAGCACCTGACACTCCTCAAGACCATAGTTCCCTTTCTATGTGGGGATCACACATCATCTATTCTAGATCAGCAAGTGTCGCAGCAGCAGACATCAGTCCCGCAGCTCCATCAGATCAGCAGTAGCAGTTGTTCCACCATTCAGATCTCTCAGATCCACCAGATCGGAGTAGCTGGGAAGGGTTCCTGTACCTAGATATAATTTTCGCAGGACTTTTGGCGGCATTGATATTTTGAGGATTTGGCGACTACAGTATTGATCAGGAAGGAGTAAAACTCCGTTAGGAGTTTTCCAAAAAAAAAAAAAAAGTCTGAGATCTTCCGAAGCGCTTATTTGTGATCTAGCCCATCAGCATCAAGACAACGAGATGAGCATGGTGGTACCATACAATTTATTAGAAAAAAAAAAATTGGCGGTCCCTATTTTTCATCAAGTTGGTGTATGGAAGAAACTAGAGCTCAAGCAATGGCCAATGAAAGGCTAGACAAACTTGAAACAGATATGAATGAGCTCAAAACTACGCTTAACGGACTAACTAGCCTGGTACGGCAAGCACTTGATAAGGGCAAGGAGCCAGCTCTCGAGGAACCGTATAATGACCATGAATACCATGAGGGTGAGTCTAGCCACTCTCCTCACCTATGGCACACCCATTCACCACCCAGTCAGCGACCTCCCAAGTTGAATATGTGGAAACTTGATGGTTCTCACCCGTCCGCATGGCTAGCAAAAATGAACCAGTATTTCAAATTGAATCATCTCCAAGATGATTGGACTAAGCTTGGAGTGGGGACCATGTACTTGGACAATGAACGATGGAAATGGGAGGAATGGCATCAACATCGCCATGGACCTTTTCCGAGTTGGGCACAATTTGCAAAAGCTCTTCAAGATCGCTTTGAACAGGGAGACTCCTTTTTGGGCCGTGTCACTAAGCTCTGACAGACGAGTATAGTGGATGAATATATCACCGCTTTTGAAGCCTTAGCCTTCCGCACTCAGCATCTCTCAGATGAGTTCTACACAGAACGTTTTATCAGTGGTCTTAAAGAAGCCATCAAGGCTCAAGTTCTACTCCACCACCCTCGCACATGGACGGAGGCTTGCCAGGTAGCCCGTAAGGTGGAACGTGCCATAACAGCCCAATACAGCCGCCCCAATTTCCACACTAAAGGTCGTCCCCCACAAGCTCACAACACGACTCGGACACTTAAGGTCCAAAAGATGTCACCTCGGGAAATGGCCGAAAGAAGGAAGCAAGGACTATGTTACTACTGTGATGAAAAATATTCCCCTGGTCATAACTGCAAGGAGTCCAAGTTTTTTCAAATAGATGCCACTGACTACAGCTCCACCGAGGAAGATCCACCTCTTGAGGAACCGGAGGCGATCGAAGAAGACAACCAAAAGGAGATTGTATCTGACGAACCAGTTATTTCGCTCAATGCGTTGGCAGGAATCTCTTCCCCTCAAACTCTCAAAATCAGGGGTTTTCTTAAACATTGCCCAGTAATAGTCTTGATTGATAGTGGCAGTACCCATAATTTCATGCATCAAAAAATCGCAGAAGTAGCGCATTGTTTTGTACGGGCAGTTTCTAACTTCCAAGTCCAAATTGCAGATGGGGGCACAATGAAATGTGAAGGCCGCTGTGAAAATGTCAAACCTCAAATGGGGGATTATCAGTTGAAAACCCACATGTTTGCCATACACATGGGGGGATGCGACATTATCCCAGGCGCTGAATGGCTCCGCACCCTTGGGCCAATCACAATGGATTTCCAGGAGTTATATATGAGTTTTAAGCAGAACAACTCCACACATACCCTCCGTGGCCTCCAGGCGGGAGCCCCCTCTGTCGTCAGCTCGCATCGGATGGAAAAATTGTTAAAAAAGGGCCATCATGGAGTGGTAGCTCAATTTAATGCCATCCAAGTAGTCGAAACTAGGTCTCTGCCAATTCATCCTGAGATGCAGCAGATTTTAAACACCCATCGGACGGTCTTTGATAAGCCCCATGAGCTTCCACCCTCGCGAGGGGAACATGATCATAGCATCACCTTGGTTCCAGGGGCCCAACCCCCAAATGTGCGGCCATACAGATATCTGTTCACTCAAAAGAATGAAATAGAAAAAATCATCAAGGAATTTTTGGAAGCAGGTGTCATTCGTCCCAGCATTAGTCCTTATTCATCCCCAGTGGTCATGGTCCTCAAGAAAGATGGGGAGTGGCGGATGTGTCCCGACTTCAGGGCCCTCAACAAGTTGACCATCAAAGATAAATTTCCCATTCCGGTGGTTGACGATTTGTTGGACGAACTCAATGGGGCTCAATTCTTCACTAAGTTGGATCTTCGCTCCGGCTACCACCAAATTCGCATGAAGGAAGTCGACATTCCCAAGACGGCTTTCAGAACTCATGAAGGCCATTATGAGTTCCTGGTCATGCCATTTGGTCTCTGTAATGCCCCTTCTACTTTTCAGAGTCTTATGAATCACATCCTCAAACCATATCTCAGAAAATTTTTCCTTGTCTTCTTCGATGACATTCTCATCTATAGTGGCACTTGGGCGGCACATCTTCAGCATGTAAATCTACTCTTGTAACTGCTCCGCAAGAACAAATTATTTGTCAAGATATCTAAGTGTTCGTTTGGCATGGAAGAAGTTGAGTATTTGGGCCACATTGTGGGGTGTGAAGGTGTCAACGTGGACCCCAAAAATATCCAAGCAATGTAAGAATGGCCTCAACCTAAGACTTTGAAGAGCTTGAGAGGATTTTTGGGTCTCACAGGCTATTATCGTAAATTTGTCCGCAACTGTGGCCGCATAATGAAGCCCCTCACTCAACTCCTAAAGAAAAATTCCTTCTTCTGGACCGAGGAAGCACAACAAGCATTTACCGCTCTCAAAAACGCCATGTGTACCACTCCAGTCTTAGCACTACCTGACTTCACCAAATCCTTTGTCATTGAATGTGATTTTTCAGGTACAGGTATTGGGGCGGTCTTAATGCAGGAAGGGCGACCATTGGCCTTCACAAGCCAACAACTTAGTGGGAGGAATCTGGGCCAATCTACCTACGAGAAGGAGATGATGTCCATCTTACATGCAGTCGAGACCTGGCGACCTTACTTATTGGGGCGACGTTTCCAAATCCGCACAGATCATCACAGTCTTAAATATTTTTTGGAGCAACGCCTATCCTCCCCACAACAAAACAAATGGTTAGCCAAAATGCTGGTATATGATTATGATATCATTTACAAGAAAGGGAAAGACAACAGTGTAGTAGATGCATTATCGCACCAATTTGAGGAGGAAAGTACTCTGCTCGGAATTTCCCTTCCCATTCCAGACTGGATTGAAGAGGCTCGCAGGGAATGGTTTTCACACACAGGGCTCTCCCAACACATTTCTCAATTGCAGGAAGATACTAATTCTAGCAAGGGCTACTCATGGCAGAATGATATTCTTCGCTACAAGGATAGAGTCATAATATCGCCAACATCTACCCTCAAAAGTCGCCTTTTGGAAGAATTGCACTCATCTCCCATTGCAGGACATTCGGGCTTTCAGAAGACGTATGCTCGCACCAAAAAATCATTCTTTTGGACAGGAATGAAAAAGGATGTCCTTACTTTCATAGCCGAATGTGACGTCTCTCAACGCCACAAAGGGGAAACCATCAACACACCAGGCACCTTACAACCATTGCCCATTCCGGCCTCAATTTGGATGGAGGTTTCTATGGATTTCATTACAGGTCTTGCAAAGTCAGGGAACAAGTCAGTCATCATGGTGGTTGTGGACCGACTGTCGAAGTATGCTCATTTCTGCGCCCTACCCCACCCGTTTACACCAACCTTGGTTGCTCAAACTTTCATGGATCAGATCTTCAAATGACATGGCATGCCCACTTCTATACTATCTGACCGCAACCCGATCTTCACCAGCAATTTTTGGCAGGAACTTTTCAGAATACAAGGCACTCAACTCAAACTCAGTACTTCATATCATCCGCAAACAGATGGTCAAACTGAATCCGTCAAAAAATTTCTAGAAACCTACCTTAGGTGTTTTACTTTAGAAAAGCAACACCTTTGGGAATAGTGGTTACCTCTAGCTGAATGGTGGTATAACACCAACTATCATGCCACCACCAAAATGACTCCCTATGAAGCAGTCTATGGTCAAATTCCGCCTTCCCCTACTTCTTATCTCAAGGGATGCTCCAAAGTACAAGAAGTGGATCAACTCCTACAACACCGCGCAACCATGCTCGCCCATCTTCGCGAGAATCTTCATCAAGCTCAGAACCGCATGAAGCAACAGGCCGACCAACATCGCTCAGAGTGCCAATTTCAAGAAGGGGATCAGGTTTTTTTGAGGCTGAAACCATATAAGCAAACATCACTCAAAGATAAGGGTTGTCAAAAGCTCGCTCCAAAATTCTATGGACCATACCAAGTACTTCAGTGCATTGGAGAAGTGGCTTACAAGTTGGCTTTGCCCCCTACAACAAAAATCCATCCAGTTTTCCATGTATCGTGCCTCAAGAAAGTGATTGGGAACAATTGCCGAGTTCAAACCAGTCTACCTGAATTAGACGAAGAAGGGTCAATCTGGCTTCGACTCGAACAAGTTCTAGACACACGAGACAATCACCTGCGTGGCCGCAAGATTAAGGAGGTCCTCGTCAAATGGAAAGACACCTCTCTGGAAGATGCAACTTGGGAACCAGCCACTATTCTTCAGCAGTTTCCGCAGCTTCAGCCTTGAGGAGAAGGCTAGTCTTAAGGGGGAGGGCGTGTTAGGGTCCCACCCTAACCCCCTTATTTATGTCATGGGATCACGTCAGAGTCAAGAGTCAATAAATCCCATATTAATATTTGTAAGTGGTTAACCCACAATTAATGACGGGAACACAGTTAGTTGCAAATGGGCAGTAGTATTAGATAGATGGTATTAATAAAACCCACAGTATTGGCCCGTGGTATTGCATGTATGAGTCATATATAAAGGATAGAGACTCCCTGCGAGGAGTATCGTGTCTTGTTTTTTGTAATCGAGCTATGCTCTATTGGAGGTTTCTCCCTCGAAGAGGCCTATGAACATTTCTCTCTGAATAATAAAATCATTGCTATTCTGTGTTCTAGGTATCTTTTCTTCGCATATTCTATGTTCTGGGTATATTTTTTTTGCATATTCTGTGTTTGGGTATTACTCTGCAGGTTAAGAGCAGAACAACACCTCTTCAACTCCCAGATGTGGGTAAAGGGCTACCTACTATAGTTCATTGTCAATAGCGGGAGCCAAAAGAACCTCCTTTCGGTAGAGGTTGTGAAGCAAATGGTCTTATCAACCACAACACATCCACAACTGTACACCATCGAGTGGCATCACCAAAGATAGGATCTTCACGTGAGCCAATAGTGTCGCCTTCCTTACAAGATCAATCCCTTCACAGATGAGTTATTGTGTGTAGTTACTATAATTGATGTTTGTGATGTATTATTGGGCCAACCAGACTTGTGGAAGTGACATGTTGTGTATGAGTGAAGGCCTCGTGTTGTTATTGTTACATTCGGAAATAAGTTGTACAGGATACCGGAGGTAGCCCTGCCTATTGCCATCTCTTTGGTTACTACAAAATGATGTAGTAAGCTTATTTGGAAAAATGGGAAATTTGTTTTCCTGTTGATACGCTTTCAAGGAAAGAAGAAGACAATGGCCAAGACCTCCAGACAAGGCCCCTTCGCACGAAAACTACAGATGGACAAGGTCGTGGAGGAGTACGAGGACATATTCACCTCCTCTGTAGGGGTTCCTCTGCACTATTAGGTCAAACACTCCATCGATCTGACCCTAGGTGTGCCATTGCCCAATGGACCAATCTATTGATGCTACATTCTGGAGAAGGATGAAATCAAGAGGAAGATTCAGGAACTACTGCAGAAAGGTCACATCCGACCAAGTTCATCGCCATGTGGGAGCTCAATCATGTTGGTGCAAAAGAAGGAATGGACTTGGAGACTCTGTATTGACTATTGGGTGCCGAACAAGATCATTGTTTGGAATAGATACCTGATCCCACGGATTGAAGACCTTCTGGACAAACTAAAAGGGGAAAAATATTTCAACGAGATTGATTTGAAGTCAGGATATCACCAAGTACTAATTGAACCCTCTGATGTGTGGAAGACTGCCTTCAAAGCCAAGGAGGCCCTTTTGGAATGGTTGGTAATGCCTTTTAGGTTGATGAGTGCTCCTGCAACCTTCATGAGGCTAATGGATGACATCTTGCATCCATTCACCAACTCATTTTTAGTGGTATACTTGGATGACATCCTGATCTTCAACTAGAGTTAGGAAGAGCACCTCCACCACATCCGACAGGTTCTCCAAACACTGCGACAACTCAATTTATATGCCAATTTGGAGAATGCACTTTTGGCATGACCCAAGTTCAGTATCTGGCATACATTAATGATGAATAGGGGGTGCATGTGGATGTATCCAAGATCCAAGTCATTAGGGATTGGCCATCTCCAACCACTCTGAGAGAGCTCCTCAGCTTTCTAGGTATTTCCAACTTCTACCATCAGTTCGTGTTGGTTTATCTCATATCACCTGGTCCTTGATCAAAGTCACCAATGGAGGAGCAAAACCAAAATTCTTATGGCTTGAATCTCAACAGAAGGCATTCACAGAATTGAAACATCGCCTCTACTCGACACCGTGCTTGCATTACCAGACTTGCAACAACCATTTAAGATCGAGACTGATACCTCTGACTATGCTATTGGGCAATTCCTACTCAACATTGACATCCAGTAGCATATCACAGTGAGACACTTTCAGACACAGTCCGAAGGTATCCCACTTATGACAAAGAGATGTATTCCATTGTGCAGGCCTACAAACAATGGAAGCATTATATTTTGGGGAAGGAAATGGTCATCCACATAGACCACCGGCCCCTGCAGTTCATAGACCTACAAGGGAAGTTGCAGAATGATCACCATCAGAAGTGGTCCACATACCTGCAACATTTCCATTTGAATATCAAGTATAAGAAGGGCAACACCAATAATGTTGCAGATTGCCTCAGTCGACCACTAATCATGGTGTTAACCATCGTGCTCAACTCTTGTGGGAACAAGACTTCTGATTGGCCACTTTTCTACAAAAGCAGACCAGAATTTGGCCACACATACTAGACACTCTTGGAGGGTCAGCATGTTCCAAATTTTCACCTCCAGGATGCCCTGTTATGCCACTTGGGTCACTCTTGTGTTCCTTCAAGCGAGCGTGTCAAGATTATTTTGGAAGCACACTACAATTGGGCTATTGGGCATTTTTGGGTCGAGAAAATGGTGGCAGTACTGCATAAGTATTTCTATTGGCTGAATCTTCGACAGGATGTTGGGAAGTACATCAAATCCTACACTTCCTGCGCCATCCCAAACCGACCATCAAGAAGCAAGGCCTCTATACTCTACTGCCTACCTCTAGTTAAGATAGGTAATCCTTATATATGGATTAAATGTCAATCGTTCCTTCTACTAAGCATGGAAACGACTATGTCTTTGTGGTCCTCGACAGGTTCTCAACGATGGCCATTATGGCTGCCTACAAGAAGAATATCACAACAGAAGCCACTACTAAACTTTTCTTTAAACAAGTGTGGCTAACTTTGGATCCCACAGTCTATCATCTCAGATCAAGACAACACGTTCCTCAGTATGTTTTGGTCTAGTCTCTGGTTGATGCCAGACACCAAAATCACTAAGTCCATAGCCTTCCATCCCCAAACTGATGGCCAGACATAGGTTGTCAACAGGATGATCATACACATTTTGCGCATGTACAACTCAAAGAATCCACGCACATGGGATGAGAGGCTCCCCAATGTTTAGCACAGTTATAATCGGGCTCTCCACAACTTGAATGGCCACAAACCTTTTTAGGTGGGCTTGGGATTCCAACCACTATGTCCTATTGATGTGGCCATGCTATTTACAACTAATAGGGCAGATTTGGTTCATGTCCAGCCCAAAACAGATAAGGAAAACAACTTCATTGATCACATCCAACATATCTGCTAGCAGGTCACAAAATTCTGGAGAAATCAAATGCCACTTACAAGCAGCGACATGATCAACAATGGGTGGCACACAAGTTTTAGGTGGGTAACAAAGTCTAGTTTCATTTGCAAAAGGAACGCCTTACCAGATCCTATCGGAAACTCATACCACTCCGATATGGTTCTTACACCATTACCAAGGTTGTGGGAGATAATGCATTTGAGCTCAACATTCCTCCATTCCTTGGCCTACACCTAGTGTTCAATGTGGATCGCCTTCAGCCATACCTTCCACCATTACTAGACACATTCGACATCGCAGAATACATCACACCAACAAAGTTAAATCCAGATTGCATGGAAGAATTTGAAACTGATCGGATCATGGACACGCAGATCAAACACACTCACCAGTAGAAGGTACAACTATATAGAGTTGTTAAAGCATGCCAATTCCTTCACCAGGGCAAGTGGCTCACCAGGGACCAAGTTCAGTAGAAGTTTCATCATCTTATTGAGGAACTAAACACAATGGGGGCCATTGCTTCCTAAGGGGGGAGGAATTATCTACATGGATATTGGTGGCCACCCACCAATTCCACTTGGACCCCCACCATTGTTTCTTTTATTTTTTTGGTTTCCTTATTTTTAGCACAATTTACTATTTTTGGAAATTTTTCGAGTCCTGAACTTCCGGAGTCGTTTTGAGGCCCTAAGCAACAGTTTTTGGGAAAATTGGGAGAAAAATGGGTCCATGGATAGATATTTCTCATCCTAAATTTGTAGTCCTCAGATATATCTTTCTAATGAGTTATTATGTGCATCAAATGAAGATCGTATGCCAAAGTTACAACCGCGGGAAGTTGACGTACCAATTTACCCAAAACGGGACCCATATTTTGGTGCTTCATCTCCTAGGGTTATGGTTTTGGATTTTTAGGGTTTTCGATTGTTTCTCAACAATAAATAGGCCTTTGAGCCTCATTTTAATATATTTGAGAGACATGTATCCGCCACGTCTCTCCATTTCCATTGCTGTTTGTAAGCATATTTCAGTATTTTACATTAACTAAATGAAGTATTATTTCTACTGTATCTCTATATTTATGGTTATCTCTATAACTTTTTGCGTTCCTATTTAAATCTAGATCAATATTACTGTAGAAGTTTGGAACAAACCTAGCATATAACTCAGCTTATCGTGCTCACAATCATGGGAAGACTAAGGTAGTTAATAGAATCTTGGGAAATTTTTTGTTGAGATTCCCAATAAATGAGCACAATAAGTAATGGATCCAAGTCCTCTAAAAATTTGGGTTTCCCTATAATGATTCTCTTGATAGAATTTTAGAGAAAATCCCATTTCAAGATATATATGGAATGCACCCTAGAGGCATTTTTGAACTCATAAATTTGGGAAAGAAGAAGATGAAGTGTTGATGCAGAAGAATTTTCTACAACCCTGTGAATGATACATGAACAGGTCCAAAAAAAAGTACATGAAATAATCCATAAATATAAGAAAATAGTTGATCTCAAGAGGGGAATTGTTAATTTTGAACTGGGAGACCTAGTTCTGGCATAGTTCAAAAAAGAAAATTTTTGAAAACATGAATACAATAAACTAAAACTAAAAAAGATTACTCCCTACAAAATATTGAGGAACTTCTTAGCAAAGGAATATTTGGTTGAGCTACGTCTTGATATAGGAATTTATCCTATCTTTAATGTTATAGATTTGTACCCCTACAAGGAACCTAAAGACAAGAAGAAAAATGAGAAAGAGAAGATACATTGGGAAGCTAAACTACCTAGAACCCAGAAACCACAGTTGGAAAATATTCTTCAGCAAAGGGTATACAAGAATACTAGAAAGGACTACTCTGAAAATTTGGTTAAATGGAAGGGTCCTCTAGTTGAAGATGTAGTTTGGATGAGTGATGAAAAGATCTAGAAACACAAAAATACTATTGCAAAACTCATGCATGAGATTCCATGGAATATTTTGTTAGATTATCGACAATGTTGAGAGGGGGGGTGATTCATTATTGTACTCAATGGATTAATTTGATCACTTATTTCCCTTCTTTATAATTTAACTAAATAATGAAATAGTTAGAAACACTAATTATAAACACCAACAAACAACCATGAACCATGAGTAGCTATAAACACATAAGAACATCAAAGAAAATAAAGATAAGAGAAATTTTCTATAACATCACACAAAAGAAGAAAGTGGATGTAAGGTGGAAACCCTTTCGGGAGAAAAACCACCACCTGCTCTGATTTTCTCTTCTTCTTACTAATGCGGATATTGTTTTTACATCATATGCACTAGACACCATCAATGTGAAAGCCATAACTTTCTAATCATGCAAAAAATTCTCACTCTAGGCCACTACTTAATGGAAGAAATCACTTCCTGAACTTTTCATACCACCATCTGCTGGAAGCCACTACTCCCGTGACTAGCGAGGGAACCACTTGCTAGATGCCCCAATACCCAAGTCTTTCTAGCCACCATAGTAAGGAAGCCACTACTCCTAATTTCTTAGGAAGCTACCTGAAGGATGTTGCTACACACTAAATCTACAAGCCACCGCTTGCCTCACTAAAGGCCCCAACCTTCAAGCACTCTTGTGGACCACATTTCATAATGTTTCATAATAGGATCGACCTAACTCAATAGAAATATCACGGGCCATGTTTCATCCCATTTTCACACTTGAAAAATATTGATAATAATCTCAACAACTAAATCAAACAAACTCTCTGCTCTAAATATATGCACTCTACTAACTCAACGCACTCCAAAATCTTATCATAGTCAATGTCCCTCACTATCATCTCACCACACAACAACATACATGCTTTCCATTATTCTTACTTGCAACATACACAACCACTTTGACTCTAAAAAATGTGCAACCCTCTCACTGAGTGATGTACATCAATACATTAATGCCAGTAGCATTACATAAGCACATAAAAATTAACTCTCTCATGACACATCTATGAAACATAAATATAATAGTACAATGATTTTACAAGAATAAAATGCATATATATGATCTGTCATACTTTACTATATAGCGCCCTTCCACTTATCTGCAAACACTATCGACATACAAATATTATAACTAAATGAGGCTCCCCTACATAATATTGTTAACATAACACTTAACCACTTTATTGAACCTTATTGACTCTACAAAAACAAACTGTAATATTCTGTCAAACCTTCCAATGCACTCTCGTGCATGTGCACAAGACAATTCCATTAGAATAGTAATCTCACCTTTGGAATCTTTGTTATTTTTTCTGATCATTTTCATCGAAAATCACCATATTTCAAGTGCACAACCACATAAGTTCCTAAATCATTGATCATCTCTCTATGTCATGGACTCGATGTGCAAGCTAATCAATGCTTGATCTCTGCTTCAACATATGATTTCCATCAATCTCAGATACAAATAATATTTTCACACTTTTATCTCTTAATATCAATCCACATACATGTGCACTTATTAACCATTCATGCACACCATTGTATTATCCATTGCATACATGCATACTAAATACTCTTTTTTCTAACATCCATCGATCCATTTTCTTGGTATATTTAATCTCACCAACCTAAACTTGACCATTAACAATAATTAATGGACAACTAGGTCCACTCCTATGACCATGTCAATTCTGAACTCCAACATTTTATGATATAAATGCATTCACATCGAATGTAGGATCAAATCAACATGGTCCATGTCTGATGAGATCAAAGAACAAAGTAAATTCATTTCACTATAGCTAATGTCTAGGTCAATCCATGACCAAATCACTCAACTATAATGATCACTTGAGTTTCATTGTGTTTACATAATTTAGTTGTTGATTTTTTTACCAATTCATTGTAATATTGAGAAACTATATTAATTCCAACCTTCCCATCCATATGATGGGGAATTTCAAAGGTTTAGGCTCATGAAACTCTTTTTATTCATATACAAAAATAGACACAAGCTATACATGTTGAATTTGGGCTACAAATGTGGATTTTCCAAAGAAAATATGGGATTCCAAAGTTATGCCCATGGTTTTTCCTCTTTGAACCAATGCTCATATAATTAATGAGTAAAATCATACAATTCCTCATCTAGATTTGAAACCTCCTACACAATCACATCCTCATCCACCTTTTCAATAGTTGTAAACCTCTAGAACATCAACACAATTATTAGTAGTAGTGGTAACACTCTTTGACACATTCACATCAATGCCAGCACAACTATCAGACTGGATAACTATCTCTTAGGGGTGACATCAATGCCAAAAAAACTATCAAACTCGATAACTATCTCTTAGGGGTGACATCAATGCCAACACCATGCTACCAACATTCTCCCCTTTTGGCATTGATAAAAACATCGAGCTACTCCATCGAACTAATATGCTTCTTTGCATGTTGATTGGTCCCTTCTCCACTTGTGGTTGTGTCAGTCTCCCCCTTTGACACCAATGGAAAAAGTTTGTCCAAGATTCAATGAAACACCATGCTGGAAATTATAAGTAAGGTCGATACTAATAGATTTGTTGATAAAACTAGATAAATTTCCTACATTTGGATGATAAGCATTAGGAACCAAATAATCTTCTACCAATAAGAAAACAGAAGTTATCTAGCCAACACTATTCTCTGCTTTAGCTAAACATACTCCCCCTAAGCATGTAATGGGGCTGCAAAAAACTCTTCCAAGTTGTTGTACAAACTCTTTTTCTATTGTCGCTACCTCCTTCCCATATGCAAGAGGCCGCTAACTGGACCAAGACTTCAATCAACTATGTCCAAATGAAAATAGATGATTTCATAAGCACATTACATGGCTATAAAAACGTAGTAAAATTTTGCTATAATGAAATTCATAGGCCCACTCAGGGATGAAGTATCACTCTCAATATATTCCTAGACTAATGACACTTCCTTGAATGCAAGCCTAGACAAATAATACCCATGCATGACTCAACCAACAAGTATCCAAGAATCATGTCAATGATATATATGTATATGTAGGGCTTACACCAATGACATCAAAATACCCATACATGACTCACCTGTATAATGCACGCTTGACATAATGACTCTCAACTAATGCACTAAATGATAAAAAAACAATGCTATAGGGCTATATTGTGCACACATGTGCTTTTGTGGAAGAAATACATAATGAATCTTCTATGCATAACTCAACATAGCCATGCATAGACTATCCAACCACCCTGCCAATGTCTCCAAGAGGCTCATTATGTTTGCCTAACACAAAAGCGACTCAAAAACTGAACCATCAATAAACATGATAATCAATATTGCACACTAGGATGCATACTTGGCTTAGATATATGTCCACTAGTATACATGCCAAATAATTGTCTCTCTTATACATGACCTCATTCCAGGGTTACTCAATCAAGTGATGAACAAATACATAAAAGGGTAAAATATGTCCTATTTTCACTCATACTACAACGTATGAATATTATATAAAATAAATGAGTGAAAGACAAATGAAAAATTATAAGCAAGCATTCAAACCCTAGTTTCATGCAACGCTACCCATGATCTCATTATTCATCCATTGGGTGGGTTGATCATGTGGACCTAATCATGCATTGTTGGGTCCCTATAATACTAGTGATTACCCCATTAATATTGTAGTTATACCCCTTATTAATATTGTTGTGCCCCTATTGCCCCCATATTTTTATTACTGTTCCCCATAGATTCCCTCTATTATTATTTGTGTGGCTTTATATTATTATTGTTAGGTTGGCTAGATTATATTGTGACTCCTTAGACTCCTATATATAGAAAGGAGGTTTTGTCATTTGAATCATCCAAGAATTGTTCATTTATGTAATGTAAAGGAGGTTGCCCCCTTGAAGAGGCTGAATTCTAAGGCATTGATCTATCTTTTCTATCTTTTCTTGAGCTGGTTCCATAACATTTGGTATCAGAGCTTTGGATTCTAGGGTTTCACTGCTCCAAACAGGTCATCGTGGTATATTCGCTATAAATTTTTTCTGCGATGTTTCAGGAGTTACAAAAAAAATCCATTTGAGAAGCAATCGCGCTGACCTTGGGTCAAAATTTCAGAGCTTTTCGCATTATATTTGCAGAGATATGATCTGAGGAATTTGGTACTTTTGCAGACTCCTGAATTACATTCCAAACAGGTGACCTGGGGAAAAGCATCATAAATTTCTCTCTGGGGATCAGATTGAAATTTCATAAGATGGTACAGAAAGAGGACAGACTTTAGTTTCTTGTATGCATTGTTTAGATCCAAAGGTTGAAACAGTGACTTGTGGCAAGTCGTACAGGTTCGCTCTACTGAACTAGTCTATAATCAAGTCACTGTGGGAGATTTCACATAACTCTTTCTTAGAATCCAATTTTGGTCAGACTTGTGGCATTGGAAACAGGATGCAGAATGCTACTACAGGTCACAATTTCAGAATTGGAGGATTTTAATTTGCAGAGATACATCAGATTCAATATCAAGCTTCTACAAAGTGAAAAAAGGTGTGTAGTTTTTTTTTTAAAAATTGCGTAAGCTTGGTTTGAAGGAATTCAAAGGGAATTGTAAAGCATTATTATTGGTAGCTGATGCCCCGAGGAAAGAAAATGCAAAAACCTAGTAAAGAACCTGAAAGCTCTAGCATGACTCATGAAGAAGAGGAAGAAATGCTACATGATATATCAAAATTACAAGAACAAGTGCAACAAATGTCACGCTCACAAAAGCTAACAGAAGCTAAGATAAATGGCATGGAATCTAAGATAAATGGCGTGGAATCTAAGATAAAGGGCATGGAAGCTAAGATGGATGATTCGAAGATAGATTTTAAGAGAGACATGGCAGATTTGAAGATAGATTTGAAGACAGACATGGCAGATTTGAAGACAGATTTGACAAATTTTCTATAAGAAATACTTACTAATGGTGAAACGATTGTAAAGGAAACTCATGATGTGAACAAAAGAAATGTTAATCATGATTCCATAGACTCTAATGTTGGATCGAAGACCCACCATATTCCAAAAATCGATATGAGGAAGTTTGATGGCAAGGATCAAGCCACATGGATATTACAGATGGAGCAATTCTTCGATCTCAATAATGTGCAAAAGACACAAAAGGTACGTATGGAAACTTTATACATGGAACCAAATCAGTTTGTATGGTATCAATGGCTTTGCTCTCGTAAACAATTTATCACTTGGGAAATTTTTATGGAAGAATTGATAGCACATTATGAGGATACAAAAAGCAACACTTTTTTTAGCCAATTGATAAGTCTCAAACAAAAGGGTTCAATAATGGAGCACATTAAGGAATTCAAAAAATTGAATATAAGGGCAAATGATATTCCAGAGGAGCATAGGATTGATTTGTTCATAGGGTCTTTAAAGGATAATATCCAACATGATGTTCGCCTTTGCTAACCTGATTCATTAGAGAAGGCATTCAGGTTAGCAAGAAAAATGGAAAGCAAAATTATGGCAACCAAGAAGCATACCACTCACAACTATAAAGATAGAAGTGTTGTTGCTCCTTGTCTTCCACGACCTATAAGGTTGACACAATAACAATTGGAAGAAAAAAGAGCAAAAGGGCTTTGTTACAGTTGTGATAGCAAATACGCTAAAGGTCATAAGTGTGCTGAGAAGAACTTATTCTACTCATACACATGAGCTTATTATACATCCATTAGGTAGGTCGATCCTATGGACCTGATCATGCATGAGGGCTCTCATACATAGGATTTTTCTGCTACTAATATCCATCAATTCATCAAGCTACCATACTATAGAAATAGGCTCCCCCTGAGGCTATATACTTATGTATTGTTTTATGAATATGCATTTGGGAACTATGTAATGCAAAGGGGAGTAATATATCTAATTCAAGGGATGATTCTCATTCTTATTCATCCAAACTATAATAGGATTATTCTTGACATTATTCTCTAATTTTATACTAGGCCTATTATTTTTAGTTGCTCCTTTTTTCGGCTCTTCAGTGAGGAATAAAGCAACTAAAAATATCTAGCCATGTGACTAAAATTGTGACATCCATAGCCTCTCACATGACTGAGATATGTGGCTAGACAATAAAGTCTTCTTCTAATTGTGTTAGATCTATGCTTTGCATAAAATATTCCTCTACTTATGGGATAGATATATAATTAATCACCTTGTGGCCAAATAGGTTACAAGAAAATAAAAAACCATTAAAAGCAATAGTATACCTGAGGGCCAATATCCTAGTATGCCCAAACTGCTGACTAGATCTGTGCATTTTGCAGTTGGATTCCACATGTCCAAATTTATGGGAGGAATAACACTCCACATCATCCATCAAAGAAGCAAAGGTATTTTGACTCCTTCTAATATGCTAACATCAATTGAAGGAGCGAATGATATTCTTGATACAAGTGATCCATGAGGTTACTTCTAGGACAATACATCTAATGCTACTTTATTACTTGATTGATGCTCTTGCTGGTGCCATTTTATGCTTTAGGCTTTTTATGTGTCCTAACATTGTTTCCACATTCATGTAAGCTAGATTGTCCCTTGTGAAAACCAAGACAAAATATTTTCATGGGAGATATTTTTTTGTTGAGTAGGATATCCAAAGCCTTGGAGCTCTTCACTTTCTTTAGATAATTTTCCTTCTCTTCAATATGCTTCATTAATGTCATAACTTTAGCCACAATCTCTTCAACTCAACCCTCCTGTTTTTTCTAGCTTCTCATGACCTATTCAATCCTTCTCGCCTCCTTCAACTAGATCTTTGGATTGAGGATTTCTTCTCAGAACTCATTCCCCTTCTCATAATAAATATTAAAAGGACTTTCTTGATCCTTGGATCTATCTGTTAGCCTACTAACCTCAATAAATAATTTATCTATTACATCCATGGCTTAGTTATATTCAACATGAAGGAGCATCAATTCATCACATCCATCAACATGATTTTTTGAATTATAAATGCTAAAATCACATATATCTAAATCATAACTAAAAGAAAATAATCTTTATTTATGCCTTCAGATCTATTGTGTTGGAGCACACCAAAATTTCCTAAGGCTTCATTTCTGGATTTGTCTTCTTGATTAGAAACTCCATTATTCGCACTAGGAAAAGGAGGCCATTATTTTATGAAGCCTTATTATTTTTATTTATTCTATTATTCTAACCATTGTTGATGCTATTTTCACCTCCATACAACACATACAATCTATCCTAAATCTCCTTTACAAATTTCAGGTTTGTTATCATGTATATGCATTATGGAGATTCTCATAGATAACACATTTTTCTTGTGTATTCTAATGCATGACCTTGGATGGAGTAGGATTTTTACCATATCCTTCACAAACTAATGGCAAAACATCAGATCCATAATCTAAAATTTCTAATTTAACTTTTGATCCCCATATCTTGAAGTTTGCGGCAATGAGAATAAACACTCCTTATTGATTCATTTGAAAAAAAGTTCAATTCTTCACCAAATCTACTCGGATCTACTTTTGAGTGATCAAGATACACTTGAAAGAACGTTTTGCAATAAAAATTATTGGATTCTTAAAGACATTGGGGGTGGGGGGGGTGTGAATGAGAATTGTACTTGATGGATCAATTCAACTACTTTTTTCCCTTCATTAGAATTGACCTGAATCATGCATTAGTTAGCATCAACAAATATAATCATCAACAATCAAACATGAACCATGGGAAGCCATAAAAACATAAGAACATCGAAGTAGATAAAAATAAGATAAATCATCAATAACATCGGACATAATAATACATAGGATGTAAGGTGGAAACCCGTCTGGGTGAAAAACGACCATCTGTTATTATGATTCACTCTTCTTATTAATAACAAAAGATATTATTTTTACATCATATGCCTTTGTGACCACCAGTGTGCAAGCCACAACTTGCTAATCACGTGAGAATCTTTTGCTCCATGCTACTACATGGTCGAAGCAACCATTTCCCAAACTTTGTAGATCACCATTTATTGGAATCCAGTACTCTCATGACTATGAAGTCCACCACCTACCATATGCCCCAATGCCTAATTATTTCCACCGACCACTAGAAGGAAGTCATTACTCGCAAGTTCTCAAGCTATTACCTGAGGGATTCCACTACACCGTGAATTTGAAAGCCACCACTTGCCTTACTAAAGGCCACAAGCTTCAAGCGCTCCTGTTGATCATGTTTCACAATTTTTTATACTAGGATCCACCTAAATTAATATAAATATAATGGTCCACATTTCATCACATTTTTAAACTTTCCCCATAATGACAATAAGATCAACAACAAAATAAAATGAACTCTCTACTTTGAGTACATACACTTTTCCAAATCAACGCACTCCAAACTCTTCTCACAATCAATCTTCCCTCATAATCAAATCACCACAGAACAACATACATCCTTTCCATAATTCTGACAGACAACATACACCTATACCCTAACTCTTAACAATGTTAAACCCTCTCACTTATCCATGTACCACAATACAATAATGCTAGTAGCATAACATAAGCACAATAACAAACTATCGCATGACACATCTAGGTAACATACACAGAATAATACAATACATCTACAAGAATACAATGCATACATATGAACTCTCAAGATCGATTGTTTGGCACCCTCTCAGTGATATGCAAGTATTGTCAACATATAAATATTCTAACCCAATTAGGCTCCCTTGCATAACACTATTGACATAGCACTTAACCAATTTCTTGAGCTACCTTGACTTTCTAACAATGCAATGTAATGTTCTCTCAAATATTCCAATGCACTACTTTGAATGCACACAAGAAACTACAATTTGCAACACTAATCACTCTCCATATGAAACTCACCTTCATAATATCTACTATCATATATGATCATTTGCAGTAGAAGTCACCACACTTCAAGCACACATCCACATATGTTCCTAAATCATTATGAAGATCTCTTTGTCATAACCTCTATGTGCAAGCTAACTAATGCTTGATCTCTTCTTCAACGTATGATTTCCATTTATCTCAACAACCAGGAATCGTTTTTCACTTTCATCTCTTAGGATTGATCCACTCCACATCTACATTTTCTAACCATTCATGTACACTAATGTATTCTCTTTTATGTACATGCGTACCAAATAGTCATTTTTCTAACATCCATTGATCCATTTTCTTGGTAAATTTAATCTTATGGCCCAACACATACATTAGACTTGATACATGACCATTAACAATAATTAATGAACAATTAGGTGCACCCTTTTAACCAGATCAACACACAACTCCCAGATTCTATGATATAATTGCGTTTACATCCACTGAAGTACCAAATCAACACAACCCAAGCGTGATCATATCAAAGCATAAAAAACTGCATTCCACTACAACTGATGACCATGTCAATTGATAACAAAATCACTTCACTACCATGATCACTTGAGTTTCATTGTGTTCACATCATTAAGCCATTGATTTGATGACTAATTCATTGTAAATTTGAGGAACGAGATGAATTCGAGCCTTCTCATCCATACAATGGGAGATTATAAAGGTTTAGGCTTGTGGAATTATTTTTCTTCATCTACAGGAGCAGATGCAGGTTATGCATGTTTAATCTTGGTTATAGACATGAATTTTCCAAGGAAAGTCTGGGTTTCCAAAGTTATGTCCATGGTTCTGCCTCTTTGAACTAGAGTCAATACACCTAATTAGGGAAAGCATAACATTTCTCACCCAAATATAAAATATATTACACCATCACATCCTCATGCACCTCTTAAATAACTATAAACCTCTAGAACATCATCACAATCATCAGTAGAACTAGTAACACTCTCTGACACATTGAAAACAATGCCAACATAACTGTATGTCTGAATGAATGTCTCCCAGGGTTGACATCAATGTCAATGCCATTCTTCCAACATGTTTTTTTATTGTGGCCCCCGCCCCCCCCCCCCCCCCCCCCCCCCCCCGCCCCCCTGCCCCCCAATAGTTCTTCTTATGTAATTAGAGAATTTGCATAGAAGATATTTCAACCCATGAATCTATTAGTTTTTTTGAGGTGTCCTAGATGATAGATGTAACTATCTGATGCATACAAGGTGTGCTCTAATTTTTAGAATCACAACAAATGTAAATATTTTAAAAGGCTATTACTTCTAGCCCATTTTTGCTAGGATATTGTGGTTTCTAAGATAGGCTATAAAAGAGAAGAAATCAGATACTTAGATCTCTCTCACATTAATAATATTAATTTTATATTATCATTATTATTGTTAAACATTTTTAAACATCGACTATAACCAATCGTGGTTCACCTTGGTTGACTAAGGTTGACCTTAATTGACTATTTCGACCATGTTTCACTATAATGAAATATGGTCAAGTTACATTGACTAAGTATTACTATGAGTTAATAAGGTTTGTTATTGTTAGCTATTGTAAACATAGGTTTGAATGAGCTTGATCATGGTAAACTATTAATAATGTATTCAATCATATAGTAATTATAATGTAGCCAACCTTAATATTATTATTGAGTTGAAAGGTGCTCAATAATCTAGTATAGGGGGAGATGTAAAGGGGTTAATGTTTGTAAAACTTAACTTTTAACATAAACATTTCACATTTATATGTAAGATCACTCAAAAAATTAAAACAAATAACATATATAATTTTATATAAATATTATGTGTCTATCAATGTGAATATAATGATTATTTCAATCATAAACATTTCTGAGAAAAATCAAAGTATCGAATAACTAAAATATAATGGAAGTTTTAAATTAATTTGTTTCTTGGATTCTTATTCAAAATAGAAAAGAAACAACCACAACCATCTAGATATAATTATCATTATCATTATCATGCCTCTACCAAATAGGAACAAGGGCACTTGAATCTCACTATTGATCAACTCTGCAAAAACTTACTTTATTTTTCTTATCTTAGTTGAGTTCTTTTTTCTTTTAGCTCAAGCATGGAATTCCATTTCACCCCAGATAATGTTTTCTACTACCTTTAATTTTATTTAATGTCTTCTGCAAACTAATAACACGTTTGACACTTAAATTTTCTTTAATCTTACTTGAGTTGTTTCATTTCGTTCATGCTTGGAATTCCACTTCACCCCAAATAATTTTTTTCTACTATCTTTGATTTTATTTAATATTTCTGCAAATTGATTATATATATATATATATATATATATATATATATATATATAATGAAAATGTGGTACTCACAAGGCATCCAAGCTCAATATTATATATCTCATTGCTTCTAAAAGTTTAGGTGATTTTTGAAACAATTTCAACTTATATATTTACAATATTAAGTACCAAGTTAGAAAGGAAAATAATAGTGTATTTAAAGTACGGGAAAAGTTACTAAATTTTCAATAAGGAAAAGTATTATAGAGTTGTTCCAATTTATGTACAACTTATGCAATTAATTATAGAATGGAAAGATATATCATATATATACTAACATTATTTTAGTAAATGTTAATAATATATTTGGATAGGTATTGTTTTTTTCAATGCGGCTTGTTTATTTTATCATGATGCTATTTTCTATTTGATAATTTATATGGTAATTTTATAATTGTATTATGTAAATATTTAAATGTTAAAAGGTAAATATAGATTTAGAGATGCAAGTTATTAATATTTGAAGCTCCTTCTATTAATATAAAAAATAAAAATCTATAACATATATAATGTAAATTTTAATTATATTGGAATTAAGATGTGTGATTAGTTAAGATGTGAATTTTAATTAAGAAGGGTTTGGTCTAAATTCTTTGTATAAAATTTGTTGAGCTAAGAGATGTTCTTTAATTTAGTATAGAGAGATGTTCATATTAAGTCATTAGATTAAAAATTAAGCTAGCCTATATTCATCTTGACTCTAGATCTACCAGCACCAAGAGGGATCATATCTCTTGATATACAAACTTTTTTGAAGTGAAAAGAGATTTGACCCCTCTCAGCACTTTGTTATGCAACCAGCTCACAAAATAGAAGAAAATATATATCAACGACTTCAAAATCAACCTCTTTGAGGGGGAAACCTCCTTTACTTTACAAAAATGAACAATTATTGTATGATACAAATGACAAGACCTCGTTTCTATATATAAGAGTCTAAGGGGTCAAAATATAATAAGAGTCAACATAACAATAATAATGTAAGGGAAAAACAATGACAATAGCGAGCTTCTATGGGACACAATAATAACAATATGGGGACAACATGGGCACAACAATAACAATGAGGGGCTACAATGACAATACTAATAAGGGAATACACTAGTATTATTATCCTCCCATGTGGAATCCTCTGTGGGTAAGTTCTTCCACTTGATGAGATACTCTGATATTGATCGATTTCATAGCCATCATGTTCTTGTTTCTGTGGTTGCTTCAAGTTCCAATATGATTTTTCCTTCCTTGTAAAGTTTTGGTAGTATTGTTTTGACTAGGAGCTTGTCACCTATAACCTTCTCTAACCATGAAACAAGGAAAATTGGGTGCACTTGGGAAGCTCTAGGAAGCTCCAATTTGTATGCCATAGTACCAATCTTTTGAAACACATTGTACGACCCATAATACTTTGGTGGTAATTTATTATCCTTCTTATCTTACTTGAGGTACATTTGTTTGTATGGTTGTAGCCGTAGAAATACCAAGTCACCTACATCAAAATTTCTTCTGCTGCGATGTTGATTTGCCTATTATTTCATTCTATTCTATGCCAAAATGATGTTATCCTTTAAGCATTCGAGAACTTGTTGTTGATTCTCGATGTGATCTTCCACTTCCTAAACCTTAGATTATTCTCTTAAATATGATTTGATGGATGGTGGATGATATCCATAAAGTGCCATAAATGGGGTCATTTTTGCTGCAGTATGGAAGTAAGTGTTATACCACCATTTAGCCAAAGGCAACCGTTTGACTGTTGGCATTTTGGCACAGGTGTGGCGCTATGATATAGGTGTTGTCCTTGATGGCAACTCTCTTTGATGTCAGATCATGAAGAGAAATCTCATATACGCAGGTTAATTAAGTCAAAGTTGCGTATACACGCCGGTGATATGCATACTAAGTCGCGTATACGCAGGAGAGCTATATACGAAGGCGTGTATACACGCAGATGCATGAACAGAAAAGGGCGTATATGTCGGCAAGTTTCCTTTTGGTCCATGGTAGTTAGTCCTCGGTACTTGTGCCCATGTCTTCGGACCAAAGTACCTCGACAGACATGTAGATCTCTAGTTTTGAAGTTGATGGTTTTGGATTTCTATGGTTTTGGCTCTTGGTATTGAGCAAGGCCTAAGGCTATATAAGGAGAAAAAGATCATTAGGCAAAATCATCTTTTGACAAGGCTTGAATATCTGAAAGAGAAAGAGATCTGATATGCAGGTTCTGGGTTGCTTGATCTGAGCTAAGCAGAAATCACATCGGTTGATGGAAGACTAGATCTAAGGATAAATCAGGATCTAATGGTTTGAAATTCACTATTATGATATGGTTGATTATGCGTATTTCTAGATCTGCATACTGTCGCAATATTATGTTCTGGGTCTAACTGATGTCTGGTACAACTGCAAGTTGAGAGAATTTATTTTTAGATCTGTACACAGGTTGGCTTAGGTAAAAGCGCGTGTATACGTGGGTTTCGCTCATTGAAGTAGCATATATCTCTTGAAGCTTGATTTTTGGGTTTGCAGTTGGATCTGACTGTTATTGCAAAGTTCTGTAGACTGCTCTGTGTTCTGGTAACTGGTGATTGACAGGGTTCAGTGGTTCAGTGATTCAAAGTTTGATGATGCTAGTATTGCTTGTTTTATGCTTCAATGATCTGTTGTGAAAGTTGAATGAATTGTGGTCTACAGATTGTAATGTTGTGCTTCAAGAATATCCAGTCTGAAAATGTATGAAAAGTGGTACCTGAAAGAAAGAAGATTGTAGGTCAGCACCTACGTACTAGTATCTTAGCTAGTACAAGAGCAAAGGGGGGGGGGGTTGGAGCTCCCTTCCAAGGAAGTTTGGAGAACGAGAGAAGGTTGTAGCCTTCTGCAGGTTGTAGCCTGCGTACTGGTATAAGGCTGCACCAGTACAAAAGGATTGTAAACTGAAGTTTCATATTAAAGAAAGATAGAGACGACTTGCAGCAGGTGGTTTTCACCCACATTGGGTTTCCACCTTATATCTTGGTGTTCATGTGTATGGTTTCTTTGTGATCTGTTCTACTGCATCTGCTTACTCTTAATATGGTGAATAATGTCCTCATGCACTTAACTGAAGATAAACTGACTGAATTATAAGATTTCTAGTTATACGCTGTTTTCTTTATACACAGTTGCGTGTACATGCTGGTTCACTTAACGAAAGTAGCGTATATGTTTCTGAGCATTGAAAAAGTTTTATAGTTCTGATAATACTGATTCACCCCCCCTCTCAGTATTATTTCCAACAATTGGTATCAGAGCAGGTCCTTCAGAGAAGCTTGATCACTTGAAGGTAGATCGTTCATCATGAGCAACTACGAGAGAGAAGCATCAATCAGGCCACCCGTTTTCGATGGGACAAACTTCAATTATTGGAAGGTAAGAGTTACTGCATATCTTCAATCTCTTGGTACAAAAGTTTGTGACATTGTAGAAACAGGCTATGCTTTTCCTTCAGCTACTCCTACAGATCCAGTTGAGAAAAAGAAGTATGAAATAAATGCAAAAGCAGTCAGTACTCTATTAGGAAGTATATCCCAAACAGAATTCATGAAGGTAATGCAATTTAAATCCGCAAAAGAGATATGGGACAAAATGGTCACAAGCTATGAAGGAGATGAACAGGTAAAGCGTGCTAAACTTCAAACTCTCAGGATTCAGTATGTGACTCTCAAGATGTATAATGATGAAAGTGTGGCTAATTATTTTCTTCGGGTAGATGAGATTGTTAATTGTATGAAAAATTTGGGTGAAGAAATAAAAGAGGCTATAGTTGTTGAAAAGGTTCTAAGAACATTGTCTCCCAAGTTTGAATCTAAAGTATCTGCAATAGAAGAAAAGGAAAATCTCCGAATTCTCACTATGTCTCAGCTTCATGGAATTCTAACCGCTAATGAAATGAGAAAGGGAGGTCCATCAGATAGAAGAGAAGATGCCTTCAAAGCTTCAGGCAAAGAAGATTATTATGAAGCAAGTCATGTGCCAGAAGATGAAGAAGAAGAATCAAATTTTGTCAGAAATCTTCAAAGGGGTTCTGGAAGGTTCAGAGGTAAGTTACCTTTTAAATGTTTTGCTTGTGGAAGAGTAGGTCATTATGCTGCCAAATGTCCTCACAAGGATAAGAATGAAAAGGGAAAGGAACCTGTTAGATGGAACAAGAAACATAATGAAAAGAAGAAAAGCTATTACACTCATGAGGATAGTGATGGTCTTTCAAATAGTGATGAAGATGAACAAGGTAATAGATATAAACTTTTAATGGCTTTTGAAGATGATGACTACATAGATGCTATAGATGTAGAAGGCTTTTATGAAGAAATGAAAGATCTCAAAGTTTGCTTAGAAGAGAAGAGTGCTATTATTGATTCTCTACAATGTCAACTAGCTGAAAAGGAAAAACATCTTGAAAAATTGGAATGTGAGATTGTTTGTCTTAGAAAGGAGATTGAGAAAACCAAAGCAATTAATCTTAAATTTGTTAAAGGATCTGAAACCTTGGATAAGATTATCAATGTGCAGCGATCTCCTCTGATCAAGACAGGTCTTGGATATAATGGAGAAACATCTCAAGCCTCTACCTCTAAAAGTTATCTTGATGCAGCAAGGAGAAGCGAGCAAAGGCCAAATAAAAGTCATCAGGTGAATCAGGGACAGTTTCTCTCAAGAACAAATAAAGACCATCAAGAAATTCAGGGGCAAACAGCCTTAAGGACAAACAGAAGTTACAATCATCCACAGGTAAAATCTTCCCAATTTCCTCCAAGAATGAATAGAAGCTACAATCGGTTGGATGATAGATCTGATTATCGCAGAAGTTTCTTTAATGGCCAATGCTTTTCTTGCCATAACTTCGGTCACAAAGCAGCTCAATGTGTTGCCTACAAAACAATCATGACTAGAGAAGCTCAAAAGCAAGGGAGAATGACTGGAACCATGAAAAGGACTTATAACAATTTTTCGGTTCTTGAAAATGAATTTGAATGCTCTATTTGTAATAACTTTGGTCATGAAGACTCTGAATGCAGGAGCAGATTCCAGAATACAACTCAGAAGGAACAAACCTCAAATGTTAGAACATGGAGAATAAAAGAATCACAACCAGAAACATGTGGGATAGCCTTTTATGCAGAAGGTCAAGAAAGTCTATGGTACATTGACAGCGGATGTTCGAAGCATATGACAGGGGACAAAGAAAAGATTGAGTCATATACCGCATTAGAAAAAGGGAAGAAAGTTTCTTTTGGGAACGATATCTCTGCAGCCATAAAAGGAAAAGGTATTGCTCCGTTGAAAGAGAAGGTCAAAGCAGGAAATGTGTTATATGTTGATGGATTGAAGCATAATCTTCTAAGTGTCAGTCAGATGTGCGATCAAGGAACCGAGGTAATATTTAGATCGAATGGATGTTGTGTTCGCGATCTTGATACAGGTAAAACAGTGATCAAAGGAAGAAGGACTCCAAATAATCTATATATCTTTGAGGAAGGACAACAATGCTACTTAAGCAAGGATGATGAACATTGGCTATGGCATCGAAGGTTGGGGCATCTAAGCTTTTCACAAATAAGGAAAGCATGCAAATATCAGGCAGTTCGTGGTCTTCCAGATATCAAAATTCCAGACAATACCATATGCAAATCTTGTCAGTTTGGAAAGCAAACCAGAACTAACTTTCCAGAGAAGGAAGGATCAGCTAGCATGCCTCTCGAGCTAGTCCATACAGATGTATGTGGTCCATTTAGGAAGAGGACACCTCGAGGAGAAGAATATCTGATATTATTCATTGATGATTTCTACAGATTTGTTTGGTTAGGGCTCATGAAGCACAAAGATGAAGCATTCGAAAAATTCAAATCCTTCAAAGCCTTGGTTGAAAATGAATCAGGACACAAAATTAAGTGCCTCAGATCTGACAGAGGTGGGGAGTTCACCTCAAATGAATTTTTCGATTTCTGTGACAAACATGGGATAAGAAGAGAATTCTCTACAGCTAGAACTCCTCAGCAAAATGGGGTTGTGGAAAGAATGAACAGAACTATCCAACAAATGGCTCGTCCTATGCTCGATGAATCAGGTACTCCCGCAACTTTCTGGGGTGAAGCTGCACATGCTGCTCTTATTATCCTTAACAAAACAAATGTCTGAGTAAACAGCACTCAAACACCTCATGAGCTCTGGAGTGGTAAGACTCCTTCGGTGAAGCACTTCAAAATCTTTGGAAGCAAATGTTATATCAAGAATACTGATGAGCAACTTGGCAAACTTGAACCAAGAGCAGATGAGGGCATTCTTCTTGGTTATTCTCCACATAGCAAAGCATACAAGTGCTACAATAAAAGACTTGGCAGAATTGTTGACAACATTGATGTAGTGGTTGACGAGAAGGGATATATTCCTAGGCAAGTTCATCATGAAGACATTGAAGAAGATGAAGGTTACCCCCAAAGGCGGAATGATGAAGAAGAAGAACCTCAAGAAGAACCAGAGGAGCAGACAAGAATAGAAGAGAAGACTCCATCCAGATATGTTCAAAAGAATCATCCAGAATCTCATATTGTGGGGCAGAAAGAAGCAGGAGTACAAACAAGAAGGACACTTGCAGAAGCTTCAAGCTATTTGGCATTACTCTCCTCCACTGAACCACAAAATATTAAAGAGGCTTGCAAAGATGAATGTTGGATCAAAGCAATGGATGAAGAACTTGAGCAGATCGAAAAGAACAACACTTGGGAATTAGTTCCTAGACCAAAAGATAAGAATGTGATAGGAACAAAATGGGTCTTCAAGAATAAATTAAATGAAAATGGAGAAGTAATTAGAAACAAGGCCAAACTTTTTTGTAAAGGGTATGCGCAGCAAGAAGGAATAGATTTTGAAGAGACCTTTGCTCCTGTGGCAAGACTTGAGGCCATCCGAATGTTCCTTGCTCTCTCAAGCTTTCAAAACTTCAAGGTATTTCAAATGGACGTGAAATCAGCCTTTCTGAATGGAGACTTAGAAGAAGAAGTATATATTGAACATCCAGATGGTTTCATTCTTGGGAATGATCCAAACCTTGTATGCAGATTGAAAAAGGCTCTCTATGGACTCAAACAAGCTCCAAGGGCTTGGTACTATCAGTTGGACAAATATCTTCACCAACAAGGCTTTTCAAAAGGATCAGCAGATAGCAATCTCTATATAAAAGTTGAAAATAACAAATTACTAATTCTTGTTGTTTATGTAGATGATATTATCTTTGGCAGCAATGAAGAGACTATGAGTCAAAACTTTGCCTTGGTTATGCAGAAAGAATTCGAAATGTCACTACTTGGAGAATTGACATACTTTCTTGGATTGCAAATCCAACAAAATGAAGGAGGTATCTTCTTGTCTCAAACCAAATACCTCAAGCAGATCTTGAAGAAGTATGGCATGGAAGAGTCAAAGCCTGTATGTACACCCATGGTTACAGGATGCAGCCTCAGTGCAAATGATGGATCAGCAGCAGTTCATCAACCCACTTATAGATCCATGATTGGGAGCTTGCTTTATTTGACAGGTACCCGACCAAATATTACACATGCAGTAGGAATTGTTGGAAGATTTCAAGCCAACCCAAAGGAAACTCATCTTCAGGCAGTCAAAAGAATCTTCAAGTATCTTCAAGGGACACAAAACTATGGCTTATGGTATCCTATAAATACAGATCTCACTCTTCATGCTTACACAAATGCAGATTGGGCTGGAAGTGTGGATGATAGGAAAAGCACAAGTGGTGGTGCTTTCTTCATGGGTTCCAGACTAGTATCTTGGTTCAGCAAGAAACAGAGTTCGATTGCCTTATCTACAGCTGAAGCAGAATATGTGGCTGCAGCATCTTGTTGTACACAACTTCTTTGGATGATGCAAACCTTGCAGGACTTTCAAATCACTTGCACTCCACCAGTCTCTATCTTATGTGATAATACAAGTGCAATCAGCATTTCAAAGAATCTATTCATGCACTCAAAGACCAAGCACATACCAATCAAGTACCATTTTCTTCGGGAGAAAGTGCTTGAGCAGAAGGTCAAGTTGGAGTATGTTCCTTCTAAGGAACAAGTTGCTAATATTCTCACAAAACCACTGCCCAGGGAAACTTTTGAATATCTCAGACAAAAGCTGGGAGTAGTTGATGCTTCATCCTGCTGTTAAAGCTTGTCTGTTCTACAGAAAAGTTGGTATACGCAAGTTACGTAAGGGATATCCGCGTATATACGCTGATTTATGGGGGGTAAGTCGCGTGTATGTTGTACGCATGTTGCAGAGAGTATATCCGCATACATACGCTGGTCTATGCAAGAGAAATCGCGTATATGGAGTTCTGAACAGCAAGTGCAAACTCTGGTTTAAAAGATCTGAGATGGGTATGTCAGAATTCTTCAGACACAGTTTCAGGGGGTGCAGCAGGCACAGGTTCAGGGGGAGCAGCTTAAAAGTCTCATAAAGCATTGTTGGCATTTAGATGTTTTGGTTATTGGTTTCTCAGAAAGAAATCTTCATTGCTGATCTAAAAGATGTTTATCAGATGCTGCTGGTGACTTTCATAAGTCTTGGTCTCGATCTGTTGTCTCTATGTCATGTCTCTCTTTTTTGATATTTCTTTTATGGTGTCAAGGTCATGTAACGGCCTATGTTGGTTTCCCCACTATGCCTGGGATGAATGATGTAATATAATTGGTTGTTTCTGTAGGGAGTATGGATGTATGTATTGAGTCTTTTGGTGATAGGAAGGTCCCTTATGGTGTATAAGTCTTGGTTCTTGTTGAAGAACATCTTTTGCAGATCTGGCCTACTGTCAAGGGGAGCATGATTCAGCACAGCCAAGCAGAGGTATCAGCATGTACTCAGGGGGAGCACTGCCCTTTGCCCTTGATGACAAAGGGGGAGAATGATTCTAAGAATCTTGAGGTTGCCATCAAGTCCAAAGGGGGAGATTGTTGGCATTTTGGCACAGGTGTGGCGCTATGATACAGGTGTTGTCCTTGATGGCAACTCTCTTTGATGTCAGATCATGAAGAGAAATCTCATATACGCAGGTTAATTAAGTCAAAGTTGCGTATACACGCCGGTGATATGCATACTAAGTCGCGTATACGCAGGAGAGCTATATACGAAGGCGCGTATACACGCAGATGCATGAACAGAAAAGGGCGTATATGTCGGGAAGTTTCCTTTTGGTCCATGGTAGTTAGTCCTCGGTACTTGTGCCCATGTCTTCGGACCAAAGTACCTCGACAGACGTGTAGATCTCTAGTTTTGAAGTTGATGGTTTTAGATTTCTATGGTTTTGGCTCTTGGTATTGAGCAAGGCCTAAGGCTATATAAGGAGAAGAAGATCATTAGGCAAAATCATCTTTTGACAAGGCTTGAATATCTGAAAGAGAAAGAGATCTGATATGCAGGTTCTGGGTTGCTTGATCTGAGCTAAGGAGAAATCACATCGGTTGATGGAAGACTAGATCTAAGGATAAATCAGGATCTAATGGTTTGAAATGCACTATTATGATATGGTTGATTATGCGTATTTCTAGATCTGCATACTGTCGCAATATTATGTTCTGGGTCTAACTGATGTCTGGTACAGCTGCAAGTTGAGAGAATTTATTTTTAGATCTGTACGCAGGTTGGCTTAGGTAAAATCGCGTGTATACGCGGGTTTCGCTCATTGAAGTAGCGTATATCTCTTGAAGCTTGATTTTTGGGTTTGCAGTTGGATCTGACTGTTATTGCAGAGTTCTGTAGACTGCTCTGTGTTCTGGTAACTGGTGATTGACAGGGTTCAGTGGTTCAGTGATTCAAAGTTTGATGATGCTAGTATTGGTTGTTTTATGCTTCAATGATCTGTTGTGAAAGTTGAATGAATTGTGGTCTACAGATTGTAATGTTGTGCTTCAGGAATATCCAGTCTGAAAATGTATGAAAAGTGGTACCTAAAAGAAAGAAGATTGTAGGTCAGCACCTACGTACTAGTATCTTAGCTAGTACAAGAGCAAAGGGGGGGGTTGGAGCTCCCTTCCAAGGAAGTTTGGAGAACGAGAGAAGGTTGTAGCCTTCTGCAGGTTGTAGCCTGCGTACTGGTATAAGGCTGCACCAGTACAAAAGGATTGTAAACTAAAGTTTCATATTAAAGAAAGATAGAGACGACTTGCAGCAGGTGGTTTTCACCCACATTGGGTTTCCACCTTATATCTTGATGTTCATGTGTATGGTTTCTGTGTGATCTGTTCTACTGCATCTGCTTACTCTTAATATGGTGAATAATGTCCTCATGCACTTAACTGAAGATAAACTGACTAAATTATAAGATTTCTAGTTATACGTTGTTTTCTTTATACACAGTTGCGTGTACACGCTGGTTCACTTAACGAAAGTAGCGTATATGTTTCTGAGCATTGAAAAAGTTTTATAGTTCTGATAATACTGATTCACCCCCCCTCTCAGTATTATTTCCAACATTGACCCATTGTGTCTGTTTATCATATACAAAGCAAGGAAGATATCCTTCCAAACATTTTTTTACTATCTCAGTTTTCCCATCAAATTGAGGATGATAAGGTCAGCTATGAGCTAACTCAGTACCCAAACAAGAAAACAATTTTTTCCAAACATTTCTAGTAAAAATGGGATCTTTGTCGCTTACAATAATCTTTGGGTTTCCATGTAGCTTTTGAATTGTTTCCATAAATTCAGTAGCGATTGTACTTCCTTTAAATGGATGAGATAATGCACAAAAGTGTGCATACTTGGTAAGTCTATCAACTACCACCATGATGACACTCTTTCATTCGGACTTGGGTAAGCCTGTGATAGAATCCATTGAAACCTCCTCCCAACATTGAATTGGAATGGATAAAGGTTGTAATAGACCCAGGGTCTTAATTGTTTCAACTTTATTTTGTTGGAAAACCAAAAAAAATTCCACAAAATTTTGAATATCAGATTCATGGCCATCCCAAAAAAAATTCTTCTTAACCTGGTGGTATGTTTTTAAAACTCCTGTGTGCCCTCCTAAAGGAGAGGTGCGCAATTCCATAACGAATCATTTTTTGAGCTAAATATATCAGATGTACTGTGATCTTGTTGTAACTTTTGAATAAGTGATCTTCCATTCATCTCTTTATCCATTTATCCAATCTGTTTGGATAATAGAAATGGTCCAAAGAAATGCTTCCACATCCACATCCTTTCTTGAGAGTGCCTCTCCAACAAAATTTTTCTTCCCTTTTTTGTAGATGATTTCAAAGTCATAAACCAATATCTTTGTGACCCATTTTTGTTTCTTTTCTGAAGGTAATATTTGTTCTAAAAAGTATTTAAGATTATCATGATCCATTTTTACCTTCAAGTGTCTTCCCATTATGTAAGTTTGTCATTTCTTAAGTGCATGTAGTATTGCCAACATTTTCTTCTCATAAATAGCTTTTTGTAAATGCTTTCCTTTGATTGGACAAATTTTGAAAGAAATGTGTCTTTGTTCTTGCATTAAAACAACACTTATTCCATTTCCTGAGGCATCACATTCAACAATAAATGTTGTTGTGAAGTCTAGCGTAGCTAAGACCAATGCTTGGTTCATTTCGTCTTTAAGATGTTCAAAGGCCTTCGTTGCTTCTAGATTCCATGAAAATGCATCTTTCTTCAATAATGTTGTTATATTTGATGTTATTCTCCCATAATTCTTAACAAACTTGTGATAATACCCTGTCAACCCAATAAATCCTGACAGATGCTCTATAGATGTGGGGATTTTCCATTCCTTAATGGTTTTAATTTTGCTAGGGTTTACCTTAACACCTTCATGAGATACAATATCACCGAGATATTCTGTCTCTTGTACTCCAAAGAAACATTTGGAGGTTTTTGCATATAATTTTTTCTCCTCCAACACTTTGAGCACCCTGTCAACATGTTGAACTTTATCCTTCCAAGACGTGCTTTAAATTAGTATATAATAAAAAAATACTAACACAAATTCTCTAAGGAAGGGTTTGAAAATGTAATTCATCAAACCTTGAAATGTATATGATGCATTGGTAAGGCCAAAAGGCCCGACCAAAAATTAATAATGACCCTCATGAGTTCTAAATGTTAGTTTTCGAATGTCTTCAGTCTTCATTCTGATTTGATGATACCTTGAACAAATATCCAAATTGGTGGAGTAAATTGATTCGTTCAATTCATCCAATAATTCATCAATGACAGAAATGGGAAATTTATCTTTAATTGTGATCTTGTTGAGCTCCCTATAATCCAGACACATGCACCATGATCCATCCTTCTTGTTCACCAATACTAATGGAGCAGAGAAAGAACTTTGATTAGGTTGAATTATACCAGCCTCTAACATTTCTGCAACCATATGTTCAATTTCACTATTTTGGGCATAGGGATATCTATAAGGCCTGATGTTTGGAAGAACACTTCCTGGAATTAAATGAATAGCATGATCACGCTCAAAAATAGGTGGGAGGCCTTTGGGAGTCTCAAATACCTTGGAATGATTGTCCAAGAATTTTTGGAGATTTGGAGAAATAGATGATCTCAATGTGGGAACCTCTAGTGAACATAATTATGCAATTACAAGTCATGGTTCTTTATTTAGAAGCTTTTTCATGCCGTTAGGGATGATTGTCTTTCTCGGTTTCCCTGCGATACCCCTTAACTCGTCTTCCTTTCCTCTCGAAAATAATTTCGAGAAAAGTTCTTGAAAATTAAAAGCTATCGTACACAAAGATTGTAGCCATTGGACTCCTAGTAAAACATCAGCACTTCCCGTTGGAATGGAAAGAATTGGACTATTCAATACATATTCTCCTATGGATAGCTTGATATTATGGCAATTTCCAAAGCAATTTATGGTTCCTCCATTTGAAACCATCACTTGACACTCCAGTGCTGGATATAGGAAATAATTCAATTCCATGGCTATCTTTCAATGAATAAAATTATGGGTATTGCCTGAATCAATCAATACTATTACCTTTTTCTTCTTGATATGTACTTCTATCTTGAGAGTTTGAAGAGTGGTAATTCAGGCCAATGCATTGCAAGATATGGTCAGATTCATTTCATATTTCTCTAGGGTTTGTTCCTAGCTGATATCCTCTTCTTTTGACATTTCTTCTTCCTTTTCATCCTCCTCTTCACAATCTATGTAAAATAGTTTCTTCTCAGCACACTTATGACCTTTAGCATATTTGTTATGACAGCTGTAATAAAGCCCTTTTTCTCTTTTTTCTTCCAATTGTTGCGGTGTCAACCTTCTAGGTTATGGAAGGCTAGGGGCAACAACACTTCCATATTTATAGTTGTGAGTGGTAGGCTTCCTTGTTTCCATAAGCTTTCTTTCAATTTTTCTTGCCAACCTAAATGCCTTCTCCAATGAATCAAGTTCCCAAAGGTGAACCTCATGTTGGATGTTATCCTTTAAAGTCGCTAAGAAAAAATCAATCCTACGCTCCTCTTGAATATATTTTACCCTTATATTCAATTTTTGGAAGTCCTCAATGTGCACCATCATTGAACCCTTTTGTTTGAGATTTATCAATTGGCTAAAAATTGTGCTGCTTTTTGTATCCTCGTAATGTGCTATCATTTATTCCGTAAAAATTTCCCAAGTGGTAATTTGTTTACAAGATCAAAGCCATTGATACCATACAAATTGATTGGTTTCCAAATATAAATTTGCAATGCATACCTATTGTGTGTTTTACACATTACGGAGATCGAAATATTGCTCCATTTGTAGTATCCATGTTACGGTATCCTTGCCATCAAAATTCCTCATATATATCTTTGGAAAATGGTGGGTCCTCAATCCAATATTAGATTCTATGAAATCATGATTAAAATTTATTTTGTTCTCATCATGAGTTTCATTTAATACCCTTTCTCCATTAGTAAACATTTGTTGTAGCAACTTTGTCAAATCTATCTTCAAATCTTCCATGTTTCCTTTAAGTTTTTCTTCTATACCATCCATATTAGCTTCCATGCCATGCATCTTAGCTTCCATATTAGCTTCCATTACCTTCTTTAAACCATCAATCTTAGATTTTGTTACCTTTTGTGACAGTAAAAATTGTTGCACTTGGTCTCGTAATTTTGATATGTCATGTTGCATTTCTTCCTCTTCTTCATGAGGCATGGTAGAAATTTTACGTTTCATACTAGGTGTTTCCATTGTCTTTCTTTGGGGCATAAATTAATGATAATTATGCCTCACTATGCCCTTTTAATCACTTCAAATTATTTTTTCAAACAAAACTTATGCAAATTTAAAAAAAACTACACACCTTTTTTCGCTTTATAAGAGCTCGATATTGAATCTGCTGTATCTATGTAATTTTGGATCTCTAAGGTCTGAAATTCCATCCTATGGTATCCATCTAAGTCCTCTTTCTAACCCCACCAGTTTTATCAATATTGGATTCGTCAAGAAAGAGTTATGCCAAATCTCCCATGATGACCTGATATTAGATGGGTTCAGTAAAGTAGACTCGTATGACCTGCCGTGTGTCCCTGTTTCAACTTTCGGACCTTAAAAAGATACAAAGAAAACTAAATTCTTGCAAATTTATGTAAATTCTTACAAAATTTCAATCTGATTCTCATATAGAAAGCTATGATTATTTTCCTAAGGTCATCTATTTGTGATGTAGTTATGGATCCTGCAAAAACCCTAACTGCCTTGGATCATAACTCCGCAATTATAGCATGAAAAGATTTGAAATTTGGATCCGAGGTTCATCAATATTTTTTCTCAAATGGATTTTAATTACATATTCGGAAACATCATAGAAAAATCGTTATAGAGAAAATTCAAAGATGACCTATTTGGAGCAACGAAACCCTAGAATCCAAAGCTCTGATACCAAATGTTATGCAACCAAGTCACAAAATATATGAAAAGATAGATCAACGACTTCAAAATCAGAATCTTTGAGGGGGAAACCTCCTTTACATTACACAAATGAACAATTCTTGGATGATACAAATGACAAGGCCTCCTTTCTATATATAGGAGTCTAAGGGGTCACAATATAATCAAAGATGACATAAAAATAATAATGTAAGGGCACAACAATAAAGTAGTGGGCCTCCGTGGGGCACAATAATAACAATATGGGGACACCATGGGCACATAAATAATGATAGAGGTCTACAATGACAATACTAATAAGGGAATACACTAGTATCATGTGGACCTAACACACTTTCTAGATCCGGAGTTAAGATGAATATAGGCTAGTTATTAAACATTTTTAAAAATTGATTATGACCGACCATGGATGAACTTAGTTGTCTGAGGTTGACAATGTCTTAGTTTAGTAAAAACTAGTTAACAATACTTGAATATGGTCGAGTTACATTGACTGAGGACAACTAGGAGTGAATAAGGTTGAAAACTGATAAATGTGGTAAACATAGGGTTAACGAAGTTTGATCATGGTGAACTATTTAAGCATTGACTATAAAGGTTGACGTTGTTTGACTATGTTTGACCAATGTGGTTTCCTATGTTTGGTTATTAATATTAATCAATATTATTAATAGGTGAATATGTTTGATCGATGTTGAAGTGTGTTGACCATCAAATATAATCAATCATGGTCAAACATCATCAGCCACAATAGTAAATGTGGTTGACTAATTTTGTTAGTAATTTTGCATTGTCACATTGGGTAAATTTTATTTTTATGTAACATTGCAATAACGTTTGTCATCTTGTGACAATTCTTGTCACATTGCAACGTTGGATAAATTACAATGTGATGTGACATTGTGACAAAGCTTCTCATATTGTGAAGTGAGATAGATTTATGTACTATTTTGAAATCACTTTATTATTATTATTATTATTATTATTAGCTTTAGTCAACATTATTAATATTCATATTGTTATTATTAAAAAAATGTAAATATTGATTGTGACCGACCAAGGACAATCTTAGTTGACTAAGATTGACAATGCTTGGCTTTGGCCAACCATGTTTGACCATAATTGAATTTGGTTGAGTTACGTTGACTGTGTATGACTATGAGTGAACAAGGTTGAGTACTATTAAATATGGTAAACATAAGGTTGAATAAGTTTGATCATAGTCAACTATTTAAACATTGACTATAAAGGTTGACTTTGTTTGACTATGTTTGATTCTGCTTGACTATTAATTGTAATGAATAATAATAATAGTTGATTATGTTTGATCGAAGTTGAAGAGTGTTGATTATGATTGAATAAGGTTGAATATTGTTAACTATGGTAAAAAAAGGGTTGAACAAGCTTGATCATGGCCAACCATTAATAATGTATTCAGTCATATAATAATAATATAGTCAACCTTATTATTAATATTGTTATTCGACTTTATTTATAATAATAATATTATTATTATTAAATATTTTTAAACCTTGACTTTGACTGACCAAGGTTGAGCATGGATGACTAAGGTTAATAATGATTAACTTTAGACAACCATGGTGGTATATAATTGAATATTATTAATATAATAAAAATTATTAATAGTAGTATTACTCATCAAATTTAATAATATTAATTATAATGTTATAGGGTTGACCAAGTGTGACCATGGAAAAATATTAATATTATATTCAATCATCTAATAATAATAATAGTATAGCCAACCTTAATATTAATATCAATATTAATAGTTAACTTTATTAATATTAATATTTTTATTTTTATACATTTTCAAATATTTATTGTAACTAACCAAGGATGACCTTGGTTGACTAATGTTGAAACTTTGGACAACCATGGTTGACTATACCTGGATATGGCCGAGTTACAATGAGTGAGGATAACAATGGGAGAACAAGGTTGACTATTGCTAAATATGGTAAACATAGGGTTAACAATGTTTGTCCATGGTCAACTCTTTAAACATCGAGTATAAACGTTGACTTTGTTTTACTATGTTTGATTATTAATATTAACCAATAATATTAATAGGTGAATATGATTGACTGAAGTTGAAGCATGTTGAGTGTCAAACATAGTCAACAACATTAGTAAATGTGGTTGACTAATTTTCTAATATCGCATTACAGTATTCAAGAGATTGTAATGTAATGTAATATTGTGACAATGTGGTTGACTAATTATCTAATATCGCATTACAATATTCGAGAAATTGTAATGTTTATGACATTGTGATTTTGGATATATTTTTGTACCATTCTGATGTCATATTATTATTATTATTATTATATTATTATTATCAGGAAGCTTTATTCATATTAATATTTCTATTATTAAATAAATCTTGATTATGATGAACTAAGGATGACCTTAGTTGACTAAGGTGTACCATGTTTGACTTTTGTCAACCATGGTTGACTATAATTGAATATGGTTGGTTACATTGAACAAGGATCACTATGAGTGAACAATGTTGAGTATTTCTAAAAATGGTAAAAATAGGGATGACCAATTTTGAACATGGCCAACTATTTAAACATTGGCTATCAGGGTTGCCTTTGTTTGAATATGTTTAACTAATGTGGTTGACTACCTTTGATTATTAATCAATAATAATAATATGTGATTATGTTTGTCTTAAGTTAAAGAGTGTTGACTATCAAACATAGTTAAACATGGTTTGACTATGGTAGAACATGGTTTGACTATGATATACCATCATTAAACCATGTTTTGACTATGTTCAACCACATAAATTATTGACTATCATTGACCGTGGTTTGAATATGGTTTGACTATGGTTAACAATATTCTAACAATGGTTTGTCTATAGTTGACCATTATTTAACTCTCATTACCATTAAAATGGTGTACATTGATGGTTAATCATGATTTAACTATGGTTAACCTTAGCCATCGACTATAGGCCTCCATGGCCAACCATGGCCATCTCGTATGGTTCAATTATCTCACTAGTTCCACTATAGGTCACCTATTGATTGAACATGATGCCAATGGTAAGTTTGGTTCACCACAATAGTCATGTTGACTATTGTTGACTATGATGCCCATGTTAACAATAGTTAACCATATTTAACATGTGTTAACGAATAGATTAATTTATAATTAAGGAATTATAAATGTGTAGATTAATATATTATTAATATGTCATTAATGTTATATTAAACATTTATCCGTAGCCATCCACAAAGACTAAGTAAATGTATCATCATAAGGGTAACAACATATGCCTTCCTAGGTATTGTAAAATATTATTAATAATTATCAATAATATTATTATTAACCATTACTAACTAACCTAATATTATTACAAACTTAAATTAATATTGTATTATTATTAAACCTAAAACTAAAACTAATAATAGTGTAAGCTAAATCTACTATTAGTAAACATAATACTATATATTTAATAAAATTTAACACCACTTATTAAAAATAATTTGTGTGAATTATGGGTAGGGGATTGAACCCTACCTTTCAACATTACCGTGATGAGGGTGTTCAAGCCTACTATTTAACTCTATCATTTATTATAAAATAGTCGTTGACCTAAGTTATGAGGGTTTTATACCATAATGTCATTTCAAGAGGAACATGTTGGTTATGGGTAGTAAATGCATCCTTGTAAAGTTGTTGATCATCTATAAGTGTACAGTCATGTTTAATTCATGATCCAGTGCCATCTCTCACCTCTTGGATCCCACACTTAATCAATTTTTGCAATTGATCCTTCTCCGATCAATCTGTTATGAAACCAGCTCACAAAAAGATGGAAAAGAGAGATCCATGCCTTAGAATTCAGCCTCTTCAAGGGGGCAACCTCCTTTACATTACATAAATGAACAATTCTTGGATGATACAAATGACAAAACCTCCTTTCTATATATAGGAGTCTAAGGAGTCACAATATAATCCAGTCGACCTAACAATAATAATATAAAGCCACAAAAATAACAATAGAGGGATTCTATGGGGCACAGAAATAACAATATGGGGGTAATAGGGGCACAACAATATAAATAAGGGGTATAACTACAATAGTAATGGGGTAATCACTAGTATTATAGGGACCCAACATGCCCCTCTCCTTCAAAAAAGTGTTGTCCTCAACGCTTGAGTAGTTCTGGATACTTCTGCATAAAATTCTCATCCTCCCATGTGGAATCTTCAGCGGATAAGTTCTTCCACTTGATAAGATACTCTAAAATTGATCGATTTCGTAGCTGTCGAGTTCTTGTTTCTGTGACTGCTTCCGGTTCCAATATAATTTTTCCTTCCTCATCAAGTTCTGGCAATATTGTTTGAATTGGGAGCTTGTCACCTATAACCTTCTTTAAACATGAAACATGGAAAACTGGGTGCAATCGAGAAGCTGCAGGAAGCTCCAATTTGTATGCCATAGTACCAATCTTTTGCAACACCTTGTACAGACCATAATACTTTGGTGATAATTTATTATCCTTCTTAGCTTGCTTTAGGGACATTTGCTTATATGGTTGTAGCCGTAGGAATACCCAATCACCTACATCAAAACTTCTTTCACTGCGATGTTGATCTGCCTGTTGTTTCATTCTATTTTGTGCCAACACGAGGTTATCCTTTAAGAGTTGGAGGACTTGTTGTTGATGTTCGATGTGATGTTCCACTGCCTGAACCTTAGAATTTTCTCTTAAATATGATGTGATGGATGGTGGTTGATACCCATAAAGTGCCATAAATGGGGTCATTTTTGTTGCTGTATGGAAGGAAGTGTTATACCACCATTCAGCCAGAGGCAACCATTTGACCCATTGTGTCTGTTTATCAGATACAAAGCAACGAAGATATCCTTCCAAACATTTGTTTACTATCTCAGTTTTCCCATCAGATTGAGGATGATAAGATGAGCTATGAGCTAACTGAGTACCAAGACAAGAAAATAATTCTGTCCAAAAATTTCCAGTGAAAATGGGATCTCTGTCACTTACAATAATCTTTGGGTTTCCATGTAGCTTTTGAACTGTTTCCATAAATGCAGTAGAAACTGTACTGGCTTTAAATGGATGTGATAATGCACAAAAGTGTGCATACTTGGTAAGTCTGTCAACTACCACCATGATGACACTCTTTCCCTCAGACTTGGGTAAACCTGTGATAAAATCCATTGAAACCTCCTCCCAACGTTGGCTTGGAATGGATAAAGGTTGTAATAGACCCGGTGTCTTAATTGTTTCAACTTTATTTTGCTGGCAAACCAAACATTCCGCCACAAACTTTTGAATATCTGATTTAAGGCCATCCCAAAAAAATTCCTTCTTAACCCTGTGGTAAGTTTTTAAAAATCCTGAGTGCCCTCCTAAAGGAGAAGTGTGCAATTCCATAAGAATCTTTTGTTTTAGCTGGGAATTCTTACAGAGGTATAAGCGATCTTTGTACCATAACGAATCATTTTACCAGCTAAATGTATCAGAAGTACTGGAATCTTGTTGTAGCTTTCGAATAAGTGCCCACACTTCTTCGTCATTCTTCCATTCCTCCCTTGCTTCGTTTATCCAATCTGGTTGGATAATAGAAATGGCACACAAAAATGCTTCCACATCCTCATCCTTTCTTGAGAGTGCATCTGCCACCACATTTTGCTTCCCTTTTTTGTAGATGATTTCAAAGTCATAACCCAACATCTTTGTGACCCACTTTTGTTGCTCTTCAGAGGATAATCTTTGTTCTAAAAAGTATTTAAGGCTATCATGATCCGTTTTTACCTTGAAGTGTCTTCCCATTAGGTAGGGTCGCCATTTCTTAAGTGCATGGAGTATTGCCAACATTTCCTTCTCATAAATAGCTTTGCTTAAAAACTTTCCCTTGATTGGACGACTTTCAAAAGCAATGGGTCTTTCATCTTGCATTAGAACAGCACCAATTCCATTTCCTGAAGCATCACATTCCACAATAAAGGTTTTTGTGAAGTCCGGTGTAGCTAAGACCGGTGCTTGGCACATTGCCTCTTTAAGATGTTCAAAGGCCTTTGTTGCTTCCGAAGTCCATGAAAATGAATCTTTCTTCAATAATGTTGTTAGAGGTGCTGCTATTCTCCCATAATTCTTAACAAACTTGCGATAATACCCTGTCAACCCAAGAAATCCTCGCAGATGCTTTATGGATGTGGGGATTTTCCATTCCTTAATGGCTTTAATTTTGCTAGGGTCTACCTTAACTCCTTCATGAGATACAATATGACCCAAATATTCCACCTCCTGGACTCCAAAGAAACATTTGGATCTTTTTGCATATAATTGTTTCTCCTCCAATAGTTGTAGCACCCTGTCAACATGTTCAACATGATCCTTCCAAGACTTGTTGTAGATTAGTATATCATCAAAAAATACTAACACAAATTTTCTAAGGAATGGTTTGAAAATTGAATTCATCAAACCTTGAAATGTTGAAGGTGCATTGGTAAGGCCAAAAGGCATGACCAAAAATTCATAATGACCCTCATGAGTTCTAAATGCCATTTTTGGAATGTCTTCAATCTTCATTCTGATTTGATGATATCCCGAACGAAGATCCAACTTGGTGAAGTAAATTGATCCATGCAATTCATCCAGTAATTCATCAATAACAGGAATGGGGAACTTATCTTTAATAGTGAGCTTGTTGAGCTCCCTATAATCTGGACACATGCGCCATGATCCATCCTTCTTGTGCACCAATACTACTGGAGCTGAGAAAGAACTTTGACTCGGTTGAATTATACCAGCCTCTAGCATTTCTGCAACCATACGTTCAATTTCACTTTTTTGGACATAGGGATATCTGTACGGCCTGATGTTTGGAGGAACACTTCCTGGAATCAGATGAATAGCATGATCATGATCACGCATAGGTGGGAGACCCTTGGGAGTCTCAAATACCTTGGAATGATTGTCCAAGGCTTTTTGGAGATCTGGAGAAATAGATGATTCCAATGTGGAAACATCTAGCGAACATAATTGTGCAATTACACCTCTTTGCTCCTTTTTTAGAAGCTTTGTCATACCATTAGAGCTGATTATCTTTCCTGGTTTCCCTGCAATACCCCTTAATTCAACTTCCTTTCCTTCCGAAGAAAATTTGATGAAAAGTTCTTGAAAATTAAAAGCTATTGTACCCAAGGATTGTAGCCATTGGACTCCTAGTACAACATCCGCACCTCCCATTGGAATGGAAAGCATTGGGCTAGTCAATACATATTCTCCCATGGATAGCTTGATATTATGGCACTTTCCAGAGCAATTTATTGTTCCTCCATTTGCAATCATCACTTGACACTCTGGTGCTGGATATAGGAAGCAATTCAATTCTTTTGCTACCCTACAATGAATAAAATTGTGGGTGCTTCCTGAATCAATCAACACTATTACCTTTTTCTTCTTGATTTGTCCTTCTATCTTGATGGTTTGAGGAGTGGTAATTCCCACCAATGCATTACAAGATATGGTCGGATTTATTTGTTCTTCATCTAGGCTTTTTTCCTGGAATATATCCTCTTCTTTTGACCTTTCTTGCTCCTTTTCTTCTTCCTCTTCACAATCTATGTAGAATAATTTCTTCTCAGCACACTTATGACCTTTTGTGTATTTGCTATCACAATTGTAACAAAGCCCTTTTGCTCTTTTTTCTTCCAATTGTTGTGGTGTCAACCTTGTAGGTTGTGGAAGACTATGGGCAACAACACTTCCATCTTTATAGTTGTGAATGGTATGCTTCCTAGTTGCCATAATTTTGCTTTCCATTTTTCTTGCTAACCTGAATGCCTTCTCTAATGAATCAGGTTCCCAAAGGCGCACATCATGTTGGATATTATCCTTTAAAGACCCTATGAACACATCAATCCTATGCTCCTCTGGAATATCTTTTACCCTTATGTTCAATTTTTGGAACTCCTCAATGTGCTCCATTATTGAACCCTTTTGTTTGAGACTTATCAATTGGCTAAAAAAAGTGTTGCTTTTTGTATCCTCATAATGTGCTATCAATTCTTCCGTAAAAATTGGCCAAGTGATAAATTGTTTACGAGAAAAAAGCCATTGATACCATACAAACTGATTTGGTTCCAAATATAAAGTTGCCATACGTACCTTTTGTGTGTTTTGCACATTATTGAGATCGAAGAATTGCTCCATCTGTAATATCCATGTGGCGAGATCCTTGCCATCAAACTTCCTCATATCGATTTTTGGAACATGGTGAGTCTTCGATCCAACATTAGAGTCTATGGAATCATGATTAACATTTCTTTTGTTCTCATCATGAGTTTCCTTTACTACCTTTTCACCATTAGTGACCCTTTCTTGTAGCAAGTTCTTCAATTCTTCCATGTCTGTCTTCAAATCTATCTTCAAATTTACCATCGAATCCTCCATCTTAGCTTCCATGCCCTTTATCTTAGATTCCACGCCATTTATCTTAGATTCCATGCCATTTATCTTAGATTCCATGCCACTTATCTTAGGTTCTGTTAGCTTTTGTGAGCGTGACATTTGTTGCACTTGTTCTTGTAATTTTGATATATCATGTAGCATTTCTTCCTCTTCTTCATGAGTCATGCTAGAGCTTTCAGGTTCCTTACTAGGTGTTTTCATTTTCTTTCCTCGGGGCATCAGTTACCGATAATAATGCTTTACTATGCCCTTTGAATTCCTTTAAACCAAGCTTAGATAAAAAATTAAAAAAAAAACTACACACCTTTTTTCACTTTATAGAAGCCTGATATTGAATCTAATTTATCTCTGTAATTTCAGATCATCCAATTCTGAAATTGCTACTTGTAGTAGCCTTCTGCGTCCTCTTTCCAATGCCACAAGTCTGAGCCAAATTGGATTCTCCAAGTAAGAGTTATGTGAAATCTCCCACAGTGACTTTCTTTTAGATTGGTTCCGTAGAGCGAACTTGTACGACATGCCACGCGTCATTGTTTCAACCTTTGAATCTGAAACACACATACAAGAAACTACAGTCCGTCCTATTTCTGTACCTTTTTACGCAATTTCAATCCGATCCTCAGAGAGAGAGTTATGAAGATTTTCCCCAGGTCACCTGTTTTGAATGTAATTCAAGAGTCTGCAAAAAGGCCAAATTGCTCAGATTATATCTCCGAAAATGTCACGCGAAAATCTCTAAAAGTCGGACCCATGGTTTAGCGCCAATTCTTCTCAAATGGGTTTTTTTTTTGACTTCTGAAACGTCACAGAAAAAAAGTTATAGCGAAAATTCCACCATGACCTGTTTGGAGCAGCGAAACCCTAGAATCCAAAGCTCTGATACCAAATGTTATGAAACCAGCTCACAAAAAGATGGAAAAGAGAGATCCATGCCTTATAATTCAGCCTCTTCGAGGGGGAAACCTCCTTTACATTACATAAATGAACAATTCTTGGATGATACAAATGACAAAACCTCCTTTCTATATATAGGAGTCTAAGGAGTCACAATATAATCCAGCCGACCTAACAATAATAATATAAAGCCACAAAAATAACAATAGAGGGATTCTATGGGGTATAGAAATAACAATATGGGGGTAATAGGGGCAGAAAAATATAAATAAGGGGTATAACTACAATAGTAATGGGGTAATCACTAGTATTATAGGGACCCAACACAATCTCCACCTAGTCTATCCTCCTAAACTATGCTTTGTGCAGTCTCAAACCTTAGTCAACCTGTCCTGCCTCTTCAAATTGCACAATGCAAAATCAATGTGTCCAAGGACTACACATTGCATAGTCACAGTGCTCAACTACTACCTTATACCGCTCCAAACTACATAATGTTACTTCCCATCTAGTACCTTTCTATGCATTGTGCAATCCCAATCTATAGTCTGTCTCCTTGGTTGTAGGGAAAATTTTAAGGATGCAAATTTATTTTAAAGTTTAGAAACCTTGGCAAAGCTCACTAGTACATAATATGCAATTTGTAAAATGTTTGGAAATGTTTTTGTAAAGGTATTCAACTTTCTAATAATTTTATATAGTCTCCATATAAATATTTGGCAATTTTTAAGGTAAAAGAAATCACAATATATAATTTAGGTGATTTTTTTTATAAAAAATGGAAACCAGCGAATTTTTATTTTGGAAAAATCATGGAAAATTAGCACACTTGCAAAAATTAGCCCCTAAAATTTTCTTTGCCTAGCTCCTCAAATTGTGCAACTATGCAATCCAAATACCTACTCTTCCTCTAGAATTGTACATTATGCAGTTACAGTGGGAAAGTCTTCCTCAATGTGGCCCTGAACAATGAAATACTACTTCTCAGGCCTCTAGAACCACACATTTCACAGTTGCATGCCCCAGTTCCTCACTCCTGTCCTCTGGAACTGTGCACTATGCAATCCCTGAGCCTTCTTCTCGATCTGGTACTCAGTTCTGGGTTAGTCAATAATTCTAATGAAGGACATTAGACTAGGATATTTCTAAACTTATGTCATCTTGTCATTAGTGGATTTCACTTTTAGGTACTATATCTTGAAATGACAGTATAATGATTGGAAGGGAGAAGAGGGAGATTGTGCTAGAAGACACTTGGGAAGTTGTAAAGACAAGATGATCATCAAGAAATAAGATGAAGGGACATTAGATCACCATAGAAGATCAAAGATGAGGATTAGATGAAGACTCCATATCAATCAACCCCTTGGAGGATGAAGATGAAGCACATGAAAGACCTTCCATGAATACATGAAGGAAGAAACAAGAAGAGAAGCTTGGTTGGGACATATCATCGCGAAGATTCGAGTCATATTTTGCCAAGTTATTGGTTGTATAAGTGTGATCACAGTGTCATATCTTCCAATGAGTCTTACCACATGATGTGGAGTGTAATTATGTATTTAAAAATAAATGGAGAAAATTTAAAAGTGTTGAATGTCCAAGAGTCACAGCTGGAAAATGAAAAGTCACATGTAAACTCAAGACTCACTAGGAGAATTCAAAGAGTCTTATAGGAGTTTGATAATCACATGGAAGTCCGGTAGACCTAAGGGAAGATCAAGTGTCATGAGGATATGAAATGTCATTCCTCTTGTTATAAATACAACTTCATAACTCAATTAAAGAGCTTTTGGAGGCTTAGCCATTGGAGAACTAGCCTTGGCTTCTCTAGCTTAGCATAGGAGAGAAGATCATTCTTTGGAGAAGTAAGAAGTGACTCAATGTTCCACTATTTGGGCTAGTAGCTCACCGTTGTATCTATGTACTTGAATATTTCACTTAATAATCATAAGCTTGTTGAGCCAACAAATTTTCATGCATGTATTGTGAATATTGTAAGGCTATTCTTTAGATGTTTGTGGTATATGTTTTGTTGATATGTACTAAGGAAATTCAACTACTTCATTATCTTTCGTACTTATCTTGTTGAATGTGTGTTGTATTTTATTTAATTATGATTGTGTCTATGTGAACTATTTTCTATATAACCTATTAATATTTCATTGCTCTCTTGTGCCTCTCTTTGGATAATACTATTACTTTCCTTCTAGAGACCCACACTTACTTCCCTCTTTGAAAATATCTTTCTACACATTGTAATTAGTGTTTCACAATGTCAAATTATTTGTCAATTTGGAAGGTTATTTGTATACTCTCTTGTGTTATTAATTGTATCCAAGGAAAACCTTAAGTTATGGTGGATGGGTCGATACTCTAGACATGGAGCCTACTCCAAACAATGTGAGGTCTAATTGGAACTGCACATCGTAAAGACAACCTTGGTTGATGGATTTCCAGCTTCGTCCATAGAGTCATTTGTTCTCATGGGGCACTTAATATAGGAGATATAATCCTTACGACTCATATATTGGCCCAAAATATTTGTATACCAGTATTTGGTTCACATTATTCTTCTTTTAACTATGGTATGGGGGGGACCATATGTTCCATCATGGGGTTATTTCCCTTATGATTTATGTAGTCAACAACATATTCCTTTTTTGACACCACTTGTTTTAAAAGATTGGGACAAGTTGAAAAAAGATCCCATTCTCCATGAGCCACCTATGCTAGTCAAGTTACTATCCTATATTCCTAAATTTTAATGGAATCCAGGAGAGAACCCTTCCAAACATATCACCACCTATTATTTATGGTGTTCATATAACTTTTTGGCAGATGATTCTATGAGGTTGAGACTCTTTCAAAGAACCCTAATGGGGGATGATACAAAATAGTATATTGAACTCAATCAGGCATCCTGTAGTGAATTTGATTCATTTTCTTATACTTTCCTAAACCATTTTCATCTTCCAATTAAGAAGGATGTTGGGACTGGCCTATTTTCAAAATTCAAATGAGATAACGTCACTGACATCTCTGATCATATTCATGATCAGAACAGACATAAGAGGCTAGTAAAAACTATATTTCTTGTTGATTTTCTTAGATACTGGTTCACTCAATCCCTTTTTCCACATATAACTATGGATGTTTCTATGATTGGGGAAACAACTGAGGTGTAGGCAATCTTACGTGTTTAGCACCTTCATTTGATTTACTCTTAGTTTGGAGCATTATATCAAATCATTCCCAATGCTCCTCGACCTTCCACACATCCACAATGACCCAAGCTAGGACCACACATTGATGGTGTTATCACTTTTTCTTCTTTTGATATTATGAGCCAACTATTTGTTCAACTAGGAAAAATGATTGTCACTTCTCAAGCCCCAATGAATGCAGCTGGTTCTCAACAGACACCTTCTTCTAAGAAATTCATTGAGGTTCTTATGGTGAAGTCCAAATCACGTAATAATACTTAGGAACCTAGTGGGAAAAAAATAAATAAGGAAAAGAGTAAACCTTCTCACGAGAATAGCCAAACCCAACCTATTCACGGTGGGGACAAAAGTGAGCATTGTCAGAAGATTAAGTTTCCTTGTAAGATATATTAGGGAGAAAACTTAACTCATGAGTTTCTTTGTATGGATGAGTTCCATCGCCTTCTTGTGCCACCGATAACCACCCATCAACCAACAGTTTTAACTCATCCATTCCCTTGCTCATCCCCAATAGAAAATGGCAGTGCAACAACTTCAAATTCCACCTAGGGAAATGGCATAAACCTCCATTTGAGAAATTTTGAGGTCTAAAATGGGCCTCCTAAGAAAAATTTACAAAAAAAATAAAATTTATAAGAACCAATAGGATTCAAGATGATGATGTCAACCATGTGGGATGATTCACCATTTTTGGAGTAAAAAAATAAAAAGATTAAAAAGTAACAAAATAATAAAACTACATTTTCAACTTGCATTTTCAAGTTATCTCCCTAATATTTTACTAAAATTTTGAGTGGGATTACTCGTTGGATGAAAAAATTAATTCCTCATACAAGAAGTACGCATGTTGCATACTTTCGATGAACCCTGCCACACAAAAAATGAGAAATACATGAAAAAACATGATTGCAATCATGTTTCTCATGTATTTCTCATTTTTCGTGAAGTAGGGTCCTTAGAAAGTATGTAACATGCCTACTCCCATTATGGGGAACCAAAGTCTACATCCAACAAGTGTTCTCGTTTTAAATTTGAGTAAACCAATAGGAAGATAAGTTGAAAGTATGAGTTGCAAAAGTAGTTTTTTCATTTTTCTCTCTAAAATTTGATAATCTAATCTAATATTATTTTATTATTTCCTTAGGGTGCCCATTTTATACCTCAAAATTCCTCTAATGATTATCCTGCTAGAAATAATGTGCATGTTTACATGATGAATGAACAAGTTAACTTGTTTATGAGAGAGAAATCTCATGACCATCCTAAGTTGAGTTTTTCTCTGAAGGACTGGGCCACCCATGTTGTTGTTAATTTTTCATGGGGGTATATTGTTCTTTGCTTTTATAATTGCATTTATTCATTTAGACATTAAATTCACCACATAACATCATAACATTATTCATATTTACATCATTATTCAAAAACATATAAACTATATAGAAAGAACAATATCATCATCGATGGAATTGAACATAGGGGAACAATAGAAGAAATGAAATCACACATAGAGACACCATGATTAGTAAGAGACCAGGGAAAAACCCACTATTGGGAAAACCCTTTCAAATTCTTCTTCTTATTAGATTGTAATTGAATAATGCAGCAAAATGGAGTACAATGATTCATGTATTTAACCATAAAGCTATCCAACAAAATCAACTAAACAATATCCATGAAATGAACCCAACAATGCTCATACTCAAAATCTTGATTCAGAAGCTTGTGATGAAATTTCATTGTCTTCGGTCAGCTTTCAAACACTACGGTCAACGACCGAAAACTTAGATCAAATCAAAAAATCAAGTTTAGGTTCCAATCACAAGGAGGAAGAGGTGTGCAATTGATTGATAGCTTCCAGTCGCTCCCTTGAGCCTACAAGATAGTGAGTGCAGTCAATATTTTACTTTGGTAATCATATGATTGTGAATCAAAACACTAGAAACATGTACGAGGTTCAGACGCTATAATTTATCCTTCATGCAAACCAATTCTCTATGGACGTGCGTCCAACCTAGATGAGCCAAAACCAAGAAAGATAATAGAATAATGTATCATGTTGATGTCTAAATGAGCTTGAGGTCACTTGTATTTATAGCATTCCAATGGTGTCCAATTTTCTTTGAAAATGACCTTATCAAACATGCACATGTTGTGTTTTAATTCAAAAATACACTTTCCCTTGTCCAAATTGAGTGCTTCAATAGTCAAAATTGGTCCTCTCAAAAAGAGAAATCTAGTCACATGGTTTGATTTTTTCATTGAGCTGCCAAATTAACACTCTCTCTCATCTAGGGATAAATTCCAACTACATCATGTAATCATCGCAAGTATCTTGTCATCAAATCATATCCTCTCTCAAGTATCTCATCATCAAATGTCACCATTGCTCATCTCTGCTTACCTCTTGATTGTCTCTTCACATATGCTAAGCATTCTTGAATCTAAAAAATGAATAATTTCACATCAGAGGGGAGTTTAAACTACCACCCTCTAACACGTCAGATAGCACATCTCAATCGAAAACAATATCAGGGAGCACATCACAACCTGGAACCACATCAAGGAGCTTAGTCTCAACCCAAAGCGACATAGGGGAGCATATATCAATCTAAAAACACATCAGGTGGAACATATCAACCTAGAATCTCATGGGGGGGCTAAACATATACAACCCCATATTGAGCAATAAGAAATACAGGGTAACACATATCAACTGATCGTATTTCCCACTAATCTTTCCAATAATGACCCTCAAGAGTCATGTGGTAGAATACTTGCATCATACTCACCTTGGTTTGTACACCCCGAAATACACTCTCAACCCATTGGTTAGACGACGAGTGGCATTCCCAAAAAGCCTTTCTTGTGGGTATGATTCCAACTAGGGTATACACTACAAAGACCAAGATAGGGGAGCAACATCTCCAACCCTATGGGTAACAGGTAAGGGAGAAACGTATGCAAACCTATTTTCCAGAGATCCCTCAACCCTAGGATCCCTCCACCTTAATTACTCACCCTTGAAGCTCGGACAAGGGGAAGAGCTCGCTCAGTGTTCTCGATCATTCTTACTCTCTATAGGTCATAAACATATCATCATGGTCATATATGGTAATCGTCATATTTAAATAGTGGTAGTCTCTTATTCAGGCAGGTCATCAAATCAAGTATTATATTAGAACAAAATTATGTATCACAAAAATAATACCTTATTCATCCTCCCTCTCATGAAGGAAAAAAGCACAAGCCTAAGCTTGTCTCATAGAACAACACTATCTCAAGATATGAAGGCTTCTCAGCCCGCACTATGTACAAGAGTCCTTTCTAGACATATTCCATTCTTTGTGATCGAAATGTATCCATGTCATATCTAGAACCTGATCAAACATCTCTTCAAAGAGCTTCTTCATCATGCCTCACAGATAGCTATGCTAGCAACATCATACTCAACCTCGGTCGTACTTAAAGCTACAAACTTCTCATCCAAAATATCATGTAAGATATCATACTAAGGTATCATCGAGATGCGCTCATCAATAATGATCCCAAACAACATCAGTACATCCATGCAGTCACATATTGCAGGATGAATATCATATATATATATATATATATATATATATAGATATATATATATATATATATATATATAGATATATATATATATATATATATATATATATAGATATAGATATATAGATATAGATATATATGGATGGGTGTTCAAACGGAATGTAAGTGATTCAATCAAGTGTCAGTTGCCAATTCAATATCAATAATATCTCTTCACAACTTCTTGAAATTCAATCAAAGTTTCCAAGGATTTTCATTTCCATTTTCCAAAAACTATTCAATAGATTCACAATATAGATTTTCTTTTCAAAATTTCATAAATATATTGATCATGCCATGATTCATTAATTCAAGCTTCAAAATCCAACTGCCTCTTTGATCATCAAAGGGTCATTACTTGTCACGAGTAGACCATCAACATATAAAACCAAAAACAAAATCATTCCTTGGACCACTTTTGAAGTAGAGGTTTGGATCAACACATCTTCTTCGCTTCAACATTTAACTTTCAATGCATACATACCAGGATCGGGGAGTCTGTTTCATACAATTATTTCTGCAAACATAATACTTTACCAAAACATTAGGATTGGCCTTACATAAATCAATAGTGTGGAATCAAATCAACTCAGTTATATTATCAAAGGTTAGAAGCCATATCAGAACTAATATCAAAATCATCAATATCACTATATCGAATTTTTTAGACTACGTGACAGGTAGAGCTCTCATAGAAATATCAAGTTATGACTTAATCTATTATCATGCCAAAAGGTTGTCATTTACCAAGCATTTTCAAACCAAAATTAATCAATTCATTCTGATGATCATAACATAAATCATTTCTCTCACTACATGCAAATGCATACACCAAGGATAAGTCATGCAGGTTCCATCCATTTGTTGTGATATCAATTCATATTGAATCACAACTATTTATACTTCAACCGTTATGCTAAGGACAATGAGGCCAATGAAAAATCATTATCGAATACCAATATTAGTCATTGAAAGTACTATGCCCACATAGAATTATTATCAATGAAAATCATCAGTCATCAAGTACTAAATAAGATCAAAACTATAACTTGTCATCGCCGTGAATTCAAATAATCCATAAGCCAAAACATAACTATGAACCATCAAACATCATGTCAAAGTCCTAAAACATCATCATTATCTCAAGCAAATAGGTAAAATCATGTCAAACCCATGTAATTGTTATCATATATTGTCATACACTAGCCTCAATGGTTAAATCATAATAACATATTGATATGCATATCTCGGTCACTTGCAAACATAAGTTTATTCAATATATTCACATTATAGTAAGGCAAAAATCTCAACTTCCCTGCTCATAGAATGTAACATCCCTGGTGAAAAGTTCATGTAATAAAAGTTAATAAATGAAAAATAAGATCGTGGGTAAGGGAAACTTATTCCAAGCAAAATGTTGGGCAAAGATATCCTAGTGGGTATCACTGTATGTGTGTTTTGGCTACAGAAATTGGCAAAGGCTAAGGAAAAGGCATTAAAAGGAAAAAAGGAATTTTTGGCACATTTATTTATGAAAATAAAGGATATTAGGAGAAAAGTAAGGTGGAAGGTCACAAGTTGCATGTGAGGAGAAAATTGAAGGAAAATAATGGAAAATGAAGAAAATAGAGGTGTAATTAATAAAAAGGCTTATGAGGATCAGTTGGAAAGCTTACTCAGTGTAATCTATTGGTTCAAGCTTAGTCAAAATTAATATCTTGGTCAACTTAAGGTTGGAGCTCTCTCATTATTCTCTCTCTCTTTGACTCTTGGTCACTTATGGTTTTCTTGGATCACTCTAGCTCTAGATCATGGAAGGAAAAGCAGGCAAAGTGAAAGGAAGGAAAGTAAAGATCAAGGAAGGAAAAGCGGGGTCAAGTAGCTTCAACGGGAATACTTACAAGTAACCTTTTGCATGTGTGATTTCCTATATGGTTTGGACATGTGTGGCTTTTCATGTTGGTGTATGGTTCTCTTGCTCTCGGTGGCATGGTTTTTTCAGGTTAATATAGTTGTTTTCAAAATAGCGTTTCCTTTTTCTGGATGGCATGGTGTTTGGATGTTTATTTCAGTTTTTGAGCTTTGGTTTGTCGGATGGATTTTGAAATATGGGGTAGAGGTGGTCTGAAGTTTCAATTCCAAAGGCCTAGGAATCCCTTGACTGATTTTGGTGAGATACATGGTAAATCCTAAGGGAGTAGTCTCAGTTTAGGGCCCAGTGCTCGGGGTTTGGATTACAATAAAGCCTAAGAGACTGGTCTTAGTCTAGGGCACAATGATTCGGGATTGGATTGGAGTAAAGCCTCAGAGACAAGGAGATGAAAAATTCCTCAACGATAGCGATGGATTCCTGATGGCAATCCAAGTTCATATTGGGTGTCATCAGAGCGCCAGTTTTAGTGTGATCATGGTTTGATGAGGGTGGAGGTGGTTTAACCTCTGGATTCCCTTGGATGTTCATGGTTTGATTTTCCTATGAGATCCAACATTCATGCTTGGAATATGGCACGAGGGTGATTGGATGAAAGTGATATTTAGTTTAGCCATTTCTATGGTCAAGTGTTACATGGAAGTCTTGAATGAGGTCAGATTTTCCTAGGATTAATACAAGCTAAGTTCTCTTACTTTTACACTTGTTTATATGTCGATTTAATGGTTGTCATATCTCTGATATTTACATGGTTTTATGTTGGTTATAAGCATGGTTGTATGACTGGTTCATGTCATAGTTATTTCATATATTTACTTGTAATTATCAAATAGATGGATGCAATACCTAATTGATGATACAATATCTCAATGGAGAAGGTGGTGATCATTCCAGTTAAGTTTCATAATTTATTTCAGTGATTTATGATTTGTATTGTATCCTAGACCTATAGGTTCCATTGATGCCAATCGTTTGAGAGAATGTCAGTCCCAATTGGGGATGCTCGGGCCTAGTCCTGAGTTTTATTTTTTCTTTGTTTATATTGTCATCATGTCTTTGATGGATACTAAAGATTATAACAAGTTCTAGGTAAAGGCCAAGTTTCTAGGCCAAAAAAGTGGCTCAAATCTTAGGTACATTGGCACAGGTCTGCTAAAAAGAGTCAAGGGACGTTGGCACATAGGCCTGTTAAAGTGACTTTGGCTTCTAGTCATTGTTTTTCCTATAGCTTGAGAGTGACTAGGGATTAACAGGCTTAAATAAGAAATAGAACTCAGGGACAGGATGTCTGAGTTGCTAACATGTCTTGTGAGAGTTTTTTTCTTGATGTGGAGGGATTTATTTAAGGTGTTACATAGATTTCACTTCCTTAAGGTCATCAAGGAAGTTGAATCCCTTGTAGTAGCCTCTTTAGTCACATGTTTACCCCAGCTGGTGAGTTGCTTGGGTAGACTTGGGAGGATGTGATGTTACATATTGGTATCAGAGAAGGGTTCAACACTCGAACTAGATGGGAGATGTGTGTTGGTCATTCATGCATGTCAGTTTCATGTGTGTATCTAACTCTTGCATTTTGTGTGCTTGTTTCATTTCAATGATGTAGATCATATTTTTAGTCGTTATGAGGAACTTGATGTTGATTTTAGTGGAATGCATCATCATGTGATTAAACGCAGCTTGATTACATCCTTGTATGGTAGGTTGCATTCTTGTATGTTTGATTACTGTATCTATCTTGTAGGTTGGTTATAAGAATTGATCGCTTATGCCCGACTACATGTGTTCATGTGTATGCGTAGTTGATTAGGCATTACTTATGCATGTTGATGGTTGCATATGGAAATGTGTACAATGGATTAATGGTGGTTGTTGTGCATGAGGTCATCGTCTGTGAAGTTGATATGGTCATGCATTGATGACTGGACTCTAGCTAGAATGATGTGAATATGGTTTGGTACTTATGTGTTATATGTTTGCATGTAGTTGTCATGTAGGTATGGTATTCGTTATAGTTGTGCTTGAATAGTAGAAAAAACATGCCTTGTGATGTCATGGTATGAAATTTAGGTCATCAAGGTCATATTCGTATGTTATGATGCTAATGTGTTAGTTGAGATAGGAGATGCAGATCATCATAATGAGGTTGCACTATTAGAGTTTGGGGGTAAGAGCATATCGTCATACATGTATTGTGTGTTGTCATGTAGGTATGTAAGTTAAGGATTATTATATGCATTAGGTTTATGTACATGTCTTTTGATGTTATGATTATATTCATGATAGATGTTAATTGATTAGTGTAGTTATATGCACGTGTCAGATAGTCAAGAATGATAGTACACTGTAGTTGTATGCATTGCTATTATTGTTTTATATTAAATAACCTGATGATTATGTTATATATTATTGATGAAGTATCATATAGGTTAACTTGGTGTTGCTAAATAATAGTTAGCTTGATTATTAAGGTTATAAAATTTTTATCTTGATTTTATATGTATCATGCTAAATTGGATTGGCCTATGCAGATTGTTAGGGTTACAATATTCTGGTATGAGTCAACTTATCATATTGCATTGTGTGGTACTAATCTAGACCGATCATACATATGTGATTTCTATGCATAAATGATAATTTTTTATTTGTTAGGATGTGAACATGTGTTGTCTTGATGCGCCCTAACCCAATTTCAGTGTTGGTCAAACAAACAAATCCCTACACTACTAGCCCTTTCGGCATCAATCCACGAAGCGCGGACCGAAGTCTCACTTGCAGCAGTATGGGGGGATGCAAGAACCAAGTTTCTGCACCCTGAGATGGTCATGATGTTGAATTTATACCTTATTCCCTTACTGCTCGTGGATCGATAAGCCGTTAGGGCTTATCGATGTAATTTCTCTCCCATCTTTCAGGGCCTTCGCGAAGATACCCGACTGTCCTTCGCGCAACCCTAAATGATGATTCAGGCACTTACGCGCCTTTGTAAATATGTTACTATATAAGTTCCCGAATTATCTTAAGTGTTCACCAACTTTATCATACAATTAATATTGTCTTCGTGTAAACATATATTCTTACTTGCGTTCAAATAATAGATAGAAACAGATATATTCGCACATCAAATTAGCATTATAATGTAACCCAGAACTTAACATAATATAATTGCATGACATAACCAGAGGTAAAATACTAATTTCAGAATACTCCTCTTTATTGATGATTCAGGTTTCCAATACAGACTCTATCCGCCCTGCGCACACAGCTGTAGGGGTTTGCACACTCAGCTCTAGAATTCTACACTAGGTCTCTGCGCACTCAGCTACAAAGCCTCTGCCTATGCTAAGACTCTCACTCTTATCTTTTCATAGACTCCTCAATGACTCCAACTTACTTTGAACTACAAAAAGACTCTTCTAACACTTCTTTTTATACAATCCCATGGTCTGTGGACCATGGGTAGATCCTCTACAACTGACATGAATTTTACAAAAGAAGGCTGAAAAATCCTTAGTGACTCTTTACATCTTCATGGTCTGCAACCACAAAATGCAAAGACTTTAAATTATTTATACAAAATTTGGACTTTCTACCCCAAAACATAGGCTTTTAGCCCAAAAATGGCTCTTAGGGGAACCCGTTCCCAACAGGCCCCCAACACAAACATGGTGACTCACCCTCATGTCACTCTGCTGGGGCTTAGATCTTGTCATGAAGACCTCCCATCTAGACTTGGAAAACTTCTACCTCAACAATGCACTTTGTTTTCACATGCTTCATCTCCTCGACCAATTGCTCTGTCGCTTGCCCTGCACTGTCTGACAAAATCTTCTGTTGCGTCTCCTACAAACTAGCCAACCTGCCTTCAATAGTGTTCACAATCAAGTAGACTTCATCCAACCAAGGCTTCAAGCGAGCCTTCAGAAAAAATTCCTTGTGCTGAGCTACAGATACCTTCTCTTTCAATGCCTTGGCCTCCTGCAGCTTAGTTAACCTCTGTGTGATGGCGATAGTGCACGCTATCGTTTTGACATCATCGTAGCACTGTTGCATCTCCTGCACTTCTGTTTCCAACGTTGTACAGTAGGATCTTCTTACAGGCAGGTGAATACCTTGAGCGACTACTCGAAGAGTGTGGTACAATCCTTCACTGCACTCTCTACTGTTGCTACCGTGTCTTTCATAGCGGTCTCGCGTTTCTCTTTAATCTCTGGTAGATTTGAAGGTTGGGCCTTCATTGTAACTCTACAATTTTTAGGTTTAGCTCCAACTGAATCTTTGCCAATTTATTTCATGCATCACTCACTCTAGTAGTGGGTTTCAGAACCCTCACATCTACTAGCTTAGCTTTGGGAATGCCCAGCTCCGAGACAATCCTACACCCCTCAGCCATGAATTTGTGAAGTGCCTCATTGGGAAGCGCGACCAAGTTGAGTCCAACTCTCTTGAGGGAACTGAGAGCAGGACTTTTAGCTTTAGTCTCTATTGTCAGTGCTCCATCCAGTAGCACTATTTCCCGGGAATCCCTTGCATACAACATCCCTTCAGCTTCTGAGGTGCCATGAGCCAAAGTAGTTGATGATGGGCCTCTAAATTAGACATAAATTAAGGCCCATGCCTCTAATTTAAAGTAGAAATTAAGGCCTATGACCATCCTTCAGCACACTAAACCTCTCTTTTTTTCATTAGATAATGTATTTTTAACATTAATATATTCAATAGGAAGGTTTATGAATAATTGAATATTTGTGCATAATATTATTTATTTTTTATGGAATATTATGAGAATATTGGGCAAATTATGAATAGTTGGAGGAGAAGATAATTTAGGGATTTGTTCCCTACTAATAGAAAATCAATAATAAATAATAATTCAATAATGTATCTGTAGGTTTTAACCTCATATGGAAATTACATGCATACGAATTCTAAAACACAGAAAATATACAATGCGAGAGCATAACACATAAAACACATATACTCAGAGATTTTCCCCTGGATCCCAAAACCGAGACTACCAGCTTGATTTCTCATTATTCTCGTTTCAATGTTACAATACATATTTATACATTCCTAAGCATCCAATACCATGGACTGAAAACCATTGCATCCTAAACCATGTGCTAAAAATCATGCACAATAGCATAGATAGGTCCGCCCAACCTAATATAGTGTTAAAAAACATAATTTTCTGGGGTGCTACCCCAGACCCCATAGAGTGGGGTTACATGCACCCCTCAAACCCCTTGTGACCCCCCCCCCCCCCATGCAATCATTGCAATGAACGGGGGGCTCCACCCCCCTTCTAATCCCCCGGTTATCTACGTGGTCTAGTCATGGAAAGAATATAACACAACCCAACAATATTATGGAATTATGGCACAAATTGTGGAACTAGAGTGATCCACTAATCAAGGGATTTCAGTGGGGAAAGCTTCCTCCATCCATGGGGAATTATTCTTAATAATGTTTTATAAGTACCAAGTAAAATTTTCCTCTAGGGAATGATTGAGAAAATCTAAGAATGTGTTCCCTGCCATTTAATGCAAATTCCTAGTTTTGGGGACTAGATCCATTAATCAAGTGATTTTGGTGAGAAAAGCTTCCTTCGTTCATGGGGAATGATTCCTAATCATTTTTTATAATTACCAAGTTGAATTTTCCTCTGGGGTGAGATTTTTCATTAGTGTTATTGTGGAGAGAGCTTGTATTCTTACAGCTCCATTGTATTCTCTTGCAGGGATGTAATTATATTGATGAAAATAATGAAGATTGGTGTCATTTTTAGCTTATATATCTTGTTCTCCTCCATATTTCTTTGTGTTTCCTTGGGATTGACCATCCCAGGAACCTCAAAGCCCTTTTGTATCATTTTATTTCCTTCTTTTCATTGCTTATTCACATGCATCTCTAGTTTTTATTTCTTTCTATTTCTGCTTTTAGTATTAATGATTTCCTGTTGTAGGATTGAGTCAAATGGTTGATGTAAGGTATCTTTTGGGATCAGAAGCATTATTTCATCCTTGGAAAATATTTGGAATTTCATAATAATCATTAAGTTGCTTGGATTAGTCTTCTTACTTCCAAATCTAGATTGTTGGACCTCCTTTTTAGCAAAGAACAATAAAATGTTGCTATTTTTTAGAGTATGATAACGAGTTTCAATCGAATTGATTCTAGTATTATTAGATCAAAAAAAAAAAAATCTATTTCATAACAAAAATTACCTCACTACATTTTCACTTTATTAGGTTAGGAATTTTTTAAATTTACTAGCTCACTAGTTCTCGAATTTCTAGATTTTCGACTAGTAATGTTTTTATATTTTTTTGCATGGGTTAGCAAAGGAATTTTTAAGTGATTCCACTTGGAATGGGGACCTAAGACATCCTAGTTAATAAAAAAAATTGTCCCATCCGATTTGGATTTGATTTTCTTGGTCATTCGATGAATTATAGTAAATCTATAAATCCTGTAGGAAATCAGGGCATCTTATAGCAAATCACTATACCATCCTGTATGAAAGCCTGTTTTGAGGCTGAATTGAGGAAAAAGCATCTAAGAAGTTAGCAAAGGGTCCCTACTTTTCTAACAAACCTTATGAGCATTCACCATCATCTCCAAGCCGCCTGCCACATCACCAAAAGAGATTAGCTTTCACACTCTCACGTGAAAAAAGACAAAGAGAAAAACAAATTTATTTTATTCATTTATATGTACAGTAGTAGAAGGTTTGATGGTTTGAATCTGCATGCTTAGGATAGTAGGATTACATAGATGTTAACTTAGAATTCTTTTGAAGTAAAGACTCTTAGGAATTAGTTAGAAAATGGTGTGTTTTAACATTTGATTTCATTCTCTTTTCATGTACTTTCTTTCTTGCAATAGGTTAAGGTTCCATTTCAAACATTTCATTTTCTGCAATTAGTTTAGGATTTGACTTCAGTACATGCACTCCATTACATCATGACAACAAAGGAAGGAGACATTGCATGTTGCATATATAGTGCCAATACCTCTTAAGTTTGTATGAACCCCGGGTTGATAATTAAAGTTGGTAGGCTTGGGAGTTGCAACATTCTTGTTGCAATACTGAGGCTCATCACTTTTTGGTGCCGTTGCCGGGGAGGTGTCAAAGTATGCATTGTTTTCTTCCCTAGTTTATTCCTGTCTTTCCTCTTTTTTCAAAAACAAAACATTTTCACTAGACATATTTAATTTCAAAAGTATAAAATTGCATTGCATTACAGTTTTCATTCAATCATAAAAACAAAAACAAAATTTCTCCTACACCAACCCACCCCCCCATTTGATCACATGGTGCATTAAGAGCCATATCACCATTCACTTTTGCAGGTAGAAGAAGAAGATGGAAAATAATGTAGAATAAATGGAGGGAGATGATGACAATGAGAAAGATCCTCTCAGATTTCCTGTTCAAGATACTAATGGTAGTGTGCACACGAAGAACATCCCTCCATCTTTTCTTCCAAAATTTCATGGTCTAAGGTCAGAGGATCCGGAAACTTTTGTCTTTGAATTTGAAATTGTTTTTAGATTTTATGGTTACTTATTAAAAACTCGAAAACTGAGATTGTTTGCAGAAACTTTGAAGGATAGAGATCTTAAATGGTTCATGAGTTTCAGGACTATTTCAATAAGATCATGGAATGATATGAAGAAGATATTCATAGAAAAATATAAAGATCATGATCTTAAAGAAGAAATCTTTAGAATGACACAAATAGAATATGGGAGTCTAGAGGATCTAACAGAGAGGTTCATGTATAATATTAAGAGGGGAAAGCTACATCATTTAGGATACGACACACTAAAAACCCTCTAACTTAGAAGAATTAGGGATGAATGGATTGATATCCTTAATATCATGAGGAGAGGTGATGTATATCAATTATTATTTGAGGAAATTTGTGAAACATGCAAACACATATCAAGAGGAAAAGCATGATTAGGTAAATCAGAATCAAGATCGGAAAGTCAAGCTAAACTTGGAAATTTTTTTGATGACTTTAAAACAGAAATTCTTAGCAATCTAAAAAAACAAGTAGAAATGTTAAGAATACAAAATGAGCAAAAAGAAGATGTTTGTGTTGTCCGTGTAGGATCACATGATGTTAAATGTTGCTCCTCATTGCCAAGGTTGAAGGAAGTTCACCAGGAGGACAATGGAGAAAGTTGATTTCCAATGCAACAATGTTATGTAGCTCCAAGAGGACAATGGCAGCCTATTTAGCTTAATATGATGGAAGAGCCTAATTCACAATTTCAAGCTTATGCACATCCACCTAAAAGTAATTGGAACACACCTTTTCCTTGGCAACATTGGCCATCTTGACCCAAGAAACAATCTTGGAAACAAGGTTGGAAAGGAACTTATGGGACCCATCCATAATATCCTCAATATATTCCTCAATATCCTCCATGCCAAACTCCATTTTATCTTTACCATTCACCTCCACCACAACCACAACCCCATCCACATCCATCTCAAATCTACACTCCCACTCAACTACCTGTACCAACACTCCCAAAGCCATATGTTGAAGTAGCTCATCACACTTACAATGCGGAGGTACAACACTTTCAAACGTCTCCTCTTGAGATCAATGGTATACACCATAGCTTAGGAAGAGTATTGCCAAAAATATATCATCTTGATATCATTGAGGGACCAAATCCAAAAGAAGAAGATTCAAATAACAACACCACAGAACCATGGGTTGCGATTGATGAAGAGCAGACATCAAAATCAGAGATCGAGAGAAGTCCATCATTGTTACCATCAAATCCTCCATGTATTCAAGAGAAAAATCCACAAAAAGAGGAAGATTTTAAGGTCATGGTAGAACAAGACATGAAGAATGATCCAAATCAGCAAGTGGACCAGGGGCAGCACAACTATATTGAAATATCGTTCCAGATAGTCATTAAGTTACAACAATACCCTCTTCTTCAATTCTGCTTGATATCATCAAAGTCAAATCATTTGATATCTCAAATTAAGGTAAACGTGAAAGCATACATCTCAAGCCTACACATCAGTTTTTTTGTCATCTTGATGTGCACATGGCTCCATTGGAAGTATTCTTATACTTGAAAGTGATTTTGTTTTTCAAGTATTGTAGGGTAAAAAAAATAGAAAGAATAATAAAAAAAATAAAAAATAAGAGAGAAAAATAAAAATCTCAGGTGAAAACCTCCTTTGAGGTGCCTCAGATTGGCTCATTGATTGAAAACCTCCATGAGGCAGTCAATGGGTTGGGAAAAAAGAAAAAAAGAGAAAAAAGAAACGATTGTAGGTGAAAACCTCCTTTGAGGCACGTAGGCAGACCTACTAGTTGAAAACCTCATTGAGGCAGCTAGTAGGCCTAGAAGAAAAAAGAGAAAAATAAAGAAATAAATCCTTGCTCCATGCCTCTCATTGATAAATGCATGTACTCTCCAACATCTACAAGAAACAAGAACAAGTTGGTACCAAAAGGAAATTTGGTCAAGCCTACTGAAAAGAAGTCAAATTTAGACTTTCTCCTCCTTTGTTCAAATTCTCCAACAAGGCCAAGGCCATGCCAATTGATCACCCTCATCTATTTTCACCATCCACCCATCATTCTCAAGCTCCTACCACTCATTTTCCTTGTTGTCCTAAAAAACTATAGGATGCTCTTTTTTACTACAGAATATAAAAATACAGAGAATAAATTTATTTTTTCCATAACTTGAAAACCATGCATCCATTTGGCAAGATATTTCAAGAGGCGATGCATATGGATGATGGTAACATGCTCAAGAAATTTCAACAAATTCTAGTACACGGTTTCCAAGAAATTGGACTCCATCACCTTCAACCATTTTTACATTTTCTCAATATATGTGCATCCATTTAAGAGGTTACTTCATGGGGAGAAGCATATGGATGATCGTAACATGACCAAGCAATTTCAGAAAATTCTAGTGCACAGTTTCCAAGAAATTGACCTCCATCACCTTCAACCATTTTTAGTTTTTCTCAAGATACGTTCATCCATTGACCAAAATTCTTCTATGGCGAGGTGCATAATGAGGATGGAAACATGCTAAAATAGTTTCAGCTTAATCTAGTCTATCATTTAGGAGATATGGAAAAAACAAGTCGTTGTCATTTAAACCTATACGATACAAAACAACACCTACGGGATTGGCAGTGAACAGTTTCAAAGGAGATCTAGAGGTCAAAGAATCTCCTCCAGAGCTTAGCAAAAGCATCAGAATCATCAACATCACCATCCAACACCTGCACATCAACGTCAAATTAGCAATAGCATGCATGTCTCTCCAAAAAACATCAGGTAGGTACAAGTATGCAATATTCACCTGCTTTTCCACCTGACTACTATGCGACAACGCACATTGCCTTGGCCTTGCCATCTGCATCCTTCCTCCTCTTCACAGCCAGTTGTTCAATCTTCAGCTTGGATTCTTCCTTCTTCTGGTGCGCAATGGACTTGCTAGATACCTTTTTCAAGTCTGTGGCCTTGTTCCAATCTGCCAGCCAGTGGTCTAAGACTCCTGCAATTACATCAACTGTGGTGAAGTATGGCAGGTCATGCCACTTCTGCACAAGGTCCTTATGTTCCTATATTGAGACGTGGTGGAATTCAACTTTGAATTCCACGTACTCCTACAACTTCTCAAAATTTGTAGGTGTCAGTCGCGGCTTGCATTCATGGCCGTATGGATGCTCATCCCCATCAAGGTCCAAAAATATCTTGTTGTCCTTTATCCGCTAAGGATCCTTCGTCACCCGCAACAAAGTGAGCTCTGCTGCCTTTGGTGGGTCCAATGTGACCAAAGGAAACTAGCTATGTTTAGGTACCTCCCACGTAACCATCACTATGAGCATCAATAGCCATGCATAGTAGAAAGTCTTACTATGAGCTTGTGCCTCGCAGCAGTTCACGAGGAACTCACCGTAGAGGTAGCGCACCCAGTTAAATTGAATGCCCTCCACACATGGGGCCTTGAGATATATCATTGGTGCAAGCACTTCATCTGCGCAACACTTCCATACAACCTTCACTACTAATATTTGCGTCGTCACTTTGACCGTGGGGTCAAAGATACTCGAAATGGTGTAGCCGCGTGACTTCTTCACGAGCTTGAATTTTTCCTTCATCACCTCAACCTGTGCATGCTTGCCAACCTTTTCACCAAATTCCATGGCCAGATTTTCTCCTGTGTACAAAAACAGCGTGATCATATGGATCATCATGTCAGTGATGGGTATCGGCTCCTCCAACCACAGACACCCATTGTGCACCAAGCACATCAGTTGCTTGATCATTACCATCATGATATGTGAACAGTTGTAATGCAGAACCCATAGCAGGTTTAGCATGCCTGCCTTGTCCATGCCTTTCAGCCATTTCCTCAGCTAAAAATCGGTCACTCCAGTATTTTTGTGGAAGGTACGGTGCATAAATTGGTTTGTCGCTAAATGAGGGAAGTACTCTGTGTTAGCTAAGTCCTAGTTCTCCAACTTCAAAAGGGGGACACGCCACAAGGGTAGTCCCTCAAAGACAATTTGGTCCAGCAGGAGGGGTGTGTGCCTTACTCTCATTAATATATTTGGGAACCTTCATCTTGCCCCTGCCTGGAGGAATGTATTCAGGCAGCATAGATATGGGGTTCAACCCCTCAATTTCAACATCCTGTATTTCCACTGCAGTATCCTCATCATCCATGGCGATTTCTTGGACCTCTTCTTCCGGCTCTAGGTCAACCATTTTGGACTTTTCTTACATGGTGGGTTTTCCCGGTTGTGGGTGCTTCCTGGGTGATGCACGCACTAGTGATTGCATTTTCTACTTGTCCTTCATCAGTTTTGGACCCTATTGGGTCAGCGTATGCCTTGGCGTAGGTGTCGTGGGGGATTTAGACACTTCTGCTGGTACTTCCACAGGGGCAACTTCTAGGGAAACTCCCTTTGTTGCCATAGCTACCTTTGGAACAGCTCCCTCGAATGCCACTACTTTAGTGCTCATAGCTTTTGCGGGCGTCGACATGATGCTATGCAACAACTCCTTTGTCTCCTTTGGCAATGTCTCAAATACTGAAATTTCTATGAAAACTTCAAAACTTTCATGGTTCAAGTGCACATGAGAGCTCAACACCTCAATTCTCAAAATGCCAAGTGTTTTTTGCTAGGCAACCCTTTATAATTTATAAACATTTTCAAACTCAAATCCAACCATTCCCCACATAATCAATTCATTAATGTTAGATTGGAAGCAGATTTTCAAAGATCTGGTCCATAAATTCTGACCCAAATGTCACCCCCTCGCTCCATTTTCCTATTTTATCATCGTCAAATCATGAACATTGACTTTAACAGTCACTTTCTGGCTATCCTACTTAGGTTTTCCTTTGGTAGTGCATCTCCCAGTGTGCTTCTATGGGTTCTATGACATTTCTTCATTTTGTGTAGTTCCCCAATCACATAGCTCTCCAACATGGGTAGTATAGTTTATAGTCCCATGCTTCCTTTCAGCTGCTTGGAGCACTAAAACTATGCTTCCCTCATATAGTCATCTAGCTGGATCACCGATGTATGGCTTCAATCGGCTTCCATTCACCTTACCTGGGAAGGGTTCTCCATTCAATTTGACCAGATGAACTGCTCCACCATCGGTAATCTCCATGATGACATACAGCCCCAATGAGTGCATCCTATATTTCCCTTGGAATTTATGAAATTTGTTGTCATATAAGAAGCAGGGATCATTAAACTTGAAGATGTGTAGTTTGATGTGCTGATTGTGCCATGCCATTTCGTGCTCCTTTTTAACTTGTTGATGAAATCTGGCTAGAAATCAGTCCTCCTCAAGCTTCACTAGCTACGTGAGCCTCTCTTCTAGGGCTCCACAATCCACCATTCCTATGAGTGCCACTATGCATAGACTAGGTACAATGTATTCCATTCACATCACATCTTCTACGCCATACAAGAGTCTAAAAGGCGTTTGTACAGTTAGCTTCTTGTAAGTCGTTTTATAGGCCCATAGAACCACAGGTACATGCACATCTGTTATAGACATTTTTGGGCACTGCAACCCCAATCATAAATGTCCATAAACCAAGGGCTCTTAAGTCCCTAAAAGTGTTGTTCTAACCCCTAAAAGAACAAGGTCAACTGATTACAGCATCTCCCAGAAGTTCTCCACGAAAAACTACTCAAAACTGGTCAAAATTTGACCATCTCACCTGCTCCATGGCTAAAGTGCACTGCATCCCACCTAAATGCACCTGGTAGGTGCGATGCATCTTGAAAAGTCCTTCTATGGAGTGCGATGGGCGAGAGTGGACAAATGGCAGGGTCAATCTGCAAGGTGGAGGATCATGGAATATTCCAGAAACTTCTCCTATGACACTTGCCTCTCTGCATTCGCCCAGGGATGAGTAATAGATCATCAATATCCAAGTGGAATCAAGAACTATCAGAGAGAGGACACTAATCAAATCTCAAAAGCTGACTCACCCCCTTGCAAACATCTATATATGGATCCCTCATCCCAGAGATCCAGAGGCTGGAATTTTGTATCTTTTAAGGAAGTGTTGCTGGTTTCTTAGTGTAACATCATAGTGTTGGGTGATCTAAGCTTTTCATGAGGTGAAGAAGGGATTTCTTGCTAAGAGGATGATGCTGGGTCAGAACAATTGGTTGTAATCCTCTTTGCTATTCTTGATTATCAATAAATTTATTCAAGTTTTCCTCCACATTCTTGTATGATTGATGACATGTGTATTTGTGTGGTCAATATATATCTGGTCCTATATCGTTTATGATAGTAGATCTCTGTTCTTGAATAGTGTTCTGTTGCTTTGATTCTACAGGTTCTCTTTGAAGCTGGGTAGATGAGGAAGTGAGTGGCAAAGATCTATCAGAAGGGAGAGGAATCAAGCAGGGAACCACGCGCAAGACAAAGGTTGGTCTCCTTCTTTCCCCTCTTATCTACTTCTCATAAAGGAAAACGAAAGTGGTTTTAGTTTGTTTGTTTCTAAGGTAGCTACCAGCCTTAGTGGGACTAGCAGATCCGCATAGACATTTCCTGATAACAAAATGGCAACTCCACTGGGGAGTGAATAGATTGTTTGTTTGTCTATATTTTTTTGCTTTATAAACTTACAGACAGAGCCCGAAGTCAAGCCAGCTAGCCTTCGAACTGCATTTGCTATGCAAGTGCAAAGTAGATCAATGCTGCTTCAGTCTATCTCCAGGTTTTGTTTATGAGCTGAACCATTGATTTACAAGCTCTCTAAGTGCCCTTGTGGTGGCTCTAGTAACCTCCTTAGATCTACCCGTGTGATTGATTTACTGATTACCACTTGCTCGCCCTAAATCCCTGAACTGAGCTTCAAACTGTTACCTGGAACCCAGTTGAAGTCTCGTCCCTGGATCATCACACTGTCTCTTCTCTGGAATCTGGATGCATCACACTTCCCGAGTGTGGTAGGTGCGCTGCATCTCACTTTCCCTGTGTTACAGGTGCGCTGATCAGACTGGACCTCTTCTGCTCTTAGATTTTGATTTCTGTGTTCACTCTTTTCAGCTTTATTTAGGATTTTTGCTGTCTGTAGTCAGTATACCTCTGTTGAAACCCCCTTTCTTGCCATTCTTACGCCTCTATTGTGCAAATAACTGTAATTTTTTTATGTATTTTGAGCCATTTTCAGTTCTCTTTTACAAAGAAGTATCGTAATCGAACTATCACTTCTTGATTTGAAAGTGTCACAACTCTCATTTTCAGTCATAGAAGAGAATCTGATTGTTCTTGATATTGACTACACTGTTACTCTTGTATTTGATTTGAGTTAATAGTTTTTCAAATGTCGAAAGCAAGTTTTCAATTCCAAATAACAAAGTGTCGTCATTGTCTTCATTTTGTCTTGAAATGAAACTTGTTAGTAATGTCGCTTTGAAAAAATAATTCAGATTTGTGCTTAGCTTTCTTTTTATCATTCACACATTAAAAAGGCTGAAAATAAATACATGCATGTGCATTTGCATGTAGATTGTTTGTTGGTTTGATTTAGGACAGTGCATATAGTGTGTGCTCTCTGCTCTATGTTGAAATAATATCATCTCTCTTTCCTTAGTAGCTAGGATTTTCATTGCAAAAAGAAGATTAAACGATTGTTTATCTTCTTAGATTGCATTTTAGGAAATTATATATCTACATCATGCGGTGAACCTGAAAGGAAAATTTCTTAAGCAAGATCAACTGTAAAATAATTTTAATGAATCTAAAAATGCTTTGGAACATAACGCACAACATTTAGAAGTCTAGGCTAGAGACGTATTCCGGCGTCGTAAAGTCTAGTAACTGTTGTTTTCATTGTTGGTTGGGTGATTCCTCCACTTTGAGACGATAAGTGCTACTACAGACTTGTGCTCCCATGTACCGTTGAGTATATATTGGGAGACCACAATAGGCTTTATCCTTTATCCATAGGAAGCCGTGTCTGCCACCCTATCGATCACAATGCACTGAACATAGTATTCGAGAAGATTGACTGTCGTACCGTAAAAAGTATTCTACAATTTTGCGATTGGTTTGGTAATCCCTCCGTCTAGATTTCCAGAGTAGTCTATTTCGTTCCTTTTTAGACTCCTTAAAGGAAAAGGTCCATCTGAGCACTTGTCACTTCAGGCTCATTAAAAATCAAAGGTGACTAGAGTCATCTTTTGTTTTTTCTCGACTCTTAAAAATTGAAAAAACAAGTTGTGTCAAAGCGTCTAAAATTTATTTTAATCGGAATAATCATCACCTTTCCTATGTCGATCTTAGGTTGAGAAAAATGGATTCCACCAACCAAGGAGTTCCCCTTGGAGGAAATCCTAGTCCTTTCTCCTCTTGGGGAGATGTTGATGCACTCCATATGGCCACATTGTCACTTCCAGGATTGACAATCGGCTTGCCCGTATGGCGCGTCTCAACCTCTGTTGTTCAGAACACCGTGATTCCTGAACAATAGAGTCAGCAACTAAACGATACCAAAGTTACCCCCCAACCTTCTACTTCATCCAATTCTACCTCTCCTCCTTCCTCTTCGCTTGATAAAGCTGGTAAAGCCAAAAATCAAGTAACTGAGAAGAAGAATGAGAAGAAGAAGAAAGAGAAGAAAAAGAAGGAGCCAAAGGCGAAAAGGGGCAACCAGGCATCTTCTGACGAAAATCCACACACTGCACCGTCTAGGCCTAAATCGCCATGTGTCATTTTCAAAGGAGACCACTATCATCGAGATTGTCCTTGCATCCCTCGGATCTTAAGGGACTGGTCTCCTTGTTTGCACAATCCAGTGTCATCAACCTCTGATGATCATGTTGAAGATACACCTTCAACCAGTGAAAGTGAAGCCCCTGGACAAAAAGGAAAATGTAAATTTCCTTGTAAACTGTGTGAAGGCGATCACGCCGTCCACAATTGTTCCTTCTTAGATGAGGCTAAAATAGTTTTGGACGACTGTCGGGTATCACCATTACGGCTTCCTCCTGGATATAAGAAGCTCTTTCAGAGTCCGTCACTAGTTGAAAATCTGGCTGACACGCCATTGTGGTCGGCCAAAGCATCTATCATTGAGGATAAACCATCTGAATCCATACCAGAGGAAAGTCAAAAGGTCGAGATGGTAGTTGACGAGGTCTTGCCTTAAAAGGATCCATCTTCAGATGATACAATCCCCAAAGAGAACAAGAACGACACCGTCCAAATTCTCTTCGTAAGCACAGACTCCGATGAACATGGGAGTAGTCTACCCGTTCCTTTACTGTAGGAAGGAAGTTCGTCAGAGTCGTATCCGACCGTCTATTCAGTCCCACCTCCAAGCAACCTAGTTTTTTCCTTCGATTGGAATCTACTAGGAAGACCCCGCTTACCGGCTAGTGTACCATTTTGAATCATTGCTCAAATATATAGAATGGTCATGACTAGTACCATCATAGATGAAGGGGCTTCTGTGAGTATCCTTTCCTCAACTACTTGGAAAGCGCTTGGTTCGCCATCGCTTTTGCATGAAATGAGAAATCTAACAGGCTTTGACAAAGGAAACAATCGACCGTTAGGGATCCTTCCCAATGTGCTGATAACATTGAGAAGGAAAATCGTTCACATGAACGTAATGAGAAGGAAAACCGTTCACATGAACGTAATGGTAGTCCAAAGACCCCTCGATTATAATCTACTCCTTGGATACGACTATATTTATTACATGGGAGCCATTGTCTCCTCACTCTTTAGAGTAATGTGTTTTCCGCATGAAGGAAGAGTGGTCAAGCTCATAGACCAGCTTTCATTCCCCGATTCGCACATAGAAAATAGTCATATACCATCCCTAAATGGTCTTTTCACGTAGGGAATGTCTCATCAATCCCCAGTCCATCCTCTAGATGAGCGCAAGTGATTCGGAGGGCATGATTGAAACCCAGGGGGCATGCACCCTGGCCTGTTTCGATAGGAAAACCTTGGGTATAGGGTAGGTTTCCACGAAGGATATATGACTAGCTGATAAACCCATCCATTTATGAAAATGGGGTTAGACTAGAATAAGGTACCTCTGTTAATGGTATGCCTTTCCCGTTAAAACAACTTTTTTGTCTGCAAATTGAGGGGTAACTTGGAAACTCTACTTCGCTATACCTAGGGGCATGCAAACCTTTGAGCGTGCAAGCAAAGAATTACCATTTATTTTTTAAATTTGTAGGTCCTCTAACCCTTTAAGCTCATAGGGTTGGTCGTTTCCTAATTTGAACAAAGAAAGGATGCGGGGTAAAGCTTTGAAAAAACGCCATGTTATATGAGACATCCTTATTATACAACTGGATCGAGCAGTTTTAACGTGTAATTCAAGCTCATTAAAAAATAAACATAAGCAATGAGAGAATTTTTCCCCAGAGTTTAAGCTCAATAAAAAATGAACCAATTGTCGATAAATAACCATCGTGAATGTATTATCATCAGCCTTTGAAGCCTTGGTCGTTTTCTCATCATCACCTCCACTATATTTTGGCCGATCATTCACCTCCATTTGATTGTTTACCCTTTTTGAGGAACAACTATGAAGAGTGATCCCATTAGCCATCCTTGTGACACTGTCATGATCGGAAAATTCCAAACCTTACTTGGAATTAGCTGCTACCCAAATTTATCACTCATCCCTAAAAAAACGAGTCTCCTTTAAGCTCTTTTCAACTGACTCGTAAAATATGGAAGGATTGTTGAGAGATTGGCCTCTCCAGCTCGTTAAAGTGACTGGAAGTGCTATCCCTCCTTTAGATTTTAATCTTTTTGGACCTGAGGGATTATTACACAAAAAGATCGAGCGCTTGTTTTCTTTGGCTCGTTAAAGGTACCGAAATTTCATCCCTTTGTAGTATTTTATACGTTTTTAGACTAAAGGGATTATATGACGAAAAAGGATTGTTGGAGTTTCCTTTACATCCTTTTTTCATACTCTCTAAAATTGAAAAGTTATGAGTTATCCTTGTTGTTAAACTCGTTAAAACTGAATAGCCACAAACTTGTCTGTACATACAAGAACGAGTTTTCACTATCGCTAGGCTCGTTAAAACGTAGCAATGGGTTTGCCCGAAGGGCAGATTATAGAACAAGCATATGTTATCCTCCTCAAGCTTGAAAAAAATAAAGAGGTACTGGTCAGCGATGAATAGGGAAAAATTGGGAAGAAAACTTGAATAAACTTCATTGGTAGCAAGTCGCTCTTGAATATGACACTTTCACTCTGCATCCAAGTCGGGTTGGGTTGTTCCATTCACTGGTCATATCACCATTGGTCCGTCACACCATCCATATTTGGGGTTAATGCTACCAATCCATCATGTCAGTGTCGCCAATATGTTCAAGAGAAGTCGCTCAGAGAATTCACCTGTGTCTCATCCACTGCAATACATTTACACTCCATTCTTTCATGACTGCCACCCTAAATCTTATGTTGTCAGATTGTTTTCGCCTCCATTATAATCATTTGATCCATTATGTGTCATTGATGTGGGATTCACTAAGGCCCTCCTATGACGAATCACTTCTTGTCGACATCAGCTCATTATCCGAGAAGTCAATCTAGGAACAACCCTTTCAGTACTTTGAAGCTTGCATGCATCAATGGCAAGTTTTTCACTTCCGGCAACAGGTTTACATCAATGGCCTTTGACCGAAAGATTTTGCGTGGTGTTCAACGCCAAGTCCCTTATTCACACTGCGTGAATTGTATTGTATTAACTTGAGGGTCATCACCATTATCAGTGATTCCTCTCGCGCCTGTTAACAACTTATATCATTGGCTGGTAATCAGGCGATGTCTTTCCATGTTCGACTCCAAAACATCTCTCACATGGAACGACTTGTACTTTGAGTGAAGATCAAATGAGATTGAAGACCCCAGATCTAGTTTCATCCATCCAGGCTGCGATATATATTCAGGAAAATAAAGACATCAAATGTACAACATTGCTGCACAGATAATCATCCAATCCGAGGGATGATGGCTCTACCAAAATCATCAGTCTGCACACAGACGATTATCTGTCTTATGTACATGAAAATGAATTTATAAAGCTGAGCATGGGAATGCCCGCCTCAGCTAGATCATGAAAATTTTATGAAGATAATGTGTTGTATTGTATGTTATTACAGGTCACCTTCCAGCTTGAGAAAACTTCGGATCCTCATGATAAAGCTTTTCACCCGACATCAAAAAAGATTAACGACCTCATGCTTTAGGGGGCAATTGTTATAGACATTTTTGGGCACTGCAACCCCAATCATAAATGTCCATAAACCAAGGGCTCTTAAGTCCCTAAAAGTGTTGTTCCAACCCCTAAAAGAACAAGGTCAATCGATTACAGGATCTCCCAGAAGTTCTCCCTAAAATATTACTTAGAACTGATCAAAACTTGACCATCTCACCTGCTCCATGGTCAAAGTGTGTTGCATCCCACCTAAATTCACATAGTAGGTGCAATTCATCTTGAAAACCCCCTCTATGGGGTGCGATGGGTAAGAGTGGACAAATGGCAGGGTCAATCTGCAAGGTGGAGGATCATGGAATCTCCCAGAAACTTCTCCTGTGACACTTGCCTCTCTGCATTCGCCCAGGGATGAGTAAGAGATCATCAATCTCCAAGTGGAATCAAGAACTATCAGAGAGAGGACACTAATCAAATCTCAAAAGCTGACTCACCCCCCTTGCAAACATCTATATATGGATCCCTCATCCTAGAGATCTAGAGGCTATAATTTTGTATCTTGTAAGGAAGTGCTGCTGGTTTCTTAGTGTAACATCATAGTGTTGGGTGATCTAAGCTTTTCATGAGGTGAGGAATGGATTCCTTGCTGAGAGGATGACGCTGGGTCAAAACAATTGGTTGTAATCCTCTTTGCTATTCTTGATTATTAATAAAGCTATTCAAGTTTTCCTCCACATTCTTGTATGATTGATGATATATGCATTTGTGTGGTCAATATATATCTGGTCCTATATTGTTTATGATAGTAGATCTCTGTTCTTGGATAGTGTTATGCTGCTTTGATTCTACAGGTGCTCTTTGAAGCTGGGTAGATGAGGAAGCGAGTAGCAAAGATCTATCAGAAGGGAGAGGAATCAAGCAGGGAACCAAGTGCAAGAGAGAGGTTGGTCTCCTTCTTTCCCCTCTTATCTACTTCTCATAAAGGAAAATGAAAGTAGTTTTAGTTTGTTTGTTTCTAAGGTAGCTACCAGCCTTACTGGGACGAGCACCTCTGCATAGACACTAGATTTCCCAATAACAACATCCCAAACATTTCTCTGAGCATTGTAGACCTTTGTCAGCACGCTCTCTAGTATCGTATTGAGTTCTTCCACCATCCCATTAGCCTATGGATGATAAGGTGTACTTTTCTGATGATACACCTGAAATTCTTCTTTCCGCACGCTGATTGTTTTGTTAAGAAAGTGTGTACCGTGATCACTCATAAAGATCTTTGGACACCCGAATCTCATCAGGACATAATCAAAACTAAATTTTTTTGTTGTTGTTCTTATGCAGTCTATCATAGGCTGTGTCTCCACCCATTTGGTCAAATACTCAGTCACAGTTATGATGTACCATGCACCCTTATTCTTTGGTTGTGGCTAAATTGGTCCCACAATGTCAATTTCCCATTTTTCAAATGGTTGTAATGTCACTTGCGGCATCAGAGGAAATTCATCCCTCTGTGATGTCCTTCCAGTCATTTGACATGTGTCACATGCCCACAATATGCTTTCGAATCCTTATGTATGGTTGGCCAACAAAACCCAGCCCATAGAATCTTCTACATTGTTTCTTTCCCTGCATAATGTCCTCCCGCAGCTCCTTCGTGAGCCTAAATGAGGATGCTGCTTCGTTCAAAGTCAGGCACATAATGTCACAATATTTGTCTGACCCCACTTTTTACAAGCGCCCTGCAATGATAGAAAATTCTATCACATGCACTACTAGTTCTTTCTTCTATTGAATTGTAGTACCTTCCTGAGCTAATCCCATCATCAGGAAGTGAATAATATCTTCAAAGTGACTGTCCGTGATGCACACTGTAAAGAGCTATGCGTCAGGCAGTCCTTCCTCCAAATTAGTAGGTTCCTCTCCTCTTCCAATGTGCGACAGATGATCAGGTCCCACATTCATTCATATTGCTTTCATAATAGCTTCAAAGTCATACTCCTAGAACAACATCAACCATCTACATATTACCACCCCCCAACATAGGTTGTTGACCACGTACTTCAACGTGGAATGATCCGTATACATCTTAAAGTGTCTGCCCAACAAATAGTGCCTAAGCTTCTAGAGCACATACACCATAGCTAATCCTTCACGCTCAGTCTTGGAATAATTTTTCTCCGCTTTAGACAAATTCCTACTTGTGAATGCTATAGGATGATCCAGTTCTTCCTCATCGGCCTGTGTCAACATAGCCCCCAGCACAGTACATGATGTGCCCATGTTCACATGAAATTTCTTCTTCCAATCCGGGAAGACTAGGATCAACGTGATGACCATTCTCTCTTTCAGTGCATCCAAGCTCTTCTAACATTCATCATTCCAATAGAACGTAACATCCTTTTTCAAGTATATTTCTCCATAAGCACTGTGATTTGGGCATAGCTCTTGATGAGCTTCCTATAGTATCTGGTATGCCCTAGAGTTATGTGCAACTGTTTCACACTCCCCAACGCCCCAAGTTGATTATCACTGTGATCTTTGCGAGGTCTATAATAAATCCTTGTTTTCATACCACATGACCCAACAAGATCCCAAAAGGGTCACAAAACATACACATCTTCAGATTGAGCATGATCTGGTATATCCTACATGTATCTAGCATCAAGCGCAGAATTTCCACATGGCGCTTGACTAATCCAAACACTGTCCAATCATCAAAGTATACCTACAAAAAATTATGAATGAAGTCTTTGAATGCCGCAATAACTACGCGCAAAAATATCTTTGGTGCATTCTTCAGCCCAAAAGGCATTAGAGTGTATTGAAGACATCCCCATTTAGTTGTGAAGGTCATATTACTTCTGTCTTCAAGTGCGATTTTGATCTGATGGTACCCAGAGAATTTGTAAGTGAAGGAGTATGCTTCTTAGTCGCCTACATTATCGCGGACCTCGTCAGTGAACGGGGTTGGGAAAAGGATCATGCACACAAATGTCATTCAATTTCATGAGATCTACATATATCCTTATTTCTTCCTTTTGTTTCTTTTCTTGAACCACTATTAGGCTTACCCAATGATATTCTTCCACCCATTCATACCTACCTTGAGAATCCTATCTAACTCAGCGTGGACCCTTTCATTATACTTTGGATTAAGGTGGTAAGGTCTTTGTTTCACAGGTTTCACATGTTGGCATTATGGTTCAGGTGTTGTCCTTGATGGCAACCCATTCAGGTGGTAGATCGCTGTTCTTCATGTCAGCAGCAAACATTGATGATCAGCTCTTAATTTATTGAAAAATTTAAGAAGGACGCAGGTACATCTTTCAGATAGTGCGTACCCGCAGGTAATCCATGCATAGACCGCGTCCAGGGACGCACCCAGTGCACACTTTTTAAGGCAGAGAAAAGCACACGTGGGGGTTTCTTGTGATTTACTCCTGGTATCTAGCCGACGGTATTGTGTTTTTAAGGTGTCGGCTCGTGGTATTATTCCTTGATTTGAGGAGGAGCTTGCCTATATAAAGCAAAGGAGATCATTTGGTTTGAGCATGTCTTTGGTTGAATATCTTATTGGGTGAGATCTAGTCTAAATCTAAAGAAGGCGAATCTACTGAAGGACTAAGATCTCTTTGGCGCAAGATCAGATCTGTAGATCTGACTATTTGGGTTACACTTAAGGTCTTGAAATCATTCATATCTGAAGGTACGCAGGTTCAGTGAAGGCCAAGTGCACCGGGACGCAGCGCAACAGAAGGATATCTGCGTGGGGACGCAGGGCAGTCGTGGCTCAGGTGCGTCCGGGACGCAGCTCAGTAATGGGAGATCTGCGTGGGGACGCAGAACAGACCAGGTTCAGGTGCGTCCCTGAGGTAAAAAGGCGCGGCGCGATAGTGTCTCTGGGTGCGTCTTTGGGGTAACAGGACGCGGCGCGATAGTGTTCTTGGGTGCGTCCCTGTAGCAAAAAGACGCAGTACAGTTGAAGGAACAGTGCGTGGGCACGCAGCGCAGCAGAAGGATATCTGCGTGTGGACGCAGGGGAGCAGAAGGTTAACTGCGTCTCGTCGCAGGCCACAGAAGGGAAAACTACGTCTCTGTTCTGTTGATTATATTTCTCTGTTGATAAGGTGTTCTGGGTTAATTCTGTTATTGCTGATCTGATAACAGTAGTAGACAGTAACTGTTATGTACTTGATGATCATTTGATGCTTTATGAAAAGTAGAGAGTTGTAGCTCTCTGTAGGTTGCAGCCTGTGTACTGGTAAAGGACTGCACCAGTACAAAATCATTGTAAAAGGAGTTTCTAATTTGAAAGAAGATAGAGATATATTGCAGCAGGTGGTTTTCACCCACATTGGGTTTCCACCTTACATCTTGTGTTCCTTGGTGTGACTATCTGTTTTCTTTGTTCATGCTCATTATTTTATGGTACTGATATGCAAGAATAATTCAAAGATCAAATAAAGAAGATTTGTTAAATTGCTAGATAATACTGATTCACCCCCCCTCTCAGTATTATTTCCAACAATTGGTATCAGAGCAGGTCCTTCAGAGAAGCTTGATCGCTTGAAGGTAGATCGTTCATCATGAGCAACTACGAGAGAGAAGCATCAATCAGGCCACCAGTTTTTGATGGGACAAACTTCAACTATTGGAAGGTAAGAGTTACTGCATATCTTCAATCTCTTGGTACTGAAGTTTCGGACATTGTAGAAACAGGCTACGCTTTTCCTTCAGCTACTCCTACAGATCCAGCTGAGAAGAAGAAATATGAAACAAATGCAAAAGCAGTCAGTACTCTATTAGGAAGTATATCCCAAACAGAATTCATGAAGGTAATGCACTTCAAATCAGCAAAAGAGATATGGGACAAAATGGTCACGAGCTATGAAGGAGATGAACAGGTAAAGCGAGCTAAACTTCAAACCCTCAGGATTCAGTATGAGACTCTCAAGATGTATAATGATGAAAGTGCGGCTAATTATTTTCTTCGGGTAGATGAGATTGTTAATTGTATGAACAATTTGGGTGAAGAAATAAAAGAGGCTGTAGTAGTTGAAAAGATTCTAAGATCATTATCCCCCAAGTTTGAATCTAAAGTATCTGCAATAGAAGAAAAGGAAAATCTCTGAATTCTCACTATGTCTCAGCTACATGGAATTCTAACTTCTTATGAAATGAGAAAGGGAGGTCCATCAGACAGAAGGGAAGCTGCTTTCAAGGCATCAGGCAAAGAAGGTTACTATGAAGCAAGACATGTTCCAGAAGAAGAGGAAGAAGAATCAAATTTTGTCAGAAATCTTCAAAGGGGTTCTGGAAGGTTCAGAGGTAAGCTACCTTTCAAATGCTTTTCTTGTGGAAGAGTAGGTCATTATGCTGCAAAATGTCCCTATAAGGATAAAGGTAAAGAACCTGCTAGATGGAACAAGAAACAAAGTACAAATAAGAAAAGCTACTACACCCATGAAGACAGTGATGGTTTATCAAACAGTGATGAAGATGAACAAGGTAATAAATATAAGTTGTTAATGGCATTTGAATATGATGATTATGAGGATGTTGTAGATGTGAATAACCTCTATGATGAAATTACTAGACTCAAGAGATGTATAGAAGAAAAGAATGTGATCATTGATACTCTACAATTTCAAATTGATGAAAAGGAAAAACATCTTGAAAAACTAGAAGGTGAAATTGTTGGTCTCAGAAAAGAAATTGAGAAAACAAAAGCTATTAATCTTAAGTTTGTCAAAGGATCTGAAACTTTGGATGAGATTATCAATGTGCAGCGGTCTCCTATAAACAAGACAGGTTTGGGTTATAATGGAGAAACCTCTCAAGCATCCACCTCAAAAAGTTATCTTGATGCGGAAAGAAGAAATGAGCAGAAGAACAATGAAGATAATCAAGTGAAGCAGGGACGAAATACAAACAGAAACTATCAAGGGCAATCCAGCTTAAGGGTGAACAAAAGCTACAACCAGCCACAGGTAAAATCTTCTCAGTTTGGTTCAAGAATAGATGAAAATAGAAATTACAATCAGTTGGCAGGTAGATTCAATAACCGCAAAAGCTTCTTCAATGGAAAATGCTTTTCTTGCCATAATTTTGGTCACAAAGCAGCTCAATGTGTTGCATATAAACCAATCATGACTAGGGAAGCTCAAAAACAAAGAAGCATGACAGGGATTACAAAAAGGACCTATAACAACTTTTCGGCTCTTGAAAATGAAGTTGAATGTTCCATTTGCAATAATTTTGGTCATGAAGACTCTGAATGTAGGAGCAGGTTTTAGGACAGAAAGGAACAAGAGCGGAAAAAGGAACAAGCCTCAAGCACCAAAACATGGAGAATAAAGGAACCTCAAACAGAAAGATGTGGGATAGCATTCTATGCAGAGGGACAAGAAAATATATGGTACATTGACAGTGGATGTTCGAAGCATATGACAAGTGAAAAAGAAAAACTTGAGTCTTATTCTACGTTAGAAAAGGGAAAGAAAGTCTCTTTTGGAAATGATACTCCTGCAACTATAAAAGGAAAAGGTATTGCTCCTTTAAAAGAAAATGTCAAGGCTGGAAATGTTTTGTATGTTGATGGATTGAAGCATAATCTACTAAGTGTCAGCCAGATGTGTGATCAAAGAACCGAGGTTATATTCAGATCAAATGGATGTCTTGTTCGTGATCTTGATACAGGTAAAACAGTGCTCAAAGGCAAAAGAACTCCAAATAATCTGTACATATTTGAAGAAGGACAACAACAATGCTATCTAAGCAAGGATGAAGAGCACTGGTTATGGCATCGAAGGTTGGGACATCTAAGCTTCTCACAAATAAGGAAGGCATGCAAATATCAGGCAGTTCGCGATCTTCCAGATATCAAAATTCCTGACAACACCATATGCAAATCATGTCAGTTTGGAAAACAAACTAGAACTAACTTTCCAGAGAAAGAGGGATCAGCTAGCATGCCTCTTGAGCTAGTACATACAGATACATGCGGTCCTTTCAGAAAAAGGACACCTCGAGGAGAAGAATACTTGATATTATTCATTGATGATTTCTCCAGGTTTGTTTGGTTGGGACTTATGAAGCACAAAGATGAAGCATTCGAAAAATTCAAATCCTTCAAAGCTTTGGTTGAAAATGAATCAGGTCACAAAATTAAGTGCCTCAGATCCGACAGAGGTGGGGAATTTACTTCAAATGAATTTTTCGATTTCTGTGAAGAACATGGGATAAGAAGAAAATTCTCTACAGCAAGAACTCCCCAACAAAATGGAGTTGTGGAAAGAATGAACAGAACAATCCAACAAATGGCTCGTGCTATGCTTGATGAATCAGGAACTCCCACAACTTTCTGGGGTGAAGCTGCACATGCTGCGGTTATTATTCTCAACAAAACAAATGTCCGGGTAAATAGCACTCAAACTCCTCATGAGCTCTGGAGTGGTAAAACTCCTTCGGTAAAGCACTTCAAAATCTTTGGGAGAAAATCCTACATCAAGAATACTGATGAGCAGCTCGGCAAACTTGAACCTCGAGCAGATGAAGGCATTCTTCTTGGTTACTCTTCACATAGCAAAGCATACAAGTGCTACAATAAAAGACTTGGCAGAATTGTTGACAACATTGATGTGGTGGTGGATGAGAAGGGATACATTCCTAGGCAAGTGCATCGGGAAGATATCGAAGAAGATGAAGGCTACCCTCAAAGATAGAATGATGAAGAAGAAGAACCTCAAGAAGAACCTCAAGAAGAATCTCAAGAAGAACCAGAGGAGCAAACAAGAATAGAAGAAAAGACTCCATCCAGATATGTTCAGAAAAACCATCCAGAATCTCAGATTATGGGACAGAAAGAAACAGGTGTACAAACTAGAAGAACAGTTGCAGAAGCCTCAAGCTATTTGGCATTACTCTCCTCGACTGAACCACAAAATGTGAAGGAAGCATGCAAAGATGAATGTTGGGTGAAAGGAATGGATGAAGAACTTGAGCAGATCGAAAAGAACAACACTTGGGAGTTGGTTCCTAGACCAAAAGATAAGAATGTTATCGGGACAAAATGGGTCTTCAAAAACAAATTGAATGAAAATGGAGAAGTAATTAGAAACAAAGCCAGACTTGTTTGTAAAGGGTACGCACAGCAAGAAGGAATAGACTTTGAAGAAACTTTTGCTCCTGTTGCAAGACTTGAGGCCATCCGAATGTTCCTTGCTCTCTCAAGTTTTCAAAACTTCAAAGTATTTCAAATGGACGTGAAATCAGCCTTTCTGAATGGAGACTTGGAAGAAGAAGTGTACATTGAACAGCCAGATGGGTTTATTCTTGGAAATGATCCAAGCCTCGTATGCAGATTGAAAAAGGCCCTCTATGGTCTCAAACAAGCTCCAAGGGCTTGGTACTACCGCTTGGACAAATATCTTCATTAACAAGGGTTCTCAAAAGGTTCAGCAGATAGCAATCTTTATATAAAATTTGAAAATGAAAAGTTGCTAATTCTTGTTGTGTATGTAGATGACATTATTTTTGGCAGCAATGAAGAAGCTATGAGTCAAAGCTTTGCCTCAGTCATGCAGAAAGAATTTGAAATGTCCTTACTAGGAGAACTGACATATTTCCTCGGTTTGCAAATCCAACAAAAGGAAGAAGGAATCTTTTTATCTCAAACCAAGTATCTCAAACAGATTTTGAAGAAATCTGGCATGGAAGATGCAAAACCAGTATGTACACCCATGGTCACAGGATGTAGCCTCAGTGCAAATGATGAATCTGCAGCAGTACATCAACCAACCTACAGATCTATGATTGGAAGTTTACTTTATTTAACAGGTACCCGACCAGATATCATGCATGCAGTTGGAATAGTTGGAAGATTTCAAGCAAATCCGAAAGAGACTCATCTTCAGGCAGTGAAGAGAATTTTCAAATATCTTCAAGGGACTCAAAATTATGGCTTATGGTATCCTAGAGATACAGATCTTACACTTCACGCTTATACAAATGCAGATTGGGCCGGAAGCGTGGATGACAGGAAAAGCACAAGTGGTGGTGCGTTCTTTATGGGTTCCAGACTGGTATCTTGGTTCAGCAAGAAACAGAGTTCAATTGCCTTGTCTACAGCTGAAGTGGAATATGTTGCTGCTGCATCTTGTTGCACCCAACTCCTTTGGATGATGCAGACATTGCAGGATTTTCAAATCACTTGTACTCCACCAATCCCTATCTTATGTGACAACACAAGTGCAATCAGCATCTCAAAGAATCCTGTTATGCATTCAAAAACCAAGCACATACCAATCAAGTATCATTTTCTCCGGGAACAAGTACTTGAACAGAAGGTCAAATTGGAGTATGTTCCTTCTAAGGAACAAGTTATTGATATTTTCACCAAACCATTGCCCAGGGACACTTTTGAGTACCTCAGGCAAAAGTTGGGGGTTGTTGATGCATCATCTTGTTGAACCTCTTCTTATTGGTGATACAGGCTCAGGGGGAGCACATAATGCATTGTTGGCATTATGGAGGATGATTAGAAGGAGATCTTGGAAATTGTTGCAATATGTCTCTATCTCTTTCATGGTAGATTATGGTTCGTCGCTGCAGATCTGGTTCATATTCAGGAGGAGCATGATCTTAGGGGGAGCATACCCTTTGCCCTTGATGTCAAAGGGGGAGAATGAAGCTGAAGATTATGAGGTTGCCATCAAGACCAAAGGGGGAGATTGTTGGCATTATGGTTCAGGTGTTGTCCTTGATGGCAACCCATTCAGGTGGTAGATCGATGTTCTTCATGTCAACAGCAAAGATTGATGATCAGCTCTTAATTTATTGAAAAATTTAAGAAGGACGCAGGTACATCTTTCAGATAGTGCGTACCCGCAGGTAATCCATGCATAGACCGCGTCTAGGGACGCAGTCCAGCCGTTCAGAAGGTGCGTCCACCCAGTGCACACTTTTTAAGGCAGAGAAAAGCACACGTGGGGGTTTCTTGTGATTTACTCCTGGTATCTAGCCGACGGTATTGTGTTTTTAAGGTGTCGGCTCGTGGTATTATTCCTTGATTTGAGGAGGAGCTTGCCTATATAAAGCAAAGGAGATCATTTGGTTTGAGCATGTCTTTGGTTGAATATCTTATTGGGTGAGATCTAGTCTAAATCTAAAGAAGGCGAATCTACTGAAGGACTAAGATCTCTTTGGCGCAAGATCAGATCTGTAGATCTGACTGTTTGGGTTACACTTAAGGTCTTGAAATCATTCATATCTGAAGGTACGCAGGTTCAGTGAAGGCCAAGTGCGCCGGGACGCAGCGCAGCAGAAGGATATCTGCGTGGGGACGCAGGGCAGTCGTGGCTCAGGTGCATCCAGGACGCAGCTCAGTAACGGGAGATCTGCGTGGGGACGCAGGACAGACCAGGTTCAGGTGCATCACTGAGGTAAAAAGGCGCGGCGCGATAGTGTCTCTGGGTGCGTCTTTGGGGTAACAGGACGCGGCGCGATAGTGTTCTTGGGTGCGTCCCTGTAGCAAAAGGACGCAGTACAGTTGAAGGAACAGTGCGTGGGCACGCAGTGCAGCAGAAGGATATCTGCGTGTGGACGCAGGGGAGCAGAAGGTTAACTGCGTCTCGTCGCAGGCCACAGAAGGGAAAACTACGTCTCTGTTCTGTTGATTATATTTCTCTGTTGATAAGGTGTTCTGGGTTAATTCTGTTATTGTTGATCTGATAACTGTAGTAGACAGTAACTGTTATGTACTTGATGATCATTTGATAATTTATGAAAAGTAGAGAGTTGTAGCTCTCTGTAGGTTGCAGCCTGCGTACTGGTAAAGGACTGCACTAGTACAAAATCATTGTAAAAGGAGTTTCTAATTTGAAAGAAGATAGAGATATATTGTAGCAGGTGGTTTTCACCCACATTGGGTTTCCACCTTACATCTTGTGTTCCTTGGTGTGACTATCTGTTTTCTTTGTTCATGCTCATTATTTTATGGTACTGATATGCAAGAATAATTCAAAGATCAAATAAAGAAGATTTGTTAAATTGCTAGATAATACTGATTCACCCCCCGTCTCAGTATTATTTCCAACATCACGTCCAATTTCTGGGTGATCTTCTTGACACCCGTGTCTCCTATTATTCCCTTCAAATCCAAAAACATCGTGGGGAACAAATCCTGACATTTGTGGAGGAGCTCGACGACCTTATCTACTGTCACATCGTCCCAAAAGTCCCTAATCTTCACAAATTTCGACTCCACCTTTGTGCCAATGTTGACCTATCTACTTTTCAGTGGTGTGATTATGTCTAGATTCTCTATCTACGATCCTTCAACCTCGTGATGACCCTTGTTTTCTAGAATATTAATCTTTTTGGGATCCTCATATTCTTCTTCAGCATTCACGTTATAGCATTCAAGTGCATGGCTCATCTCGGTAGTTCGTTGAATCAGGTCCAAAGGATCCTGCAGTATCCTAAAGATCACTGCTTTAACCTCTTGTAGTGTTTTGTCAATACAGTCAAACCCATCCTCAAAGATGAACGTCATTATAAACCCTTGATGCAAGAGGTCCCATTATCCAGTGCCTTGGCAGAGCTCTATTTCCAACTACCAATTCATTGGTATGACATCTAGGGTATGACAAAACAGATGTACCCATTCAGGTTGGGGCTCTACTCTGTAAGCCTTAATCCATTTCACCAGGTGATCATGCAGATCATCCCTTCCATCATACTTGTCTGTCATGTACTTTCGTCTATCTAAAACGTATTCTCATCATCCTCCTATATTCGCACCAATCACCGAAATTATCCTTGTGCATACCCGACTATCTTATGGGTGTAGTGCCCAATCCAAGGTGTGGAACCGATGCTTCTCTGACACTTCTCTTTCAAATGCATAAAAAAATATATCTACATTAGTCAACCCATAATAAGAAGGAATATTCCTTATTTATGATGACATGCAACACAATGACTTGGCCATCATATTATAGCACAACGTAGATACTTCATGCAGCCGGTTCTTCCAGTGCTCTAGTTATTCATATGAATATGATGTGTAAGATCTCTCACGGTCCCATGCAATACGTTTGTCTGTTGTCAGATTTACCCAATCCTGGTCTTGTGCCATTATCTTGTAAATCTTGTCCAAATTGTCATCACTTTCATAATTGCAGACCAGTTCTGTATAGCACGATCCTTCTGTAGGATCCAATGGTACCACTACATGGAGTGATTTACTTTCAAATATCATCTTTTGCTTCCTCAGGTTGATTACCCCATTCATGTCAGTGGCCCAATCAATCCCAAGGAACGTAGGGTAGGGATTGTTATCATCCACAATCTCTATTATTTCAAAATCTGCTAGTGCGCTCGTGCCTTTGATGTCAACTGTTACCCTTGTAGCCTCCCCATTGGGATAATTTTATGTTGATTCTCCATCCTTAACTAGTGATGAGCTAATTTATTAACACAAATTAACACAAGTATTTAATTATCAATCCGGGTTTGTAAAACTTGGAAGAAAGTCCACAGTATATGGACATCAGATGTAGCCAAGCTTAGAAGATAAGATTTGAAGAGTTAAGGAATTACATATTACAAATATAAACCTATTTTAACAATTTCTAATTCAATTATGTAATATGTGATGGATGAGGCTCCTAACTTAGGAGAGCCAGGTTGTCCTTCCTTGCAATACTACTTTCATGAAGAGAAATCTAAAAGCACTAATTAACAATGGTTTATGATGCAGAAGATGTAAAATAAGAGGATCCTAACTAAGGAGGACCAACTTTTACTTCTTCACAATTCTACTATATCATAATCACCATTGCTTCAAACCAGAAATGCATAAATAACTTCAAATAAGAAAAGGAGAATGAAATTCAGTTTTAATTCAAGATCAAATAGAAGGGGAATTTAACTTAAATTCCTATGTCCCTTCATATTTATATTATAATTAAACCAATATCCATTCAACAATCATCACACATTAGTTCAAATAAGAAAATCTGAAACAAAACAAGTAAACAAATCTAAAGCAACTAGTTCATGAAAATTAAGCTAGTTTAAAAATTAAGTGTACTTAGCTTAGAGTGGGGGCCCTCCACCCTTGCCTTGCACACTTGAGGCTACTATCAAACGATGAAAATTCAAGCACTCATCCACATTTATGAACAACAAAATGAAAGTAGAACAAGTTCCTCTAATTAATCTCCAATATTCAAATGTCTCAGCGTAAAGTTATATAAAAATTACTTATCATAAGCCTTCAAAGTCTTGGCTTAAATAAAATATCATGAAAAAAACTAATCTAAATTATCTCTAACAACTATATCTATTCATATCCATCTATCTAGCTCAAATACATCCAATCCATCACTAAAAATATGGACAATCCCATGAAATCATAAAACTGCCCTATTTCCTAGGGATTTTCTGGGTGACTAGTCATGTTTGACCAACCTTGAACAGGCATGATTTAGCTTGTTTTGACCAAACCAATTGGAATTAGTTTCGTCCTAGTTCTCAAGATTTCCATTCATGTATCTAGCTCGAGCCCAAGTGTCCTGCAAATACGTCATCCACATAGCCATTACGAGAATTTCTCATTTTGTCCAAAAATACTCTTAAAACCCATTTGTTGCAGAAATAACAAAAAATTGTAAAATATAATTTATTTGATTGAATATGTATAATAAAGTAAAAATAAGGTGTATATGGGTGGTATGTGGTGGAAAATCATGGAAACAAGGTGGATTTTAATAAGAAAAATTTGATAGAAAATTAGGGCCAACATGTCATCCTTGCTTACTCTTAAGCATGTCCTCACGCTTTCCTCTGTCTCCTTGACCTTTTGCTTCTATATGCTAACTGGCCTACTAATGTACCTATGGCTCTAACCCTTGAAGATGAAGTTTTCTCTTGAGTTATCTATAAAAGGATATCTATGTCTTCATGTACTTTTTATCCTTCCCATTCCTCTGTTTTTCTAAAAAGAAATTTCATCATTTCTCTTTGAAGTGTTGCTCTTTGTAATATTCTTCACCTATCAGTGGAAAAATTGTGGCTTGAGCTATGTATTCTGGAGTGATGGGAACAAGAATGTCTCTGATGTGTGAGGAGGTTTCACCATCGACATACAAATACAAAAACTTTACATTATTCCTCCACTCATCATAAAACACCAATAAATCATTCTGGATAAGAAGCTTCAGAGAAGATAACAAATAAAACTTGAATTTTGTAATACATTCTGACACAACATTCATGTCCCTTTCAGATTAGCAATATCAACAACTTTACTTAAAGGAGCCAATATCCATTTGCCCTCACATCTTCACTGAAAGAAGCAAATCTTGCAATGTTGCACAGTCACAGAGAAAACACCAATCGTTCAAATCAAAGATTCTTTCACTTATGCAGGGGGTTTTCTTCTTGTATAATTCCTCTACAAAATAATGTGTGCCAATCCTTTTTATGACTAGGCATTCACTTTCAATTTAGCTACTGTTTTACCCACATAATATGCAAAATATGGGTTGAAATAACCATAAAAATATCCCAAATAGAAATGAATTTGAGAAACCTGTCTGAGTGGAGCCTAACTAGGATTGTTCTGAAGAAAACCCATGTTTTCATTTTTCAAATTTCATTTTATAATTCTCAGAAAGAGAAACAAAAAATAGTGCCTTTCAAAAATCGAAATGCATTTCTAGGATTGAATAAAATTTCATGATCATTAAATTTGAAATCAATTTTTCTCTTCAAATGCTTCTCCAGTATCTTGCTTACCTCTTTTCTGATGCCCTTAACAAAGAGATGAAACATATCCTCAAAAATATGAACTTACTGCTCTTTTAGAAATCAAAATTGATTTATACATTGTCTTTTCAGAACTCAAAAATCAATTATGGGAATGATTAACTCTCTCTTAAATTGAAATCAAATTATTGAAATGAACAATTTTCACAAATCTGAACAATTGTTTTCAAATTCACCTTCTTCACCTTCTCAAAAATTGAATGTTGGAGATTTACTTTATGTTGGAGAATCGAAATGTCGAAGGTGATATTATTAGTAGACATTCAGTGCTGGATAATGCTCAAGGTAACCACTGCATGCAAAATAACCACTCATTTATTCACTACCTTTTGAGAAATCGATTTTTGGAAAATTAAAATCAACCTACAAGGCGATCATAATTATGCTCGACTACACAATCTTCCTCAAAAATCGAAATTTGGAAAACAAAACTAATCCTTCTCTACCTTCAATTTCTGTGTCTTCTCTCTTATGTTGCAAAAAGGATTCTACTGTGAGGGATGAGGCTCCTAACTTATGAGAACCAAGTTTTCCTTCCCTGCAATACTACTTTCATGAAGGGAAATCTAAAAGCACTAGTTAAAAATGGTTTATGATGCAAAATATGTAAAAGGAGAGGCTCCTAACTAAGGAGGACCAGATTGTCCTTCTTCACAATTCTACTATATCATAATCACCATTGCTTCAAACCAGAAATGCATAAATAACTTCAAATAAGAAAAGGAGAATGAAATTCTGTTTTAGTTCAAGATCAAATAGAAGGGTAAATTAACTTAAATTCATGTGTCTCCCTTCATATGTATATTAGAATTAAACCAATATACATTCAACAATCATCACACATTAGTTCAAATAAGCAAATCTGAAACAAAACAAGTAAACAAATCTAAAGCAACTAGTTCATGAAAATTAAGCTAGTTTAACAATTAAGTGTACTTAGCTTGGAGTGGGGGCCCTCCACCCTTGCCTTGCACACTTGAGGCTGCTATGAAATTCTGAAACTTCAAGAACTCATTCACACTAATGAATAGTAAAATGAAAGTGGAACAAGTTCCTCTAATGAATCTCCAATATTCAAATGTCTCAGCATAAATTTATATAAAAATTATATATCATAAGCCTTGAAAGTCTTGGCTTAAATAGAAGATCATGAAAGAAAATGATCTAAAGTCTCTCTATATCCATATATATAAGTCAAATCCATCCAATCCATCACTAAAAATATGGACAATCCCATGAAATCATAAAACTTCCCTATTTCTTAGGGATTTTATGGGTGACTAGTCATGTTTGACCAACCTTGATCGGACCTGATTTAGCGTGTTTTGACCGAAACAATTGGAATTTGTTCAGTCCAAGTTCCCAAGCCTTCCATTATTTTATTTATCTTGATCCCAAGCATCCTACAAATATTTCATCCACATAGCCATTACGGGAATTTCTGGTTCCGTCCAAAAATACTCTTAAAACCCATTTTTTGAAAAAATAACTAAAAATTGAAAAACATAATTTATTTGCTTGAATATGCATAATAAGGTCAAAATAAGGTGTATATGAATGTTATATGGTGGAACATGATGGAAATTAGGGGGATTTTAATAAGCAAAATTTGATAAAAATGAGGGCCAACAACTAGATCAGAGACCACTGAAGTGCAGGTCTCCCCATTCTTTCCCATGTTTGTTTTGGTGAAACATTCACATTGGACACCAGATCCAAGGTAATGTGGTCCATTTCGTATTCCCCTATCTGTGCGATGAGTCTCATCTCACATCCAGTCCTTGCCTTATGCTTACCAATATTGGTGACTATGTGGAGTTTACCAGTAGCACTACCCTTTCCAGGGCACCAATTGATCAGTTTCTGCAGTCCCTTCACAACCTGACTAGTGCAAAGCAGTTTCATGTAGGTATCTAAGAATGTGGTAATCATGGATGGGTCCATTTGTTCAATTGGTTTCTCTTGACTTCCTGAGGTAGAGGCCTCAATGAAGCTTTTCTTTGTTTCCATAAAGGTGTCTTTTGTGCACTCCAGATCAAACCCGGTATCCATTCCAAGTGCTTTGCAGACCCACTCACCTTCTGTAGGATGCTTCCCTTTATCCTCGCTAGTCGTTGTTCCAATCTATAGCATAATTTTTTTCTTAAGTACTTCCTCACGAGTCTCATCCCTCATCATTTGGAGGTTTGGCATCGGCTGCGAAGGTTGCGCCCCTTTTTCGCGAATCTTAGCAAACAATATAGGGAAATCCTTAGTTGCATGTTCAAACTGAGTACAATACTGACATGACAGTCACATCGAATTCAGACAGTCTCTTACCTAGTGTCCTGGTCCTCCACAATTGTAACAAATCAGCTACCCTCAGCCTCACCAGGCCCCCCTCCACCTCTGCCTCGGTCGCGCCCCTAATACTCACCTCATGTTCCCCCAGCACCTTGATCTGGAGGTTCTGTTTCTGCCTGCACCCTGTATGGAGGTGTCCTATCCATCATTAACTTGTAACTACATCAATTTCCCTCATAATGACCTACTGATTGACAAAAATTGCATAAGAGTTGTTGCGGTGTCTGTATGAATTTCTGCAGCAAATGTAAATTATCAGTATCATGTTTCCTAGCTACCTTGCATATAGCACACCATAGCATGGGATCTGTACTTTACCCAGCCGTAGCCTCCGGCCTTAGAGGCATTGGCTACCCTATTGCAACATAGTTCGCAAACATGGGATAGTGATCCTTGTCATGCCCCTGACCTTTGCATTTCAGGCACTAGACTCCTTCGCGCACCTCTGGCCGAGCTGTTCTATCCTTCCTTAGACTTTTCATTTCGAGGCAAAGGTTCTACAACTATGTGTGAATCTATTGAACCCAGAAATTAGCATCCTGCATTGGTGTCTCATGCAGTCTCATCACGATTTCCAGAGTTTCTGCTTGGGTCCTGATCTTCTATTGTGATAACATAACCCTTAGGTGGGGCAAGAGCGAGGCCACAAACCATTCACGGTGTTGTCTACCAGTTAGGTTCATGTTAACTACTCAGATCGTACACTTCAATCTTTGATCCAAATCCTAGATAATATTCTCAAGATTCATCATGATCTCCTTGAATCCTAGAATTGATTGCACGTGAGACTTAGGTCTACTGAATTCTCTATTCAGTGCAGTTTGGATATCTGCCAACATGGACGTTGGGTTATCAGTACTGTACTTAATGTACCACGTTACTGTGCAGTTCTCCAAAGAACTAACCAGTGTTGCTTCCTTCATTTGATCGTTTGTGATGCCCTGAGCTTCCCATACAGCCTTCGCGATGAACCAAAACTAGTCCAGATCTTCATTTCCTATGCCCTTGAATACATGTATCTTTATGGAGTTCACCATGTTGAACAGTAGTGGAGGTGGCGGTGGTGGGGGTGATGGGGTAAGTGGTGTAGGTGAGGATGGGGGCCATGTGGATGGATGGGATGAGGATGGAGGTGGTGTAGGTATTCATGGGAACTCTTGTCTTATTAATTGAATACCACTTAGTCGATAAGCGTGCACTGCTCCCTCGTCATCGCTCAAAGGAGGCTCAAACAGTGGGCTATACTCAGAACCTTTTCTTCCTCCGTCCCTGAAATACCTTCCACTTCGCAAATGTCCAAATACCAAGGTAACTGCATGACCTTCTTTTCACACAATAGCATCTTAATCTAAGTATTTAGTGAATTCAAATACTTACCTGGTGTTCCTTTGAATAAGCAGTGCTCTGCTTCGCTATAGCTAACTGAAGTATCAACCGCGAACACTATTACCAAACCTCCTATGATACAGTCGAGCAGGTTATCGACAACACACATGATCTTATCTTTAAAGGCTTCCAATCTCTGCACAAGTTTCAGGGTCTAGACAATCAAATTGTCAAGCCTCCACCTTCCCTAGCCATCTGTCGAATTCAGGATCCACTCATATAATTCAACTGCAAAGGAATAGAAGAATATTTTGTGAATCTCTGTGTACATATATCTATCTAACCATTGTTTCATTGTTAATCGTGGATTCCTATTTTGTTGCACCTCGAATTCATGGATCTTCCTATCCAACCAATCCTCAATCTCCTTCTTAGTTGGGTTCCAATGATGCGACATCGCACATCTTGTTATGCAAATCCCAATCCCGACAACAGAACCATTTGTTGCCTTGATGGGCCCTGACCCATGTTCAGCGTTGGTCAGCTAAGCAAATCCCAACAATACTGGCCCTTTTGGCATCAGTTTACGGGGCGCAGACAAAAGTCTCACCCGAAGCAGTATTGGGCGATGCAAGAACCATGTTTCTGCACCCTGAGATGGTCATGATGTTGACTTTATACCTTATTCCCTTACTTCGCGTAGATCGATAAGCTATTAGGGCTTATCGATGTCATTTCTCTCCTGTCTTTCAAGGCCTTCGTGAAGATACCTGAATGTCCTTTGCGTAACCCTAAACGATGATTCAGGCACTTAGACACCTTTGTAAATGAGTTACTTTATAAGTTCTCGAAGTATCATAATTTTTCACCAACTTTATCATACAATAAAGATTGTCTTCGCGTAAATATATATTCTTACTTGCATTCGAATACCAGATAGAAATAGATATATTCGCACATCAAATTAGCATTATAATGTAAAACTAAAACTTAACATAATATAATTGAATGCCATAACTAAAGGTAAAATAGTAATTTCAAAATACTCCTCTTTATTAATGATTTAGGTTTCCAATACCGACTCTATCCGCCTAGTGCACACAACTGCGGGGGTCCGCGCACTTAGTTGCGGACTTATACCCTAGGTCTTTGTGCACTCAGCTACAGAGCCTCTTCCTATGTTAAGACTCTTGCTCTTAGCTTGTCACAGACTTCTCAATGACTCCAAATTACTTCAAACTACTAAAAGACTCTTCTAACACTTCTTTTTATACAATCCCATGGTCCGTGGACCATGGGTAGATCATCTACAACTGACATGACTTTTACAAAAGAAGGGAGAAAAACCCTTAGTGACTCTTTACATCTTCACCCTCCATGACCACAAAATGTGGGGACTTTACATTCTTTATACAAAATTTTTGCTTTCTGCCCCAAAACTTAGGCTTTTAGCCCAAAAGCGGTCCTTAGGGGAACCCGTTCCCAACAACATGTTAGTTAGTGATTGTTATGAATAGAATGATCTTACTTGTGTTTGTGTTGATATGTTGTGAAGTTAGAACATGTTAATCTGGACTGGTTGTGCAGACAAGATAGCCTCCCCTGATATACAGTAAGGTATGAGCTTGCTTATGTCGTATATTTGGTGCTTAACGGTTTGATTATGCCATCTAGTTGATTTATTTAACATGGTATGTTTGTAAGTTTGTTGAATGTTTGATGAATTGCATAATATGAGTATGTGTTCAGATGATTTTGTTTCAGGATGATTGTATTAAGATATATGTGTTGAGACAGTTGATATGTACTTGAGTGTAGCTGAAAATTGTAGCATTATTTCTAATGAGTATGAGGTTACTATGGTCCTTGTAAAGGTTGACTTCAAATTGATAGATATGAATTCCTTCATAGTTGGAACATGTGGTTAGCATGTGCAAGTAGTTGTAAGGAACATGCTTGGTATTAACATCAGAAGGTAATAGTTGATGTGTTTATATAACTAGCTGTTGAGTGATGTGACAATACATAATAAGCCTCAATTTTAACAAGGTAAAAGGGTAAAGGAAAGGAATTGGGAAAATATTCCTTTAGCTATGTTTGGAAACCCTAATTCCAAATGAATGAGTGCTTCACATACAGCAAATATTCTTAACCTTAATTTTTCTGAAATTATGTGGACATGTGCTATATTCATGCACATGTAATTAACAGGTATATTCGCTAGTCTCTAGTTACAGGTCGACTTGTCAAGGGATTGGGGTCCTTTGAGAGATGGCATGGATGTGTTCAATTGTAAGAAACATGTTTGGCATAATAATATGAGGTAACTGGTGTATTTTCATGTATATTTATGCACTAAAATTTCTATGTTAATGAAAGTAGGATGCATAGGATTGCATGGTAAAGAAATTTCCATGAAATTTTGAAGAAGGATCTCATTGATCTTTCCTTGGGAAGCATGGGGATTGAGTCATGGTGTTTGTGGTTAGCCTTGTGATTTTTTTCTTTTGTGATTGTTTCACTTGATTTGAGACTTTGTGTGTCTCTGGTGCATAGTTATGCAACTTTATTGTGGTGTTGTTATTGGTTTTTATGGTTTTTATTCTTGTTTGTTCATGGTATTTTCATTTATGTTTTGAGTATCGGGAATTGTTTGAGAAAGAAGAAAGTTAATGGAGCTTGGGGAGAACTGTGTGGTAACCAAAAAGTAATGTAAAACTGGGAAAAGGCTTTCTGCATGAGAAAATGCAATAGAAGGTAAGACTGTGACAGTCGGTTGGACTGGTTGGGTCCATTATGGTAAATGGACGGTGGTAGCACATACATATGAAAGGTAACTAGAAGAGGTAAAGTAAACGGATCTGAGGTGTCAGATGCCTTGCCTATGTTGGAAATGATTGTTCTTAATGTTGTTCATGGAAAAGAAAATTATCTTAACCTAGACCTTGTGTTATCTGGTAAATGTTATGATCATGATTATGCTAATGATTATATATGTATGTGTGTATGTCATTGTTTGACAGGATCATGATCTTTTATGCTAACATTTATATATGTATGTATCTATCCATGTATCTATGTTACCGTCTGACAGGGTTGTTAGGGATCATTCTTGTGGAGGAATGATTTCTTATGTAGGTGAATGACATGAAGAGGTTCCTGGTTTATGAGGAATCAAGTGGAAGAATAGTTGTGACAAATATACGAGGTCAGTATCATGTGGTTATGAATTTATATTATGTGATTATATTATGTCTATGTTATGGAAAGGATATAACGAGGCATACAAAAGCTAAATTAAAGTAGTATGGTCTGTGACATGCTCAGACAAGCATGGATAAGACACTGGAAGCAATATTTCTTGGTATGGACAATGTGCTTTTGGATGTGAGATACTATTGTTGTGCATATGTTGTACATGCTGCATCTATGATATTGAGTGCATCCGGTGTTGTGTATACATAGTGTGTGTACATTATGTCTATGAAATGTTATGTACATGATGGTACGGATAATGTTGTGCAAATATTTCATATGTGGTGTTGTATATATATTATACTATGTGCATGACTTATATGTAGTGTGTGTGCATATGGTGCTTTGTGCATGTTGGATATGCAGTATTGTGTACATTTGATTCTATGTACATGTTGGATATGCAGTGATATGTACCTGTGGTGCCGCATTCATGTTATACATATGGTTCTATGTACATACAGGGTTGTCTGCATGATTGTACAAGTGGTGCTACGAGCATGTGGTGCTATGCACATGTCGTGCACGTGATGCTAAGTACATGTGGTTTCATTTATGTGTCTTTCATGTAGTATTTGTGTACATGTGGTATTTGTTGGGTCGTTAATATGCCATTTTTATTGTCACTTGTGAACGTTTATTCCACCCATTTCTACCATTCCTCATCATGTCATTTATTATATAAATCCATTTTATGATGATTTATGCTCTTACATTATTTATTCTCCTTTATTTCTAATAAATTGATTATTATGCATTATTTTACCAATGATAGTTCTAATAAGTTGGTTATAACATTATTCACCATTTTTAGCCTCCAAGGTAACTTCCAGATTGAAGATTTGATTTTTAAATCTGCCAACTCAGAAATTCGCTGGTTTAAGGAGTGACATTTTTGCGGTTGAGATTCTGAGCAAATGAAGACGAATTTAGAAAATCCGGAACATGGGTTCTGTCCAGAACGGGCCCAATTAACTTTTTAAAGAATGGTTTGCCCAAATTCGGCTTGTACAGGGAGAAACACAGGGTTCTTTGAGCACGATTTTCTCAGATTTGCAGTTGCGGCCGTCCTCCAAATCTCAGCTGCAAACCCAAATTCGTCTTTCTTTTGTTGAAGAGATGAAGGGAAATATATTTTCTTGTTGATCATCTGGTTAGAATCAACCCAAATTTGTAAAAAAAATCATGTTGTAATTATCTATGCTCTCTGATCTTTCTCTATTTAAATGAGAACAAAGCTCAGAGAGGAGGGGACGTGATGATGGATTTAGGGAGTGAGAAATAATGGCTAACAATGGTGGATTATTCATGCTGTAATTCTTAAGCTTTTGCTGTTGTAATGATTCCACAATTGGCTGATTAATAAATGATTTGGGAGTGTTGTTCATTTTTCTCCTTCTGAAGTAACCCCGCAGCATCCGCTTGCGGCTAAGGGCCCAGCCTCTAGTGGAGTACGCTGCTGCTATTGTGTATCATATATTTACACTTGCTGTTGTATATTATCTTCTTTGGTTTATGCATGGTTTGCTCATCAGCGTGATTCGGTAATCTGATTTGTTTTATTATTTTACAATGCAGCTTTATTACGTTTGATCTGCTAAGTGATATCGTTTTCTGAGACAGAAATATCATATTGACTTTGCAGCGCATTGCTGTTTCTTTAATTGCTGGTATAAAATGGTTTTTACTAGATATCATTGTGATTTAATTATGGAATGTCTGTGTTGTAACATTTGACCATTGGTATTATTGAATTCATCTTAGAAGTATACTTCCTTGCGATTGTTGAATCTATGAACGTTGTTGCTCCGTGCTAAAGGACAGTCGTATTATTTATAACTAAGACTGATAATTGAATTACCAAGATCAGATTACTATTGAGGTGTGCCGTGTGTTAAGTTATTGTTTTTCTTTCCAGCATTGTTTCATATCCTATCATTGATCAATGCTGTTATATTTCTGTGTGCTGTCCAATTTATTCTTAGAGTAAAGATTGTTATTAATTTGGCTTTGCTGTGTTCATTTCCTTTAATTCTAGTTTGCTGTTCCATTTACGCCCGTTCCATTTTAGACTTGCTGTTCCATTTACTTTCTGTTGTTCCTTTTACTTGCATTTATTGCTTTGGTGTGAGAGAAGGTCCAAGGCTGTCGTGAGCCTCAGCGAATGCTACCACGCTCCCTGATCCATGGTCCATGCTCTAATTCCTTTTGCATCAATTTCTAGAGGACTGAGTTATTGCTACTATATTCTCGATTGATGGTTGTTTGAATGAATGATTTAGTTTAGAACATTTCAGTTTCTTGCTATTCCAATTAGATTCTTTTTCAAGCATTCATTTACTTTTGGGTTTTAAGCACTATACTGCAAAACATTACTCTTAAGTAAATAGCCGCCTCAGACAGAGTACACTCTTGAAATAAAAAGTCGTCCCTGGGTTGATAATTAATGTGAAGGTAATAGGAGTTCGAAAGGCACCTTTTTATCGCTCCACATTTTGGCGCCATTGCCGGGGAGAGTGTAGCCTTTTCTAAAGAGTAGTGTGAATCTGATGAGTGCCTGCTAGGGAAGAGTTGGATCTTAAAAACGGAAGGTAAGAACCTGCGTACGGAGCATGTAAAAGCCCTGCTCCCCCGTCCGCTTTCCAGCAGGACTGTTAAAGATCCTAGAGTAGAAATAGATGTTTGAATTTTTGTGTGAATTATTAGGAAAAATAGAAATTTTAAAAAAAATGAATCACATGATTTCACTTAAGTGGTGATGTAAGCACCACCCATTTCACTAACTAATTGACAGGAACAATTGAAGAAGGAGCCTCGAAGAAACACATGAAGAACATCTTCTATTATGGTAAGAAATGGCTCACGTTTCTACTTTTGAATTTCCTATCAAAGATCTAGGAGTGACACAAATGCACATAATTCCCCCATCTTTACCAAATTTTCATGGTTTAGCAAATGAAAATCCACATACATTTATGTTTAAGTTTGAAATACTTTGTAGAGGATATGATTATTGTACTAATGATCAAAAATCGAAAGTGTTTCCTCTTACTCTAAAAGGAGCAACTCTCCGATGGTTCATGAGCCTAGGTGGGAATTGCATCCAATCATGGGAGGACATGAAGAACATATTCTTGAAGAAGTACCAAGACTATTGCAAAGCCAATGAAGATATTTTCCATATGATACAAGGGGAAGATGAAAGCTTGGAGGATTATGTAGATCGATTTCAATACAACCTTCAAAAATCAAAACATAAGCATTTGGAAAAAGAGATCTTAGAAACACTCCTTCTTAAAGGAATCAAAGATGAATTTTTAGAACTTTTAAATCTGATAGGAAAAGGTGATGTTTTTCAGTTATCATATGATGATGTTTGTGAGTTGTGCATAAGGTATTCAAGAGGAATCTCCAAGGCTGGTAAGAATCCTAGAGATGTTTTTTCTTTGTTTTCCAAATCTGCTACAAGAACAGGAGACATAAGAGCTGAAATCAATGTGTTATTTGAACATTTAAAAGTTGATTTTATTAGCTCTCTAAATGAAAAATTGGATGTTTTGCAAGTTCATAAAAATGAAGAATTTGATGAAATGTTTTGTTCTCATGACCGAAAGGAGCATCTCATGGATATTCACTCTTCCTTATCTATGATGGAAGTAGCATATCAAAGAGGTAAGAAAGCTGCAACAAGGCCTACAGGTATGGTTCAAAACACTTTTTCTCCATTGTCATACTTGCATAATCGATTATGGAATGCTAATGTGTTAGGGCAGCCATGTCAATTTCAATATAACCACCTATCTTGTTTACAAGCTGGGCATGGCTCATCTTATGATGGCATGACTACTCTCCCTCATCTTGTAGCACAAGCACATTCTCCATATTCTCCACCAGCTCTTTCACAACACCTTGCTTGCCCATCAAAACCATTCACACAACTCAATCAGCCACATCATCAAAATGCTCCATTCCATACACATTTTCCTGCTCAACTAATTCCACACCCTCACCACAATAAACCAGTACAACATGCTTACAATGTTGAGCTGGCAAATTTACCCACCCTTCCCACCCATTCTATCTCACATGTGTTATTAGAGAAAACCTACAATGAGATTCAGAATGTTTCAAATGCAAAAATTGTAGAAGCTATGGAAGAAAATGAGGTTTCTTTTACTATGCATCAACAAGCCATTTTAAAAGCTCAAGAACTTCATGATATGATGGCTATGGGAAATCAAGAAAGTGAAGGATATATTGAAGATTGGTTTCACTCCATCACTTGTTTGCAACATCACTCTATGCTTCAACAATTTTTGAAACCATCTTTTCAAGGGAAGTTGGCTTCTCATACCCTAATTTTTATCAACATGCATTTTTCGAATTTGGGTATGTGCATACATGAGGCCTTATTTCTAACATGGTTCCACTGGAAATACTCTTATACATAAAAATAATAAATTCTCAAAGAAGAGTAGGATAGCGGAGAAAATAAATAAAGAAATAAAACAAACACATTTTTTTTATTTTTGTAAAACTAGTTGTTTCTTTTTTTGCAACACTCTATCGAAATCAACATCGGTGATAAATATTTCAATCTATTTGTGTATGTAGATGAATCATAATAGAAATAATAAGTTCTACAAACACTCGTTTTCATTTTTATCACCAATTTAAAAAAATGCTTGAATTTCATTTTTTTGGCTTACGGGCTTGATGAACTTTCTGGAAAAACAGTCGGGACAGTCATGTTTTGAGGGACCAAAAGTGAATATTTTTAAAACCTGTTTCTACCCTAGGTATCCCTTGATTTCTAATTTCTAACCCAATTTGAATCACTCAATTTGGATTTGAAACGAAAAAGTTAGAACCAAAACATTGACAGGGTGTCTAGCGGGCAGCTCAGGAACAGAGTTGGGACAGTCCATTTTTGGAGGCCTAAATGAATGAATTTTTAAAACCTGTTTCTATGGTAGGTTCCCCTATGAAGCTAGTTTACAATTCAATTGGAATCACTCATTTTCAATATCGTATGGGGAAGTTATGATCAAAATACTGACTGTCTATCGTAAATCAGCACTCTTAAAACTTTGTCTTTCCAGTTGTTCCTTAAAGTATTTGACCTATCAATTCTTCTTTTCTTCAAAACCTGTTTCTATTGGAGATCCATAAATGAATCTATTTTCATTTCCAATTTGAATCATTCGAATCCGACATCAAACGAAAAAGTTATGCTTCAAATATCAACTGTTGGTCTAAGCCGGGTAATCGAAAATGACTCTATTATGCAGGTTGTTCTAAACAAATTTGACATATCATATCATTGAGTTTTTAAAACCTGTTTCTATTAGAGATACACCTTTGAATTAGCTCTCATTTGGCTTTGGAATCACTCAATTTGGACAAAAAACAAAGAAGTTGTGATTAAATCACTGCTGGTTAGTATGGTCGACCACTGCTCTCCCGCAGGTAACAAATAAATTTTACTTTGTTATTTTCTCCAAGGATTTGTTTTACAGAGTAACTACTTGTTAGTTTTTTACATAATTCTTGGATTAGGGGAGCTAGCACACCTCTCTTTCTCCATGATTTAATGTTTTATTGTAGGTAGATACTCGTTTTTTGCAGGTCTTGGGAAAATAAAGAAGGTCAATTTATGGACGAGTGATTTTTGAAAGAAATTTTAAATGAAACAAAGGAATTTCATCCAACTCATTACCCAACGGATTCATAATAGAAGAAATGAAGAATTGATTTCCATTTGAAAATTCATGTCTTGTCACTGCTGCCAAAACATTTTTCTAATAGGTCATTTTTTTTACATAATATCATAGCTGTTGTAACTTAATTTACATATTGTTTTTTAAATAAAATGTTGTTTCTTTTCTAATTTCTTTTATATTTTGTGTTTCAGGTCTTGCTTCATTCAAAAGCATCAATGCAGTGAACAGCTAATTCATTCTTTGCGTGTTTGCATTTTATGGTTGTGTATTTTGTTGTTCCTTTTCTAAAGGAACAACATTTGTGTGCATTTTTGTTGTTCCTGCTGTTCCTTTTTCAATGGGACTTCATTTTTGTTTTGCTATTTATTTTCTAAAGGAATAGCACTTTTTGGTTCAGCCATTCATTTTGTTGTTCCTTTTTCACATTTCATTTTGCTGTTCCTTTTCGAAATGGAACAACTGCTGTTCCTTTTCGAAATGGAACAACACTTTTGCACTTTCACGTTGGGTGTGTTTTTGCTGTTCTTTTTTCAAAAGGAACACCATTTGGTGTGTTTTTGCTGTTCCTTTTTTTCAAAAGGAACAGCAGTGTGTGTTTTTGCTGTTCCTTTTTCAAAAGGAACAACAGTTTGAGTTTTTGTTGTTCCTTTTTTCAAAAGGAACAACAGTGCGTGTTTTTGTTGTTCCTTTTTCAAAAGGAACAACAGTTTGAGTTTTTGTTGTTCCTTCTTTTCAAAAGGAACACCAGTGCGTGTTTTTGTTGTTCCTTTTTCAAAAGGAACAACAGTTTGAGTTTTTGCTGTTCCTTTTTCAAAAGGAACAACAGTTCGTGTTTTTGTTGTTCCTTTTTCAAAAGGAACAACAGTTTGAGTTTTTGTTGTTCTTTTTTTTCAAAAGGAACAACAGTGCGTGTTTTTGCTGTTCATTTTTCGAAAGGAACAGCATTTTGAGTTTTTGTTGTTCCTTTTTTTCAAAAGGAACAGCAGTGCGTGTTTTTGCTGTTCCTTTTTCAAAAGGAACAACATTTTGAGTTTTTGCTGTTCCTTTTTCAAAAGGAACAACAGTTCGTGTTTTTGATGTTCCTTTTTCAAAAGGAATAGCAGTTTGAGTTTTTGTTGTTCCTTTTTTTTCAAAAGGAACAACAGTGCGTGTTTTTACTGTTCCTTTTTCAAAAGGAACAACAGTTTGAGTTTTTGTTGTTCCTTTTTTTCAAAAGGAACAGCAGTGCGTGTTTTTGCTGTTCCTTTTTCAAAATGAACAACAGTTTGAGTTTTTGTTGTTCCTTTTTTTCAAAAGGAACAACAATGCGTGTTTTTTCTATTCCTTCTTCAAAAGGAACAACAGTTTGAGTTTTTGTTGTTCCTTTTTCTCAAAAGGAACAGCAGTGCGTGTTTTTGCTGTTCCTTTTTCAAAATGAACAACAGTTTGAGTTTTTGTTGTTCCTTTTTTTCAAAAGGAACAGCAATGCGTGTTTTTGTTGTTCCTTTTTCAAAAGGAACAACAGTTTGAGTTTTTGTTGTTCCTTTTTTTCAAAATGAACAGCAATGCGTGTTTTTATTGTTCCTTTTTCAAAAGGAACAACAGTTTGAGATTTTTCTGCTCCTTTTTCAAAAGGAACAACAGTTCGTGTTTTTGTTGTTCCTTTTTCAAAAGGAACAGCAGTGCGTGTTTTTGCTGTTCCTTTTTCAAAAGGAACAACAGTTTCACATTTTTGTGTGTATTTTTTCTTTTTTTTGGTATGCATTTTCTTTGTTGTTCCCTACACAGAACACCACTTTATTTTTTGAGTGTTTTTGTTGTTCCTTCAAAAAAAAAAAAAAAACAACACTTTGAGAGTATTTTTGAGAGCAACCCTTCCTTTCTTTTTTGGGATTATTCATAGTTCCCGATTCTCTTTCATGGCATGAAGTACACTACTTTTATGAGGACAAGAATTATGGATTCCATTGAAGCAAGTTAATAGCATTCACGTTATGATCTTTAACAGGAGAGCTCCTTGATGATAGATTCTTTTCAGAAGGGACACAATTATTTATATATCACTTTACTGCATTGCTTTCTATTGAACATGATATTGATTGACCATCTTAATACCTTGCTGGTTCCATCATCCCTGCTGATAATCTTCTCTGTCTGTAATAAATGAGATTATGGGTATATTTTTTTCTATTAACATCTTCAACTTCTTCCGCCATCCCTGCTCTTAAGGAGTACTGAGCCTCCCTCATTTTATCATAAAAATATGTAATAACAACAAAATTTTGTTCACAGATGGAGGATAGGGGATCTCATTACAAGCCAGCCCACCATGTTCATAAGGCTGTAACAAAATGACATTCCCATTATGGCCACCACACCAGGGTTATGATCCATTGGATAGCCAAATTATCCTTGGAACAGGAGGTCTCATCACGAGCCGACCTGATCACTTTTGCTACATCCCAGTCAATGGCAGTGTGATTATCTGGTTACCATGCCAGCACACTGATCTCTTCTGTAGAACAGCACTGTAACTCTCCATTTATAAATTGAGGATTCTGGCTCATATGGGTTAAAAAGCAACCCTGCCGAGGCTATGGACGCCTGCTGGCAGCAGCGGCTCTGCTTATGGTATTGAAGTTATATATTTTCGTCAATTATTATTATAATACCCTTTCCTTATTTTCTTTTTATCAAAGAAGTTATTTCCTTAACTTTTTCCCTGTTTGAACCTTTATGCATGAGAAATTGTTTTATGATCAATCACATCATTTTCAGCTAGAATACCGTCAGCAAAGCATCTTTTTAGCATATTGTAGTCCTTTTTCGTTTTGTATAAACTATCATCAATCCAAAGCGTCCTATCTCTTATTCATAACTATCTTTACACACTTTGCTCTCAATATAACCATAATTTTCACCGTCCTATCACTGATAAGTGTACTCTACTTCACTTATTGATATATTGTTCATTCCATTGCCTTGCCGTCCGCACCACCCCTCTCATATGTTTTATGGTTATGGAACCCATTTTCCAATTGGAGGGGGGGAATGTATGCATTATGGGATTGCATGCAATATGATTACTGCACTTTGCCATACCTTGTTGATTTGACAACATATTAGTATTGCATGTATACATAAGTTTTTCTAATTGCAATTTTGCATGCATTTTATCTGTTGCTATTCAAACCCAACACTATGGCTTCAAGAACATTGTATTCACAAGTATGATTTGTTTACAGGAGAACAACCAGTAAGCAGGAGAAATTCTATTCATAGCATGACCACACTATTGCAACTAACAGAAGCGGCTCGAGCAACTTGCGCACATGAACAACTCTTCAGACATGATGTGCTTCCCTGGATTCTACCATTTTGCATCACTATCAGCACCAACCTTGCCTACATCAGCTTCAACAACTGTCAGTCCATATATGTCATTTTTGGAGGTAAAATTGCATAGTTTTCTAATTTATTATAAATTTAGGGGAATCTAATGAAAATCCATTCTGAGCATTCTTTGTCATCCTTCATTCCACATCTTTACCACTTCCCCTTTTTCAGCAGCATGTCATTTTCGAGTGTGGGGGAGTGTTCCTTTCATTAATTTCTTTCTTATGACCACACCATTCATATTCTTTATCATCCATTGCTATTCTTATTCACTCTCAATACGTCCCTTATTTCATGTTGTTTTACACCACGCATAGAATTCAACAGCTGGTAGCACCCACCTCTATTTGTTTTCTAGCATCGCATGAGGACATGCTAATTTTTCAGAGAGGGGGAGGAATTGCTATGCATGATGGATGTTTTCTACTTTCTTCCTTATTTAAGGCATACAATTCCATTTTTATACAGTGCAAAAATTGATTTCCACATATTTTTTTAAAAAACTATGAACTCAATCCTTGTAATTTTTGGAAAACACATACGTATCATTAATACAAATCCACACAATTTCAAGAAATATTGGTTCATAAATTTTCGGAAAACATGCACTCTCACCTAAAGCTATTTTGTTTATATCTCATGATCCGTGCATCAAAACAATCTGATTTTTGGATCATAAAGGCATTCATATATTATAAATATACTTCCCAAATTTCAACAAAAGTTGGGTGTAGTTTTTGGGAAAATGGTTAATAAAGGTTGTTGTTATTTATATTACATTTTGCTGGAACTTAATTGTGATTCCTTCATCGAGATTGCTAAAATTGAATATTCATTAATTAAGGAAGCATTCATTTATTCTCAAATTTTTATTGCTTGGTTAACACATGGTTTTTGTCTTTGGGATGCATGAGGACATGCAATATATTCAGTTTTCGTTGCATGATGACATGCAACATATTGAATGTGGGGGTATGTTGGGTCGTTAATATGCCATTGTTATTGTCACTTGTGAACGTTTATTCCACCCATTTCTACCATTCCTCATCATGTCATTTATTATATAAATCCATTTTATGACGATTTATGCTCTTACATTGTTTATTCTCCTTTATTTCTAAAAAATTGATTATTATGCATTATTTGACCAATGATAGTTCTAATAAGTTGGTTATAACATTATTCACCATTTTTAGCCTCCAAGGTAACTTCCAGATTGAAGATTTGATTTTTAAATCTGCCAACTCAGAAATTCGTTGGTTTAAGGAGTGACAGATTTGCGGTTGAGATTCTGAGCAAATGAAGACGAATTTGGAAAATCCGGAACATGGGTTTTGTCCAGAACGGGCCCAATCAACATTAGTGAAGAACGGTTTGCCCAAATTCGGCTCGTACAGGGAGAAACGCAGGGTTCTTTGAGCACGATTTTCTCAGATTTGCAGTTGCGGCCATCCTCCAAATCTCAGCTGCAAACCCAAATTCGTCTTGCTTTTGTTGAAGAGATGAAGGGAAATATATTTTCTTGTTGATCATCTGGTTAGAATCAACCTAAATTTGTAAAACAAATCATGTTGTAATTATCTATGTTCTCTGATCTTTCTCTATTTAAATGAGAACAAAGCTCAGAGAGGAGGGGACGTGATGATGGATTTAGGGAGTGAGAAATAATGGACAACAATGGTGGATTATTCATGCTCTAATTCTTAAGCTTTTGCTGTTGTAATGATTCAACAATTGGCTGATTAATAAATGATTTGGGAGTGTTGTTCATTTTTCTCATTCTGAAGTAACCCCGCAGCATCTGCTGGCGGCCAAGGGCCCAGCCTCTGGTGGAGTACGCTGCTGCTATTGTGTATCATATATTTACACTTTCTGTTGTATATTATCTTCTTTGGTTTATGCGTTGTTTGCTCATCAGCGTGATTCGGTAATCTGATTTGTTTTATTATTTTACAACGCAACTCTATTACGTTTGATCTGCTAAGTGATATCGTTTTCTGAGACAGAAATATCATATTGACTTTGCAGCGCATTGCTGTTTCTTTAATTGCTGGTATAAAATGGTTTTTACTGGATATCATTGTGATTTAATTATGGAATGTCTGTGTTGTAACATTTGACCATTGGTATTATTGAATTCATCTTAGAATTATAATTCCTTGCGATTGTTGAATCTATGAACGTTGTTGCTCCGTGCTAAAGGATAGTCGTATTATTTATAACTAAGACTGATAATTGAATTACCAAGATCAGATTACTATTGAGGTGTGCCGTGTGTTAAGTTATTATTTTTCTCTCGAGCATTGTTTCATATCCTATCATTAATCAATGTTGTTATATTTCTGTGTGTTGTCCAATTTATTCTTAGGGTAAAGATTGTTATTAATTTGGCTTTGCTGTGTTCATTTCCTTTAATTCTAGTTTGTTGTTCCATTTACGCCCGTTCCATTTTAGACTTGCTGTTCCATTTAATTTCTGTTGTTCATTTTACTTGCATTTATTGCTTTGGTGTGAGAGAAGGTCCAAGGCTGTCGTGAGCCTCAGCGAATGCTACCACGCTCCCTGATCCATCGTCCATGCTCTAATTCCTTTTGCATCAATTTCTAGAGGACTGAGTTATTGCTACTATATCCTCGATTGATGGTTGTTTGAATGAATGATTTAGTTTAGAACATTTCAGTTTCTTCATGTTCCAATTAGATTCTTTTTCAAGCATTCATTTACTTTTGGGTTTTAATCACTATACTGCAAAACATTACTCTTAAGTAAATAGCCACCTCAGACAGAGTACACTCTTGAAATAAAAAGTCGTCCCTGGGTTGATAATTAATGTGAAGGTAATTAGGAGTTCGAAAGGCACCTTTTTATCGCTCCACAGTATTGTGCACATGTGTACAGTGGTGCAGTGTATATGTGGCATTCTGTGCACATTGTGTAGGTGGTGTCGTGTCCATATGATGTTGTGCACACATTGTGGAAGTGGTTGCAATGTACATGTGGTACTGTGTACATGTGGTACATATGGTACTGGTGTAGATGCATGTATTGCTTGCTGTTGTATGACATGTGTGGTTGTATGTTTGAAGCACACTATGTGTATGTGAAAATGGTTGAAGAGAAGGAACTGGGTGTTTTATGGGCATGGCAACCGATTTAGAGTGAAAGGATAAGTATCAATATTTTATTTCAATTGTATTACGCATGTGATTTATGACTACAGTATATGATGATTATATGTGATCTACTATTCCTGTTTATGATGCTTACATGTGATTTATATTTATTTTGATATATGATGGTTGTGTTTTTAGCTAACCAGATGCGTTATGCTTATACATGATGTTTTGATCAAATACTTAGTTTGACTTCTTGTGATAGGAAGCGAACAAGATTACACATGTACCTTATTGACGAGCTACCAATGAGCTATGCTTTGAGGTTATTTCAATTTATTTGAATATAATGGAAATTATTTGCTTCGAACAGGAATGTGTGAGCATGCCCATTTGGGTCGTAAAAATTGACTGCTAGAATTAGTAGCAATAGTGAAATAACTTGGAACATGCACTAGTATGTTGGTAAAGCACTTCAAGAGAAGGGCCATTGTGGGACATTGGTACCCAATAGTGTCCATTGATTTCTATGAGTATGCTATGACTAGTATGATGGTTTAAGGTAGGTATATGCCTTGGTTTTTTTATCTTTCAATACAAGGACGCCTTGCCAATGGATGGATCGCCCGAGATAGGGTATATTGAGGAACTTGGAAGGTGAGTGACTGCATGGAAGGGGGTGACCAGATTTCTCAAGGGACTATGTAGTAGAGAACATAATGTCGCATTTATATTGGTTTTGGTCATTAGCATTGCCAGATGGAATCATATGCACATTACGAGTGCACCTTGGAAAAATGAGCCAGTAACTATTCACTGAGAGGAAAAGTAGCACAAGATTGTAGTACTAGACATTGGATGAAACTTTGACCATGGCAGTGGATTTTGGAGTTGCTGGAAAGGAGGTGAATCCTAGTACTAATTTTGAGGGTGAAGGTGTTATCCTTTGGACTCCCTTGTTGATTGATATGAGTGTCATATCCTTTTATTTGTTGGTTTAGCAATTGTGCATATAAGTATATGGTCATGGTAAATATTTTAATGAGTTATGCTATAAAGCTCCAGTATGTGTATGATTGTTATCTAGTAATGTTTTCATGATGCTTTTCTTTTGTCATGGGTAGTATGTCTGCTTTTCAGTGATTTTGTTGGGGTCATGGCATGGTTTAACACCAAGGATTGTGTTCCCCAAGGGGGAGTGCTCTGTAATAGCCCTCGTGAGAATTTCATGTAATAAAAGTCAATAAATAAAAAATAAGACCATGGGTAGGGGACACTTATTCCAAGCTAAATGTTTGGCAAAGATATCCTTGTGGGCATCACTGGATGTGTGTTTTCGCTAAGGAAATGGTAAAGGCTAAGGCAAAGGAATTAAAAGGCAAAAAGGAAATATCAGGACATTTATTTATGAAAATAAAGGAAATTAGGAGAAAAGTAAGGTGAAAGGTCACAGGTTGCATGTGAGGAGTAAATTGAAGGAAAATAACGGAAAATGAAGAAAATAGAGGCCTCATTAATAAAAAGGCTTCTAAGGATCAATTTGCAAGCTTAGTCAATGTAAGTGATTGGCTCCCGCTTAGTTAATGTTAAGCTCTTCGTTAGTTCAAGTTTGGATCTCTCTTGTTATTCTCTCCCTCTCTCACTCCTGGTAACATAGAGTTTCCTTGGAGCACTCTAGCTCCAGATCAAAGGAAGGAAAAGCAAGAAAAGGGAAAGGAAGGAAAACAAGGATCAAGAAAGGAAAAGCAAGATCAAGAAGCTTCAGAAAGAATAGTTTCATATAACCTTTTTGATGTGTTATTTCCTAGCTATTTTGGACATGCATGAATTTACATGTTGGTGTATGGTTCTCTTTCTATCAGTGGCATGTTTTTGGCAGGTTATGACAGTGCTTTTCAGACTAACCTTGCCTTTTTCTGAATGCCACAGTGTTGCAATGTTTATTTCAGTTTTTGATCTTTGGTTTGTCGAATGGATTTCAGAATTTGGGGCGGAGATGGTCTCAAGTTTCATTCCCAAAGGCTTATGAATCCCTTGACTAGTTTTGGTGGGATACACGGTAAAGCTTAAGGGAGAAGTCTCAATTTAGGGCCTAGTGATATGGTTTTGGATTGCAGTAAAGGCTAAGATATTGGTCTCGATTTAGGGTCTAGTGATCCAGGATTGGACGTTGGTAAAGCCCGAGAGGCAAGGAGACAAACAATTCCTTAAGGATAGTGATGGATTCTGGTTGGACTTCTAAGCTCAATTCCCTTGTTATCGGAGCACCAACTTTGGTGTGACCACGGATTGATGAGAGTGGAGGTGGTTTAAACTCTAGATTCCATTGGTTGTTCATGGATTTATTGTTCTATGAGATCCCACATTCATGCTTGGAATATGCCACGAGGGTGACTGGATGAAAGAGAGATTTGGTTCAACCATGTCTATGGTCAGGTGGTACATGGAAGTCCTGAACCTGGTTGTATTTTTGTATGATTAATAAAAGATAAGTTACCCTACTTTTACACTTTTTTATATGTGTATTTAATGCCTACCATATCTCTAGTATTTATATTGTTTTATGAGGGTTATAAGCATGGTTGTATGACTCCTTCATGTCATGGTTATTTGATTTATTTACTTGTAATTGTCAAATGGATGGATGCAAGACCTAATTGATGATACAATATTTCAATGGAGAAGGTGGTAATCCTTCAAGTTAAGTTTCATAAGTTCTTTCAGTCATTTATGCTCTGTCTTGTATCCTAGACCTATAGGTTGCATTGAAGCCAAGTGTTTGACAGAATGTCAATCCTAGTTTGGGATACTTAAGCCTAGTATTGAGGTTTATTTTTAATTTGTTTATATTTTCATCATGTATTTGATGGATTCTAAAGGTTATAACAAGTTCTGGGTAGTGACCAGTATTATGGGCTACAAAAGTGGCTCAAATCTCGAGGATGCTGGCAAGAGTCTACTGAAAAGAGTCCAAGGATGCTAGCACATAGGTTTGTGTGAGTGACTTTGGCTTCTAGTCACTTTCATTCCTATAGCATGAGAGTGACCAAAGGTTAAAATTATTAAATCATCAGTGGGACTCAGCGACGGGATGTCTGAGTGGCTAACACGTCTTGTGAGGATTTTGTTGCTGATGTGGAGGGGTTTTTTAAGGCGTTCGGTTGATTCCATTTCCTTAAGGTAACCAAGGAAGTTGAATCCCTTGTAGTAGCCTCTCTCATCGTATGTTTACTCCAGATGGTTGGTTGCTTGGGTAGACCTGGAAGGGGTGGGTGTTACATAGAAGTTTATCTTGTATGCTCCATATGAGTTGGAATATCAAACTCCTCGTCCATTCCTGATTTTATACATAGGGCTTTAGCTTTTTTACCAACATGCATAATTTCACCAATAGAATATCTTCCATGCAATTTTGAGGCTTATAGCCACGCTGATAACATTTCTTCGATGCACTTTGGGTTTACACTAAGGAAAACCCTCTCTTCTCAGACCAAAACTTGCTATAGGCTACCAACATCAGATACTTAGTCTATTCATGTCAAAATTCATTCTTCAAAAATAAATAATCTTCTATACATATTATGAAAATGATAATAGGTGTAGGAACATTATGGAGAAATTCTACCTCTGAATGAGCTACCCCTTCAGCCATTAACCGTTAACCTATCTATAATATTGTCATGCATCAACAAAACTGTTATATCATAAATTCAATCTATATTATGTTCTAAAACATATATCCATCACAATAATAACATTTTAGCATCATATACTTCATCATTACACCATGACATCAATGGTTAGTGTCAAATAGATAATAGTAGTATAATTCAAGAATCATGATCACAACAACACTTCTTTATCACATAATTATATCCATCAAGTCAGGGAAATCAATTTTACCATATGTCATAATTAATAAGCTCATCAAATCTTAACCATGGTCAAAAAAAGGTCTTGAATATCAATACTTCTATCATCATGGTTATCATGAATATCACAAGAATTATAAATAATATCAAACTACCACATATAAGAGTCAACATGTAAGCCAAATATAGTAGATGTTAGCTAAACATTAAGTATACCAATGTAGAAAAAATCAATAATTTTAAGTATCTTCATAGAATCAAGAAACTCATCATATCTAAGAAGCAATATAGTTGTTCAATACCAATTGCACCATTTCATCCTAAAGTACCATGAATAAAACATTCATATGCATGAGCCAATTTTGAAGGAGACATTCTCATTGTACCTTAGAGCTTACCTTGCCATCTAATATTACAGCTGGAACATAACATTGAAACAATATACCATGCGTAAGGCCTTCTAGTATTCAAATAATTGTGCACCTTCTAATTAGACATTGGAAGCGAGAGAACTTTGTCAACTTCCTTTTCATGGGAAAATATAGCTCTTCTCTTCCTACACTAGTCATATTTTCTTGAATCTTAGACGATCCTCAAGAAGGATCCACTTATCACATCTCATTGGGAGGTTAGAAGAATCAAATACTCAAATATACATATTAGAAGTATAAGTGATACAATAACCATATCAATAAGTCTAAACAAAAGTAAATACAAAAAGGAGCATTGTAAATTAAAAAGTACTTATCCTCAATGACAGGTGATCATCTCCCTCTTCAACCAACCTTCAAGAGCCATCACTATTAATTTTCCATATGACAATGTTGCCTTTGATATTTCAACCAATGTTATCCACAACCACACCAAATAGAGACTATCCCATTTAAAGTACTTGAACCTATTCACATTAGTCATGCTAGGGTTTCTAAATTGCTTATCTCAGATATTTGCCATAAACCAAGGTTTCTTCCAAACCCTAACGTCATATAATCCATCAAACCCTAGTAAAAAAATTGCCTAAGCTTTCCATCAAACCCTAGAATTATTTTAGTTCTCCTCCATCCTCTCTTGCATACTTCAAAGGTTCCTTCATACGAGTGATATTCAATGAATTTTCTTCAGCCCAGCTATTATACCATGTTAATTTTTTTTAGAGATATATTGTTCTTTGCTTTGACAATTTCATTTCTTTATTTACACATTAAATTGGCCCCATAAAATCATAATATTATTCATATTTACATCATTATTTAGCAACATATGCAACTATATAGAAAGGAAAATATCATTAATAATGTAGAGGAACATAAAGGAACAATAGAAGAAAGTAATTCAGACATAGAGACACTAGGATTGGTCAGAGGCCAGGGAAAATCCCACTGTGGGGAAAACACTTTAAAATTATTCATCTTATTAGATTTTGAGTGAATGATTCAACAAAAGGGAGTACAATGATCCATGTCTTAAAACATAAACCTATGTAGAAAAATCTTCTTAAAAATATACATGAAATGAGCCTACTCAAAATCTTGATTCAGAAGCCTATCATGAACTATCACTATCTGTAGTCAACTTCCAAACACTGCGGTCAATGAGAAAAAACTTCAGTCAACTAAAAAATGCATGTTTAGGTTCTAGCCATAGGGAGGAAGAGGTGTGCAAGTGACTGAGAGCTTCCAGTCACTCCCTTAATCCTACAAGCCAATGAATTCTATCAATATTTGCCTTTGGTAAGCCTGTGACTATGACTCAAAACCCTAGAAACACACGTGAGCTTCGGGCCCTGTAATTTATCCTTCGTGCAAACCAATTCTCCGTGGACGTGCCTGAGACATGTCCGAGCCAAAACCAAGAAATAGAATAGAATAATGTCTCATGATGATGTCAAAATGAGGTTTCGGTCACTTGTATTTTAACCTTCCAATGGTGTCCAATTTTCTTTGAAAACAACCTAATCGAATATGCACATGTGGGATGTTAATTTAAATATTCATTTTCCCTTGTCCAAATTTGGTGCTTCAATAGTCAAAATGTTTCCTCTCTAAAGGATAAATCTAGTCCCACGGTTGGAATTTGTGACTGAGTTTCGAAATTAACAGATGCTTCCAGTATATCACCCACATAAGGGTGTTCTTTCCATGTCAACACACAATCTAAATATATGGGCTTCCAAACATTAGAGTAATTTTTTTAGGAACTATCCCACGCATAATGTGTCATGTCTTCCTTGGATATTTTCTATAGTTTTCCTATATAGTGCAATTCCTTGTGGACTACTATAGGAGGGGTGGATCCCTAAAATTCTAGTTTGATAACGTTTCGACATCATAACCCCTTATTATTAGCTCTCCAATGTGGTAGCTCTTTAGAATACAATGTGTATATTTCATAATGACATATACCATACTCTTGTGGATGAAGGGTATTCTACCTATGTGATTTCTGTGTCATGCTAGAAAACTATTGGTTCTCTAACACTAGCTAAATCAAGTACTACATTACAAGCCTTTGATGGGCATCATTTCATGCCTCAAGGTTTTATTCAAAGGATTTCCATTAAGCTAGGGGGCAACACTACCTATGTTTATGTTGAAGTTTCACATGCTCCTTTAGACTATAATATACTCCTCTGCCATAGTTGGTTTTATGCCATGTGTGTTATTCTGTCATGATCAATCAATTGAACTTTGTATACCATCGACCACCACTACCACTAAGGGAACTTTAATGTCACTCATTGGAGATAACCATAGTGATTATAAGAGTGTTGGTGTAGGATTCTTTAAAATACTATCTCTTATCGATGTGCTTCCTTTACCCCCACCTAACATTCCTTATATTTCTTTGACTACTCCTATGCATATGATCTCCTTTGTCCCTTTTGGATCCCATCAGTCTCTCGACCCTTGGGTGGTGCCTTCTCCTTTGTATGTATATCAATATGGTGAGCATACACCACCTTTAGCGGAATATAATAAAAATCCTTTTCTCACATCGGTCATTACTCTGTCTATTCCATGTGACTCCCTCGATGATGATTCTTCTTATTAACAAGTCATATTGGAGGTCACATATTCACCTATAGATAATCCTAGGGAGATTATACATTTTAATGCATCTATTCTACCCAACATGGAAAAAGTAGAGATTTGTAAAGAAAATACTTAATACCCAAGGGAATTTTCTTGTCCATCCCTAAAGTCCCACCCATGTATTGAGTCGATTCTTGTGTTTCTAATCCTAAACTTTCCAATGAATTTTCTTAATCATATCCACCTTTCAGTGAGTGTCTTGTACCCCGTTTATATTTTGATAGTTATTGTCATGGCATTGCACTATCTCACAAGACCACTCACCTTGTATGTCGTCGAACCATTCCTAATAATGTTATGGTACTAAGTTTTCCTTGGCATAATCAACCTTTAGGAATTGGGAAGTTCAACCTTTTATGGCATAGCCCCATTATGGTGTGTCATATGTTACCTCCACTACTACACGAGTTCATGTATGGGAATATTTAGCATGTTCCTAGTAGTTAGCACACCTTGACATGACCTATTAGATTGATTTGTGTTTGTACATCATGTACATATGAGTGGGTGTGACGATTTTCTCTTTTTCATTTCATGTGTGATGCGAGAAATTTTATAGTACATAATATGTGCCAAAAAATCCTAAACAAAAGTAAAACCCCAAAAAATCAAAATGTATGATCTTGTTTTTACATAATCCATTTTTTATTTATTTCATTATGTAATTTAACCATGTGTCTAGTATTTTTGAAGGTTTTTACCAGATGGAGTGGTGTTTCATTTTGACATTCATTAGACCATAGGTGTGTTTCTCTTAAACCTAGCATATAGGGGTATGCCCTCTCACTGTCATCTTTGTTTCATTATTGATGTCCTTAACATCTTTATTATGCCTTAGGTCTGACCCCATTAAGTTGCGATATCAGGCCGTCTCTTTTATGCACATCGTAACTTGGTGGTAGAGATTACCTATACATGGATGCACTAGATTATCACCTCCATTCCATCTTAGTGTCCACGAAATGTTTATTTATTCCCTTTTCAAAATCCCACCTTTTTACTAGCCATGACTTAGAATTTGAGCCTCTTTTATCTCTTCTTCTCTAGTTTCTAGCCTTACCCCAAAGTATTCCATAATTATCTATCTTTCCATTTCTATGAATTTTACCCTTATTTATGCATGCTGATAAGCCTTGGTTTTTTTTCACCATTATAATCCTCTGCTTCACCTATAACTAGCTTTCACTTGGTGTTCTTAGAGCTTGACCTAGGAACCAATAGTAACTTGGAGTCTGTAGTCTTCAGTGGTAGGCTTTCTCATGATCAACAATGGTTTCACCTAATTTCTTCTTGATCTATCAATTCCATGACTATTTGATGTAAGCCCATTTATTCACACTAGGTGGACTATGCTATGTACCATGGGGTCCATTTTCATCATTATTGGGTCCCTTGTTAATATTATACCTCATTTACTAGAAAATCGATTCTACCATCCGCAACATCGACACATATATTCGTATTTTGTAGATTCATACAATCAAGGTTTTGTAGAAGCCCTGATTTAGGGATACCTCACTCTTATACGACACCATTCCCAAGTTTCATTGGTGTTATGTATCATTTTGTTGTAGTGGCTGCAACACCCTCCAAAATTTGGGCTTACACTTAAATTTCATTGCCTATTTTCGATCCTATTACCATTTGTTCCTTTGTTTTTTGTTGGTAATATGATGATATCAAGCCCCCCTCTTCAATCTTATGAGTAATTTACACTTTTATCCTTATATATAGTATGTGTCATCTTTAGGCATGAGTATTATCACTTCTTATGCAAAGGGAAGTTTGTTTTGCTTCAAGGGGAAATATTTGTGAGAATGGGTTGTCCTCACCACATAGGTATGTTTCAAACTCATTTGATGCACTCTTGCAAAAGTGTCTCCTTTATCCTCCCAAATTATATCATCGGAGTGGTACTTGTCATAAATTGCCACAAAGTTTATTGTATTAAGTGAAGTATGTTTCTATATGTTTAGGATGTTCTATGTTACATAACTAAGTGTTGAAGTGTGTGATCCTAGTCAGAGTTCTATCGTTGTTCACATTAGTTCCACCAATCTCACGTTTAACCAAATTTTGGAGTTCCCCTAGCAACCTAGCCTCATCCAACTTTCCTCAACTATGCACTTTGCATCTGTAGTGCTCAAGATTTTCCCTTTCTAGCTAGAACTGCACAATGCATAGAAAGCCAAACCTCCCTTGGAATCCAAAACTATGCAATGGCTAGAACCGAATGTATCCAAAAAAATGTGCATTTTGTTTCCCTCAGTAATCTCAGTTGCCCAACTTGCCTTGCATCCTAAAATTGTGTAGATGTGTCCTCACAGGGCCTTATACCGCAACAATCACTGCCCACTTAAACTACGCAATTGTGTCTCTTAGTGGCCATGGAGATGGATGGAATTATAGATGAATTTCAAGGAGCTGACGAGAAAGAGGAGGAGACCAAGGAACCTAGGGTATGATAGAAGACAGAGAATTCATGACATCTCCACTGTTGCATAATCGATTGGAGGGTAGTTATGGAAAATGAAACACATCTTTCGAAAGACACCTCTTAGTGTAGCATGAAGGATCTCTTATCATTTTGATATCATTGTGTATTCAATGACATGCATGATTGCAAACACTAATAGTCATTCCATGTGTTTCCTCTATGTTTCTTGCTCCCTTTTGCTTGTTGGATCAATTGTTGTCTTTTGACATGTTTGGTTTTTATGTCATGTCTGTGAACCTTTCTAGTCACCCTGAAGGTTGGTCTCTATGTATACAATTTGTCCTTGCCATGTAAATATTTGTCGCACTCATACACAAAGCTTTAAGAATTTTCGCTCAAGTGTCGTCACAGTCGTCCTAAGGTCTATCTCCACTGTCGCACTTGTCGCTTTTAGTTATGGACAGTCTCACAGAGGGTAATTCTTTGTCTTGTTGTCCCGATGGTCTATGTTGTCATGTCATTAAAGCATGCTAAGTGTGTGATCAAAATGTCAAGTTACTCACAAGTTCACCTACCTCCCACACTTATCAATTTTCCTAACAATCCTTCGGACCGGACAAATCTCTTCACCTAACCTGGACTAAGTTGCACACTGCATAGTCTCAGCCCTCAATGATGATGCTCTGCTACCTAGAACTACGTAGTCCACAGAGATTGTCCCCCACGGAGGTTGCACTACGCAATCCCAGAGTTGAGCAACCTTCCTTCCTTCCTAGAACTGAATAGACGTTGCTTCAAGCCTTACCTGAACTGTGCTTTTCGCAAGATCGGTCATCAAGCCACCTCCCTGGTTGCAGGAACCTCACAATGCACAGAGGTCGAAACCTTCTTTTCCTCCCAGAATGGTGTAAATGTGTCCCCTAGTATCGTCCCTCAAAAGGGAATGAGTGATTCCAGAAACTATGTATATGTATCCTCTCTCATCCCTCTGCTTCCCAGTCATGCCTTCCCTTAGAAAAATGTGTCGACCTACCTCCCAAGGTCCCATCTTGTAGCTGCCACTTATGATCTCAACTACACAATCCTACCTCCCAGTGACCTCTGCGAAATTTTTCCTGACAGCGAAGATTGTGCTCAAGAGTTCCTTAACCAAGCCTGAGTTGTATCCTGTGGAGTCTCAGTTACTAGTCTCCCTCCTTGTAACCTGGAACTACGTAATGCGCAGTTTGTTGGGCCCTCTTCCCATCTTTTCATTCATCCCAGGCCTAGTCCACGGATGATAATGCATCATCTTAGACTAGGGGGTTTTGGATTTTATGTCACCCTGTCATGAGTGAATTGGAGGAACAAGTACACTGTAAGATCATGGTGAGATGATGAAGAAGGAGAATGAGGGGTAAACATGCTAGAAGATTCACTTACAACTGGACGAAAAAAGAAGACTATCAAGTACAAGCAAAGGAACACATGCATGCAACCACCTCCCATGACCAGGGATCATTGAAGACCCCACATCATCACGCTATGTGGAGAAGAAGAGAAAGCGCAACCAAGAACACATCTATCACTCAACAAGAGCAGTGGCTTGGCATTGCCACCTCAACAAGCTAGTCTATATTAGTAGTGTCATGTCAATTCATGTCATGAGTTGTGAAAGGCCACATCACTATTATGGGCCATGAATAATATAAATAAAATCTAATGTAAAGTGGAAGTCCAATGGACACACATGAATATGAAGAGTCATGGTTGTTTAAAATTCATAGGAAGTTGAACAATTATGAGGGAAGTTGAAGAGTCACAACAGTTCAGGAATCACCTTGGGTTATATATACCACCTCACTATATGAGAAGAGGAATTTTCACCTTGGATCCTCCCATGAAGCATAGAGATTTTTCAGTAAGTTCTTTAAGGAGCAAGGATTGCCTCCAATGTCCCAATACTGGGACTAGTGATGTATGATGTATATATGCGTCTTGGAATTTTTTCTTAATACAAAAGCCTATTCAAGTCATCACTTTTTCATGCATGTCTTGTGGATTTTTGTAAGACTATTCTTTTAGCATTTTTAATTTATGTTTGTTTCACATGTACTAAGATAGTTAAACTATTTCTATATTTTTAGTACTTACATTGTTAGTAATGTGTTGCATTTGTTATCACTGATGTATCATCCTTAAGGACTACTCCGCAAGATACTAGACATAACTTCCTTGCTTATTGGTTAGAACGACCATCACATCCATTGTGGACTACTCCACTGGATGGTTGATGGGTCTTCCTTTGTGCTTTGGTTTTAATGACTTCAGCATCTGTTGTGGACTATTTCGCTGGATAACGAACATACCTTCCTAGTTCACATGTATATCTTCCTAGGTGGTACTATTACCTCTCAGTTAGAGGCTCACTTTTCTCCCTCTTTTGTAGTAATATAACCTTAACAACATTACATTACGCACTCATTAGGCACACTTACCTTGTTGTTTGAATATACCAGCATAACACTCTCATGGGCTGATAACTAGAGCTAAGGTAGACCTCTAAGCATATGGAAACTGAACCTTTATACTGGATGCGACTCCTACACCAAATGGTGTGAGGTCCAGTTGGAACTTCATATTGGGGAGATCCCCTTCGTTGACAGATTTCTAGTACCATCAACAAAATGGTGCTAGAAGGAGGTCCAAATGATAAGCTATACTCATAGAGTATGGTTTTAATCTCTTATTTGAAAATGGATCTTCCCAAAATCATAATCCCAATATTTTTTTCTAAAGAGATTAATTGTACCATCCATATAGAAGTTATTCATGACCTATCCAAGTTGAAGTTCAATGGTGAGGGTGAATCATCTTTTCGTGTACATCTGCTTCAAGTTATGACTTTTTTCCATTGTCACCAAATAGAGTCTGAATATGTCTGGGCTATATTACTCACCCTCACATTTGAACGTCATGCTAAACAATGGTGTAATACATTACATATTTCTTATATTGGTTCATTAGGTCAGCTTGCTGGGATGATAGTTAAATATTTTTATAAGTATATCTACTGGTATGTCTATGAAAGAATCTTCCATTTAAGAATGGAGCCTGATGAGTCAATTGAGGACCTTTTTGATTTGCTCCTTCACCTCTGTTGCAAAATTCCTGACAGAGAAATGAACTTGGATTTCTTGAGACAAGAGTTTAAATGCTTGGTTCATGTCTCCCAATATGGTGAACCTCCTATTTTCCTTTCCTCCTTGACTGTTGTGGATCATGAGGCACCTCAGATTGCAGGGGAGGAGCCCACTACCCTGTTTGTTCCTTTTCCTCCTCCTTTCCCAATCCTAATGTGTGTGCCTCCTTGTGGTGGTAATGAAACTGAGAAATATGTGAATCAAATCTCCAACACATATTCTCTTTCATCTCTTGCTTACATGGAGGAAATTCCAGAATTGATAATGAAGCCTATGATGAATACTCACTCCTCCATTCTACGAGAAGGCGTCGCCATTCATAACTCTAATCTCAAGGCTAATCCCGTTTTCTGTAATTGTCTACCTTATTCACATCCTGACTCTTTGTACCATGACTTACATAATCAATATGCTTCACCAGTAAGCTTTTCACATTCTATTGATTCTCACGTTGCGGACTCAAATCATGATTAGCTACAAAGAAGCCACATCATGTAGGTAAAGGAGTAGAAATGTGAGGACACTTTTCAATTTTTCCTCTCTATTTCAAAATTGTCCACACTAAAACAATGATTTTCCATTCTTGAATGATTCTCAATATTCTAATCTTAGTGGAAAATCCAATACAATCTATTTTTTCAATCAAACCCCACCCTTCGCTGGTAGTCATCCCGATGATGATAACTCTATTTCTGTATGTCGTGACGAACACCCAAGCATATCATGTGATCTTATAGTTTTTGATGAAGACTCTAATTTAGATCTAGAATCTACTTCGGTCAAAGAAGATGTTCACATCGAAACTTCCTCTTCACCTCACTCTCCCTTGTATCTTACCATTGACCAGTTATGACAGAGATACTCCATGTTGTTTCTTCATCTGATGGGTTATCTCCTTGATTGACACAAGGCAGTGAGGTTGTATATGATGAAGTTGAAAACAATCAAATCTTAGAGAACTCTTCCCATTCCTTGTCATCTCTTATTTTGCATGAAGCTGACTCTTCAAATCAACTTTCTCATTACATCTTGCTAATTCAATTATCTTTAAATGCACTATTAGAAGAGCCTATTCAATTGAGTAATATGATTCTCGTTGAAGCTGAAAAATTTGGTGAAACCTGTGATAGAGATGGCTTCCATCTGGAGATAAGTTTTGAAATTAGCTACAACAACCACCCTCAAACCATGCATGATCTAGTTTGAGCTTTAAAATGTGATTCTACAATCCTAGAAAGTTTAGGGACCTTCTAGGGATTCGCGGCACTTCAACCTCTGTTCATGGTTATGTCAGGATCTTGCAACTCTGGTAAGCCCCCCAAACTAAATCAGATCTAGTTTCTCTCATGCAATCCATCTATCTGCATGGTTTCATTCGATGTGGATTCCCATGTAAAAAATGTTTGGTATATGGATGTGATCTCTCAAATTTTCAAATTTTCAATTATTATTGAATTCAAGAATTTGTTGCAACTCATTCGTCTTCATGCAAATATCTCATATGAAACTCGAGTTGGGAGTGTCCATCTCTCATGAAATCAAGGAATTGTGAAGTTGATCATCACAAGGACTATCTTTTCCTGCAAGAATCATACTTATCAAATTTGCCCCCTTAATGGTGAACTCCTTGGTCTTCTTGCGGATCTTCTATTGCAATTTTTTCCTCTCATCACACTGTAATTCCCCCTTTGTGATAATGAATATACAAGTTGTCACACGAATCAGTTTCTTCTCCACTCACCATGCCTCAACTGGTTTCATGCATTCATGATCAAAGCATCATTTTTGAACTCGTTTGATGGATATGATGCTTGTAGAATTGTTCACCAGTTGCAGGAAGGTGGTGTGTCATAAATGGCTCACAATGAATGTGGGTTTGATTGTTTAGAGAATTTGCTAGATTGTTCAAATGGAATTTTCTTGTTTCATTCCAAAATGGTAATCTAATGTTTCAAACTAATCTAACCATTTCTATATCTCAGGTGAATCTCATTCACCTTATCATTTTCCATCAACACGTCCAATGACAGTTTCTTCACACTCTCTGATCTTCATTGTTTAACATCTCTCTCTTTAGATTTTCGTCAAGCAGTTGAAGCAATTTAGCCTTCGCTGATGGCTATGGAAGGTCCTCACTGTCTTTGCATGATTGTTGAGAATGATCAAATCCATTTTCCTATACAGGTTTCCCATTGTGACCCTATCTATCGAATCAAAAGTTCATCCTTTGAAAGATCACGAGGCTTTCAAGACAAGCATCATGAATTTTATGATCCAATCGTTGAAAGGTTGAAAACTTGCAAAGCTTCATTTCAGAAAACAAGCTTCAATCCTTCCTTGTGATTCCTAAGGAGCTAGATGTAGACGAGGACACATCCACAAGAGGATTTAGCGGTTTGTTAAAGAATGGTATTCATTGAAAAGGTAAGAATGTGGATTGGGTGAAATTAGTAGTTGTGATCCAGCTTCCTACCCACAGGCAAGGCCTTCCTTTTCCTGTGCAAGTTTTTCAAGGTTTTATATCTTCTGTTCCACATGACTGTTTATCTATTTTAATCATTAATATCTTTGGGGATGCAGGTCGGGAATGATTATGGTGGCTTTATTGTAAATTTCATTACACGTAACCCCAACCTTCTAGCTATTAGGTTAGGAGTTAGATTAGTTGCATCATTAATTTTCCATTCCATGCACTCATTTTGCATGTGTTCTCCATAGTTTGTCCTCATTTCTTTGTTCTGATTCCACATCATGTTTGATTTAGTCATTTTGTTCTCTTATCTTCTGATTTTGGTTTCCTGGTTCTGTGTCTTCTTTCTTTTTTCTTTGTTTCCTTCCTTGATCAGTTTCCTTTCATTTCCTTACATGAATAAGTGTTGTTCCGAGACCTTCTATGGCTTCCAAGTGTGTATCTGGCTAAAGTTCAAAGAGCCTTGTGAGACTTCAACATTTGGCTAGTGCTATGTCTGGCTTCCTTGTAATTGGTTGTATATTTTGGCTGATGAAGTTCTGACAGAAAATATGACCCGTCCATAAGGAGATTTTTGGTCCAACCATGACCCTGTTTCCAATTTGGGAACCTCATGCCTATACTTAGTTTTTTGTTTCAGTGTTTTCAATCTTATCCAACTAGTAGAAAGGGAGAAGAGGAAATTTAAACAAGAAAAACTAAATATATATGCTTCTCTAAAGGAACATCCTCTATTTCTCTCAATAATCCGAGATCCCTCTTCTTCCCCATAGAATAAATAAGTGTCGATCCACAGTTTTCTTTCAAAATTAAATAAAGGTGAAAGAAGAAAAGTGCAGAGAGTTGAAGCAGAAAACTCAGCAGCGTACTATCCAGGCTCACTGGAAGTGGAGAAATTCTTTTGGAGCGTATACATCTCTTAGTGTAGCATTAAAGACCGCTTATCATTTTCATATCATTATCTCTTCAATGACATGCATGGTTTCAAGCACTAACAATCATTCCACGTGTTTCCTCTATGTGTCTTACTCCCTTTCGCTTGTTGGATCAATTGTCATCTATTGAAATGTTTAGTTGTTATGTCATGCTTGTGAACCCTTCTGGTGACCTTGAAGGCTGGTCTTTTTGTATCCAAGTTTTCATAGCCATGTAAACACTTGTTGCACTCATACACAAATTTTTAAGCATTGTTGTGCAAGTGTCATCAAGGTTGTCCTAAGGTCTATGTCAAGCGTCGCACTTGTCTCTTGTTGTTCTAGACAGTCTCACAAAGAGTAATTATTTTTCTTTTTGTTCCAATGGTCGATGTTGTTATGTCGTCAAAGTAAGTGTGTGATCACAATGTCAACTTCCTCACAAGTTCTGTTGCCTCCCACACTTAGCCATTTTCCCAAAAATCCTTCCGACCGGACAACTCTCTTCATCAGACCCCAGCTAAGCTACACACTACATCGTCTCATCTCTCAATGATTTTTCTCTACTACCTAGAACTGTGCACTCCCCCAGGGCAGTTTCACTGCACAATCCCGATGTTGAGCATCTTTCCTTCCTTCCCAAAATTGCAGAGAAGTTGCTTCAAGCCCAAACTCAACTAAGCATTTTGCAAGATCAGTCATCAAGCCTCATCCCTACCTACTGGAACCCCACAATGTGCAAATACTGAAGCCTTCTTTTCCTCTAATTGCGTAGAGGTTTCCCCCCATTGTCCTCCCTTAGACGTGACTCACTAATCCCAAAAAATGTGGAGATCTATCCTCTATGGTCGCTCTATTCCCTAGACTTGCCTTCCTTCATAAAAATGCATAGACCTACCTCCCAAGGTATCATCTTGTAGCTTCCACTTATGATCTCAACTACAAAATCCTACCTCCGAATTGCCTCTACGTAATTTTTCCCAGCAGTGAAGACTATGCTCAGGAGTTCCTCAGCGAAGCTTGAGCTACAATTTGCGTAGTCTAAGTGACTTGTTTCCCTCCCTATCACCTTGAACTGCACAATTCGTAGTTGATATGCCCTCTTCCGAGCCTATCATCCATCCTAGGCCTAATCCATGGAGAAAAACACATGATCTTATACTAGGAGTTTTTGGATTTGATGGCATTCCGTCATAAGTGAATTGTAGGAACAACTGCGCTAGTAGATCATGGAGAGAAGATGAAGAAGGAGAAGGAGGGGTGAACATGCTAGAAGACTCACTTTTAGTTGGACGGACAAAGGTTCCTATTAAGTACAAGCAAAGGAATGCATGCATGCAACCACCTCCCAGTACCAAGGATCATTGAAGACCCCGCATCCTCAAGCTATGTAGAGGAGAAGAAAAAACACATCCAAGAACAAATGTATCACTCAGTAGCAATGGCAGCTTGACATTGGCACCTCACAAAGCTAGTCAATGTTAGCAATGTCATGTCAAGTCATCTCATGAGTTGTCAAAGGCCACATCACTATTATGGGCCATCTTTATTGTAAATCAAATTTAATGTAAAGTGGAATTCCAATGGGCACACATGAATATGAAGACTCAAGAGTCATTTCATTTGAAAATTCATACGAGGTTGAATAATCATGAGGGCAGTCAAAGAGTCACAAGGGTCAAGAATCACCCTTGGTTATATCTAGTCCCTCATTATATGAGAAAATGACTTTTCACCTTGGATCCTCCCATGAAGCATTGAGAGTTTTTAGTTAGTCCTTGAGGAGAAAGGAGTGGATCCAATGTCCCACTACTGGGGCTAGTGATGTATGATACATATATGTGTGTTGGAACTTTTTCTTAATACAAAAGCCTATTTAGGCCATCAAGATTTTATGCAAGTCTTGGGAATGTTTGTAAGACTATTCTTTTGGAATTTGGAATTCATGTTTGTTTCACATGTACTAAGATTACTGTATTATTTCAGTTGTGTTAGTACTTACCTTGTTGGGAATGTGTTGTATTGGTCATCACTGTTGTCTCATCCTTGTGGACTACTCCGCAGGATACTAAATATACCTTCCTTTCTTACTTCTTATAATGAACATCACATTCGTTGTGGACTATTCCACTGGATGCTAGATAGACCTTCCTGGTTTGTGTGTGTCCCTTATTGGGTGGTGTAATTACCTCGCACTTAGAGGCTCACTTTTCTTCCCCCGTTTTGCAGTAAGAGAACCTTGACACAATTATGTTATGTAGTCACCAGAGACACTTACCTTGTTGTTTGAAGATACCGGCGTAACACTCTCATGTGATGATAGCTAGAGCCAAGGAAGATCTCTATGTATATGGCCACCGAGCCTCTTTACAAGATGGGATTCCTACACCAAACAATGTGAGGATTAGTTTGGACTTCATACCAGGGAGATCCCCTTTGACTGGCGGATTTATAGTATTGTCAACACATTCATGTACTTTGAGGACTATTTTGGGGCATAAAACTTTTATGTGGCCATAGTCCTACTGATGTATATTGTGACATAGATCCATATTATACTCGCTAGAGGCTATGATATTTTATTTGTCAGATGGATCCACTCTGTATTGTTTGTGGCCATGGTATAACATTTCATGTCATTGATTTGCAGGGTATATTTGCTGTCCATGTTCACATTCTATTTATGATTCAGCATGGATATGATCGACTCAAGGATGATATTGGTAGGGTTGAGACTTTAGCATGTGAGTCCTTATGATTCGAAATCGAAATCCTGACTCCCTCCTCCCATTTTGAGCTCTGAGTTTTATTGTAACACATTTTTTCCCTTAGTAACTCTTTTTACCTCAGGAATTAGGGGGCATATGTTACTATCTTATTGTCCCACATTTGAGTCGATTGTAGTCATCCTTATAGTATTGATCCTTTTTCATAGCTTGTAGCCTTGTTTTTGAGGATTTTTTTTAATGGATGTTTGTTTTCCACATGGAAAATGCTACCTCCCATAGTTATTTGTGTATGATGTAGGTTATAAGTGTCAAGCTAGCTCTTTATAACCTACATCCATCAATATTTTTCTAGAATTGTGCATTGCATGGGAGCCCAGATTGATGGATTATCTTTATGACTTGGCTAGGAGAGAACTATTTTGGAAGTTTAACGACTTTGCTTCACCCTAATCATCCAGATTATTTCTCCTAAGGATACCTAAAGGCCTATATATACTAGTCTCATCAAGAGGTCAGGCTAGTCGTGAGTGGGCTTCTGAGATCTATTGTCATTATTATAGTTAGAGTAGTAGCCTAAAGATACCATGATTCTAATATGAGGTAGACTTGATTATTATGTCTTGGAAATATATTTCTTAAATACTTCATTTTGATATAATGAAAAGTGATTTCCCTCCATATTTCCATTGTGTAATTAAATTATATATTGCATGTTGGAATTTGTTGCGCACTAATCACGTGATTGTAGGGAAGAAGGACGTTTTCCTCTTTCTTGTGTGTAGGCTTGAGGAAAGGAGTGGGAGCTAAGATATTTATTATATATTCTTTCAACCTAACCACAACAAAATGGACAAGGATTTAGTGACAAGCTCAATCACTCCCATTAGTATTCTTTGTCAATTTTTGTATCTATAACTAAGGAATTGCTTGAATCACATATTGGCACACACTTGTCTATCTAGTAATCATTGGGAAAGGATCATGGAGAAACAAATCCTTGTAGTTGTGATTTTTAAGCTACAAAAACCACATTTCTAAAGGTGGTGCATACTAACCGTAAAAATATGCCACCCCCCCTTCCATTAAAGCTCAAAAGGTGGGGGGCGGGGTGTGGGTATGCAGTGATCCCTTTATTTCAATCGCTGCATTACTCATCCCTTACCTTAAAATATGTCCTTAAAACTCATTGTTAACTATGCATTATTTTCTTGTAAATATAAATATGATGTTATCCTTGTGATCATAACACTTGTTAATCAATATGACCACCATTAGTCTTTCTAGATTCGTTGTAACATGTGTACTCTTCTTCTCCTTCAAAATTAGTCCAATATTCTCTATGATGAACATAAGTGCCTCCATCAAAGTGCTCTGATAACTCCTAGGTATCTGAAATCATCTTTGGCACACTCACATTAATATTCATCATATTCGATTTACCCGATACCATAGCATAAACACCTAAAAAAATCAAAATTGAACCAAGAATATTTCATAGAGGGAGGTTGTCGTCAAATATTATAGTGCTTATGATTTCAGTGACAATAAAAACAATGAACTAAACATATTGAAAAACTAAAAGTTTTCCATATGAACAAATTCCTTCCCAATGGTGAATCTCTCCCTTATAGCTAGTGCATAACCTACCATGCTTTTTGATAGATTAATTGCTACATGAAAATCACTCACTGTAGATTTGAAGGTCTCTAGGAACATCAAATGAATTATTTTAAGATGATTAAAATTAAATAAATGAATTACTTTTGTTTCATGGGGAAATTGAGGTAATTAATTCTAGTTTTCCTGTACCCAGAACATATCCCTACTACAAACAAATTGTGGTGATCATATTCCATTATGTATCTTTATAACTAGCATGTGACCTTGGTTTGACCAACTACAATGCGATTAAATGTGTTGTATTCAAGCCCAACATTTTTCAACCACAAATAGGTGTTCTTCTACAAGTATTATTCCCTAACTAGGTAGTTTCTTAGATAAACAAGTTTCTTCTTTAACATAGATTTATCACATGCACATGTAGATAGTTTCCTAGCCATAACGAGGCATTATCTAAGAAGTCAAAAAATTTGACCGAGTGATTTTGTGATACAACACTATGGAGGCCCCCCTTCTCTTGAGCTAGTATATTTTGTTCTTTATGTGCATATTTGATCCGAACTGGATCCATAGAAAGACTATGAAGAACCACGACTGAATCAGGTCGAACAAATCTCTAAGGAAATCCAAAACAGTATCAAAAACACCCTGCGCCAGTGGCAATGGCAACCGACGTGGAACGACGAGGACCTCAGTCAAAGCACACTGACTAAGGCCCATGGGGACCACGCAGGAGGCCAAAGTAGCCCCTGGCAGCCACAGAATGGGAAAAGGACAAGGTTTGCATCGCTAGGTGAGCAAGGCCCTGAAGGGGAAGACTGAGCACTCCGTCACCTTACGAGCCAGGAAACTGCAGGCAGAAAAAGCGAAAAATGCTAACGTATGAAGGCAGGACCCGTGTTCTGGAAAACTAGTGGTATTGATTAGCGTGCCGTTGAACGGTAAGAGGTTTTGGGTAGGAGCAGAGCGATTCCATACACCGATCGACGTGTGGTAGGTGGAGGTGAGAGAAAACCATTGTTGATCGCATGGTATTGGTCGAGCAAGTCAACCGTGAAAAATGTGTGTCTGGCGTCAGATCTTGAGGGCCCATATTGGACAGCTAAGATTGCACTGGATGGAAAGAAGAAAAATCGACAAGGAATTAAGCCGCATTCTAAAGGGATTTGGAATCTGTTTGACCGCCATAGTGGAGGAAGAATTCATCCATGACATAACTAAAGAAACGAACCAACAAAGCATGTTGGCGCCATTTGGAGGAGGACAAGTGGCCACTTCGTGAGTGTTCATGATGATGTCGAATGCAGGGAACTCCATGCGCAGTTGCAAAAGGTGAATCGGCACAGGAAAGAGAGTAACTGAACAAACATAGGGATCGAATGGCTAAAGCCATGAATAGAGACAGTCGAATTAGTTAGAGTTGATTTGGAGTCAGAATTGAGAAGAGTCCAAGCGACCAAGAGAGACAATGAACAGTGAACCCTGAGAGGAGGACCAGACACAAAGAATAGTAAAGCTAAGCAGAAGAGACAGAGGACCGAGCTGACTAGAGGCAACATCAAGCACTAGAGAGCTTGAAGATTCAAACCTTCCCATAGAGGAATCTGTCTGGATTGAGCATCACATTTGGCTCTTTCCACTATAGACCAAGAGGTCACAGAGCTGGTAGGAAGAAGAAGAGTCTATGTACACCAAATGGCTTGGGGAATCCAAGAATCACCCTACCAAGAAAAATCTACTTCAGGAGAACTCATATTGAGTCCCTATATTGTAATTTCTCTGTTGAAATACATAGTAAAACAAGGCCACCACTCAAGCTGGACTGGAGACGTAGCCCTGGAGAATAGGGTGAACTCCTTATTAAAATTGTGTGTCTTTGTGTTTCTTACTGTATTTCTCTGTTGTATTTTCGTTTTATTGTCTTTTTATTCGCAATCTGATCGATCCATTGTTTTAATAACACAGAACACACATTGGCACATGAGTTTGTAATACCCTAGTTTAATAAATATTTAACTGATGGCACCCATAGGGTGAATATCAGATCAAGTGGTATCAGAGCTCTAGGCTGTAAGGTTAGACAAGCTTGTGCTGGTATAGTTGTGAATTCTCACAACATCAAAGCTCAAATTAGGAGAAGGGGAGTTGGTGGAAACTAATCTTGAAATTGGAAGAGTCTATCCTCAGAAGACCATGTCAGAAGAAGGTTCTATCGGGCCAAACCCTCAATTCAGAGAGAGTTTCCTAGCTATAAGGTCTATGGTTAAGTAAATGTATAGAGACTTTAGAAAGCAAAAGGTGGAAGATGCATCTGGCTCTAAGCAAGAGAAAGAAGAAGATGAGTCTCACTTCCATGACAACTCCAAAGGAAAGGGGAAAGAGGAAAACTTTCTCACACCTCCTAACAACCCTGTACATAATAAGGAAGCATCTTTGATTAAGTTAGATGTTAAATTTGATTTGCCTATATATGATGGAGAGCTAAATGCTGAAAAATTTGACAATTGGATTAGACAAATTGATGTGTATTGCAGGGTACAAAACATAAACTCAGACAAGAGTAAGATTCAGCTGGCAAGTCTACGACTAGGAGGCATTGCCTTTTTTTGGTGGGAAGGTAGAACCCAAGCTGATATGAAACGACATGGTAAGACCATCTTTGTTTGGAGTGACTTTGTTTCTGCAATAAAAAAATAGTTCTATCCATTGGCCTACATGCGACAGGCCATGATTAGTTGGCAAACTCTTTGGCAGTTGAAGGGGAAAAGTGTACAAGGGTATACTCAAGAGTTCAGAAAGAGAGCATTGACATTGGGTATCTCACTAGACTCACCAAAGACTATTTTGAAGTACATTGGTGGTCTACACAACTACATGAGGCATACCATCCTCATGTTTAATCCCACTAGTATAGATGAGGTATCTATACAAGCTACTCATCTAGAGGCTAGAGGAAAGAATGGCAATCCACAAGTTGGGGGACCATCCCAACCCACTATAAGCAAGAGCAAGGAGAAAAGAAAATAGAAGTGGAAACCAAGGAAGGCTAACACTACACAGAAAGCCAAAGCTTCATGCACTCACTATAAAAAGGAGGGGCATGATGACGAGCATTATTGGATTCTGCATCCAGAGCTGAGACCTAAGAAGTTTGAGGGCAAGACGAAGAAGACAGCTGCAACTATTTAGAGAGATTTTGGGTCAGACTCAGGAGATGAAACAACTATAGTAGCCACAGGTATAAGAGGTAAGAATTTTGAAGCATCTGCTAGTAATTCTACTCAATCTATTATTGATGAAGAAAATGAGAGAAAAAGACATGAGCTTTTCCATATTCGAGTTATTTCCAAAAATCAAAAGATTGATACTTTTTTTGATAGTGGCTCTCAAGTAAATTTGATTTCTAAAGCAATTGTAAAGAAATTGGGATTAGCAACTACACCTCACAAGAAACCATACCCATTAGGATGGTTGAATGATAAAGCACAACTACAAGTTACTAGACAGTGCAAACTCAAGTTTTCCTTTAGGTCAGCATTTGTAGATGAGGTTGAGTTAGACATAATTCCTTTGGATATATGTGGAATCGTTTTAGGAAGTCCTTACTTGTATGATAGAAAGGATATTTTCTATAGAGCTAAGAACAAGTATCTACTGGTTAAAGATGGAATCGAATACTTTCTAAGAGGTCATAAGCTCAAGAATAATTATACTCTCTTAAACTCATCACATATGAAAAGAATGATTAATTCATGCAAACAATTCTTACTGATGGTTGTAAAGGAAAAGAAACCTGATAAAACGAATGCATTTGAGGGTTATAACGCTGAACAAAAAGCTGATATAGAAAAGGTTGTTTCAGAGTATGATGTCTTGTTTCAAGAACCTAAAGGTCTGCCACTCAAAAAGGGAATAGTACATGATATTATTTTGCAGTAAGATGTTCCATTGCCTAACATTGGGATGTACAGATTGTCTGCTTTAGAGAACGTTGAAATCAAGAAGCAGGTGTAGGAGTTTCTCAAGAAGGGCTTCATTAGGCCTAGCACATCACCATGTTGGTCACCAATTGTTTTAGTGAGAAAGAAAGATGGCTCGCGGAGAATGTGCATAAATTATCGAGCACTGAATAAGATAACAATCAAAAATCGTTATCCCCTTCCTGATATAGATGATATTTTAGATCAATTGAAAGAAGTTGTTTATTTCACCAAGCTGGATTTTCACAGTGGATACCATCAGGTCAGAGTTGTAGAGCAAGATGCATGGAAGACTACTTTCAAAACAAAGCAGGGATTGTATGAAATGCTGGTTATGCCTTTTGGCTTAACTAACGCTCCTGCTACTTTCATGAGATTAATGAATGATGTAATCAAACCTTTTCTTGATGATTTTTTTATTGTGTATCTGGATGACATTCTGTTTTTTAGTAAGACATGGGAACAACATTTAAAGCATGTTAAGCAAACATTAGATGTTTTCAAAAGAGAAAAACTTTATGATAACTCTCAAAATTTGAATTTGGCAAAACATCTGTAAATTGCTTGGGTCATATAGTAGGGGGAGGTGAATTGAAAATATATCCCTCTAAAGTGGTAGTCATTGTGAACTGGCCTAAACCTAGGTCTGCTACAGAAGTGAGAAGCTTCCTAGGAGTAGCACAATATTGGAGGAAGTTCATTTCTAACTTCTCCTCGATTGCAGCTCCCTTACATGCTTTAACATGATTAAATAAGGTGTTTTAGTGGGGAGGCAAACATTAGAAATCCTTCGACACCTTGAAAGAGAAAATCAGTACAACACCTGTACTAGCATTGCTAGATTTGCAAATACCATTTGAGATCCAAACTGATGCCAGTGACTATGCCATGGGAGCAGTGTTGACACGGCATGACAAACCCATATGTTATCATTCTGAGACTTTTAATCCTGTAGTAGTTAACTATCCTACATGTGATAAAGAATTGTATGCATTAGTTCAAAGTGTGAAAAAGTGGAAACATTACTTAATGGGAAAAGAGACAGTAATACATACTGGTCATCAGCCACTTCAATATCTACACTCCCAAACTAAGTTGCAACAATCAAGACACTATAGATTGATGGGCTTTCTACAACAGTTTCACTTAGTCATCAGATATAAAAAAGGCATATGTAACAAGGTTGCAGACATGTTATCTAGACCCATTATAAATGCATCTACCATACTTAAGCATAATTTTGTGCTAAATGAAAGCTACATAGAACAATATGCTCAGGACATGGATTTTAAAGATGTATATGCAACTTTGAGTCAAGGAAAAAGAGTAGAAGAATTGGACTATCATATAATGGACCGACTCTTATACCATTGTGGGAATCTCTGCATTCCACAAACCTAGAGGATAAAGATAATTAGGGAAGCACACACTTCTTTGATATCAAGTCACTATGGGGTAAGTAAAACAGTTGCATAGCTGCAAAGATTCTGCAATTGGCCAGAAATGAATGAGACAGTTTCTAGATATGTAAGAGGGTGTGCCATGTGTGCTAAAAGTAAGCCCAACAATAGAAAACTAGGCTTGTACACTCCATTGCCAATTCCTTCTCCCCCTTGGGAAAGTGTTTCCATGGATTTTGTTGGAGGACTGCCTAAATCTAGGAAAGGTCATGATTATCTATATGTTGTTGTGGACAGGTTCAACAAAATATGTATTTTGATACGTTGTAGTAAACAGATCACAGCTGAACAGACTGCAAAATTTTTCTTTGAACATGTATGGGTTCATTTTGGATTACCCACTTCCATTGTATCTGATCGAGACACCTAATTTGTGGGGAAGTTTTGGTCTATTCTATGGGAACTGATGGACACCACGCTAAAGAAAAGCACAACTTTTCATCCACAAATAGATGGTGAGACAGAAGTAGTAAACAGGACCCTGATCCAATTACTAAGAGGTTATTACAGTAAACATCCTATGTTTTGGGATGAACACTTGTGTTATGTGTAGCATGCTTACAACAGAGCGAAACACTCTTTTACACAGAGATCTCCTTTTGAGACCTACTTTGGTTTCACACCAAGGTCTCCTTTGGATTTTGTCTTTGGTAAAGATACCATGGTTGATGGAAACAATGATGTGGAAAATGCAACCAGGTTCATTAAATAGATCCAGGAGATCCACCAGGGAGTATAGGAACAGCTAGAAAAGAGCTAGGCGAAGTATAAGGCTAGGCATGATAAGCATCAGATGGAGCATACTTTTCAAGTTGGAGACCAAGTCTGGTTGTATATCAGCAAGCACAAGATGCAAGGTGAAGGTAAAAAGCTAAAGCCTATTAGGTATGGACCTTTTAGGATACTTGAGAAAATTGGTGAAAATGGTTTTTGCCTTGATCTACCAGCTTACATGCACATCTACTCAGTCGTAAATGCAGATTGTTTGAAATTGTTTGAACCTTCAATGATTGAGGACCCTGAAGAGAAAAGTCAATTGCCTTCTATTGACGACCTACTACCTGAATACCTCAATGAGTTACAAGAAGAGAAAGTGTTGGACAAGAAGGTGAGGGCAACACACAGGGGAGAAGTTGAATACCTCAGGATTAGGCTCAAAAATTCAAAGTTGAGTAGCGCAAAGTGGATTGAGATTGGACAAGTGAAGGAAAAGGATCCTCACTCAGTCAATGCTTGAAAACCAACTTTTGGTGGTCCAAAAGCTTTTTAGTAGGGAGGTCGTGATCCGAATTGGATCCATAGAAAGACTGTCAAGAACCATGATTGAATCAGGTCGAACAAATCTCTAAGGAAATCGAAAATAGTATGAAAAACACCCTGAACTAGTGCCAATGGCAGCTGACATGCAACGACGAGGACCTCAGTCAAAGCACACTAACTAATGCCTATGGAGACCACGCAGGAGGCCAAAGTAGCCCCTGGAAGCCCGATCACTCGGTCACCTTGGGAGCCAGGAAGCCGCGGGCAGAAAAAGCGAAAAAATGCTAACGTACAAAGGCAGGACCCACGCGTTGGAAAACTGGTGATATTGATCAAGGTGCCCTTCAACGATAAGAGGTTTTGGGCAGGGGCAGTGTGATTCCATACATTGATCGATGCATGGCAGGCGAAGGTGAGAGAAAACCACCATTGATTGCATGCTATCGGTTGAGCAAGTCAACCACGTGAAAGGTGCATCTGGCGTCGGATCTGGAGGGCCCAGATCAGATGGATGAGATTACACCTAATGGAAAAAGCAGAATCAACAGGGAAATAAGTTGCATTCTAAAGGGATTTGGAATTTGTTTGACCACCATGATGGAGGAAGAACGCATTCACAGCATAACTGAAGAAATGAACAGACGAAGCATGCTGGCACCATTTAGAGGAGGACAAGTGGCCACTCCGTGAGCGTTCATGATGACACCGAATACAGGGAACTCCAAGCGCAGCTGCAGAAGGTGAATCGACAGAGGTGGAAGTGGAATCGAACAGGCATAGGGATTAAATGGCTAAACCCATGAATAGAGATAGTCGAATCAGTTAGAGTTTATTTTGAGTCTGAATTGAGAAGAGTCCAAGCGACCAAGAGAGATAGTGAACAGTGAACCCTGAGAGGAGGACTCGACACAGAGAATAGTAAAGCTAAGCAGAAGAGACAAAGGACCGAGCTAACCAGAGGCAACATCAAGCACCAGAGAGCTTGAAGATTCAAGCCTTCCCATAAAGGAATCTGTTCAGACTTAGCATCACATTTGGCTCTTTCCACTGTAGACTAAGAGGTCACAGAGCTAGTAGGAAGAAGAAGAGTCTGTGTACTCCAAGTGGCTTGGGGAATCCAAGAACCGCACTGCAAAGCAAAATTTGCTTCAGGAGAACTCATATTGAGTCCCTGTATTGTAATTTATATGCTAAAAGACATAATAAAACGAGGCCACCACTAAAGCTAGAGCGGAGACGTAACCCTGGAGAATAGGGTGAACTCCTTATTAAAATTCGGTGTGTCTTTGTGTTTCTTACTGTATTTCTCTGTTGTCTTTATGTTTTATTGTGTTTGTATTGGAAATCTGATCGATCCGTTGTTTCAATAACACAGAACACACATAGACACATAAGTCTGTAATACCTTAGTTTAGTAAATATTTAACTGATGGCAATCATAGGGTGAATATCAGATCAATATTAATAGTAAATAATTTTTCTTTCATATTTTTTCATCATATTTTCCATGTTTATATTCACTAATTGCATCCATATACATTCATATTTGAAACTGGTTATAAAACTAGGGTCAACAAGTAGATACACTTCATAAGATAGTTTTCAACTTGTTTTTTTAGGTTTTCTTTCCTAACTATTTCATTATTGTAATACTCACTTTGTATATATGTTAAAGATGTCTTAATATATTTTTTTCAGTTGGTTATTTAGTGTAGGGAAATTTAGTTGTATTCTTTTAATATTGCATGGCATCCATACTTGTTCAATTTTTCATGGATGGAATACATCGCTTGTTGGCGGTTTAAATATGTTTTAGCATCATAAATTAGTCATTTTTTGAAGGATTTGAGTAAATATTATAGTTAATATAAATATTAGTTAGATATTGAATACTAGTTACTAGTTTCTAGTTATTTATTTTAGACTTTGATTAGACACTAGTTATCACAATACTAGTTGGACATACTTAGATTTTATTATCATACCTTCATTTGAATAAGTTAAATATACTTTGGTTTCATTATCATCGTTATCATAGTTACACTTGTTGAACTGCATCATTATTCCATTGCATTATTTAATTTGTATTACTGCTCATAGCCCGTAGATTCCAATGTCCTTTGTATAATTTTATTATCATATATTATTTGTTGTTTTAAGAATCAAATTAAATAGCCAAAGTATCCAAGGCACCGTGAATTCCATTCACCAACATTCTAGGAGAAGAACGCCATAAACTCTTGAGGAATTTGCCTTTTTCCTTTAATATTTCGAATATCATAGTTCCCTACTTTTTCTTACCGCTTTCACCTAATAGTATGATTATTTGAGAACACGATAGCTAAAGGGATGAGTGGAAGACTTTGAGTGACCCTTCATCTTCACTCTCATTGATGGGGAAGGCCATAGTGCATTCTTATCCTCTTCACTAGTATTGGGTCAAAATTGATTAAATTGATTAAGTTGATTAAACGACTATTGGAGTGTCCACTTGCCTCCTTTGGCAAGAAACTCCCCAGTGTACTAGTCCACCTCTTTGATTGAAAACCAATTTAATCTTTTTTATTTCCAAACATTTGAGTGAAATTTCTCCATTTTGAACATGATTTTAGTGTGATTTCCATTTCAATATTGTCTAAATGGATTGAAATTTTTGTTTCATGCTTCCTCAACTTAGTTTTTAGTTTTAGTTGAGAATCGACAACTAATATAGCTTTGATCCTGCACATACGGTTCATGCACTTTACAAGTGCACCAACCCGAATTGGTAAATTAAATGTAATGGAATTCTAGTTCAATTGAATTGACCAAACGTTTTGGCACCCATGTCAGGGAGATGCTAAACGCATTTAAGTCTAGGTAGGTAGGTTGGCTTTAAATTGCACAACTTGGTGGAGGAGGAAAGGTATGACTAAAGGAAAAAACCTAGAAACCACTTTAGTAAGTTCCTATAAACTCATGGTTGTTATTTCCAAGCAAGTGTATATCGCTTCTCTCAAGTATAGTGTGATTTTTAATTCCACAATTTATTTAATTCATTCATTTTGAACTTCAATATTTTTTTAATTATTATTTTGGGTGTTGTAAGAGCCCCGATACTAATCCATTTGTGACCAGGTGTTATAGCGCAAAAAATGAAATAGAATAATGGTCAAGAATTTATTGGGAAGAAGAGGACATAACTCCATGAGAATCTTCTCAAGCCTTTCTCCTAGTTCCATAATAGTCACTAGGGATATAAATGCATATCAAGAAGAAACATAAGAATAGATGATCCATACACCATAAGAAGAGAACATATAATTTTCCTCTTATTTTCCTAGTCTAAATTTGGAGGAGATCTAAGAACCCTGGACCAAAACCAATGAGGAGCATCCATTTTATCCATAAATTGAAGAATTTTTGGCATGTGTTGTTTCTAGAAGCTTGGTTCCCTTTAGAGAGTGAAGATGAGCTTTCAGAACAAATTCAAGGCATGAAAACTAAAGAAGATAACCAAAAATATGAAGGACTAAATTGAATACTGGTTCCAAACAATCATTAGACCAAAACATTTCTCCATTCTTTAGTAAGTCTTGCATCAAATCTATGTGTACAAATGGCCTCTCGTATCTTGGTGGACATTGATATATTTATTTTTTAGAGATGAATATGAGAACACTATAGATATTGATTTATAATTTGTTACATTAGAAGTACACATACAGTTGAAAGAGCTCATTTTTTTTCCGGGTAGAGTAGGTCAATATAAATAAATAAATAAGTAAAATAATGAAGATAAAAATAGTTTCTAGTTGGGAAAACTAGGTAACTAGTGCAAATCGACATAAGTCATTCTTGAAACAATGCTTCTTAGTGAGAAAAATCACAATAAGATATATAAGTTCATATTGGTTCCAATCTCTTATTATTTCTCTTCAATATGGTTTTGGTTTTATGCTCGAATTTGATGATGTCCAGTTCCTTAAGGCCGAGCTTCTGAATAGTTTTGACCCATCAACTTTAACACATTTTCTGAGATGAAGAATAGACACATTTTTAGTAACTTAAGGCTTGAATTCATTAATGGAACATGCCACACTAATATATAGTGGGAATACACTAATTTCCCTTATTTTTCCAACCTTCCAGGTGACTCAACATGCAATTCACTTATTCATACCTACTAAGATGTACTTGGGAATTTTGACTATCATTGACATGAATGGTGGGTAGCCTCGTGTTGGTTAATGATCCATAAATTTTCGTGGATATGCCACTAGACTATTCGTCACATTAGATCTGATAAAAATATATTTTAAGATTTGAAATCTACATTATTAGTGTTTTATTTCTCTTTTTATTTCTAGATCTACAGATTATTATTAATTGTGTATGAATGCAAATTAAAATTATCCATAAAATATATAAAAGTGAAATAAAAACTGAAAAACCATGATTTGACACAAGATACGACCTGGGAATCCTTTTTGAAAGAAAACCCAACTGGAAGGAGAGGTTGCTCTACTCTCTCTCAATGAATAGAAAATGGCTTTGAGTACAAAGAAGTATGTCCTATGGCCCATGGACTACCACAATGCACAAATCCTGTTTTTGTGCTCTACATCATATCCCTCTTAATTGTTTTTTCTCATATATGGAACAAATGCACTTGAAAGAATGGAACCCCATTTCCTCCTAATGGCTCAGTTATAACACAACCTGATAGCCTACTAGCGGTTAGGTTTGACTACCTCAACCCTTACCCAGAGTTACAATATGGACACTTCTAGAGATTTATTAATAATACTCACATGGATGGAACCTTTTCCATGAATAATGGGGCACGACATGGAATCCTCTTGAATTATGGTGGTAAAAAAAAGAAGGTAAACTTCTAAGTGGCATGGATTTTGTATATAGACTCCACTTGATGTGATTCTTGTGTTGTTGGAAATATATCTATGTGTAGAATATGAAAAAACAACGTGACCCTGAATAACAAAAGTTTTCCCCAAAAAAAGATCATTTGATTCCTCAAAACGCTCCTGAAAAGTTTCATACCCCAAATTTTCAAAGAGGGTCCTACCAATAAAATGAGCCTATGTGTTAATTACTCCAATTTTTCCACTCTAAAAGAATTATTTGAACTAGTTAGTGGCACTCATTAATGGTCAGTAATGCAAAAAGAAAATTCTATGTTTGAACAAAACTAAATTTATTCATAAAGATAAGAATTGTGTCACAATACAAGTCTGAATGAAGACTATATGCTTTGATGACACTAACAATATTTTGCAACAATTTTCCAATAAATAAAAATTTAGCTCTAAAGTTCAACATCAACGTATAAGTTCTAACAATAAGAAGGTACATAGATTCCAATTTAAGATATTTTCCTTGGTTCATACAACCAAGAGGAAGTAAGAAGCATATCAGAATGTTCTACTTCAAGATCCATGATCTAGCAGTACCAACCACATACTAGTAGTATAAATAGCCCTATTTTATTGGTGTTAGAGGGAGGTGACAATAGCATAACTAGAGAAACTTAACATTATCAAAGGGACCAGAAATCTACCCTATTTCATCATCATATAAACAACATCATAATCAACCCCAAATCATCATCAGAGGCACTTGAAATCTACCCCATGATAATATTATTAGACGGACTTGAATTAGTGATACGCCCATTATTTTTAGACTTATAATAGCTTCAAATTGTCATCAGAGAAGGACATATCAAAAGACAACAATGTCATCAACAAATGAAAATAGTAAAAAGGATACCACAAAGGAAGTTTGATGATTTACTTTACAATGTTTAGATGACCACAATAAATTTTTATCGTTAAAACTTTTTAATAATAATACATTTTTCCTTGAAAATTTCTTTTTGTGACAAATTTTATGGTCTAAGTCCTAACATTATGTGAAATCTTTAAAATACATTTTTCTTATAAGACCTATACTCCTACATAAAACCTTAGAATATTCTCATTTCTATGTTACTATTTCCATTTTCTTATCACTTTGTTATTAAATTCATAACCATTATCTCATCACCTTATTATACTACTTATAACCATATGAAACAAGTTTTGTTAATGAGCATATGATATCATGCAATTTCATTAAAAACATTTCTAAGTGTCAAAGTCAATCTTTGAGTGATGCGTTTTTGAATAATAGAAGTCAGTTAGAAGATAGAGCACTCTGCCTAATGACGACACAGGGAATAAGAATAAAATTGTATTATGATAACTCATTATGGAGTTCATCAATACAAGAAGTTGAAAGGACAAGGTTTAATCGTGATAGAATAAAATTATATAGCAACTTTCACAGCAGTAAATCTGGTTATTGACCAAGAAAATAAAGCGTCTCAAGGGAAAAATGACCACGCTAGTTTTAAAAACCTCAAAATAAGTGTCAAAACACAATGCTATACTATGTTTCTTAAAGATGTGATTAATCTATTGAAGCAAGGGGAAATCTAGTGTAAAGTCAAGTATAAAGGTAGTTGTTTAAAGTTTGAATTGGTCCTCATTTAAAATTAATGTGAGGTTCATACTCGAATTGCATATAAGAAATTGAAGTCCCAAACAATTTTCAAAACAGTTGAATATTGTATGTTTTCGGGTCAAAATTTATGCGTTCAAGCGGAACCATGAAATTCACTTCTTCAAAGTAAGTGTGGTGAAATGGAAATTTTGTTTCAGTTGGTAAACTTAAAATTTTCGTTTCAGGTGGAACAATACATTTTCATATGGAACTTAAAATTCTTTTAAAACCCCGTAGGGACGTAATAATTTTCTCTATATCCCTTATGGACTTTGTTTATGTTGAGCATAAAAGAAATCGAGTTTTTTAAGAAACTGATTTACAGTGAGCATGATTTTTTTTAATTGCTTGGGCAAATGGTTTTATATACGCAAAATTCCTTTGCGTTTAGCCACAAAAGGCTTACCAATTGTACATAGCACATTGAACTATTGAGTGATGATAGTAATTTCATTAATGGTTTTAGTTATCAAAATTTTCATAGTATCGTTATCAGTGAAACAACGGGTTTAAAATTTTTGATAAGTATTGAAATATTTTCCAAAAATTACCGAATATTGGCTATATGTATAGGTAAATAAAGGAGAGTCTCAAAATCAATATATTAGAATAATTCTTAGGGTTGGTGTTTTAGATTTGAAAAAAAAAACATTTTACTCTAAATCCAAGCTTCTTCTAACCAGACAAAGTTATTAAGAACTCAGATGGAAATACATTCTTCTAACCAGACAAAGTTATCAAGAACTCAGATGGAAAGGCATTAATTGAGACAAAGCATTGAAAAATTTGATATTTCTATGTATTTATATGATGCACATGAAATAGTTTTCTAGGGATACAAATTGATAAATTTTATAGGGGGTAAGATTTCCACGACAGTGGAAATAAATTGGCATAAAATTAGACATACATAATTGATTAAACAATGAACAAGTAGTGATTTACAGAGATGATACACAGAGTCAGCATCAACATGTTTTTTTTTATAGCTATTGAGGAGGCCCCAACTTAATAAGAAAGATTGTAAACATCCGGTCAATGTTGTAGTCAACCCCATTTTACTCATATATAGTTTAAAAATCAAATTGCTTTTATCTTCCAAATAATGCATCAAATTGTCATGAAATTTATCAATGGGATGCATTATGGTAAGGGGAGTAAATAGTAAAAGGTTCAAGTCAACCTGATTTGTATTTTTTCCAGAAATTGGTTGTTGTGACCTACAACTATTTTATACGTTTCATGAAATTCGTGCATTCAAATTGTCATGAAATTTGACAAGGAGATGCATTATGGTAAGGGGAATTAACAACTAAAATTTACAGTCAAATGGATTCGTTTTTTTTTTTTTTTAATTTAGCCATTGTCAGCAACTACCATTACCAGTTTTTTTTTTAAATTTTGTGCATTGGATTGTCATGAAATTTGGAAGCGAGATGCACTATGGTAAGGGGAATAAGCAGTAAAACTTTCAAGTTGAACGTATTCATATGTAATGAAAAATGACCATTGTAATCTATGACGATTTTTCACTTTTCTTGATATTCATGTGTCCATTGGTTATGAAATTTGGTGAATAGAAGCATTAAGAATATATTAACACCATTGAAACATTTCATAAGAATCAGGTTTGCAGTTTGGGAGAAAGTGGACTATCAAGTTTATTATAGGAATACTAAATAATTTATTCATCGGCATATTAGCATGTCTTAAGGGAAAAATCCACCATGCAAGTTTTCTTTCTAGATCCTCGAAGATGGTTCCATGTTGTTTAGACCAGCTCCAAGTTAAAAGAGGCTCACACTAGATCATGATCAAACTAGGAGTCAATTACACCCTATAGGGAGAAAAGTGAAGAAAAGTGAAGGGTGAAGTGATACCATAGAAAAACCAACACTCAAAAGCTTGTCATTATCACATGAGAACCAACCACAAGAAAATCAACTTCAAAATTAATAACTATAAAGCTAGGCTTGTTCTTGCAAACTCAACCACACACTAGAACATTTTAGTGAGCCACATGTACATTTTGAACAATCATAGGTACATTCTGAGTAGTCACAAGAATAGTTTAAAAGGAAAGGGAAATGCTCGAAGAGAAAGGAAACTTTAAACTTAAGGAGGATATTAAAATATCAAGATAATTATGAAAGAAACACATGATGCAAAAGATGTGTACACCATTTTGGTTGCATGAGGACGTGCTCTATATTCAATTTAGGGGAGATGTTAGTGCTCTTTTATGACATAAAATTTGGTATGGTTTTTTTACTTGTTTACCCTTAAAAATACCTTTTTTTCATTTATGACAATATTTTCTAATATTAACACTTTCCCAAGGTATTTTTATTGAATTTTTAATTTTAAAAATTTAATGTAATTAATTGCATTGTAAAAGAAAATTGTAGAGTTTAGTAGATTTCATAAATCACTCTTAATTCTCATATTTGGAGATCTAGGTAAAAAAAAAAGGACATGGGTTTTTCTCGTAGGCATCCCAATATTGTGAAATACCTATTCATTCAGGTCGAAACTTCCCCAAGGTATGTTGTTAACATGGGGTCAATGTGACCACTCTAGCATAAAAATTGTGGCACGGTTTGCTAAAAATGCTTAGATCCATGTTTTGGATATTGGATCCATGATCTAAGTGGCTAGTAAGGTCAGATAGACCAAATATTACTCTTAGAATAGCATGTTGTAGTTAAGTTGGAACATGATTTTTGGATTTGGTGTTAATTTTTTTCCTATAAAGGCAAGAAAAATTGGTTTTTCAAGATGTGTTATTAGTTTGAAAACTCGTATATTTGACTTAGGATCTTGGATTTGGATTGTAGGCCTACTATTATATATTTTCATCACCTCAAGAATTCATTTTGATGTTTCAACTTTTGGTTTTAAGTTAAGAGTGTTTGCTTGAGCTGTGGAGGGCCCCCATCTCTTGAGCTAGTATAATTTCTTTTTGTTATGCATTATCTTGGTAAATAAATATTATTTCATATTGCTTTTCATTTTATTTTCCATGTTTATATTAATTTATTGCATCCTTGTAAATTCATATTTAAAACTGGTTATAAAGCTAGCTTCTTGGACAACATATAGATAAGCTTTAAAAGCTAGTTTTGAATTGTTGTTTCTAGGTGTTCTTTCCTAATTATTCCATAATTGTCATACTCATTTTCTAGAGATATTAATAATTTGTTAATATAGTTTTATCATCTAGTTATTTAGTGTAGGGAAAGTAGCACAGTAGTCATATTATTTTCATATTGAATGGCAATGATACTTGTTCAATTTCACATAAATGTAATACATCACTTGCTAAATTTTTAAATGTATTTAAGGATCATAAATTAGTCATTAGTTGAAGGATTTGAGTAAATATTATAGTTAATATAAATATTAGTTAGATTCTAAATACTAATTACAAGGCAATAATCCCTAGTCACTTGTTCTTAGTTATTAATTTTAGCCTTTGATTAGATACGAGTTATCAGAATATACATTGATTAGATGTGCTTAGATTTGATTAACATACCTTGATTTATTAAATCAAATACACTTTAGTTTGATTATCATAGTTACAATTGATGCGCTACATCACTATTCCAATGTATTATTGTTTTGTATTCCTTCTTAGAGCCCATAGATTACAATGTTATTCCTAGTTTTTTATTATCGTAGATTTGTTGTTGGTTGAATAATCAACCCAACTAGCTGAACTAACTAAGGAACTATGAGTGCAATTCAACAAATTTATAGGAGAATAAGGGTCAAACCTTGGGAGGACTTTACCCTTTTTCCATAAATCTTTGAAATGTCATAGTTCCCTCATTTTCTTTACTACTTCCATAGAATATAATGATGGTTTGAGAAAAAGTTAGCTAAAGGGATGAGTAGAAGACTATGAGTGACCTCTCATATTCATTCTCATTAATGGGGAAAGCCACAGTACATTCTCATCCTCTTCACTAGTATTAGGTAAAAATTGATTAAGTTGAATAAAAGACTACTAGAGTATCCACTTACCTCCATTGGCAAGAAAATATCTAGTGTATTAATCAACATCTTTGATTAAAAACCCCTTCGAGTATTTTTGTTTTCCAACTTTTTAGTGAAAATTTTGCATTTTACTGTAAGTGCTTCTATGATTATATTTATGTTGTTGTGGATCATTTCAAAAATATGTGTATTTTTATGCCTTGTAAGAAGCAAGTTACAACTAAACAGACTGCGCAAATGTTCTTTCGAAATTTATGGGTGCATTTTGGGTTGCCCAAATCCATTATTTCTAATCGAGATTCCTAATTTGTCAGGAAATTTTGGTCAAGTTTATGGGGACTTATTGACACCAAGTTGAAAAAGAGCACAAAATTCCATCCACAAACCGATGGTTAGACAAAAGTGGTGAACATAACAGTAGTACATCTTCTTCATGGTTATTACAACAAGAATCCTAAGTTTTGGGATGAACACTTACACTACATTCAACATTCTTAAAACTTGGAAAAAAATTCATCTACTCAAACATCTCCATTTGAGGCATGCGTTGTATAGTAACCAAAATCTCCTTTAGATATTATCTTGATGAAATATGTTGTTATTAATGGTCATAATGACATTGATAAGGCCAAGTGATTCATTGAACAAGTTCAATTGCTGCATCAGATGGTTCAAGAATAGTTGGAAAAGAGTCAAGCCAAGTACAAGACAAGGCATGATAAGAATCATGTTGACCAAAGTTTTCAAGTTGGAGATGAAGTTTGGCTTTACATTAGCAAGGAGAGGCTTAAAAGGGAAGGTAAAAAAATGAAACCAATAATGTATGGACCTTTTAATATTTTAGAAAATATTGGTAATAATGCCTTCAGGTTGGATTTGCCTCAATATAAGAAAATGTATGCAGTTGTTAATGTTGCGAATTTGAGACTATATGAGCCTCCTTCGATTAAATATCAAGGAGATCATATTTAGATTTATTCAATAGAGTATTTATCTCCTGAATTTCTTGAAGAATTGCATCAGGATATTATCCTTGTTAGAAAAACAAGAACTTCAAAACAAGGGAATATGGAGTACCTCTGTGTGGGGCTCAAAGGTACAAATCCAAAAAAATCCAAATGGGCTAAGATTGAAAGGGTCAAGGAATTGTACCCTCATCTATTGGTTGACTGAAAATAGTCTTTTGGATTTCCAAAAGCTTCTAGTGAGTAGGAGTGATCTAAGGGATCAGTAAAGTGGTCAAAATTCAAAGTGTTCAAAAGTGCTTGAAACTTCTATGAAAGTGTATAGCTCAATGACTTGAATCCAGTGCAGCTTGAATCACTCAAAATTGATATTGTATGCTCCCAGTATCGCATTCTAATTGTTTTCCCAAACAAGTAAAAAAAAATTGTCAGTTAGATATAGGACTACTAGTTGGGCGTTGCGTATGCTAACTGGGCAGGGTGATTGGAAAATTTGAATATACCTTGTGGTCCAATGGTAAGCTGCCAAGTGGCCTCATGTGATTGATTTATTTTTAAGCATATTTGATTGGTGGTTGGAGATTTTATTCAGGCCAATGATGGGTCACCACATGGCCCAGTCATGGGCTGCCATGTGGCACCCCGAGGGTCAAAAAAATTTGGTTAAGGTAGAACTACCACCAACCAAGTTCAAACAAAACACCACTAAACAAGCAATACAATGCTTTATCGTAGCGCCATGGGTGTGACTTAATATACATAGTGGCATAATTATATATAATGTTTCGGTGTTGTTGTGTTGGGGGATGGGGTCGGAGCTAAGCTCTGGCCCCCAGTCACCTTCCCACCCATGACACTAGAGGGAGAAGGGAGCGGGGGGCTCAGGATTATCCCCTGCCTAAGGTTATGAAACCCACAACATACCTTACCACAAAACCGAAGTGCTACAGTTGCCGGCCGGGGGGGTGGGTAACATTTAAGCCCAACCCACAGTAACAACACATAGCACAGAACTACAATGGATCACTATGGAGAGCCTGGTGGGATGGGTGTAGAGAATGCGGCCCAACCCCGAGTTTAATGGCACATGGAACCACATGCCGTACTTTTGCGGTCTATGCCGATGGGGGCGGGCGGTTAGACCCAACCCCCAAGTACATGGCCCCATGTGGCAAATATCTTCCACCGATAGGCCTTATTTGGCATTTGAATGACCCAACAAAATGCACTCGAACCGAATGGAATCCAGCCAACATCGGGAAAAATTTGTGGTCAACGTGTCGTGAAATTGTTGAATTCATAGAACAGTTAGCAGAGCAGTCCAATTCGTAGAGAAATTAGCAGAAAGACTTCTCTACAGCATAACTTGTTCTATTTTTGGCCAAATTGAGCCCAACAAGAACCCAGTTGATGGTTTTTTACTGTTTTAGAGCCATTGGAGACATAACTTTTACATTATGAGCACTTTAAAACCATGTAAACAGAAATTTGAGCACTTAATGAAAGAGGCCCAATATCAGAAGCTGGACTAGGAGATGTAGCCCAAGAGAGGGGTGAACTCCTTTATCATTTTTTATGTCAAGTGTTTCTAATATGGTATATTTGTGTCTCTTTTTATTTTTTTTAACTAAGTTTTAAGATAATTATTTTATGTGTTTTGCAAAGTGATCCATTGCCTAAAATACATAAAATTTTACTCGCAAATTTTCCATCACCTTCAAGTTTTCATAACAGATCAGAATACGATTACATAGAGAACTTAGATTTATGTGATAAATCCCAGTGCATGCCTAGTGCAAAGTGTTCTTAAGTCAGGTAAGTTTGATTTCCATTTCAAGGTTGTGTGAATAGATTAGTAGTTTTGTTTCATGCTTCCTTAACTTAGTTGTTAGTTTTGGCTTAGATGTGACAACCAATCTAACTTTGATCATGCACATACTATGCTTACAACTCATAAGTTTATTAGGCTAGATTGATAAATTAAATGTAATAGAATTCTAGTACAATTGAATTGACCAACATAGCCCACCAACTCTAATCTAGTTATGAATTCTTCAAGAGAAGCAACTATAGATGGCCAATATTGTGCTAAAATATTTTCATTAAGGTATAGAATTTCTACCAAAAAGCACATATTTTTGCGGTTTTTAAGGAAATATGAAATCTTCAAATCCAGGCACTTGTTTAGCTTCGATTGTGAAGAAATGAATGTTTATATTTCGAACGTTTAATGCCTCTAAAAGCATGTGGTCTCTGTAATTTGGCATCAACTAATGAGAGGACCACACTAGCATGGAATCTCACCTGAACATTGGCACACAAATTTTGTTTCCATATTGACATGACTGACCTCTCCATTAAACTTGGTCAATTGTATTATCAAGGGATTTGAATCTTGGACATTATCATTACTGTCACACCAACCTGCATTGTTCCATGTTTCTTGATCTTAGGCTACTTATTCACAAAATAGTTTTGAGTTCCATCTCAATGTCGAATGTCACAACTGTGGCCTATACTACAGGAATTATTGATAGCATGGATCTTGCTAATGCCTTCAACATTGTCACTCCAATACTCTTCATCTTAATCCAACTCAATAATTGGTCTTGAGAACTGATATTTTCTTCTTATCATAACCCTTTTATTTCTCCGCAAACCTTAGAGGAAATACCCACATTGAAATTTGATTCAGATTTTTTTTTCTATGTTTTTTCTTCATTATGGATCTCTCTTCTAGCCAACAACAAACACACGATCAACAACCTGCATTACATGGGCAACATTATAGGAGACCTCTTTTGTAGGGGCAATATTGTGGCATAGGGAAAATATCTTGCATGAACAACAATCCTGGGATTGTGATGGGTCGAGCTAATAGATTCAATTGCATACACCATTTTTTATTCATTCTATGAATGAATCCATGCAAATTCATAATTTAAGAAATTGAATTGGCATCTTGTTTGTGAATTCGGCTAGACACAACTACCTTCTCCTCCACAAACATGTATTGTGAAACATGACCTGTATCGCACACAAATTCCTTCATGAAATTTCTATACATCTTGGGTAATGAACCTAAGTCATCTTCCCTCTCCCTCAATCTTGGTTCTGCTCCTCTTCTTGGGAAGATCATTCACACCACAAATCGGCAATATACACCAAATTGGTAGATGATAATTCACACACTACATGCTTCTATTGTTAGTTTCTTTGGTCTTCTAGTAATGGAGTCATCCTAAACCTACTCTTATACCAAATTAATATTGGTAAGAATAATATCTTGTTCACATAATCAAGTTGCTAAGCAAATCTCTTTACCTCACATTAATATAGGAAGCTAGTTAGTTGGAGAATATTGACCAACCTAGCTAATCTAATATCCTCCTCAACACTAGTAATAGACTCATTTACTCAAAAATCATCACAACTAAAAAAAATAGAAATTATAACCCTAACAAATGCAATATATAGAATAGGTCTAAATATTCTACATGTTTTGCATTTTTTTACAGCAAAATTAAAATTATATAATGCACCACTTTATGAAATCATTACTTAAAGTTTATGAAATTAAACTTTTAAATCTATAAATTGATTTACCATCCTTGAAATATGCAATCTCAACCACTAAAATTTGTGATTTCAAAATTTCAAATAAAATGTTAAACAAAAATCATAAAAACATATGCCAAAAAAACAAAAAAAACATATAAATTTTAGACTACACTTCAAGTCGTGGAATACTATATTGTTTTTGTTACACTATCTAACTATCTTTTCAGCTAAACTTGTCCAAAATGGAAAAAAAAGGGTGAATAAATTTTAGAACGTGAAGGAAGAGAGGTTAGTTTCTTAAAAGTATGTGTACAAACTAAGTAAAAGTCGTTTTATACTTTATGAATACAAAAAGACATGTATTTTAGTATTCTTTATTTCATAGGAGACATCATTGTTCGTCATGTCTACAGAGACATGCTACATGTTCTACAGGTGAAAGTCGGTCGTATAATCGGCCGTTGCCTCCTTTATCTCATACATATCTTTTAGTATTCTTTGTTTCATAGGAGACATCATTGTTTCTTAGCTCTACAGGGGAAAGTCGGTCGTATAATCGGCCGAGGCGACGGCCAAACTTCGTACGGAATATTATTATTTACTAACATACTTTCCATCAACCTAAATTTGTAAATCCAAAACTCAGTGCTAATCAGCGTGTGCAGTTGTAAATTGTTTATTTTTCACTTTCACGGATGATTTTGATTGAGATTGAATAGTTGAAAGGTAGTAATATCTCGATTATAATTTTATTGATTTCAAAAAGAGGTATATTTTTGTTTTTCTATGTGCTATTGGTTTTCCACTCAAGAAATTAGACCAAGAGTAGAGATTCAAAATTATTACTTATCATGATAGCTACTAGTCTCTCACTAATTTTGACATTATTTACCGTGATAACTACAATTCTATCATTTAAACTAAAAAGAAAATTTATAAAAATGCTTTGCTGAAAATTGGAATTTATAACTGGAATAATTAGATCAACAGTAGAGATTCAAAATTTTGATATTACTTATCATGATAGCTACCATTCTATCACTAATTTTGACATTATTTACCATGATAACTACACTTCTATCATTTAAACTAAAAAGAAAATTAACAAAAATGCTTTGCTGAAAATTGGTATTTATAACTAGAATAATGCCCTAACATAAAACTTCACCTAATTAGTGGAAGAGGATCATTGTCTTCTTTAGATAAGGTGAAAGTAAGGTCTTCCATATTATTGGCCAAAACAAAAGTTTTGTTTTTTTAATTTCTCCAACTTTTCCATTATCTCTACAATGCACACTAGAATTTCTTGATGTGTTTATGATTAATCTATGAGAAACCTATTAAGAAGAGATTTTTTTATGAAAATACAAATTAAGAATTTGCATGTATCATGTCTGGCAAGACGAAGTTGAATTTCTTGTTTCTAGCATCCAATTTGTTGTGTCCATATAATGCAAATAATACAGAGTGAATATACGGCTATAAAAAACCTCCTCCTTAACCTATGAAATAGTTGTATGAACTTCTTCTGGAATTTTCTTCATAAATCGTGCCATGGAATTATGAGAAATAACTTGAGCTTAAGGTTGAAAATACAAAGTTTGATGTGCCTCATAATGAAAAAGAGTGATGGCTCTACCCTTTTTCCCTCCTCTTTGACCATAAGAGACCTTATGATGCACCATACTTGAAGGGGAAAGAAAGTAGTAGGAACAAAAACTAGAACTAGAAAATTGGTGCAAGATGCAAGAACCTAGGATAAAGAACTAAGAAGACTGATAAAGAAACACATCGAAGGACAAAAGCTAATAGAATCAAGCTTGGCTCCTCTAGTTCATAAAATGTCGTAAGATACCTTCACTAGAAAACAAAGAAATTAAGAGACATACAAGACTATCAAGGTGTAGGAGAGGGACTAGGGGGAAATAGGAAAATCAATGCAAAAACCACAACCAAGTTGAGTGATAAGAAGAAAATATAGAACCCAATAAAAAATTTGGAGGTTGAAAAGGAAAACTTAAAACTTTTTAAAAAATTTGGCTAGAAAATAGAGAAATTACCACCAAAACAAATCTTGGAGCCACTTGTAGCCCAAAGCTTGTTCTCATTAATTCAAATCTATGAATCTCCACATTTAAACCAAGAGCCCAAATTAAACTAAAGAGAACAAGAATTGTTTCTTGAAGCCTTACTTCATGTTTGAAAAAACCAAAACCTAGAAATAACGAAACATTAACAAAATAACTAATAAATATAATAAGTTAAAACACATTAAAGACAACTAATTAATGGAGGCTTACAAATAGTATTCTTAAAGAGATCAATCAATATTTCTAGCCTAGGGTCCTAGCATCCTCCATCGCCCTCAGTCATGATTTCCCCTAATCTCCATAAATTTCAACATAATTATGTTTGATGTAGGCTTCAAGTCAGATTGTAAGTCTAAATGTCTTTCCACGAACTTCCACACATCAACTTCTATGATGGATCAAACCTTTCTACAACACACCTTGCACATATCTGTAAGAATGAGCTGCTTTCTCATGCAGGGTGCCAACACAGAGTGCACTATCTCACCCTCTTAATTTTTATATATCAAGGTGGAGGCATGTATCCCACTTTTAGGCACCCACCATAACGGATGATAAAACATATAGTTACACATATATGTGACATATTATATAGTTTTTATAATTTATTATATATATATATATATATATATATATATATATATATAATTTCAAAAATATTTTATCATAAATATTAAGTTTTTATTATATTTACCAAGTTTTTATATGTTTATTAATTATATTTTTTTTAAATATCATGGTTAGCAATATGAATCATTATTATTTTAATTTATTTTAATGTGATATGCATATTATGAATTTTATTTTGAAAAAAATATTTGTAATATTGTTAATAAAAACAAGATAATAATATAAAAAATTGAATTCAATCCATTTATTATTTTTACTATTTTTTAATTGAGTTGAAATTATGTTTTACTATTATTATTAATGTTTGATCTAATGCTTCATTTTATGGGCCACTACAACATCACCCCATGTTGGGTTGTATAGAACCTCTGACAGCAATAAAGGAAGAAAATTTCTCCTTATAGAGAGATACACATAATGGACACCCTCTCTGATTTTGGAGAGATGTTTCTCTACTTGGCCCATTATTGCCACCATTCCATCTTCAAATCATTTTTTTTTAAGGCCCCACAACTCCTCCAACCTCATTGTCTCTCACTTTCATAATAGGGTACCTTAGTACATCTTAGTAACTAGACATGGAAATTAGCTATAATAAAAGAGTATAAAATCCTAGGTTATGGTGGTTGTTTTCAATTGGAAACCCAAATGGGAGACTACATTCAATCATTTATTATTATCGTGTCAAGAGGAACTTTCCAATTTAGTATAGGTGAGATGTTCTAACATCTTAAATGAAATGGTGATTCAGGTGGATGTTGGTGGCCGCCCACCTATCCCATTTGGACCCCCACAACTGTCTCTTTCAATCTTTTCAGTTTCCTAAATTGTAGCACAGCTTACTATTTTTAGCAGTTTTTTGGGTCCTAAACTTCTTGAGCCATTTTGAGGCCCTAAATGACATTTTTTGGGAAATCTGGGGCAACATGGGTCCATGGACCGATGTTGCCTCCCAAAGTGGTAGTACTCTGATAGATCTTTCTAACGAGCTATCTTACGCGTCAAACGGAGATCGTATGCCAAAGTTACGACCCCGGGAAATTGATGTACCAATTTACCCAAACGGGGCCCACAATTTGACATTTCATCTTCTACGGTTAGGTTTTGGGATGTGAAGGGTTTTCCATTGTTTCTCAACAATAAATAGGCCTTCGAGCCTGATTGTAACACAGTTTTTAGAACAGTTTAGAGGCATGTAGCTGCCACATCTCTTCCCGGAGATAAGCTACCATCGCCCTAGTTGGTTTATTTCCATTTCTGTTTGTAAGCATATTTCAGTATTTTACAGTAATGAAATGAAGTATTATTTCCGCTGCATATCTCTCTTTATGGTTATCTCTGTATTTTATTGCGTTCCTATTTAAATCCGGATCAAATAGTGTAGTGAAAAATTAGATTAAAAAATAATAATAATAAATACAATGTAGACTCAATTAAAAAAATTATAAAAGGTAAAATATAATAATAAAAATAATAAGTTGATTCAATTCAAATTGTTATCATTTCTTTACATTAAATTTCCATAAAGACCAGCTTGATTGAAATTGTTATGTTTTTTCTGCATTGGGTTTCCATAAAGACAAGCCTGATCCTCACCTTTGGATGAGGGAGAAGATAATTAAGAAATGGATCAAACCTCCCCATAGCTGACATTCAAAATTTATTATGGTGTGATGTGGGAGTAAATAATTGGTATTCAACTCAGAAAGCAGGTTACCTTTGGAGGAAAATCCACCCTTTTGTTTTCCCCTCCACGGCACGTGGAAAAATGGAAACCGAGAGGAAGGTAGCAAGATATCATGACATAAAGTGGTGAACCTTACCTCCAACATTTTAAATTACAAATACCCTACATGGATGTATATGCCAAGTTTTCTATTCAGTCTAGTAATCACTTTATGCAAAGATCTAGTTTTCCTCTCTCAAATTATCCGCTTCACTTTTAAGAACCTTCTCCCTATCATTTACTTTTACTATGGCTTAACTTTCTTTTCATAATCCCTGGCTTTTTTTCTCACTATAAAATTTATCAAATTTAGGGTTGGATTTTTTGTGTTTCCAAAATATTGGTGCTCTTGTTAGTAGTTTTGGTCGAAACAGATCGAATTGTTTTCAATTTCACTACATATTTATTTATTTTACTCTAGTCGAATGTTGTTCTTGGCTACCCAACTTTGTTTCTTTGGTTGTTTATTAGCTTGCTTTATCTCAAGACCTTTATTTCGTATCAATATGGACATGTTTTGAATTTGGATAGCTTAGCCTCTCTTAATTTGAACTCAGATTCATATGGACCACGTTGTGGCAACTATACAACGTGACAAAATCCTCATGAACCGTTGGAGCTCTTCATGTTATAAGATTTTCTCTCTTTAGAAGGGTAAGGAATCTCTTGTGTTTGTTGGGAACTTTCAAAGAAAGGCGTGGAATGATATTATCTTTATTTATCTATGGTTTTGTAACCCTAGTTTGTAGTATTGTTTCTTTTGAAGTGGTGGGTTCTCTATACTAAGTGACCTAGTTTGGATTATTGTTTCTTTTGAAGTGGTGGGTTCTCTATACTAAGTGACCATGGAGACATGCTGTGGTATAATACCATCTCTTTTGTTCATTGTAGTCTTCCAATTGTTCCAAATAGTCAGCAATATTAGGTTATACTCAGTTATTTCACAATGAGCAGTTCCGGTTTACAAGCGAGTTGGCAAAGTCTCTGTTGTCCCATTTTTATGTTTTGGGGGGCTATTTATAGTATAAAGAATATGAGTTTGACTCTGATTGAATGTGGAATTCTATTGCCCTACTTTTGTCTCTAGATGGCCTATTGACGAGCTCCATTGAGCAGAGAAGGCACTATAAGGGGTTATCCTCCTATGGAAGACTTGAGATGGATGCCTGAAGATCTGTGGCCAAATATAAAGACACAACTTGCATAAATTTGTGATATTAGCTCCCCAAATGGAGGACTGAGCGTGTTGCAATGGCTGCTACATTCTGGATTAACATATTGAAGTGGAAACCAAAAATTAGATTCCAGATATGGGAAATACCAAAACCAGGTAGCAATTTACTGGTAAATTATTGATTTATATTAGCATATAAAATTATCTAAGGACAATATCTTGATGAACTTTTATAAACACAAAGGAAGCTCATATTATTTATTCGTGATATACTGGAGATGGTGCACAAATTGGAAATCCAATTCTGCAATCTTATTAGCAAAATAGTTGTTCCTATACCAATACCTTTAGGCATAATTGTTCCTCTACAAATACCTTTCGGGAGAATCTTTCTCTTTTAGGCACATGGGGACCATGCAACAATTGTTTTATAGTATATCTTACTTCAAAAATAACAACCTAACATTTTATTTTTTGACATGTAATCTTAAGACATTGAATCCTTTTTATTGGTCTAGCTCCTCTTGTGAAAGGCTAATAGTAAAATGAGGATGGATACATGTATCTTTTCGGTATTTAAATAACTATGTAACTTTAAACAAAATTGTTATATTGCAATTTTATTTTTATCAATAAAATTATAAACAATTTTATTATAATTATAATTATATATATAGTGTGGTAAACACCCATTCACTATCATCATCAATCCAACACAGCCCTATGGGTTGATTTGAACTCGTGGCCTTTTCACATGAAGTTCCTTGACAATGCAATTCATTCACCATCACCATCACACAAAATTTTCATGAGTTTTTTTGTGAGATAAACGCCCACATGGAGTGCACCCACTCACACATTCATGGTCGATCGAAAACTCCATAAGGCCATATATAATGATGATCTATATTATAACCATGATATTTTATAATTTCATATTTTCAATTTAATTAATAAACATACAAATATCCAATACTTATCTTAAACTTATATCTATTATTAATGTTTTAATAAAACTAAAATTACAATATTCCTAGAAGTTAATAAATAAATAATAGAAATTGCAGTAGTAAGAAACAACCTTTATCCATTTTTAATTTCATAAATGAAATCTCCTAATATGTAAAATAAAATAAAATAAAAAATACATCTTAAACAATTTTATCCCTCTCAATATTTAATAAATCTAAAATTTTAAATCTAAAATTTTATATATATATATATATATATATATATAAATAAAGTAAATACTCCATTCCTTATTGATGAAGATAATGATTCCTTAGGGAGCATAACGTTTTCGGTGACTTAATCCATTTCTGTATAAAAAAATATCAAAATATAAACACTGTGGATTTAATCGCGGATCGATGTGACTCCATTGTTTGTGGGCGGTACAATGAACGAGAGCCATAGACAACGTAGTCCCCACAGATTCGGAAATCCTTTAATGCATAATATTTGATCAAATATTAAAAAACAAAAGATACTTATTGTTGGTTAATAATTGATTTTAGTTTTGATAAAATATTAAAAAACAAAAAAAAAGTGTTGTTTATGATATTATGTTAATATATGTATAATATTTTGATCAAATATTAAAAAAAAGATACTTCTGGTTGGTTAATAATTGATTTTAGTTTTGATAAAATATTAACAAACAAAAAAAAATTTGTTGTTTATAATATTAGGTTAATATATGTTTTTGTATATTACATTAATAAATGTAGGTCTCACATTTTTATATCCTAACCAAGATTCTTGAAGCGGCCAGAATATGTAAGACTAGTATATTCTATCAATTCTGTTGTGGATGTCATCATAAATGTGTGATTGTCAGTTTGTTTAGCTTCCAATGTGCTCCACAATGACACTCCAGTAAAGACATCTCTGGACACTTAAAAAGCTCTCGGTTTGAATACAATTACAGTGGATAACATACATGAAAGAATGGAGGCCTTTCATAAAGGACTCATTGCTGCTTTCAATGTAACTATGAAACTTATATTTTCAACTAGCTCACAATGTGACACGCTGTCTACACACTTTCATAAAGGTATAGAAGTGTTTCTAAATCACTATGTATGTGATTACCCAAGTTACATTTTAACTTTTATTTTGACTTAGACTCAGCTTATTTCACAAGGTTAATAATATTAATAATTTCTATAACAACATTTGGAAGAGAAGCGACTTCTTCAAAGTGAAGACTTATTCTCCGGAGTGACTTGCTCAATAGACTTATTCTCCGGAGTGACTTGTTCAATAGATGATTGCTCCGCTGATGAAGGCTACATTTGTTTAAAGTTCATGGACATACACAACAAATATTTTCATAATTTCCCCTTTGGTGTAACTTTTTTGTAATTTAATAATTTTAAGTTTTATTGAATTCTTAAAAAAAAAAAAAATTGATAATATCGATTTTTATTTATTTTTCAATTTATAATATTATCGAGTGTAGATGTTCATTTTATAGCTCGGTATAATGTGTAACATTATTTTCTTTTTATCAAAGTTGAAATTTTGCTCATATTAATCAAAATAAAAATCTAAAAAAACTAAAAAACTAAAAAAATTAAATAATTATACAAAACATTTTAATAATGTGAGCTCATACAAAATTTACACGTGAAGAAATTAGAACTCTTTGAGCTCATATTAGATCCCTATTTAAAATAGATCTAATAAATAAATTAAAAAATTAGTTTTCAAATCCAATTTATAACTGAAACAAAATTTACATGTAATCTACCTACTTATACTTTATGTGTGAGAGAGAAGGTGTTGTTGACATGATACGAATAAATCATTCCAATACAAGAATTCGATATAAATCTTGTACACGTGACATGTTTATAGTGCATAGTCTAATTTTGTTAGATTGTGTTAGAAAATTATATATTACAGAGCAATGGAAGACATAAAATATTGCAGAAATATAAACACAGAAAACGCATAAAACAAGAGAGACACCGATATACGTGGTTCACCCAGTTTGGGCTATGTCCACCCGGAACAGCCAGTCCTTTTTTCCTATTATCCAGCAAAATGAAGATACACACCCTACAGCAAATCCACTGTAATATCCTATGTTTTCTCTCACAGTCTCACCTCTCTGCTTCTTACTCGGAGAATACTCATATATTACATATACTCAATACAATGCCCTCATACAAATAGAGGGGTTGCCTTCTAGGGAAAAAAACCCTAAACTAAACATAAGTTCTACCATCATATCATCCACCTAATGAACGACCCAGATTGACTAGAAATTACTATACTTTTACAAGGAAATTTTACATTTGCTTTTAGCTTCAGGGGTGCTGCCCCCGAACCCCCACCAAGGGACCGCTAGCCCCTAAAACCCCCACACCCCCCCGCATGGAGGGGTGTACAAACTTCTTGGGGTATACATCCGGCTGAAACAAAGACCTCTAAACAATCATGCTTCATACTCAACAATCTCCCACTGGGAGAATGATTGTGGCAACTCAACCACTACTTCATTTGTTGGACAGTAACTCCTCTTTGGACCTGACTATTTTTCATCTTCATCGTCATCCTTGAAGACCAATTGAAACTGAGCATATTCTCAGTTTCTCCATGGTTACAACTTTTGTTAGCATATCTGCAGGATTCCTGCTAGTGTGTCTAGCTTCAACTCTTCATCTTCCAACACTGATCGTATGAAATGGTACTTGAGTTGTATGTGTTTAGTCCTGGAATGAAATGCCGAGTTCTTTGCAAGATGAATGGCATTTTGGCTATCATTGTATAATGTGCCCATATCATGCTCCTTACCCAACTCACCCATAAACCTTTGTAACCAAATCTTTTCTTTACTAGCCTTTGTAGCAGCAACACACTCTGCTTCTGTTGTTGAAATTGCAACAACACTTTCGATTTTTGAAACCCAACTAACAATTGTTCCACCAACAGTAAACACATATCCTGTAGTTCTCCTCCTGTTATCTATGTCACCTGCCATATATGCATCAACATATCCCTGTAGAGAAATGTTTGAACCACCAAAGCATAATACTTGATTTGTGGTACCTTTCAAATATCTGAGAATCCATTTCACTACCATCCAATGTTCCTTTCCTGGATTGTTCATGTACCTGCTTACAACTCCCACTGCATGTGCAATATCAAGCCTTGTTCAGACTATTGCATACACTAAGCTTCCAACTATTGATGCATATGGGACTTTAGACATATAATCCATGTCTACCTGGGTATTTGGGCACATTTCCTTACAAAGTTTGAAATGGCTAGCAAAAAGTGTACTCACTGGTTTTGCATTGTGCATATTAAATCTTTTCAACACCTTTTGTATGTACTCATTCTGAGACAATGTCAATTTGCGATTTTTCCTGTCTCTAGTGATTCTCATAACAAGGATTTGTTTTGCAGCTCCCAAATCCTTCATTGCAAATGAATTTGCTAATTTTCTTTTGAGCATATTTATTTCTTGCATGTTAGACCCTGCAACAAGCATGTCATCTACATACAATAACAATATAATATAGCTACCACCATTTTTCTGTTTCAGATACACATAATGATCAGAGTGACAGCTAGTATAACTTTGTTCAGACATAAACTTGTCAAATTTTAGATACCACTGCCTTGGAGCCTGTTTTAAGCTATACAAGCTCTTCTTCAACCTGCACACTAGTTTCTCCTTCCCTTTCACCTCATATCCTTGTGGCTGCTGCATATATATCTCTTCCTCGAAATCCCCATGGAGAAAGGCTTTCTTTACATCTAACTGCTCAAGATGCAAATCTTCAACTACTACTAGATTTAAAATAGTTCTGATTTAAGTCATTTTAACAACAGGAGAAAAAAATTCATCAAAATCAATACCTTTCTTCTGTGCAAACCCCTTCACCACAAATGTAGCTTTGTAACTCTATTTTCCTCCATCTTCTTCCTTCAACCTGTAAACCGATTTATTCTTCAATGTAGTTTTTCCTGCAGGCGACCTGACTAAGTCCCAAGTCTGGTTATGCATTAAGGAGCTCATCTCTTCTTCCATGGCTACCTCCCACTTCTTCTTGCTTTCATCCTGCATTCCTTCTTCATAACATTCGTGTTCACCATAATCAGTCTACAATAAATAATATAATGGAGAGTATCCTTCAGGGGGTCTACATATCCTGGTAGATACTCTAACACCACTTTCAGGTGTTTGGGGTGCCTGTTGCTATTGTGGTGGTTGATGTTGTTGTTGTTGTTGATTATTATTATTTTCAGGAACCCTTACTTTTTCAATGATTTCATCAAGAACTACGTATTCGTTGTTTTCTTTTTCCTGTTTCTTTTCCTCCAACTGATTCTTATACAAAACCTTTTCATTGAATATTACATCTTTGCTCCTAATGATTTTGTGATTTTCGTAATCATATAAGTGCTAACCAAAATCATTAACACTGTATCCAATAAAGCTACATTTCTTTGACTTTGCCTCAAGATTTGTTCTATTTTCTTTCTCAATATGGATAAAGGTATCACAAACAAAAGGCATTAAAAAAGAGTAGTTTACCTTTTTACCTGTCCATGCTTCCTCTGGAACACCACCATCCAAGGAACTTGAAGGTCGTTTGTTTATTAGATAAACAACAGTATCTATAGCATCTGCCCAAAATTGTAAAGGCAATCCTGCATGCAATCTCATGCACTTCACATGCTCCATGATTGTTCTGTTCATCCTTTCTGATACACCATTTTCTTGTGGTGTTCTTGGAACTGTCTTCTCTCTATGAATTCCATGCTCTGAACAGTACCTATCAAACTCTTTGGTGCAATATTCACCTCCATTGTCTGATCTAAGACACTTCAATTTCTTTCCTGTCTCAATCTCAACCAAAGCTTTCAATTTCTTGAAAGTATCAAATACATCAGATTTATTCTTAATACAATAAATCCAAGTTTTTCTAGTTGCATCATGAATAAAAGTAACATAATAACGAGAGCCACCAAGAGATGATACCTAAGCAAGTCCCCATACATCTGTATGCACAAGCTCTAATTTTTCACTCTTCTTTTCTTTCCCAACTCTGAGAAATCTGACTCTCGTCTGTTTCCATAAATGCAATGCTCACAGAAGTCCAAATCAACATTCTTCAAACCCGACAACAAATTCCTTGAGTGAAGAATCTTCATCCCATTTTCACTCATGTGTCTGAGCCTATTATGGCATAATGCTACATCTGCTCCTTTGGAAGTTAAAGCATTAACATAGTTAGAAATACCATTGCATAAATACAATGTACCAACCTTTCTGCCTTTTGCTATTACTAGGGCTCCTTTGGTAACCTTCCAAGCTTTATCTGTGAAAGTTGTCCCACAACCTTCACCGCCTAACTGCCTTGTTGAAATCAAATTTTTCTTTAGATCTGGAACATGCCTTACCTCCTTTAGTAGCAATTGGTTTCCATTCTACTGTTTTACAAGAACCTTATCCATTCCAACAATTTTATAGGGTTTATCATCACCCAAACGAACTTTTCCAAAATTTGCTTGAACATAGTCATGAAAGTATTTCTTGTTTGGTGTGGCATGGAATGATGCCCCTGAATCTACCACCCAAGAATCAGTAATATTTTCGAAAGAAAGAATCAAAGCATCTTGTAACACCTCACCTGTCACATTTGCTTCATGATTGTTTTCTTGTTGTGCATCTCCTTCTTTTCTCTTCCGAGATCTACCGTGTTTCTTTAGGTTTCCTTTCTTTCTTCATTTCCAACACACTATCCCCAATCCAGACTTGGATCTACCCTTCCTTGATTTACTACGATATCCTGAGATCTTTCCTCTTTCCACTTTTCTTCCCCTAGACTCTGCACTCAAACCATTCCCGATGTCTCACGGGAGATTTTCCATCACATTTCCTCACTAAGGATAGCACCAACAACATCATCAAACTTTAAAGTACTAGATCCAGAAATAGAGTTACTAATGGCCATTACTAAACCATTCCAACTTTCTGGCAATGAGCACAAGAATAAAAAAGCTCTAACTTCATCATCAAAGTTTACCCCTACAGAACATAATTGACTTGTAACAGTATTAAAATCATTTAAATGGTTTGCAACAGATCCACCTTCCGACATCTTCATATAAATAACCGCTTCATAAGAAATACCTTGTTTGAGGCCGAGGGTTTCTCATATAGTTTCTCCAACGCCTTAATCAAACCCTCTATTGTTGTTTCTTTCAAAATGTTGAAGGTGACCAATGCTGTGAGGCACAACCGTATTGTTCTGAGTGCCTTTCTATCGAGAAGGTTCCATTCTTCATCCGTCATACCCGTTGGCATCTTTGTTTCTCCGCCCAATGGTAGGTATAGATCTTTCTGATACAAATAATCTTCCATTTGCATCGTTCATAGCGAGAAGTTTTGGCCATTAAATTTCTTGACCCTAAACTTACCAACTTCCGCCATTGCTCCCACTTGAACGAGGAACCCTTCTTTCCTGCGAGTTTATCAGCCAATTATACCTTCGGCTCTGATACCAGTTGTTAGAAAATTATATATTACGGAGCAATGGAACACATAAAATATTGCAGAAATATAAACACAGAAAATGCATAAAACAAGAGAGACACAGATATACATGATTCACCCAGTTTGGGCTACGTCCACCCCGAACAGCCTGTCCTTCCTTTCTGTCAGGCCAGCAAGTAACTCCACTAGGCAGAAAAACTGATTCTTCATATTCCATCAGGTATGTCTTTGTTATATACAATAGGGTGTGATTATTCAGTTCATCTCTTGATGACTATTCACATTCCTAATTTAATTATTTACATAAATTCACCCAATCATGAGGATTAGGTGCCAACGTTCCCCCCCTTAATCTGAAGGGATGTTGGTGAGTCCAAGCATCGTTCTGAATCTTTCAAGTTTTTTTCTTCCAAGCGCTTTGGTGAAGATGTCTACAATTTGCTCATTTATGGAACAATGATGGAGATGGTTTGTTTTGGCCTCAACATGATGTCAGATCAGATGATATTTAGTACTTTTATGCTTTGTTCGATCATGGAACTTTGGGTTCTTGGCCAACTTTATTGCAGAGGTGTTGTCAATCATCAGTGGAGTTGATTTTACATGTTTTACCTGCAAACCTTCAAGAATTCTCCTGAGCCACACAATTTCTTTTGTTGCTTCAGCTGCTGCCACGTATTCTGCTTCTGTTGTGGAATCTGCTGGAACTGATTATTTGCGTGATCTCTAGGAGACAGCTCCTGATCCAAGACTCATAGCATATCCTAAAGTAGATACCCCAGTTGCTTTGTCTCCATCAAAGTTTGAATCAAAGTATCTAATCAAGATGAAGCCATCCACTTGTGTGTACTTGATTCCAAAGTCTTGAGTTCCCTTCAAGTACTTTAGAATTCTTTTTGCAACAGACCAATGTCCCTCACAAGGCTTTTTCATAAACCTGGAGAGGATTCCAACAGCAAATGAAATGTCTGGTCTGGTAGTAGTTAGGTAGTTGAGACTTCCTACAAGCTGTCTATACTTTGTTGCATCCTCAAATTCCTTTCCTTCAATATATGTGAGCTTTAAGTTTTGTTCCATTGGAGTAGTAAGAGGATTGCACTCTAACATGCCAAACCTATTCAAAAAATATCCAATGTATTTCTTTTGAGAAAGAAATATGGACTTTGGATGTTGGGTTACTTCAATGCCAAGATAGTAATGAACATAGCCCAAATCAGGCATTTAAAAACCTTTCCCCAATTCCTTCTTTATGGATGTAATGTAGCTTTCATTGTTCCCTATAATTAAAACATCATCAACATATACCACAAGATATACAACTGTTTTGCCAACTTTCTTGACACATAAAGTTGCATCATCAGGATCAAAATGATTGAAATTTAGCTTCAGAAGATGCTCAGTTAGTTTTTCATACCAGGCTCGCGGTGCTTGTTTGAGGCCATACAAGGAATTCACGTCCTTTCACAGCAAATCCTTCAGGCCGGGACATAAAAAAATTCTCTTTTATATCTCCATTCAAGAAAGTAGTTTTTACATCCATTTGATGGACTTTCCAACCGTTCTGAGCTGCTAGTGCAAAGAGTGTCTGGATGGTGACCCATTTTACTGGCGCTTCTTTCTGTACAGTATGCACAGCACTGGACAGGACATCGCTTCAGAAGAGCAGTACGCTGGTTTTATAAATGGAATTTGGGAAAATAGTAAACATTCATGGACAAACACCTTCTAGCTGACAAAGAGCCAGGTAAAAGGAATATGGCAGAAAGATAGAGGAGTTACAAGGAACATGAGAGGTAAAAATGGAGTTGGCTCTGATACCATGTTAGGCCAGGCAATAACTCCATTAGGCAAAAAAACTGATTCTTCATATTCCATCAGGTACGTCTTTGTTATATGAAATAGGATGTGACTGTTCAGTTCATCTCCTAATGACTGTTCACATTCCTAATTTAATTATTTACATAAATTCACCCAATCATGAGGATTAGGTGTCAACACTTTCTATTATCCAGCAAAATGAAGAGACAAAACCTATAGCAGAGCCACTGTAACATCCTCTGTTTTCTCTCACTGTCTCACATCTCCGCTTCTCGCTCGGAGAATACTCATATATTACACAGACTCAATACAATGCCCTCATACAAAGAGAGGGGTTGCAGTCTAGGGCCAAAAACCCTAAACTAAAAATAAGTTCTACCGTCAAATCATCCACCTAATGAACAGCCCAGATTGACTAGAAATTACTATACTTTTACAAGGCGATTTTACATATGTTTTTAGCTTCGAGGGCACTGCCCCCGAACCCCTGCCAAGTCACCGCTAGCCCCAGAACCCCCCCTTCGTGGAGGGGTGTACAAACTTCCTGGGGTATACATCTGGCTAAAACAAAGACCTCTAAACAATCATGCTCCATACTCAATAGATTGGGCCAACCATTTTTTCTTATAAGTATGAATGTACTAAAAAAGTTTCAATCCAATTTACTGCATCATTATTCATTGACAAATTATTTAATTCAATACAAAATTAAACAAATCAATCGTTTACCTCCTTCAGTATCCACAAAGTTGGTAATTTCTTCTACACTGTGACCACCAATTACCAAAGGCATGTGACCAGTAATTTCTAGAAGTAATAAAAGGTAAAGCTAAAGAAAAATAAAATAAACAAAAATGTAACTTGATTACTTATTTATTTCATGAATGCAGCTATGAAGTGATAGATATTTATTGCAAAGAGGTACACTTCCTCTTTTCTTGTAGTGATCAACCACTTGAAAAGTTGGCAAACCACAAACACCATATTTACTAGAAAATATTCTATGCTTGTCACAACCAACCTGTTAAAAAAAAATCAGTACCCCGCTAGCAGAAAATACCGAATGCTTGTCAAGCACAAGTAACTACTAATGCATTTTTCATTAGGTTTTGAATGAATACTAAAATTATTGGAAAAAATTCATGTAATTATTCCCAACCAGTATGAATGGTAAACCACTGAATCTCTAGCAGACTAATTTTCAACACTTGCAACCTCGCATTAATCGACAATATATCAAAGTTCACTTGTAGATCAAGATTAAAAGGCATATGCACGTTTGGAAAGTAGACATCACAATAAACCATAATATGGATTTGTGATACCTGAATGAATTTCAAATCATGTTTAACACGGATATCTTATATGACTACCACCCTATAATATGTTCAAAAATCTACCTTGGAAACATCAAACAACAAAATATGTATTGTGGAAACATTATGTATAATGATTGCAAATATTCCCATCAATATAAAAGATGTTTACCTTTGTTATCAACACATATTTTAGAATTGACAATACATTTGTATTGATGCAAGAAAAACCTAATGACTAGTCTATGAAAGAAAATGAGAAATGGCATTTGAACTAAAACAACTTTAATAACTTGTGCCATGCTCATTAATTTGTAGTAGAGCAATATCAAGGACATTCACGGAAAATACTAAATTTTTCATAGTTCTTTACAGTTTGGAAATAATATTTTTTTCATTCGATCATATCAATGATGTCTTTAAGTTATCTGTTGTATCCAATACAAGCAAGGTAAGCATGATAGGGAACTCAATGAAACATTCATAATATATTCAGAAAGTGGCAAAAAATAAGAATCCATAATCTATATTTTTGCTATAACAAAGTGAAAGATGCCCACAAGGCAAGAAATTGTAAATCTTGAAAGAAGATAGGTACACCTTTTTAGCATCAATTGATAGGATAATCAAAACATAAATTCGGAGTGAAACTTTAAAGCGGATACATAGGTAAAACTTTTCAGCATGAGTTCACAGGATAATCAAAAAATAAATTCGAAGTGAAAATTAAAATTAGATAGGCATAAATTTTTAGCATGAGTTGATAGGATAATTGAAATATAAATTCAACGTGAAAATTTATATGGACCCATTAACCAAAACTAGGAGAAAAAGTTCTGCAATGTCGTAGCTGAATAAGTAAATTATGCATCCCCATAATAACGGTTATCTGAAGTTTTCCATGCATTTGGAGTTATAGCAACATAAAAAAGTGGTAAAAATGTGGGATTAGAGGGTCATACAAGTGGTGATTAATATTTAGTTAAATTAAATAAGATATACAATTTGATTGATGATTTTGTACTTGTTATTAAAATAGAACATATATATGCATATATTACATGTGCTTTTTGTCGAAGGCTTTGGATAAACTCTGAGAGGATGTTATTGACGTGTTTGCGGCATGCCATTAGGTCTCTATCTTTACTAGAGGCCTATTTGACAAGAAATGCCATTTGGAAATGTTCTTTTAATCCACTAAAATCAAGGGCCATGGACCCTGTGTTTGGTTGTTGATGTAATTTCCATGTTGGAGAATTGTTACTAAGATTTTACACTTTCTTCCACAATGATACCAAGATTGTTGAATGAGTCCAGCACCAAATGGGAAGAGAGGCATGGGGTATCCAGGCTAGCGTACTAACTAAGGAGGAGTAACGTTGAGTTTTAAAATATGTTTCGGAGTCATGACAATAAGAAGAACTTGGAGAAATGCAAGAAGAACGTTAAAGATGCCATTAATATAGTCGTTATTTCCTCTAGAACTAAGCTTCATTATTGATAAGGTACAAACCTCAGTCATTATTACATTCTGTTCATAACCTCCAACAACAATTGCTTAAAATGACCCAAAAAGTATTGCTACCAACCCATCATGTTGGTGTTCTATCAATAATGATAATCTAAGATCTAATATATTATGGGACTAGCAACCCAATGACTGGTGGCACAAACACATACGATGATGAAGAGGAACTAATATTTGGATGAAGATTAAAATGACTACCCTTTGATGATGAAGAGGAACCAATATTCATAGAAAGATTATAATGACTACCCTATGAAGGTTCAAAAATAGATGATGATAAAAATTATCCTTGTACGAAAGGAATTCAATGTGATAATTGATGCATACATGGTAGTCGATGTAGAATTTGAAGAAGAAATATCCCCTGGTACATTCAAATTTGAGTTCATTGGAACCCAATTTCCAGTTTCATGATTAGTTTCTCCATTCTCCAAAGCATCCAATGAATGAGGTATTACTAGCAATACCTATCATCATGTTTCTTGAACCAACTATGAGAACTAAAATAAATTAACACTTGCATTTTTTTTGGTAGTTACCACTCAAACATGAATCCGCCCACATGTGATAGCACTCTTACATGTTCTTCACTACATGGATTCCCTTACAATAGGGAACTCATGTGCATTACATTTATCCCCATATTATCATCTACCTTCAAATTGGATTAGGAAATGAAGATACATGACTTCTGCTACTGCTTTTATTTGTTTACTTACCTTTCCACATGAGGGTCCACATGAAGAATGACAAGCTCTACCTTATGAATAAGTAATAATGGTTCAAGTATCTGAATGGTTGGGTAGAGGGAAAAAATTCTCTAAATGCCAATGATTTTGATTCTTGTTCCTCGATAATAGAATAAAGATCTAAAACTAAAACTAATGTGTGCATAGTAGAAATCTATGACTCCTTTCAGAATTCATCGGGAATCATCAGACACCTATCGAAAAATTTTGATGATTTTAGACTATCACGTAGGATTTTTTGCTCCAATAGTTTCTTCTACTACACGTCACTCAATTGCATAGCCAGTATAGGAGTTTTAGGTTTTGAGCATTGGAGAAGGTACTTCCTTTTGCACATTGTTTCCATAGTTTGATAATGATAACACCATATTACTAAGATACTTACCTATGGGTCATAGAATCTACCTGCTCGTGGCAGATGCCAAAAGAGGGCCAGTTGTTGGGAGCTATGCAACTAGTTCAACTGGATCAAAGCTATGCAACTAGCTCAATTCCACTCCTACCCTTCCCATCACTGATACGAATTGAACCAACCATAACTTAGAGATTTAGATGTATTGGTAATTCATAGAAAACTACCACCTATAACATGGGGTTGGAGTAGTTCCATGATATTTGTAACATGCTCCTCCCACATCCACTCAAGTAACCATGACAACTGGGGTAAACATGAGACGAGAGGCTACTATGGTCAGATTAGACCTCCTTTGTGACCTTAAGGAAGTGGAATCGATGGAAAATCACACACACTCATCCAACATCATCAATAGACCCCTTAGGAGACAAGTCATCCTCTCAAAAAACCTGTCCCTGAGTCCCACTATTGTTCTGTACCTCTGAGGCCATAGTCACTCTCATACTATGCACAAGGGAGCAACTAGAGACCTAAAGTCACTCTCATAGTCCTACATATCAACGACGGTGGACCAAACTTGTCAGTGATGTGCTAGTAACCCTGGCTTTTAAGCCAGTTTTTCAAGCCCAGAGCCCAGGCTAATGCCCAAAATCGAATGATAGCTTCAAATCAAGGAAATTTCAGGGAAATAATGAATAAATTAAATGAACTCAACAAGACCTTAATCATACCCCTACTAGCCATGAAATGCATTTCATCAAACATATTGTCAACATGTAACCTACAGGTGTAAACATAAAAATTAAGTGTAGGTATCTCATACTTATCTGATAATCGACATGAACCATTTTTTCCTCATGTCATTTGTTTCCTTATCACTTATTAGGTCATAGATACCATATCCATTCAAATACAAGTAAAAACATGTCGAGATCCATACATCGCTATTATCACAAAATATACATCTAAAGAGCATAATAGGAACAAAAATGAAATAAACATATAAGTCATCAAAATCCATATATATATCAGTTCATTTACACATGAGAATCAAGGGAATGAATTTCTCATTCACTCATACAATATACCAACCAGAGATGGGACTACCACGTTCCACCTGACAATAGATTGGCTAAGCCAAGCCTCTCTTCAACCAATCACCCCGATACCATATTCAAAGAATGAATGTTGGACTCATAGAACACATCAATGATACGTAAACTTCCATGGATATTCAACTGGATAGATCGTCGCAACATATCTAATAATATTATATTAAAAATCTAAGATTCTACACTATTACAATTTTATTTAATTTATATATCTATAAAAATCATTGTAATTAGTGTATACATGTGAAAGTAAATCAAGCAGAAATCTAGAGAACGAAAAGATAAGCTCAAACACACTTAATACACAATATATGCTCTCTGGGAAACCTTTTCGGGAGAAAACCCAGATGGAAGGTGAGGCCACTTTTCTCTCCTTCTCTATCTGGAAATATGGCTACAGATACAAAGAACTAGTTTTAGTGGCCAGTAGGATGCTACAGTGCACAAATCCTCTATGTGTATTCGACCTCCTATCTCTCCTTGCTACATTTTCTCAAATATGGAACAAAATTCTCTCAAAAGAATGGAATGTCTCTTCCTCCTAGTGGCCCGGTTATAACACAGCCCGATAGCCTACTAGTGGTTAAGTTTGACTATATAACCTCTTAACAAGAGTTATAAAATAAAGTTGTGTATAGTCTTTTACATGAAAAAAATGTGGATAGCCCCTTTTCCATGAATAATGGGGGCTAGTGCTACATCCTTTATAACTATATGTGTGAAAATAGGAAGGTCAACTTATAACTGGCATAAATTTTGCATACGGACTTTGATTGACACAATTCTTGTGCAGTTAGAAATCTTTCTGAGTGTATAATAACATTAAAAGGTGTGGCACTAAACTAAATTGGCAAAGATTTACCCCCTAAAAATGTCGTTTGATTCCTAAAAATGCCCCCGGAAGGTTCTGGACCCTGTTTCGCCAAACTGGGTCCTGATAGTAAAAATGGTCCCGTGAGCTGATTCCTACACCTTTTCCACTCCGAATGCATTGATACGGATGAAAAATAATATAATGATCAAATTAAGATCAATCAGAAACACCAATCGATGTGGATTCCACCGGAGTTCTTTGCCTACACCATGAGAAATTTGAGTGCCTCCTAGTCTCTCAGGTTTTATCGTGCATCCACGATCTGATTTAGGAATCACTAGACCCTACATTGAGACATACTCTCCAGAATTTACCATGCATTTCATCCTAGAATCACTAGGCCAAAAGGAGAGTAATCCACCACTTGGCATTAGCATATATCCCGCCATTCACCGACAAGGATTCATAGGCCCACCAAGGCACACAATCTGACTTTACCATAACCCAGAGTCTTGTTCAGGGGTTACTAGGCTAGTGGCTTCTTGCGTCCTCAGTACAGTTCAAGGACCACTACACCATGTGTTTGTCAATTCAGAGATCCACCCCACTCAACCTCGAATCCAATCCTTCCATCCCACATAAACCAAATGAGAGAACCCATATCATCAAAGCTATTAGGAAATTGCAAGGCCAGGCTGAAAATACCATCACACTTAGAAAAATCCATACAATGGTAGAAAATGAACACATGCAATCCCATGCATGCCAAATCTAGCAAGGAAAATACACATGTAAGTTCATACCTGCAATGAAGTTGGTTTTAGCTGGTTGATCCTACCTTTCCCTGCTTAATATTTGCTTCCTCTTACCTTCTTTTATTTTTTTGCTCCAATCTCAAAGTATTCCAAGAAAACCCTAAGTCTCCAAGGGTATGAGAGAGAGAGAGAGAGTATAATGAAAGAGATCTAAAGCTAAACTGACAAAATGTTACCAACTGATCCTCATAAGCCTTCTTATGAATGAGGCCCCTATTTCCTTAATTTTCCATTATTTTCTTTCATTTCCCTCCTCACATGCAACCTGTCACCATTCACCACATTTTTCTCCTAATTTCCATTATTTTCATAAATAATTATGCTAGAAATGCCAATTTTCCTTTCCAAAGCCTTAGCCATTTCCTTTGCCAATTTCCTTAGCCATAAATAGCCAAATGAACACCTCCTAGTATCTTTGTTGAACATTCAGCTTGGAATAAGTCTCCCATGCATCCGTGGTAAATTTTTTTAAACTTTTATTACATGAAATTTTCACTAGGGTTGTTACAAAACCCTCCCTCTTGGGGGACACTTTCCTTGGTGTTCAATTACTCATATACCTCATCAACCTGCTGAAAGAAGACATACTGCTTATGGAGCTTTATAACACAACTCGATGCAGTATTTACAATGAAACCTTCTGAAGAGAAGAACATCATGACAACATGACAACATACTGCATAGTGGAGCTTTATATCATAGCTCATTATGATATTTACAATGATCATCATGTTTAGTGCCAATCTACATGACATGATAACATCATGATAACATAACCACATGATAGCATAATAACATGATAACATAACCATAATGACATGAAATCCATACCGCATAGTGGAGCTTTATAACACAGGTTGTTATGGTATCTACATCTATACTCATGGGTACATCTATACTAGTCATCATATCTAAGCACGTATCAAAACATCATATAGCATATATCAAACCACCATAAAGCATATATCAAACCACCATAAAGCATATAGCAAACCACCATAAGGAAATACCAAACCACCATAAGAAAATACCAAATCACCATGTCAAGCTTCTTTGACTCAATCGGTAAACATGATAGGATACATGACCCACATCCGATCCATCACCTCCCATGTAGCATCATCGGGCCCAAAGTGCTTCCATTGCACTTTAAATTGCTTGATTGCTCGGTTCTTGAGAATGAGCACTTTTTTCTGTAATATACACTAAGGCTCCGATTGGAATTCTCCATCTAGTTCCACCTGCAATACAGACTAGTCAATTACAGGATCAACATCCTTAACATATTGATTAAGTAAAGATACACGGAAAACATCATGGAATTTCACTCTCCGATATAGTGCAAGTCAATAGGATACTAGCCCAATCCTATTAATGATACTGAAGGGTCCTCAAAATCTTGGTGCCATATTGGCACATGATCGAATCTACAAGGAGCTCTTCTCTGGTTTGATGCGCAAGTACACCTGTTCCCCAACCTGGAACTCCTTCAACAACTTGTTCTTTTCTGCATACCTCTTTCTCCTATCTTGTGTTTCCTTGAGATTCTTCTTGATCACCCTCATCTCATGTTCCATGCCTTCCAACATATTTGGTCCAGTCAATAATTTGCTAACCGGATCACTCAAACTAATGGGAGTCTTAAAACTCTGCCCATACAATGCCTCAAAAGGACTCATCCTTAATGAATCCTAATAACTGTTGTTGTATGCGAACTCTACCAAAGGGAGATATTCTTCCAACTTCTATTGTTGATGCATCACATACATCCTCAACATGTCCTTCAATATCCTATTGAGCCTCTTTATTTGTCCATATGCCCACGGATGATAAGATGTGTTGAAGGCAAACTTTATGCCCAAACCTACAAATAACTCCTTCCAAAATTTGGAAGTGAACTTCGCATCCCAGTCTAGCACAATCTTCTTCAGAACACCATGTAGTATAACCGCATCTCTGATTAACACATATTCCACATCACTAGTTGAGAACGTAGACTTCACCGGAATGAAGTGTTCAACCTCTATTAACCTATACACAATGACCATGATCGAATCATGTTGCTTCACTGTCTTCAGCAAACCTTTGATGAAGTCCATGGAAATAACATCCCATTTCCATTGTGGAATCACAATCAATTGTAGCAGTCACCTGGATGTTTACACTCTGCCTTCACTCACTGACAATCAAAGAATCTAGCCACAAACTATACTACATCCCTCTTCAAATTTGACCAAAAGTAATATCTCTTATGTTGGCATTATGACACAGGTGTTGTCCTTAATGGAAACTCACTCAAATGATAGATCACAGTTCAGCAAGCTAACAACACAAAGTTCAAATTAGAATGAAGAAAGAGAGGTATACAGAGGTTCACCTTTGGCTAAGCCACGTATACATGTAGTTTCACCATACACAAGTTGCGTATACGTAAACACACACTTTCATAGAATGAAAGGCACGTAAATCTTGGAAAACTAAGTTTTGGTCCGAGGTATTTGGTCCATGGTATTTTCATCCATGCTATTTGTCCAAGGTATCTGGTCCGAGGTATTGACCCGAGGTATTGGGTCCAAGGTATTGGTCCTAAGTGGTTTTGGTACATGGTATTGAGTAAGGCCTGAGACTATAAAAGTAGGGGAAGATCATTAGGCCAGGGCACTCAAGTATTGAATATCTGATGAAGAGCAAGATCTATTGTATACGTTATGGTGCATAGCTGGATCTAAACCAAGGATGAACCTTAGCACTTGATGAAGGATAAGATCTAACGATGGGTCAATATCTTAAGGCTTGAAGTGAAGTATCTTTATGTCGCTTGATCATTTATCTGAATAGCGAGTGCATGTTGTAGTATGTAAATATGACGATCTAGGTATAACTGAATCCTAGAATTATTGTAATGTTTAAATCATCATTTGCATATCTGTACGTAGGTTCACTTTAGAAAAGGCACGTATACACACTGTGCTGTGTATAAAAACTGCGTATACATCTTAATTTGATTTGCATATCTGTACGCAGGTTCACCTTGAGAAAAATGTGTATGCATGCAGGTTCAACATAAGGAAGTAGCGTATGCCTTATAAAACATGTTTTAGCTGCTTCTGTTTGTTGTTGCAGTGTTCTAGGTTCTGGCTTAGGTTTTGGTTACTATATTCTGGTTACAACATTCTGAAATATCTAATTGAAGGGTTTTCAAAGTGATTGATTGATTCAGTTGTGCAAAGGAGATTGGTTGATGCAGGTATATTTGATGATTGAATGATGTTATTGATGGATCGAGTCTGAAAATTTATGAAACATGGTCCCTAGAAGAAAAGAGAAGGTTCTAGCCTTCTGTAGGCAAACACCTACGTACTAGTAAACATATCAGCTAGTACAAGAGCTAGGGGGTAGTAGCTCCCTTCTAGAAGAAGCTGGAGAACGAGAGAAGGTTGTAGCCTTCTACAGGTAGAAGCCTGCGTACTGGTATAAGTCTGCACCAGTACAAAAATTGTAAAAAGAAGATTCTTATTATTAAAAGAAGATAGAGACGATTGCAGGAGGTGGTTTTCACCCACATTGGGTTTCCACCTTATATCTTTTATTCATGTGTGTGATTGTCTGTTATGTTTTTACTGCACCTGGTTACTATTTATGTGGTTCTGATGCACTGATTAAAGATCAATATATGATGAATTAACTGAACCATAAGTTTGCAGGATATACGCTAGTTGCCTTAAACACAGTTGTGTATACACGTGAGTTCCATTAGCTGAGGTAGTGTATATGAATCTGATTATGGAAATGAAAAATTATTTGACTTGCTAATATGGATTCACCCCCCCCCCCTCTTAGTATTATTTCCAACAATTAGAATTAGAGCAAGTCCTTTAGAAGAAGCTTGATCACTTGAAGGAAGATCCATCATCATGAGTAATAACGAAAGAGAGGGATCCATCAGACCACCAAAATTTTATGGAAACAACTTCGCTTATTCGAAGGTAAGAACCACAACCTATCTTCAATCCCTTGAAATAGATGTCTAGGAAATCTTGGAAGGAGGATATACATTTCCATCAGCAATTCCTATAGATGCGCCAAGTAAAAAGAAATATGAAACTAATGCCAAAGTTGTCAATACATTATTGGGAAGTCTATCACAATTAGAATTTTTCAAAGTTATGAAACTCAAATCCGCCAAAGAAATATGGGGCAAAATCGTTCTAAGATATGAAGGAGACTCTCAGGTAAAACGTGCAAAATTGCAAACTCTAAGAATTCAAAATGAAACTCTCAAAATGCACAATGATGAAAGTATAGCAAGTTTTTCTTATGTATAGATGAGATTGTTAATTTCATGAAGAATTTGGGTGAAGGGACAAAGGAAGTTACTTTAGTTGAAAATATTTTAAGATCCTTGTTTGCTAAGTTTGAATCAAAAGTATCTGCCATAGAAGAAAAGCAGGATCTTCAGACTATTACTATGACATAGCTGCACAGAATCTTAACTGCTTTCGAGATGAGAAAAGGAGGTCCATCAAATGTTAGAGAAGCCGCATTTAAAGCTTCAGGAAAAGAAGAACTCAATGAATTAGGACATATTTCAGAAGGAGAAGAAGAAGCAAACTTTGTCGAGAACCTTCAACGGTGTTCTGGAAGATTCAAAAGTAAACTACCTTTCAAATGTTTCGCTTATGGAAGAGTTGATCATTATGTTGCCAAATGTTCTCATAAAGATAAGTTTGATAACGGTAAGGAAACTGCAAAATGGAATAGAAAACAAAGTGTACGTAAGAAGAGCTACTATACTCATGAAGATAGCGATGGTTTATCAATTAGTGAAGAAGATGAAAATAGTAATGACTATAGACTTCTGATGGCTTTTGAAGATGATGATTTCTTGGATGCTTTAGATGAAGATGACCTTTATGAAGAAATATCTATACTAAATATCTGTTCAGAAGAAAAGAATATAATTATAGATACTTTGACATTCCAACTTGTTGAAAGAGAAAAACACAATGAAAAACTCGAATGTGAAATTGTGGGTCTAAGAAAGGATATTGAGAAAACAAAAGCTCTCAATCTTAGATTTGCTAAAAAATCATAACCTTAAATGAAATTATCAAAGTTCAGCGTTCTCTGATAAAGACAGGTCTTAGATATACTAAAGAAGCATCTCAAGCACAGAAGTCGTCCACCTCCACCAAAAGCTATCTTGATGCAGCAAAGAGAAATGAACAGTTTGACAATCATTAGCAAAGACATAAAGTAGATCACCAGGTAAATCAGGCTCAATTTACTTCAAGGATGAATAGAAGCTACAACCAACCTCAAGTAAATCATACTCAATCTACTTCAAGAATGAATATCAATAGAGACAAGAATCACCAAGTCAATAGATTCGATAATCACAGGAACTTCTTTAATGGCCAATGTTTTTCATGTCATAACTTTGGACACAAAGATAATAAATGTGTTGTTTACAATACCATCATGGCTAGACAATCTCGAAGGAATGTGACAAGTATCATGAAAAGGTCCTACAAAAACTTTTCTCTTCTTGAAAATTAAATAGAATTCTCTATCTGCAACAACTTTGGTCATGAAGAATCTGAATGCAGGAGTAAAAATTGGCAAACATCTCATAAGGAAAAAACTATATTAAGTCCCAAAATATGGAAAAAGAAACAACCACAAACAGAAAGATGTGGTATAACCTTGTATGCAGAAGGACAATAAAATCAATGGTACATCGACAGTGGATGCTCAAAACACATGACAGGTGACAAAGAAAAACTTCATTCATATAATGCCTTAGAAAAGAAAAAGAAGGTCTCATTTGGAAATGAGACTCCTACTTTCATAAAAGGTAAAGGCTCTATTCTCTTAAAAGAAAAAGTTAAAGTTGGGAATACTATGTATGTTGATGGTCTAAAGCATAACTTGTTGAGTGTCATTCAAATGTGTGATCAAGGAAATGAAGTAGTATTTCGATCAAATGGATGTGTTGTTCATGAGCTTGATAAAGGAGAAATCGTGATCAAAGGTATAAGAAATCTAAACAACTTATACATACTCCAGGGAGGACAACAACAGTTCTATCTAAGCCAAAATGATGAACACTGGCTATGGCACAGAAGATTGGGGCATCTAAGCTTCTCTCAAATGAGAAAAGTATGCAGATTCTAGGTTGCTCATGATCTTCTTGATATCAGTATTCCAGAAAATACAATATGGAAATCATGTCAATTGTGTAAGCAAACCAGATTAGACTTCCCTGAAAAGGAAGGATCAACTTGTAAGCCTCTTGAACTTGTTCATACTGATTTATGTGTACCATCAAGGAAAAAGTCATCTCATGGAGAAGAATACTTTATATTGTTCATTGATGATTTTTCTAGAATGTGTTGGATAGGACTTCTAAAGCATAAAGATGAAGCATTTGAAAAGTTCAAAGCCTTCAAAGCTTTGGTTGAAAATGAATCAGATTGCAAAATCAAATGCCTCTGATCTTATCAAGGAGGGGAATTTATCTCGGATGAATTCTTTGACTTTTGTTAAGAACATTGAATAAAAAGGTAATTCTCCATCGCAAAGACTCCTCAGCAAAATGGAGTGGTAGGAAGGATGAACAGAACTATTCAACAAATGGCTTCTGCTATGCTAGATGAGTTTGGAACTCTTACAACCTTCTGGGGTGAAGATGAATTCACTGCCACCACTATTCTGAACCAAGCAAATGTTTGGGTAAATAGCACTCAAAATCCACAAGAACTTTGGTATCATAAGACCCCTGCTGTAAAATACTTCAAAGTTTTTGAAAGAAAATGTTACATCAAAAGGACTAATGAAAATCTTGGTAAGTTTGAACCCAGAGCAGATGAAGGTATTCTCCTTGGTTACTCTTCCCGAAGTAAAGGATATAAATGTTATAATAAAAGACTTGGGAAGAGTATTGAAAGTATTGATGTTGTGGTTGATGAAGCATGCAAAAATTCAAAAAAAATAAGAAGCGAAGATTACGAAGAAGATGAGGATTATCCTCCCACAAAAAATCAGACTAATTTTGAAGAAGAAACCAATGAAGCACCAGAAGAAGAGACAACCGTAGAAGAAAACACTTTGTCCAAGTATGTTCAGAAAATTCATCCAGAGACTTAAATTCTGGGATAGAAAGAGGCAGGTGTGAAGACAAGAAGAACTATTACAGAAGCTTCAAGCTATCAAGCATTGCTATCCTCCACCGAACCTCCAAATATAAATGAAGCATGCAAAGATGAATGTTTGGTCTAGGCCATGAGTGAAGAACTTGGACAAATTGAGAAGAATAATACTTGAGAATTACTTCCTAGACCTCATGATAAGAATATCATAGGAACTAAATGGATATTCAAAAACAAATGGAGAAGTTATTAGAAACAAGGCCAAACTTGTTTGTAAAGGATATGCTCAACAAGAAGGTATAGATTTTGAAGAAACTTTTGCACCTATTGCTAGACTTGAAGCCATAAGAATGTTCCTTGCTCTTTCTAGTTTTTAGAAATTCAAAATATACCAAATGGATGTATAATCTGCCTTTCCTAATGGATACTTAGAACAAGAAGTCTATATTGAGCAACTAGGCGGATTCATTCTTGAAAATGATGCAAAACTTGTATGTAGACTCTGAAAGGCTCTCTATGGTCTAAAACAAGCTCCAAGGGCCTATTATTACCATCTTAACAAATATCTCCATCAATAAGGTTTTTCAAAGGGATCAGCTGATAGCAATCATATATACAAAGATTGACAATAGTAAATTTCTAATACTTGTTGTGTATGTTGATGATATCATTTTTGATAGCAATGAATAAGCCATGAGTCGAAATTTTTCTTCGATAATGCAACAAGAATTTGAAATGTCCTTGTTTGGTGAGCTTACATATTTTCTTGGTCTACAAGTTCAACAAAATAAAGATGGTATTTTTTTGTCACAAACCAAATATCTCAAACAAATCTTGAAAAAATATGGCATGGAAGATTCTAAACTAGTATGTACCCCAATGGTAATAGGGTGCAATCTAAGCTCAAATGATGAATCAATAGTAGTACATCAACCAACTTACAGATCTATGATTGGTAGTCTACTTTATCTAACAGGTACCCAGCCAGACATCATGGCTATAGTAGGAATAGTTTGAAGATTCCAAGCAAATCCAAAGGAATCACACCTTTAGGTAGTCAAAATTATTTTCAAATATCTTCAAGGAACACAGAATTTTGGTTTATGGTATCCCAGAGATACAGATCTTACACTTCATGCATATACAGATGTAGATTGGGGATGAAGCGTTGATGACAGAAAAAGCACTAGTGGTGGTGCATTCTATATGGGTTCCAGATTCTTGTCTTGGTTCAGCAAGAAACAAAGTTCAATTGCATTACCTACAACTGAAGCAGAATATGTGGTTATTGTATACTGTTGCACACAACTCCTTCAGATGATGCAAACATTGCAAGACATTCAGATCACATGTACTCCATCCATCTCCATTCTATGTGATAATACAAGTACCATCAATATTTCAAAGAATCTGGTCATGCAATCCAATACCAAGCACATACCCATAAAATATCATTTTCTACATGAACAAGTGCTTGAAAAAAAGGTAAAATTGGAGTATGTTCCCTCCAAAGAACAAGTTGCTAATATATTCACCAAACCATTGCCCATAGAGATATTTGAATATCTCATACAGAAGCTAGGATTAGTTGATGCATCATCCTACTATTAAATCCTATCTATTTGAGAGAAAGGTTGTTATACGTGCATTTCACGAAGTGTATTTACATACATACACTGGTTTCTGTGGATACAGTTGTGTATATGATGGCTTGAAGAAAAGAAGTGGGCCATACTCAAGAAGAAAGGGGTCTGATATGGTTCAGTGAATTATCTACTCTACTTGATGATGGTTACAGTCTGTGGATGACATGTTGGCTCTCATAAGTTGTTGATAACTCGATGTACATCTGATTGATAATGATGCCTTCATAACTCTTCTATTATATTAAATGATAAGATCTGACAATGATTATCTGGCACAAGTTCAAGGCGAGCATATGCTTCTAATAATGGATTGTGGGCATTATCTTAGGAGATATTGGTACAAATTCACAAAGTTCTTTTAGATTTAGGTGGAACAGGTTCAGGGAGAGAACATGGTTGCTGGTCTGGATGCTGATTGACAGATGCTGCTAATGATTGTTGTTGATGACTATCATGGTCTTTTTTAAGATACTTGGTCTCTGTTATATATGTCATGTATATTTTTTAATGAAAAGGTCATGAAACGACCTAATTTGTTACCCCACTATGCATGGGATGGATGATGTAATGTTTCTATCTTTGACATGTATAAGCAATTGGTATATCCCCACTTGGTTGGGAGATGGATGTGCGTATGATTCATTGGTGATAGGAAGGTCATTTATGATGTATGTATAGAGTCATGTTCTTCTTTTAGAACATATTTTTGCAGAACTTGCTTATATTTAGGAGGAGCATGGACTCGATCATGGAGCTCAATCAGTACTCTTCAGCATATCAGTGGATTCAGCATGTACTCAGGTGGAGCATAATCCTTTGCACTTGATGACAAAGGGGGAGAGTGTCTTGGGGTTGCCATCAAGTCCAAAGGGGGAGATTGTTGGCATTATGACACAGGTGTGGCCTTGATGGCAACTCACTCAGATGACAGATCATAGTTCAACAAGTTAACAACAAAAAGCTCAGATCAGAATGAAGAAAGAGAGGTATACATAGGTTCACCATTGGCCAAGCCACATATACATGCAAGTTCACCATATACAAGGAACATATACATACACACACACTTTCACAGAGTGAATTGTGCATATATCTTGGAAAACTAAGTTTTGGTCCAAGGTATTTCATCCATGGAACTTTGATCCATGGTATTGGTCCAAGGTATCTAGTTGGACATATTGACGCCAGGTATTGGGTCCAAGGTATTGGTCCTAAGTGGTTTTGGTCCATGGTATTGAGTAAGGCCTGAGACTATAAAAGGAGGGGAAGAGAATTAGGCCAGGGCACTCAATTATTGAATATTTGATGAAGAGTGAGATCTACTGTACAGGTTATGGTGCAGATCTATATCTGAACAAAGGATGAACCTTAACGCTTAATGAATGATAAGACCTAATGATGGGTCAAGATCTTAAGGCTTGAAGTGAAGTATCTTTATGTGGTTTGATCATTTATCTAAATAACTAGCGCATGTTGTAGTCTGTAAATTTGATGATTTGGGTATAACTGAAGTTTGAAATTATTGTAATTTTTAAATCATCATTTATAGATTTGTATGCAGGTTCACTTTAGCAAAGGCGTGTATACATGCTTCTTCTACGTATCAAAACTGTGTATACATCTTAAATTTGATTGTAGATCTGTATGCAGGTTCGCCCTGAGAAACAAGCATATGCACACAGGTTCGACACAAGGAAGTAGTGTATACCTTATAAAATATGTTTTAGATACGTCTGTTTGCTATTGTGTTCTGGGTTCTAGCTTGGGTTTTGGTTACTATATTCTGGTTACACCATTCTAAAAGATCAGATTGAAGGTATGTCAAAGTGATTGACTGATTCAGTTGTGCAAAGGATATTGGTTGATGCAGATATATTTGATGATTGAATGATGTTATTGATCGATCTATTTTGAAAATTTATGAAACGTGGTCCCTAGAAGAAAAGAGAAGGTTGTAACCTTCTGCAGGTTGGCACTTATGTACTAGTAAACATATTAGCTAGTATAAGAGCTAGGGGGTAGTAGCTTCCCTCCAGAAGATGTTGGAGAGTGAGAGAAGGTTGTAGCCTTCTGCAGGTAGAAGCCTGCGTATTTTTATAAGTCTACACCAGTACAAAATTTGTAAATGGAAGTTTCTTATTATTAAAAGAAGATAGAGATGATTGCAATAGGTGGTTTTCACCCACATTGGGTTTCCACCTTATATCTTGTGTTCATGTGTGTGATTGTCTATTCTGTTTTACTACACCTATGTGGTTTTAATGCACTAATTAATGATCAACATATGATGACTTAATTGAATCATAAGTTCGCAGGATATACACTAGTTGACTTAAACACAATTGCATATACATGCGAGTTCCATTAACTGAAGTAGCATATATGAATTTGATTATGGAAATGAAAAATTGTTTGACTTGCTAATACTGATTCACCCCCCCCTCTCATTATTATTTCCAACATATTCACCACTGTCAGTGTCTTCTGATAATTCGGGTGACTTAAATATGGATTCACATGAAACTCCCTCAATATCATCTTCCCGATTTCATTGTTATCCGGTACATATATCTTGTCTCAGAACTTGACCAATCCATATGATATAAGATGATAGTCCATGCCCTATGCGCTTTCACCTGTACCTATACCTATACTACCACCTATACCTATACCACTACATATACATGTACCTGCACCTATACATGTACCTATACCATGACCTGTACCTGTACCTATACTATCACCTTGCTGCAACCTATGCCAAGTGATGTACATGTACCCATCTACTGAAAGCATCTGTCGGCTTGTTCTCTTTACCTTTGATGTACCTGATCTCAAAATCAAACTCAACCATCTAGCCTGTTTGGTGTTAAGATTGGACTGGTTAAATAAATGTCTCAACCCAATGTGATCACTCATAAGCACAAAACGCTTGCCAAGAAGATAGTGCCTCCAACTCTTCATTGCATGTATTATCATTGCTAACTCAAGATCATGTGTGGGGTAGTCATTCTCATGCTCGTTTAGTTTCTAGGACTCATAACAGACCACTAGTCTATCCTACATAAGGAATACACCAAGCCCTCTCTTGCAAGCATTTGTGCATACCACAAACTCTTTGTCTGGATCTGCAATCTGCAGTACTAGTGCATGCGCCAACGACTACTTAAGCTGCTCAAATATTTCACACTCCTTTCCCCATTGTAACTTCTTACCTTTCCTTTGCAACGATGTAATGGGATAATAAATCTATAAGACGTTCATGATGAACCTCTTATAATAGACTTCCAAACCGATGAAAGATCTCATCTCATCCAAATTCTTAGGAGCTACACACTCCATGATAGCCCTTATCTTCTCTAGTTCTACTGCAATTCCCTCCTTGGAGACCACATGCCCCAAGCAGTGTACTTTAGTTTGAAAGAAACTGCAGTTGTTGAGCATAGGATACAACTGATTCTCTCTGAACAACCTCAATATTGTTGCTAAGTGCTCGGCATGCTCTTCCTCATTTTTAGAATATACCAGTATATCATCAGTGAACATAATAAAAAACTTATCAAAATATGGATTCAACACACTATTCATCAAACAAATGAATGTAGCTGGAGCATTAGTTAAGAAAAATGGAACAACAACAAACCCATAATGCCCATACCTGGTCCTAAATGCCGAATTGTAAATGTCCTCCTCTTTGATGTGTGCCTAATGGTATCCAGATCTCAATTCAATCTTCGAGAACACTGTTGCTCCCTTCAGATGATCAAACAAGTCATCAATCGTCAACAAAGGATATATGTTCTTGATAGTCACTTTCTTCAACTTCCTCTAATCAATGCATAATCTAAGAGTAGCATCTTTCTTCTTCACAAACAATACTGGTGGAACCCATGGTGATACACTTGGTCTAATGTATCCCTTGTCCAACATTTCCTTCAACTACAATTTTAACTCAACCAACTCAAGTGTGCTCATTCTTTAAGGTGCTTTAGATTTGGTGTTTCCATTGACACTAACTCAATATAAATGTCTACCTCCATATGAGGTAGAAACTCTGTAATGTCCTTGGGAAATACATCCTAAAACTGCTGTAAAACTCGGTATCTGTTCAAGACATCTGCATCCTCAACCTCCTTAACCTTTTCACTAGAAATTTGTACTGCAAATAGCTTGCACCCCTACCTGCAGCTACGCTTTTCTTATATAGCTATCACCATCCTCAATGATGTGGCTTTCTTATTACCTTTCAAAACTCTTCGTTCTCCATTGTCACCAACAAAATCAATAGCTTTACTATAGAATCTACCTTGGTTCTATGTATATGCAACCAATCGATGCCCAATAACATATTGTATAAACCCAATAGTAATAAATTTAAATGTTCTTTTGTAGGCATACCATATAAGTCAAATGTGCAAGCTCTTACCTAATCATGCACTCGTTGCTTTGTACCTGTAGCTAACTGCACTAACCAAGACTCTGCATGCAATTCCTTATTCAAACCACACTTATCCACCAAGTCAAGGCTAACATATCTATAATTAGATCCAAGGTCAATTAAAACATAAATAAATTGATCACAAAGCTTACTTTCCATCTCAATGATACATGCTTGGTGTTACCCCTGCCTATTGTATGCGACTACATAGGTAGGAGGAATACTCTAGCCTACATCTCCAACATTTTGTGCCTCTTGTGCACTATATATATTTGGCCTTCCACCCTAATGTTGTCACAATCTCTCATAAGTTTTTCCTCACCAGATGTCCAACACTCCAACCGACCAGTGCCCTCAACTCTATGTTGTTTTTGTTGTTGTTGTGACCCATGTCCCTATCTAGCTGCCTTAAATCTCTTTTGTGAAGCTACATTTTCTCTCCCATTTTCATGTCGATGCCTTGTCCTCTTAGGCTTCCATTTACCTCTACCATTGTCTTTTCCCTTCCACCCATGCTGAGATTCATTCTTACGCATTCATTTCTCATATAAATGTTTTAGCTTCCCAATAATCTCTTCAAGTGACCGAGGCTCATCATACGCAATATGGTATCTAAATACTAATGGAAAACAACTCACAAATCTCTAAGATTTTGTTATGAAACCAGCTTAAGAAAAGATAGAAAATATAGATCAAGGCCTTAGAATTCAGCCTCTTCAATGGGGCAACCTCCTTTACATTACATAAATGAACAATTCTTGGATGATACAAATGAAAAGGCCTCCTTTCTATATATAGGAGTCTAAGGGGTCATAACATAATCAGAGCTGACATAACAATAATAATGTAAGGGCACAATAATAACAATAGTGGGCTTCTATGGGGTACAATAGTAATAATATGGGCACTAAATGGGTACATCAATATAATAAGTGGGTTGTACTAATAACACTAAGGGGTTACACTAGTAGTATAGGGTCCTAACATTCCCTCTCCTTCAAAAAGTGTTGTCCTCAATGCTTGAGTAGTTCTTGAAGCTTCTGTATAAAATTCTTGTCCTCCCATGTGGAATCTTCAGCGGGTAAGTTCTTCCACTTGATGAGATACTCTGAAATTTATCGATTTCGTAGCTGTCAGGTTCTTGTTTCTATGGCTGCTCCAGGTTCCAATATGATTTTTCCTTCCTCTTCAATTTCTAGCAATATTGTTTGAATTGGGATCTTTTGCAACTTTTCAATAAGTGGCCATACTTCTTCGTCCTTCTTCCATTCATCCCTTGCTTCGTATATCCAATCTAGTTGGATAATAGAAATAGCACAAAACAATGCTTCCACATCCTCATCCTTGAAGAGCCTTCCCATTCTATAAGGTCTCCATTTTTTAAGTGCATGTAGTATTGCCAACATTTCCTTCTCATAAATAGCTTGCTTGAGATGTAGCAGTAAAAATACCCAATCACCTACATCAAAACATTTTTCACTACGATGTTGATCTACCTGTTGTTTCGTTTGATTTTGCACCGAAGTGGCGTTATCCTTTAAAATTTGGAGAACTTGTTGTTGATGCTCAATGTGATCTTTCACTCCTTGAACCTTTTTCTTCTTGATATGTCCTTCTATCTCTAGAGTTTGAGGAGTGGTAATTTCTTCCAATCCTTTGCAAGATATGGTCAGATTCATTTCTTGATGCTCAATGTGATCTTTCACTTCTTGAACATTTTTCTTACTGATATGTCCTTCTATCTTGATAGTTTCAGGAGTGGTAATTTCGACCAATGAATTACAAGATATGGTTGGATTCATTTCTTCTTTCTCGATGTGATCTTTCACTTCTCGCACCTTTTTCTTATTGATATGTCCTTCTATCTTGAGAGTTTGAGGAGTGGTAATTCTTGCCAATGCTTTACAATATATGGTCTGATTCATCTCTTCTTTGTCTGGGGTGGGGTCCTGGCGTATATCTTCTTCTTTTGATGTTTCTTGATCCTTTTCTTCCTCCTCTTCATATTCTATGTAAAATAATTTCTTCTCAACACACTTATGACCTTTAGTGCATTTGCTATCCCAACTGTAACAAATCTCTTTTTCTCTTTCTTCTTCTAATTGTTGTGGTGTAACCCTTGTAGGTTGTGGAAGGCTAGGAGAAACAACACTTCCATCTTTATAGTCGTGAGAAGTATGATTCATGGTTTCCATAATTTTTCTTTCCCCTATGTCACAAAGCCCTTTTAATCTCTCCAATTGTTGTGGTGCTGCTCTAAAGAAGGTGCTGCTCTTTGTATCATCATAATGTGCTATCATTTCATCCGTGAAAATTGACCACATAACAAGTTGTTTATGAGAAAAAAGCCCTTCATATCATAAAAATTGATCCGGTTCTAAATATGAAGATGAAATACATACCTTTTGTAACAGAGGTACACCATGTAGATCAAAATATTTCTCCATCTGATGTATCCAATTTACTGGATCCTTGCCATCAAACTTCCTCATCTTGGTTTTTCTTGATTTTAGGAGCTCAATCTTGAAACGACTGTAACTCTATACTTTCAGATCTTTAAGTTCTAAAATTTTGACCTATATTAGCCCTCTGTGTCCTCTTTCCAATGCCACCAGTCTGACCCAAACCGGATTCTCCAAGGAAGCGTTATGCGAAATCTCCCACACTGACTTGATTATAGACTAGTTTAGTAGAGCGAATTTGTACGACGTGCCACAAGTCATTGTTTCAACCTTTGGCTCCAAAAAATATCTACAAGAAACAAAAGTCCATCCTCTTTCTGTAACTTCTTACGAAATTTCAATCCGATGCTCAGAGAGAAATTTATGATGATTTTCCTCAGGTCACCTGTTTGGAATGTAATTCAAGAGTCTGCAAAAATACCAACTTCCTCAAATCATATCTCCGCAAATATAGCACGAAAAGCTCTAAAATTCAGACCTAGGGTTAAGTGCGATGTCTTCTAAAATGGGTTTTTTTTAGCTTCTGAAACATCGCAGAAAAAAAGTTACAGCAAAAATTCCACGATGACCTATTTGGAGCAGCGAAACCCTAGAATCCAAACCTCTGATACCAATTATTATGAAACCAGCTCAAGAAAATATAGATCAACTCCTTAGAATTCAGCCTCTTCTATGGGGAAACCTCCTTTACATTACATAAATAAACAATTCTTAGATGATACTGTTGGACACCTAATCCTAAATGGGTTAGTGTGGAAGTTGAATGGACAAAAGCAGTCCAAGAGACCTTGGGATCTGAAACCCAAGAGTCACATAATTTACTATAAATGTAAATCTCTTGTTAATAAAAATGTACTGCATGATTTATCTTTCATATTTTCTCTCATTCCCATGTGTGTTTAACATGGTATCAGAGCAGGCGATCTCCTGCCCTGCTCCAGTGTGAGCCACCTGTTTCTGTTGCCTTTGTAAACCAATGCTCTCCTCTTGATTATACTTTTCTGAGCATTTCTTAAAATAGAAGTTGTTACCTCTATCAGCGCTGCCATTCTTCTGATGTGAGCAATCCTGGCCCTCTGCCATATTCTTTTCTAGCGTTGTACGTTAAAATCCCTCTTCCATATTCTTTTCCAGCGCTCCTAACATGCTGCCTCTGCCATATAACGCATCTGTCCAAGCCATTCTTAGATGTCTGTCTTCCATATTCTATTTATGAGACCTGCGTTCTCTGTCCATATACGCTCCATTTAAAAGCGCTGCACCACCTGCGATGTACCTTTATTGCCTGACACGGTATCTCTGCGCTTGTCAGCTCATATTTGAGCGACTTGTTTTCCTGCTCCCCGTCAGAACTGTTTTCTCCGTTTAATCCCCTGAAATTCTTCTCTAAAAGGAATTCCTCTTGAAGAGCGATTTATCTAACGATTTGTGTGTTGGTCTCAGAAAACGCTTCTGCGCCACTGTGTAGTAACGCCTATTCTCTTCGGTTTTTTGATACCATTGTGTGCGTTATTCTTTGCATTTCTCTGTATCTCCCATCTCATGTCGGTGACTGCAAAGCAGTCGACATTGTATCTCTGATTGGTCATGAATCATCAATGACCTTTACGCAGAGAAGGGCATTAGAATCAAATATGTACTGCCTAGTTTTCGGTCTCAATCTATATGTTTGGTCATCTATTCAGATGCAGCTTTGGTGCTTCCAACAGCATTGCTGGTGCATGTTTCTCTCCTTGGCAGTGTGAGGTCATTATTTATCCCACAATTGAAATTTTGAATTCACAAACATAAGCTTGCCTTCACATAACAAAGGAATGTTTAGTATGTCACAGTCGTGCTTGGGAAGCATATGTTTCTACTGCACCACAGCTCTGCCCAACGGAATTGTAAGAATCAGTGATCCAGATTATTTATCGTAAGAATCAAGTTGTAGAAGGAGAAGGAATGAAATCAGCGGCCGTGGGAATTGTAGCCAAAAATGAATTCGCTATAATTTGTTGCAAGTTCGAAAGTGTTTCGGCCTCAGGAATTGAATGCTTCTCTGCTTTGTAATCCAGACTCATCGTTATATATATCCTACCAATTCTTAACTAATACTTTTATGTCTTCCCTCTGCATGTTTTCCTCCTTACCCGTGTATCGACATTTTCTGGGTGTCGCCATAGCATTGCTAGAACCAAGTTGTAAATGAAAAGTAGGGCTGTCCACATTCCATGTGCATCTGAAGACCGGAATGCTACATTTTAAAACTGATATGTGTTGATTGGTTTGTTGAATGCCACTTGTTGCTTTCAATGATTCCAGACGGTCGAGTTCCGAGCTCAAGCAGAGGTCGAACCAATTAAATACAAAAAGGCCGAGTAGATTGATGCTCCAGATTACCAAGAGGCCGAGTTATGCCATGAGGCTGAGAATAGCAGCGTAGGTATGCTGAGCTTATTCCCTGGTGTGGCTGAGCTGACTCGTATTTGCAGTCATTTGGGGAACTGTACATTAAGGAAGGGGTCGTATAGTTGCTGGTGTAATGTGGGTGAAGGCAGTCCTTGCGTGGGACTAATATCTTGTGAAAGAGGGCTCAATTACAGCTATCCTGAAGCTTATTCTATGAGTATTTTATTGTTGGACAGTGCCTTAAAAAACACACCAGGTCCATCTATCCTCCTTAATATTCTTTGTGCATGTTGGTAACAAGTTAGTGAAGGATTGTTGCTGATTAGTGGAGGTCAAACTACCCTATGAAATGCCTATTCGAGCTGCCTCTTAAATCTGGTTTATTTGCTGAAGTTGGGGTCTCTGATATACACATATTTATTGCTCCAAAAGCTTGCTGCTGATACTATAAAAGGAGGACTATAAACTCAGATATTTATAGTTCCAGAAAGTGCCCAGTTGGATCCTGCTGAAGAATGGAGCTTCTCTGATGCTATAACACTTATCTACAGCCACTGTTCTTCCTAACATTTGCTGGTATATTCTACTCCTGTAGTTGAAGTTCGAATTTCAAAGAAGGAAGAAGTCATTTAGTTGTGCATCCATACAATGCGTATCTTGGTATATGTGAGCATTTTAAGGGTGAAACATATCTATTGTATCTGTGTTTGAAGGACTTTGAGCCTCTCATTCTTGCTGGACACAAATCTGTTAGTGATTGGCTAAATTCCTAGCTGGAATCTCTGTATTTTGAGGGCAGAATAGATAGTAAAGCCCTGCTGAAGTTTTTAACACATTGCATATGGTATTAGTTGAGTGCCTTTTTAATACCTTCGCTGAAGTTTTTTTTACATCATTGGGGTCATTTCCAATAAAAAAGAGGTTGAGATTCTTGGGTTTATTATTGAAGGAAGAGGTCGAGCTACCCTTGTGTATATCCGTGGAGTTTGAGCTGTGTCTCCATTACTGGTATTCGCAGATTTTTTTATTCTTTTGAATTCCTGAGCTTCCAGAAGGGATATAGAGGAAAGTTCTATAAAGTTTGAAGGAATTAGCTACGTAACTTAATTTAAAAAGTCTAGTCAGATGTGAAATTTCTGCAGAATTTAAAGAACAGAATCTCTGCAAGTCTGGTATTGGACAATGTATTTTTCAAACTGATATTCTTAATTTTTGAAATCTTCAATAGCTGGGGTTTGTCTAGACTTGCTATAGTCTCCACTAGGATCGTTGAGTGTTCATTTCTTTGTTGAGACAATGGCTAGATTTGATGATGTATTAGAGTTACTGAATACACTAATACACTTCACTATTGGTGGGAAGGTAAATGTTAGCAAAGACACTCTTTGTGACATTCAGACCTGCCTGCATGATGCATAAGAAAAGATCAATTTTTTGCAACTAGAATCTCAGTTCCAGCAAGATCAGCTTCAACAGATTTGTCATTCCAAATTGTTTTCTGCTCAAAACAATATGTTGTTCAAGGTTAAACCAGCAAGTGGTGAAACTAGTAAGATTGAGGTTGAATCAGATCCAGAATCCAATAAAGCAGCAGTTTTACATGCAGATGCAGAAACTCAGTCTGCACTTCCCAAGCCCATCATCAGACCTTGGGAACAGCTTGTCCACAACAAGCACAGAACTGGTCTTGGATATGACAAGGACTTGTCCTTTCATATTCCAGACTACTCAAAGCCCATTCAGTTTCAGAGTGCTGGATTCATTGATGACAGTTCACCTGCTTCTCATCACAGTTCAGCTTCAGCTGTTCCAGAATCTGCCCCTCTTCCGCAACAACAACAACAACAGATCGTGAAATTCCAACACTGTGACCGAGTTGGCCATTTGAAAGATCATTGTTTTGATCTTCATCCATGTAAGCATTGTCATAAAACCAGTCATTCTTCAAACAGATGCTTCAGAAACAAATGTCCTGCAAGAACAAAGATTCATCTTGGATGGATCGCTTCTTGGCAATGGGCATCAACAGCCAAGAAGATATTCCAAACACATATCATAACTTGTTCCAGAGTATTGAATAGTCTTGCAGTTGAGTTTTCTCCATCATCTCACCTTGTATCTGACAAGGGGGGAAATGATGGTCATCTACAAGCTTCAAGGCCACATCAAGCGAGCTTGAGCCACAACCTGCCACACCAGTTTCAGAGTTGTAGCCAGAGACAAAGATGCCTAAACATGCCTTCAGTTGGAAATCTGGGACACTTTCTCTAGCAGAAGACTTCAGCTTCTTTCCAGTTTTGGAAGAGTTCTGGGAACAAAATTGAGAACACTTCCTCTAGCAGAAGACACCAGCTTCTTGCCAGTTTTGGAAGAGTTTGAGGAATTGCATTAAGCATTCCAGAGTTTTTGGTTATCCTTAAACCATCACAGGTTGAGACTTCCCTTTTCAGGTTGAAGTTTTACCTTTTATGCGGGGTGAGACCTCCCTTTTATGGTTGAAGGTTTCCCTCTTTAAAACAATAGGATCACTTCCTCTAGTAGAAAACTTCAGTTTCTTGCTAGTTTTGGAAGAGTTCCGGGAACTGCACTAAGCGTTCCAGTGTTGGTGGTCATCCTTAAACCACTGCCCTTTATACCAACATTTCATAGAGCACATTCAGCCTAGTGCTGTCATGCATTTTTTGCACATTTTGTATTACAGATCTCTTCTTGGACTCGTACATAACCCTTCGGATTAAGGGGGGGAATGTTGGACACCTAATCCTAAATGGGTTAGTGTGGAAGTCGAATGGACAAAAGCAGTCCAAGAGACCTTGGGATCTGAAACCCAAGAGTCACATAATGTACTATAAATGTAAATCTCTTATTAATAAAAATGTATTGCATGATTTATCTTTCATATTTTCTCTCATTCCCATGTGTGTTTAACAGATACAAATGAAAGTACCTCCTTTTTATATATAGGAGTCTAAGGAGTCATAACATAATCAGAGCCGACATAACAATAATAATGTAATGGCACAATAATAAGAATAGTGGGCTTCTATGGGGTACAATAGTAACATATGGGCACTACATGGGTACATCAATATAATAAGTGGGTTGTACTAATAACACTAAGGGGTTACACTAGTAGTATAGGGGCCTAACAAATTTAGCCTTCTCATCAGTAATATATTGTACATACCTCAATAGCTTTAGAAACTTGGTCGTATGTTCTTCGTCTTTCATTGATCCCATATTTAACTCATAGAATTATTTAGCCTTACTATCATAATGCCTTTCTGACAAGTACTTCTTCTTGAAAAGCCTCTTGAATTCCTGCCAACTCAAGTCATCTATCCTAATGTCTCTAAAATTCTTAAAATATTCCCACCAGATGTTTGCTTTACCTTTCAAGCTGAAGATAGCTATTCTAGCCTTCATGTTACCTGTGTACTCATGCAACTCAAAGAATTTGTTCATCCCAAATATCCAAGCCTCTGCATCTTCCAGCGTTTTCACATCTCCACCAAAAATAGGTGTTTTTTCTTTCTTGAAATCATCCAGTAAGTATCCCCTATCATTCCTCATATAAGGATGATAGCAATGACGATCATGACGCCCATCAGAACCAGAAATAAAATAATGCATGTACTCATCGCCCCTCCTTTCCAGAGTGTCCAATAACCTTCCATCTCTCAATGTGTCAAATCTATTCGACCTGTGCCTACTAGGATGTCTACTGTCTTATTCTCCATTAGTATCATCCTCATGTGCATGGTTTATCCAAAGCAACCCTTATCACTGTAGTTATGTTGAAGTCTGAAGATGTAAAGAATTGAGCTCTACTTTCTTCTCTTGTTCCTGTACAATCCAATCATTATCTTCCTTACAACTCCTTATCTCCTCCTTCAAGATTCTCAATGTATCGACCAAATCATAAGTATGCCCCACACCACGCTTCTCATCTAATGCATAAGGAGATTTTATGTAATCTACCACAAAATCACAAAAAACTAACTTACCTTAGTATATCTTGGGGAGGATACCTTTATTGCAATATCAACAAATCACTGTGATACATGTATAAAAGAATCATAACATCATATAGACATTCGCAAGTAATTGTATCAACACATAATCATCACTCTAGTTAGGATCCAGTCCTCAATACAAAGCCATATCAACAATGCATGTTATGACCTCATGCATGAAAACAACCATTACTCCATTATACACATTGCTACATGCAACCAACAACATCCATAAGCAATGCGTAGCCAACTACAAATACACATAAATGCATGTAGTCAAACATAATCGATCAGTTCTTGCAATCAACCTACAACATGATACATGTAATCAAAATAGTCAAAATATAACCTAACATACAAGGATGTAAGTAAGTGGCAAAAAGCCAACATGTAAGCGACAAATAACCATATACAGTCAGTCACCTACTCATGTCAAATAATATTCATGAAATCAACGTCAAATTCTCCGCAATACTTGGTGGGCCCCAGTATTGCAACAATAATGCTACAACTCCTGGGACTCCCTTCTTTACTTTTATCAACCCGGTAGTTCGTAACAAACTTGGAAGCGACGATGTTGTATGCACAAGTACTAGATCTTGCCACTGTTGTGACTTGATCAGTTGCCACAAGTCCACTAAGAGCGTAATCCAAATTCTATGAGCTATTAGAAGAATCTTTTTAACTGATGGATGAAAGCTAACTCAAAGGAGGCTAATCTACTTGCAGAAAGAAACTGAAAGAAGAAAGGAATGCAAACCCTAACAAACCCTAGTTTCACCGACTAACCCTACTGGTGCAAGAAAAATGATGAAAGCTACAGAAAGGAATGCTATTGACTCTTAGAAAGGTAAAATGCATGTGACTAAGCTACTTCTGAAGTGAAATCTGAAAAGAAACATCTTTTTGTATTTTTGAGTAAGTTGGCAGAATTATTGTGCATGTGCTTTAACTGTTTTTGACTATGCAGAGGTGGATTGGCAAAAGGAAATGCTTTCAGGAGGTTGGGAAGGTTATAAGAGGGCCTAAGGGGTCCCTAGCACCCTTCCACAGAGTTTCACAGTGATCGGATCTCAAGAAACCGCTTGCGGGAGCCTCTACAGGAGGTCTACAGGGGTTCTACAGAATGTTCTAAAATTTTTACGTGATGTTCCGAAAAGGGTATTTTGGAGGGTTGATGGAGGAAAAATGGTGGGAAAGTGGAAATGGAGGTTGGATAATTATGTTAAGGGGTCTAGGACCTGGTGAATGGGGCTAAGGAGCGATTGGATTTGTTTGAGGATGGAGGAAGCGATGATGCACAAGAATGTAGAAATTAGGGCAAGGTGGGAAAAGTATGGCAAATGAAAGGCAAGGATTAAGGGTTGGAGAAGATTATATGATGGATGAAAGGTAGATATAGAGGTAATATAGGTGCGCTGCAAGTTATTTCTCAAACTAAACAAACAAAGACTCGAAAAATCAAAGATCTAGCTGCTTTAACCTAATCTGACCTAAATAACGGCAAAGAAAATGATCAGTTTATTTGCAAATAAATAATGTGAAATAGCTATGCAAACTAAGCAATCATGAACCTGAGCATGTAACCACAACTGGTATCAACTTCTGCAAATGGGAATCTAACACTAATAATTGCATGTTGAGGCAAAGACAGTGTTTCTGGTGGCAGCAAGGACACCTTCGTCCAAGCTCATGGTCCCACTGAGGGAGAGGTGAGATCAGAGGTGCTTGATAGCCTTTTTCTGAAGATCTTCTCTATTATTAACCTATCAAATCAATTTAAACATGAAAATCATTTCCTAATCATCAAAAGTAACCTGAATAACAAAACAAGATTGAAATCTAAATAGCATATTTTATTCTAAGAATGTAGCAAAAACACATAAAGGTAAACAAAGGAGGTATTGGGCACTTGGGTTAGGCCCAACCCCAAGAGCTACAGCCTCCTAAGAGAGATTATAGCTAGTGCAAAGCTAGGTTCATCTTTATTGAGCACGAAATAATAGCTACATCCAAAAAACGATCCACAAGGAAAAGCTTGAAAATGTGCTGAAACACAGAGCTAACCTACTGCCTAAAAAATGAAAAAAAATGACTAAAATCGAACTACCAACTATCTAACTTCTGCCAACAAAGTGACTAACTGAAATGAGGCCCTAAACCTTGTTATTTATACAAATTGAGGACCCCAATAGCCTTCCTAAACTTTAGGAACTCGGCTGCCAAAACGTATAGTTAACAACACCTTTACTAGCCCTTGCTTGGCTGCCCTTGTGATAATCGATTTGGTGGCCCTTGAACTCTAAGCTGATGGTGGAGAATTTAAGGTAAGGGCCCATAAATGAAGGGGACACTTTCCTACAAATCTTGTCCCTTGTTCTTCCACGAATTTGGCTGCCAAGTCCTCATTAAAACCTGTGATTTTGTCTCAAAATTGAACAAAAAACTGCACAAAGCACCCATTAGACGTGTTGGCATAATGACTAACCTAATTCACTCTATTAGCATAAATATAATAAAAAACATGCAATAAACTAATGAGAATGGTGGATTAAGTCGAATTAGGAGGCTGAATGAGTCCATATAATTATCCATTTTGGGGGCTCGTCATCACCCCCCTACTGAAAGTGTTGCTCATCCTCTGAGCAACTAATATATCTATTCATCTTTCATGGCCCTGGTGGCCTCCCTGTCATGCCAAGCTTCTGAAGTGATGTCCTCTTTTCGGTCATGAAACCATGCTTTTCTCTCTGCATCTTCCCACTTCCTGTGCTCCTTTTCTTGTAGCAGTTTTGTTAGCACCTCAACCTCATCCTGTAGCTCGTCCTCTCTTTGTTGTTCATCAGATGTTTACTTGTCTTTCCTTCTTCTTGTGATTGTTTGACCGCCCTTTCCTCCAATTGCTCAGCCTCTCTTAGCTTAGCTCGAGTTTCCTGTAGAGAATTCTCAGCTTACTGTCTCAGCTTCCTGTAGAGCTATCTTTGAGTCCATCATCTATATTCTCTCTCTCCAAGTGAAGGATTTTGGCTTCCTCATTCATAGGTGATGGATATCTTTGATGGAGGCTCCTCCTTTTGTTTAGTTGTTGTGTCCTTAATGACAATTTTCTCCTTTGACTGTGGCTGGGGTCTGCCTACTTTGATCTGTGTGCTCCTCCTCGCTTTAAAGTAAATGGAATTTTTCCTCTCTCTTTTCCTTTTTTGTCTTGGAGGTGTGCTAATGGTGGCAAGCATAGCTGCTACCTTCCTGGCCAAAATCTCAAATGATTTCTCCTCTTGCTGTTTTGTTTTCATGCTTCCTGTAGAAAGTCATGTGTCAACTGTTCTCATGCTTCATGTGGAAACTGTTTTCAACTGTTTTGGTCTATTGTCACTAATATCTCATGGTGTGTCTCTTCCTCCTTTTTTACTCCTCTTTTGTCTTCTCTGCCTCAATTAGCTTGCTTCCTCATGCTCTGTTTTGGCTTTCTTCTCATCTTCTTTAGTTTTTGCCTTCTCTGCTTTAGTCTTTTTCTTTTCTGTTCTGGATCTTCCTTATCATCTTTTGTTTTGATTCCATCCTTTGTTTCAAGTTCTTCTTTTTCACAACATCAATTTGCCATTTTTTTCTTCGAATTGTTTCCAACTTGAATTTGCTTCTCGGTTTTTGAGAAAAATCAATACCTTTGAGAAAACAGAGAATATTTATAACACAAGGTTTTGCTTCAGAGAGTGGATAGTCTTGCAAATTTGGTTTCTCATAGGTTGGCTTCTATGGTTGCATCCTTTTTCAAAAGAATGTGAGAAAGAAAAAGGCATATTTTGGATGCAGAGTAGGAAAATGGAGAGACCGTGTATAACCCAAAGAAGGAAAAAACACACAGGCAGTCTTTTAAGCTTCACTTTCCTTTCTTTCAACCCAATGTTGTGTTTTTAGTCCTCCACCTTATATAAATTTATCATATGCAGAGCAATTTCCTGAGCCTACCTCTTTTCAAGCTCCAAATTCGACGTGGAAAAGTCCAGGCTTCCCTGCTCTGGAAGGCTATGTCGTACTTCCCGTAGAAGACCCCCCCGGTTCCTGTAGAATGCCACTGCGCCTCTGAGCGAGCCCGATACATAACCAAATGTCAAAGGCAGGTAGAAAAACTAGTGGAGGATGACTAGGCAATCATTTTGTGGCAGCGAAGGATGCATACTTCAGTTGAGGATGTTGCAAGTGCACATGAACAGCAGGTGGTTTTAGCCGAGCATTTTTTAATTGCGGTGTGATTCATGGTGAGGGAGTGAAGTGGCCAGGTGTACATGGCCACATGTAGACTACAGTGCTATTATGGGACTGGATGTTTTCTTCCTGGAATCCCTTACCATTAGTTGTGCTGGAGTTCAAAATCTCTACCACTGTCTGTTTTTTTTTAATTTCCCGTGAATGACTACACACATGCGCTGGTGATCCCTGGATGAGTGCAATTGAACTGGCTAGCTTTCTGGATGAATCCCACCATTTCATTCATTCATGCAGTTCTTAAATTAGATTCATGCAACAGAGGAACGAGGTTAGTCATGTACCTTGAAGTCGAGCGTGGTTGTTGTGAGGTGCTATGGCCTTTCATTTGCTGCATGCATTGGTTTCTGTGGTTGCCTAATGGCTTGGTTGTTGATTCATGTATGTTTTCCTTGTGCAGGTGTCCTCTGACTAGATCTAAGCTGTAGGAGTTTGTTTCCACGTTCATACTTGCACCCTCAAGCTACTGATGTTGAATTTTTAAAAGGCGGCGACTTATTTTCTCCATTGCTCCTAAACGATAGACCATATCAATCTAAAACTTTCTGAGCATGTTCCTATCATCATTATGCACCTTCCATAGCAAAATTGTGATCAATGGATGCACAAATTTTGAGAAAAATGGAAAATGGTTGAAGATTACAGAGATCAATTTTTAGGAAATCGTGCATCAGAATTGGCTGAAACTGTTGGGTAGGTTACTATCACCCCTATGCATCTGCCCATGAAACAGGTTTTGAAACGGATGCACGGATATGGAGAAAATGCAAAAATGGTTGAAGGTGATGGAGGCTGATTTCTTGGAAACTGTGCACTGGAATTGGCTGAAATTTCTCGGACATGTTAACTTCATCCCTATACAACTCCCCATAAGACGGTTTTGTAAATGGATGCACAGTTTTCACGTGAGGGAAAAAACAAATTTCAGCACTATGTATTTTTGCTTCCAAGCATTCTGTAGTTTTTTGCATGGTAAGAAAAATGGGTTTGGGCTATAATGCAGACTTGGAATTCATTGATGTAGACTCTAGATGGAGCTTGGACAAGTAGGGTGTGCGAGACTTTGCTGCTTGACTTGTCATTAAAAATTATGGTTGTCAATCTAAGGAAAATAGGGTTTCTTGTATGACTGTGTAGGAACACATAACCAGGTGGGTGATGGAGGTGTAAAGAGATGGAACAGGGTGTCATATGGTGATGGGTGGAAATAGGGGTGGTTGTGGGCCTAAAAAAAAAATCCGACATTCAGATTCCCCTCCAAAATCGGTGTTGGCTTGCTCGAAGGTTCTACATGATGTCTCCTGTAGAAATACAGAACTCCCTATAGAAAGCCCAAAACTTCCTGTAGAAAACCCAGAACTTCCTACAGAGGGTGGAATCTTGACCTGAATGTGAGAAAATCCTAGAAAAGGTGAGTGGTCATGGAGGGAGTGTTTGTAGGGATGTCCTGTAGCCTGGTACTGACCCATATCCTTGTTTTGCGTGGCCCTCCTTGCCTGCAATGTATTCCCTGCTACCTGCAATTATTCCACAGAGATTAGGCCTATTTTTTTTCTTTTTTCGAAAACAACTAGGGCGCCTCATGGAGGTTTTCACCCTAATTGCCTGCCCTGGGCACCTCCAAGGGAGGTTTTCACCCAGGGATCTTATTCTCTTTTTACTTTATCTTTTTTCCAACCCATTGAACGCCTCATGGAGGTTTTCAATCAATGAGCCAGTCTAAGGTGCCTCCAAGGAGGTTTTCACCTTAGATTTTTATTTTCCTCTTATTTTCATTTTTTCTATTTTTCTCTCTCTTTTTTTTTTTTTTTTGCTACCCTACCCTACTTGAAAAACAAAATCATTTTCAAGTATAAGAATACTTCCAATGGAGTCCTGCACACATCAAGATTAGAGAGAAAATGATGTGGAGGCTTGAAATGCATGCTTTGACAATTATCTGGATTTCAGAGACCAAATGATTTGACTTTGAAGGGATCAACATAGCTGAGAAAGAGAGTACTGCTGCAACTTAGTGACTGTCTGGAACCATATCTCAATATAGCTCTCATATCCTTGGTCCTCTTGCTTATCTAGATCATTCTTCATGGCACCTTCTATCATGACCTTCTCATCTTCCTCTTTTTGTTGATTTTTCTCTTGACTACATGGAGGCTTTGACGGAAACCATGAGGGAGCTTTCTCGATCTCTGATTCTGATCTCTTCTTTTCATCAAGTGCAACCCATGCTTCTTTGATCTCCTCTCTTGAATCTTCTTTTGTTGGATGTGATCCTTCAGTCCTGTCAATATAATCTCTTTTCTCCAATACTCTTCCTGAGCTATGGTGAATATCTTGGAGCTCAAGAGGAGTTGTTTGGACATGTTGTGCCTCAACATTGTAATGGAGTTGAGCTCCTCCAATGTGTGGATTTGGAAATGGTGGTACGGGTAGTTGAGTGGGGGTGTATATTTGAGATGGATATGGATGGGGTTGTGGTTGGGCAGGCATTTGGGGCTGCCTTGGTGGAGGAGGATGCGATGGTTGCAGTTGAGTAGGTGGTAGAGGCAAAGGAGTGGGAGGAGAGTTGTATTGGGGCCTCCACCCTTGATGACGTGCATTCCACTGAGGCTGTGGCTGAGCATAAGGGTGAAATGAATGAGCAGCTGGTTGGGCATAATATGGATATGGATCCAACCATGGAGGGGATGTGGACCAGGAAGGGTTGAGCAGAGGGACCCCAAGAAGGCATGGAGGTGGCTGGATAGGGGTTGAAATAGGTCTAGGATGTCCCTTGCATTCCCTGCTGGTAAGGTATGGGTCCATGTGGCCTCCTTTGGTTCAAATAATAGAGTGGTTCAGTGGCTCCTTTTGCCCTCTGATATGCAGCTTTGTTTCTAGGTAAGGAAGGGCACAGATCCATAGCATGGTATTTTTTACAGAAAAAACACACTTCTATGGAGTGCAATGGACATTCATTCCTAGGATTCTTTCTAGTGCACCTGGGACAAAAGATGGCCAAAGCCCTCTTGGCTTCCTCTTGCTTCCTTTGGATCTACAAGGTATCCAATTGCATGGCAAGAAACTACCTCATGTCACTCTTGAAATCTTCCATCTGATTTGCAAATTCATTTCTGGACAAGGTACTGTTCCCAACATTTCTATTTGTAGCCATTTGCTCCATAGGAATGTTTTCTTCTTCTTCTTCCCTTGAGGTTCTTCAAATATGTCTTGCAGTCCACCTAAGGGTTCTTTAATCATAGCCATCAAAGAAGGGAGAAGGTTGGCTGTGTGAAGCAGTGGGGGTTTTGTGCAATCATTTTTTTGAATTATCTCTACTCCTACAAGGCAATAAAGGAAATCTTTATGGTTGATTTTTTATTTTTTCTGCTTGTACCTACAAAACTAAAATAGATTTAACTGCAACTAACTACCTTGTTGAAATGAAAATGAGGAATTGAAATGAAAGAAGGAAAGGACTAATTTATTTTGCTGAAAAGAAATTGGACGAATGAAATGCTAGGCTACGCTTGCATAATTGAAATTGCGGAATTGAAATGCTAATCTATGAAAGAAGGAAATGCTAATCTACTTTTGCAGAAATGAAATTGCAGAATGGAAATAAAACAATCCACTTTACGCTTGTTGAAATAAACTACTTAGCAAAAGGTTGTAGTAGAAAATAGAAGAAAAGAAGAAATCACTAATACTCTGATGCTTCCCAGGAAACGGCACCAAAAATAATGGTGGGCCCCAGTGTTTCAGCAATAATGTGACAACTCCTGGGACTCCCTTCTTTACTTTTATCAACCCGGTAGTTCGTAACAAACTTGGAAGCGACGGTGCTATATGCACAAGTACTATCTCTTGCCGCAGTTGTCACTTGATCAGCTGGCACAAGTCCGCTAAGATCTTAAGCCAACATCTGTGAGCTCTTAGAAGAAGCTTTTTAACTGATGGATGAAATCTAACTCAAAGGAGGCTAATCTACTTGTAGAAAGAAACTGAAAGCGGAAAGGAAATGCAAACCCTAGCAAACCCTAGTTTTACCGACTAACCCTACTGGTGCAAGAAAAATGATGGAAGCTACAGAAAGGAATGCCATTGACTCTTAGAAAGGTAAAATGCATGTGACTAAGCTATTTCTGAAGTGAAATCTGAAAAGAAACATCTTTTTGTATTTCTGAGTAAGTTGGCAGAATTATTGTGCATGTGCTTTAACTGTTTTTGACTGTGCAGAGGTGGATTGGAAAAAGGAAATACTTATAGGAGGTTGGGAAGGTTAGAAGAGGGCCTAAGGGGTCCCTAGGACTGTTCCAGAGAGTTTCATAGTGATCAGATCTCAAGAAAATGCTTTCGTGAGCTTCTACAGGAAGTCTGCAGGGGTTCTACAGGAGGTTCTAAAATTTCTACAGGATGTTCCGAAAAGGGGATTTTGGAGGGTTGATGGAGGAAAAATGGTGGGAAAGTGGAAATGGATCTTGGATAATGATTTTAAGGGGTCTAGGACCTGGTGAATGGGGCTAAGGAGCGATTGGATTTGTTCGAGGATGGAGGATGCGATGATGCATAAGAATGTAGAAATTAGGGCAAGGTGGGAAAAGTATGGCAAATGAAAGGCAAGGATCATGGATTAAGGGTTGGAGCAGATTATCTATTGGAGGAAAGGTAGATAGAGAGGTAATACAGGTTCTTTATAATTTATTTCTCAAACTGAACAAACAAAGACTCGGAAAATCAAAGATCTAGTTGCTTTAACATAATCTAACCTAAATAATGACAAAGAAAATGAAAAACAGTTTATTTTCAACGAAATAATGTGAAATAGCTATGCAAACTAAGCAATCATGAACCTGAGCATGTAACCACAACTGGTATCAACTTCTGCAAATGAGAATCTAACACTAATAATTGCATGATGAAGCAAAGATAGTGTTTTTGGTGGCAACAAGGACACCTTCGTCCCAGCTCATGGTCCAAATGAGGGAGAGGTGAGATCAGAGGTGCTTGATAGACTTTTTGTAAAGATATTCTCTGTTATTAACCTATAAAATCAATCTGAACATGAAAAGCCTTTTTTAATAATCAAAAAAAACCTAAATAACAAAACAAGATTTAAATCTAAGTAGCAGATTTTATTCTAAGAATGTAGCAAAAACACATAAAGGTAAACAAAGGAGGTACTGGGCACTTGGGGTGGGCCCAACCCAAAGAGCTACAACCTCCTAAGAGAGATTAGAGCTGGTGCAAAGCTAGATTCATCTTTATTGAGCAAGGAATAATAGTTACATCCCAAAAAATGTCCACAAGGAAAAGCTTGAAAATGTGCTGAAACGTAGAGCTAACCTACTGCCTAAAAAATGAAAAAAAAATGACTAAAATCGAACGGCCAACTAGCTAACTTCTACCAACAAAGAGACTAACTGGAATGAGGCCCTAAGCCTTCTTATTTATACAAATTGAGGACCCCAACAGCCCTCCTAAACTTTACGAACTCGACTGCCAAAACTTGCAGTTAACAACACCTTTACTAGCCCTTGCTCAGCTGCCCTTGTGATAATCGATTTGGTGGCCCTTGAACTCCAGGCTGATGGTGGAGAATTCGAGGTAAGGGCCCATAAATGAAGGGGACACCTTCCTACAGATCCTCTCCCTTATTCTTCCACGAATTTGGCTGCCAAGTGCTCATTAAAACCTATGATTTTGTCTCAAAATTAACCAAAAAACTGCATAAAGCACCAGTTAGACTTGTTGGCATAATGAGTAACCCCATTCACTGTATTAGCATAAATATATTCAAAAACATGCAATAAACTAATGAGAATGGTGGATTAATTTGAATTAGGAGGCTGAATTAGCCCATATAATTATCCATGTTTGGGGCTCATCAATAACCATACTACAACCCTAATATATCATCTAGAAATTGCAACAAGTATAGAAGTGTATGAGACACACATACAACTAACATGCATGCATGACTAACACATTCTACCCATCCAGTTTGAGAGTTGAACCATGCTGTGATACCACTTTGTAACACCCTCCTCCGACATCCACCTAGGTAACCATGCCAACTAAGATAAACATAACATGAGAGGCTAAAATGATCAAATTCAACCTCCTATGTGACCTTAAGGAAGTGGAATCAACAGAGCATCACACAAATTTATGAAACGTGGTACCTGGAGGAAGAAAGAGAAGGTTGTAGCCTTCTGTAGGTCGATAGCTACGTACTAGTACATCAACTAGTACAAGAGCTAAGGGGGTGATAGCTCTCTTCCAGTAGCAGCTGGAAAACAAGTAAAGGTTGGAGCATTTCAGTAGGCCAGCACCTACGTACTAGTAAATGGATCGGCTAGTACAAGAGCTAAGGGGGTTGTAGCTCCCTTCCAGGAGATGCTGGAGAACGAGAGAAGGTTGTAGCCTTCTGTAGGTAGAAGCCTGTGTACTGGTATAAGACTACACCAATACAGAAATATTGTAAAAAGAAGTTTCTTATTAAAAGAAGATAGCGATGACTTGTAGCAGGTGGTTTTCACCCACATTGGGTTTCCACCTTATATCATGGTGTTCATGTGTGCTTCTTGTGTGTGATGATATATTCTGTTTTACTGCTCCTATTTACTGTTCATATGGTTAATAATGTTCTGATGCACTCATTTTGGATCAACTAATTGAATCATAAGGTTACCGGATATACGCTTGTTGCATTAAACACAATTGCGTATACACACAATTTTCCTTAACTGAAGTAGTATGTATGAATCTTAATATGGAAAAGAAAAAGTTATATTGATTTGATAATACTGATTCACCCCCCCCCCCCCTTCTCAGTATTATTTCCATCAGTCCCATCTTCGGTTGTTTCATTGTATCCATTAATGAGAAATTCATTTCGTTGATTCTCATGTGTAAATGTACTGATATATATATGGATTTTGATCACTGATATGTTTATTGCATTTATGCTCCTATTATGTTGGTTAGGTTTTATATTTTGTGACAAGAACTATGTATGGCTCTCAACATGTTTTTACTTGTATTTTAATGGATATGGCACCTATGACCTAATAAGTGATAAGGCAACAAATGACATGAGAAAAAAATAGTTCATGGCGATTCTCAGATAAGTATGAGATCCATACAATTAATTATGTTGTTTACAACCATAGGTTACATGTTAACAATATGTTTGCTAAAATGCCTGTCATGGCTAGTAGGGGTCTAGTTAAGGTCTTGTTGAGTTTATTGCTTTTTCTTCATTGTTTCCTTCTATTTTTCTTGACTTCTAGCTATTATTCCATTCTGGGTAGTGACCTGGGCTCTAGGCTTGAAAAAATGGCTTAAATCTTGGGGTCGCTAGCAAAGAATTGGCAAGTTTGTTCCATAGTCATTGGTATATAGGCCTATGAGAGTGACTTTAAGTTTCTCGTCACTCCCTTGCCCATATAATGAGAGATATTTTTGCCTTAGAGTTCAATAACAATAGTGGGACCAGGGGACAGACTATCTGAGTGGCTAACTTGTTTCCTGAAGGGTCTGTTGATGATGTTGGATGACTGTCAGACTAGATAATCATGGACCACAAATCATAATCTGAAGGCCACTTTTCATCTAATTTTCATATTAGACCCATCAATATCATTGAAGCACAAAATCAGTCAACACTAGCATCATCAATCTTTGAATCACCCAATACTGAATCATTGAAACCCTATCAACAAAATGCAGTCACCGAAACCTAGAGCAGAACACTGAACTCTGCAACAATATTCAGAACCAACTATATCATCAAAAATCATGCATGAGAGTGCATACACTACTTGGAAGTGGCAAACCAGCATGTATACACAAATTCACGAAGGCGAACCAGCGCATATGTCATTAATTACTTACTTAGAACTTTGCTCCACTTCCTGACTTCAGATATACCTAGATAATTACATATACAAACATAATATGTATGTTAGCAACCAGATCTAGTTCATTAGATCACGTAAAGAGAAGTCATTATGATCCTAATCCATTATAGATCTCATCCATCAATACTGAAGCTAAACATAATCAACCAATCTGAATATGCAGAATACTGACACCAGTAAACAGTGATCGGAGCTCATCAACAACCAAAAACACATGTAACTTCAAACATCGTAGCTCATATGGTATACGCTACTTAGATGTATCTAACATGCGTATGTACACTCTTTTATCATATTCAACCAGCGTATACAACTGTAAATATTCATTCATGATTTTCAGCTATTCCAAACTTGAGTTATACCCATATCATAACATTTATAGAAAATTACATGCGTGAGTATACAGATCTAGACTACACAAGATCAAACCTTATAGAGATGATTCATTCTAAGTCGTTAGATCCCGATCTATCCTTAGATCTTGTTCTCCATCAACTGTTGAGATTCCTCCTTAGCTTAGATCAAGAAATGCATCATGAACCCATAACATGCATACTGGATCTCATACTTCATTAGATATTCAAGACTTTCTAAAAAAAAAATGGCTTTGCCTAATGATCTTCTTCTCCTTTTATAGTCTTAGGCCTTACTCAATACCATGGTCCAAAACCATTGAGAACCAATACTAGGGACCCAATACCTGGGTTCAACACTTTAGATGCAATACCAAGGACCAAAAACATAGGTCTAAATACCATGGACCCAAAAATAAGCTTTCCCACATGTACGCGCTTTTCCATGCATGAAAGTGTGTGCATACACATACACAACTTTTGATCAACAATCCCGCATGTATACGCACCTTTGTATATAGTGAACCTGTGTGTATAACCTACGTGTATACCCTACTTGGTATATAGAAAACCTACGTATATATGCGACTTGTTACATAGTGAACTTGCATATAACCTGCATATGTAGGCGACTTGGTATATTGTGAACCTACGCATATACTCTTCTTTCTTCATTCTTTTTAGTTTGATCATCAACTCTTTGCTACTGACCTCCTGCACTATGATCTGTCATTTGTGTGAGTTGCCATCAAGGACAATACTTGTATCATAATGCCAACAATCTCCCCCTTTGGACTTTATGGCAAAGCTAACTTGTCGTACTGAGAATTGTCATCTGATTCCTTTGAGCTCTCCTGCATCCCATGTATTCTGTCACATCTGATATCTCTTCCGTAGATTCATCTAGTTATGTATAAGTGAGTTGTTCTTCTATGAGTGGTTTTCCATCAAGTACAACACATGCATCATAATTCCAATAATATCCCCCTTTGGAGTTGATGGCAACAACACCAAATCACTCTCCCCCTTTGACATGAATGGCAAAGGGCGGACAAAGATATTCTCTTTCCTTAATAAACATTCCATTTTCCATACTCCCCTGAGTGCCTACTGAAATATCTGATTGAGCTCCCCCTTTGTATATCCCAAGTTGTACCAATCTGTCCATGATCCCTCTAAGTACATGCTGAAATCTCTGCCCTGTTGAAGAGTGTTGTTCATACTCCCCCTAACTGTAAGAAAGGTCTGCAAAAATATGTTCTACAAGAAGAACATGACTCTATCATAAACGACCTTCTTATCACCAAAGACTCATACATACATGCATCTTCCAACCAAGTGGGGATAGACCAATATTGACTCATCCACCCAACCAAGTGAGAATACACCAGATTCCAATTGTTTATACATGACTAAAATATCACATCATCTTTCCCATGCATAGTGGGGGTACAAATTACATCATATGACAAAAAGGGATTCATCAAATGACTACAATAGATAGAGACAAACTATTACATCATGAGTCTTGATATGACCTTTACATGACATTTATATCAGAGACCAAACATCTAAATAAGATCATGATAGTTATCAGCAACTATCATACACAATGTATGATCTACTCCATAACCATCTGTCAACAACATCTAGACCAGAAACCTGTATATGTTCATTAGTGTATAAGTCATCAACCTATAACAAGGTATGTCCGCATCAACTCATCCTTTTGGATAGAAATCTACATATGACATACAAAATCATTCACATTATATCATATGTCAAAAACACCATAGCCATCTCATCAACATCAAGATCTGCATAGTCCAAGTATCATCATTTGGGAACTTCTACATCAATCAACATATGTAAGTATCAACCTATCATCATATAGGTAATAAATCATCATCATCATGTCTCCAACAATGCAACTTTGAGTAATCATTCATGTATCCAACACTATGTATCTTGAGCTCAAGATCATTTGTCAAGACTTCTTGATATCATCAATAGCAACAATCCTCATCCACATGAGCGCCAAGAACTATAGGAATCCTGCATCATAACTGAATTATATGATCTTTATGCATATGACGACAACAGCATATGAGTGACTCATCATCAAGTAATGAAAATGTGTATCCTTATGAAGATCACCATGTAAGCACCATATATGCATCGTTAGAGAATCGACCACAAATCTGATCTGAACATCAACTATGTAACCCCAAGAATCATATGAGATTTTGTCATGGACAACTCATAACCATATCATAGCAAGATATATCATTTAGCCATATAAGCATCATCACCAAGGACTACTAACCATAATGCCGACAATGCACTTTTAAAAGCATATGCTCCCCCTGAGCGTGTGCCATCTTGCTTACTCTCAGATCTGATCATGCATATATCAGCAAGAAGTATCAAGGCATCATCATCATTAATTTAGGATCAAAACACTTTTAAACATCTTACAAGTGTCAATACATTTCCACACATCATCAATAGATTGTAACCATTATCAAACAAAGCAAATAATGGACTGAATCATATCAGACCCTTTTCTGAGCCTGTCCCTATTGCTTTTCCTCAAAGTAACATATACGCAACTGTGCAGTAACTAAATCGCATATATACGTGACTTCCCTTTATGAAACCTGTGTATGAGATTTAGGACATTGAAGTTTTACACTTCCAGCTCCCTCTAAGTCTATAATGTCTATATATTGTGTTGTACCACATATTTCTGACTGTACTTCCTTCTTCTTCCATATCTTCAAGTGTGATGATGTTTTCTCCTTTTGGTATGGTGCCTATACTTTGTTCCTGCAATCCTTAGCTATATGCCCAAGCTTGTTACATGCATAACATGTCACATGTTTCATATTCCTTCTGTAGAAATCAACAGCTCTATGACAAAACATGTTGCAATCAAAGCAATATCTCTTAAAGTACCTGGGACATGATTGTCTTTCTGTCTGATGGTCTTGAACCATTCTTCTTCTGCATCCGGCTGCAACATGTCCAAGATTATGACATACATAACATTCAACGTTATTCATCAGAGGAGTAAAAGATTTTCTTTGAATATTTTCTTTCCTTGGCTGTTGATGGGGTTGTCCTCTCATCTCCTTGTTGATTATTTTAGGTTTCTCATTAGAATTCCTTGCCTCTCCTTGTGAGCTAGATTCATCTTCAACATATTCATAAAAATGAAGGCTAGTTTTGATAGCAGGAGACCTCTGACTACTAAGAATGTCATCCAAGATCTTAGTACTATCTTGAAACCATAAGAGCTTATCCTTTTCTTCTAAGTTATCTTTTAGAATATTTACCTCAATCTGATGATGCTCCTCCTATTCATGATACTGCTTCTTCATGTTTTCTTCAGTTTTTCTTCCTTCTTCCAACTCATGTCTTAGTTCAAGAACTTCGTTTTCTTGTTTTTCAAGAGCTTGGAGTAGTTCTTTATTCTGCTTATTTGATCCTTCAAGATCTTCTTTTAGCGAGAGGATCGTAGCTTCAAGACTTCCATAGTAATTGGATCTATCTCTGAGTTTCTTGATTATTGTGCTCCTTTCATTGACTTCATTTCTTAATGATGTCATTTCATCCTGCAACTTTTGACATTGATATTCCTCGTCCTTGAATAACTTCCTTACCTTGTTTCCTTCCTCTAGTTGAGCTTTTAGTTTGGTAGCTTCTTCTTTGAAGGCACATTCCCTATTGTTCAATAGATCTTGTTGATCTCTAATTTTGTCTATAAGCCTCTTAAATTTTTCCTCTATTTGATATCTTTTTTGCTCACCCATAAGAGAAAATTCAATTGTTTCGCTATCACTTTCATCATCTTCAAATGGATGGATAAATGTATCACCAGAGGATAACAAATTCATACCTGATAGTTCTTTTGCTTTTTTATCTTCATTCTAAAGTGATTCTGAATCTGAAGCACTTCTTCCACATATTCCCCAATCAATTCTCCCATTGTCATAGCTCCTTTGAGATGTCTTCTTTTTCTTAGGTGCTTTCTTCTTAAGCTTTTTTCCCATTTGTTCTACGGATCTCCTTCAAGCATTCAAGCTTCTACCAAAGGACTTGCTCTGACACCAATTGTTGGAAAAAATACTGAGAGGGGGGGGGGGGGTGAATCGGTATTATCAAATCAAATTAACTTTTTGATTTCCATATTAAGATTCATATACGCTACTTCAGTTAAGGAAAACTGCATGCATATGCAACTGTGTTTAATGCAACAAGCGTATATCGAGTAAACTAATGATTCAGTTAGCTAATCCATAATGAGTGCATCAGAAAATTATTAAGAATATGAATAGTAAACAAGAGCAGTAAAACAAAATAGATCATCACACACAAGAAGCACACATGAACACCATGATATATGGTGGAAGCCCAATGTGGGTGAAAACCACCTGCTGCAAGTCATCTCTATCTTCTTTTAATAAGAAACTTATTTTTACAATATTTCTATACTGGTGCAGTCTTATACTAGTACACAGGCTTCTAGCTACAGAAGGCTACAACCTTCTCTCTTTCTCCAGCTTCTCCTGGAAGGGAGCTGTAACCACCTTAGCTCTTGTACTAGCCGATCCATTTACTAGTACGTAGGTGTCGGCCTACTGAAATGCTCCAAACTTTACTCGTGTTCCAGCTGCTACTGGAAGGGAGCTATCACCCCCTTAGCTCTTGTACTAGCTGATGTACTAGTACATAGGTGTTGACCTACAGAAGTCTACAACCTTCGCTTTCTTCCTCCAGGTTGTTGTAGGGAAAAGTATCCGACTCGGATGACCCTATCCCACTCTAAGGGTGATAGTACCTTAGCAACAACTCTAAAACAAACTACTTAAGGTTTACTTCTTTATGAAAGCAAAAGAGAATGGAGGAATGCACTAACCGTTGCCTTGCGGTTAATGTTGAATCCAAACTCTTCTTCATGGCTGCTTGCTCCCAACTCCTTGCTCTATTGCTAGCCCAGCTATAGTGAGATCCTGAAAAATAGCAAAGAAGGAAACTACAGGCAACATGCAATCATAACTGATTCATAGATTAGTGTAAATCAAATATACAATCATCACAATATATTATTGAAACAAGAGCATATAGAAGAACGTCAATAGCTTTTATTAATGAAGAAGTAAAGGTTCTGAGAGTGTTACAACCATTGAAGGTCCTAATCCAGCAACACCTCCCAGCAGGAAGAATTTCTCCTCTTCACCTCTCTCAAGCAATCACCCAATAGCTCTATAGTGAAACCAACAGCATATCATTACTTTGCACAAAATTCTAGCCCTGAGCTCATAGGAGAGAGCTCAATATATAGATGAATTGAGAAAGGATGAGTCAGCTTGCAACTGATGTGTAGCTGCCTTGTGTCCTCTCTCTCTTTAGTTAATCTTTAGTTGATCTTCAGTTCTTGAGTCCACTTGGAGAACCTTGCTTCCACTTGGAGAAACAGAGCCTCTGACTCATCACAAGGCGAAATCCCTGATCCAAGTGTCATTTTTGGAGCAATGACTCAGTTTGCCACTTGTCCCATCTCGCTCAGCGCAGGTGGCCTTTGTTCCACTTGCTTTGCAACGCAGGTACACCATGGAGCAACTGAGTTTCAGCGCAGAAACCTAGTGGAGCACCTGCTTTGATTTCAGGATTGCTTGTTTTTGAGTGTTTTCAGGTGGAGAACTGATCTGAGAGCTGTTGGTTTGCTGACCTTGTTCCTCTAGGGGTAGGAACATCATGTTTAGGGAACTTTGGATCCCTTGGATTATTGACAATTCATGCTTGTTGCTGTAAGGCACAAAATTGTCTATAACAGATGCCCCCTAAAGTATGAGGTCGTTTATCGGGTGAAATGCTTTATTGAGAGGATCCGAAGTTCATTCAATCTGCTGAGAAGTGTCCTGTAATAAGATACAATACAATACAATATTTTTCATACATTTTCATGATCTAGCTGAGGCGGGCATTCCCATGCTCAACTTTATAAATACATTTTGGTACATAGAACAGACGACCGTCTGATTGTAGACTGATAATTCTCTGCTGAAATTATCATCCTTTGAGAAGGATGATCATCTACTGTAATGATGTACATATCAAATGTCTTTATGTCCTGAATATATATCGCAGCCCGGATGGATGAAACTAGATCCGGGGTCTTCAATCTCTTCTGATCTTCACTCGATGTACAAGTCGATCCATGTGAGAATTTCTTGAAGTCGAACATGGAAAGACATCGCTTGATTACCGGTCAATGATGTAAACCGTTAACAAGCGCGAGAGGAATCACAGATAAGGATGATGACCCTCAAGGTACGGCAGTACAATTCACATGGTGGGAATAAAGGACTTGGCGTCGACCACCATGTAAAATCTTCTGGTTGAAGGTCATTGATGTATACCTGTCGCCGGAAGTGAGAAACTTGCCATTGTGGCATGCAAGCTTCAAAGTACTGAAGGGGGTGTTCCTAGATCAACTCCTTCGGTAATGAGTTGATGTCGACAAGGAGCGATTCGTCAAAGGAGGGCCTTAATGAATCCCACATCAATGACACGGAACGGAGCTAGTGATTGTGATGAGGTGAAAAGAAACTGTGATGTATGATTCAGGGTGGCGGTCATGAAATGGATGAAGGACAACGTATGGCAGTGGATGGGACACGGTTGACTCTTTGCAGAACCACATCTCTTGAACATATAACGACACTGATGTGATGGATTGGTAGCATTACCCCAATTGTGGATGGTGTGGCGAGGACCATGATTATGAGACCGGTGAATGAAACAACCCAACCCGATGTGATACGGAGGACAAAGTGTCATGTTCAAGAGCGACTTGCTACCATTAATGCTGTGAGGTTCTCCCAATTTTTCCCCAGTCGTTGCTGACCAGTACCTCTTTATTTTTGTCAAGCTTGAGGAGGATAACATATGCTTGCTCTATAACCTGCCCTTCGGGCAAGCCCATCACTATGTTTTAACGAGCCTAGCGATAGGGAAACTCGTTCTCGTCTAAAGACAAGTTTGTCGCTATTTAATCATTTTAACGAGTCTAACGACAAGGAAAACTCGGTCCTTTTCATTTTTAAAGAGTCTGAAAAGGTACGGAAAGTTAACTCCAAAATTCCTTTTTCGTCATCTAATCCCTTAAGTCCGAAAAAGTATAAAACAATACAAAAGGGATGAATTTTCGATTTCTTTAACGAGCCGAACAAAACAAGCGCTCGATATTTTTGTGCAATAATCCCTCAGGTCCAAAAAGATTAAAATCTAGAGGAGGGATAGCTCTTCCGGTCCTTTTAACGAGCTGGAAGGCCAAAACTCGGCAAACTTTTCATATTTTACGAGTCAGTGAAAAGAGCTCAAAGAAGACTCGTCTTTTGAGGAACGAGTGATAAACAGGGATAGCAGCAGATTCCAGGTACAGGTTGGAATTTTCCAATCACGGCAGTGTCACAAGGATGGCTAAGTGAAATCACTTTTCGCAGCTGTTCCTCAAAATGGGTAAACATACATATGCAGATGAACGATTGGCCAAATGAACGGATAGAGGTGAGACTGCAAGAACACGACCAAAGGTTTTTAAAACGGCTTTCAAAGGTTACATTTCTCCAGGTTATTTACCGGTTCATTTTTCTGGGTGAGCTTGAACTGTTAGGGAAAGATTGCTCACAACTTATGTTTATTTTTTAATGAGCATGAACTCTATACAAAACTGCTCGAATTATGGATGCCCCCAGCATAATAATGCAGACGAGGCGTATGCCCCCTAAACTTTAAGGGGCAGTTCATTTTTTAACGAGCTTGAATGCGTTCAAACTTTGCTCAATTATACCAGTCTTAATACAAGGAATGCCTTAGGTTAGGTAATCTTATTTAAGGAGCGATACCTCACTAATTACTCCAATTTGGCAGGTTTTAACTTTTGCCTTTCATCCTTTCTTTATGCAAGCTGGAAACGGCTAATCCTACGAGTTTAACGGGTTAGACCTACAGGTTTAAAGGGAGGACCTCAAAATTTTAAAAAATAAATAGTCGTCCCGTGCTTGCACTCCAAAAGGTTTGCATGCCCCCAGGTATAAAGTATAATTTCGAGATTCTGTCCTCTTACTTATTATCCGAAAAATGGTTTTGTTTGCTGCCGCAAACTAAACTCTCTTTTCGGCGATGTCTATCATTAGGTTGCTAAGGATGGTGACTACTTGTTGCAGCAATTTCCTCTCTTTCTTTGAAGACTGCCCCTACTCTCTTTCAAAACATATTGTTTTAATGGGTGAGGCTTGTCATTCAAAGATGGTGCCTACTTGCTGCCCCAAATAGATCTCCTCCTTAGGAGAGCCTACTTTTTTAGACAAAGGGAGCGATTCTTCCACTTCACATAACTTTGACAAAAGAATTTTATCCTAGAACAACCCTCTCTTCCTTTTTCGGACGGGGTACGGACTAGTCCATTCTTCTGCGGAAATTAACTTTATACCCAAGGTTTTCTCTGCCCAAGGCAGGCCAGGGTGCATGCCCCCTGGGTCCCAGTTCTTTCTTTCCGAATTACTCGCATTCATCGGGAAGTAGAACCGGGGGTGGTGGCATTCCTTGAGTGAATAAACCGTTAAGGGATGGTATTTGACTATTTGCAATGCGTGATCCTGGAAATGAAAGTTGGTCTACGAGCTTGACCATTCTTCCTTCGTGCGGAAAACAGATGACTCTAAAGAGCGAGGACACTATTGCCTCCATGCAATATACATAGTCTCGTCCAAGGAGTAAGTTATAAACCAAGGGTCCCTAGACGACCATGATGTTCATATGAATAGTCTTCCCTTTCAATGTAATCGGAACATTGGGGAGAATCCCTAACGGGTGACTGGTTCCTTTATCAAAACCTGATAGATTTCTCATCTCAGGTAAAAGCGCCGGGCAACCCAGTGCTTTCCAAGCAATAGAGGAAAGGATACTCACAGATGCCCCTTCATCAATGATAGTTCCAGCCATCACCATTCTGTAGATTTGGAATATGATTCTGAATGGGATACTGGCTGGTAACCGGGGTCTGCCTAGTTGGTTCCAATCAAAGGATACAACTAGGTTGCTTGGTGGTGGGACCGAATATACGGCCGGATACGACTCTGACGATGTTCCTTCCTGCGATAAAGGAATGGGTGCATTGCCCTGATGCTCATCAGAGTCTGTGTTGATGAAAAGAATATGGACGGTGTCATCCTTATCCTCTTCAGTGAGGGTGTCATTTGAAGATGGATCTTCAATGACGGAGTCATTAGAGGATGAAACCTCTGAAGGAAGAACCTGGTCAATTGCCGCTTCGACCTTTAGACTTTCGTCTGGTGTGGATTCAGTAGGTTCATTCTCAATGACCGACACTTCAGCCGACCACTTGAGCGGGTCAGCTGGATTTTCAACTATCGAGGGATTAGGCACGAGTTTTCGGTATCCAGGAGGAAGTCGTAACGGTGAAACCGGACGATCTTCCAAAACTCTCTTTGCCTCATCTAAGAATGGACATCGGTGGATGGCATGATCGCCTTCACACAACATACAGGGTGATCTTGGTCTCCCTCTTCGTCCTTCACTCTCGCTAGTTGACGGACTGCAATCAACATGACTACCAGAGGTTGATGCTACCGGATTGTGCAATCTTAGGGACCAGTCTCTTAGTATCCGGGGAATACAAGGACAATCACGATGGAAGTGGGCCCCTTTGCAAATGACACATGGCGATTTAGGCCCGGTCGGTGTAGTGTGTGGGTTTTTGTCAGCTGTCTTTTGCTCGCCCCCAGTCGCCTTCGCCATAGGCCCCTTCTGCTTCTTTTCTCTTTTCTTCTTTTCCTTCTTCTCCATGGGAGGCTGACTTTTGCCGGCTCTACCTTGTGAAGATGAAGGATCAGAGGAAGAATTATAAGAAGTGGAAGGCTGGTGGGTAACTCTAGACTGTTCTGACTGTTGATTCGACTGCTCAGGATTAGTGGCGATCTGGACTACATTAGTTGAAAAGAGCCATACAGGTAGGCCAATTGTCAATCCTGGAAGTGATAATGTGGCCATATGAGGCGCACCAACATCTCCCCAAGAGGAGAAGGGATTGGGACTTCTGCCAAGGTTACTTCCTTGGTTGGTGGGCTCCATACTTTTCAACTGAAAGATCAACGTGGGAATAACAGGTGATTATGTTCCGTTTAAAATAAATTTTATTAACGACGCTTTTAGACACAAACTTGCTTTTTCATGTTTTAAGAGTCGAGAAAAAGCTAAAGATGACTCTAGTCGCCTTCGATGTTTTAATGAGCCCGAAGTGACAAATGCTCGGATGGACTTTTTCAGTTATAGAGTTTGAAAAAGGCCAAAAGAAACTGCTATGGAGTTCTAGGCAGAGGGTGTGCCAAACTTTTCGCGAAACCACAGAATACGTTTTACGGTACGGGTGGTCGATCTTCGTGAATGCTGTGTTCACTGCATCGCGATCAGTAGGGCGGCCGACACGACTTCCTATGGATAAAGGATAATTGCCTATAGGGGTCTCCCAATATATACTCGACGGTACGTGGGAGCACAAGTCCGTATTAGTACCACCGACTCTTAGGAGGAATCACCCACCTTCGTAGAGATCGACAGTCACTATGTTTAACGACGCCGGAACACGTCTCTACCTAGACCTCTATGTCTTTGTGTTATGTTACAAAGCGTTGTTATGTAAATTGGATTTATTTTAATGTTGATCTTGCTTAGCAGTTTGCCTTTAAGGATCACCACGAGATGTATGTAACAAATTCCTGAATGCAGTCTAAGATGAGAAGCAAACTTTTCAATCTTTCAACTTTGAAAACCTTAACTACTGAGGGAAAAGAAAGGCAAATCTTTTCACACAGATCACAGAGCACACACCAAATGCAAATTTTTCCTAAATCTTCAAGCAAACAGTCAAATTCAAAATGCACAATGCATGTATTTTCTTTTCCCTTTCTTAATGTGGATGGGTTACAAAAAGAAAGTTGTTATATAACTTTGATTTCGATTTAAAGCGAAAAACAAACAAGTTTGTCCAAAATCAAAAGGCACCTTAAGATTCACTTGTTTAATCACTGGAAATACATGAAATCAAACCATAATGATGAAAGTAAAATGACTAATCAGCTATGGACAGCAAACAAGCTAACTCTTTAGACCAGCAAAATTCCTAACACAGGTTCAGATCTAAGAGGCCAAAAGCAAGACTAGTTTACTCTTCCTTATGGGAAATTGTAAATGAGTAAGAAATACAAAGAACAAGTACAATTTCATTATATAACAGAGGCAGAATGATGGCAAGTAATATTGGTTTCAGAACAGGTACAAGACTGACACCTAGCAGCAAAATCTAAGTGAAAACAGGCAAGAGAAAGGAAGGAAACCCCAAATGCACTAGGAAAATTTGGGCCAACGCAGGTGCTGCACAGCCAATCTGGCTCTCGGTGCAGGTAGTCCCTTCGGGACCTGCGTTGCAAAGCAGGTAGCCTGTGTACTACCTGCTTTAGAAAACGAAACTTGCGTTTTTCACAGTTTCCGGGTCATAATTTTCTCAAAAATGCACAGTTTTTGCTCAAATCAGAAGCAATCAGTCAAGCACACTCAAAGGGATGATTAGGAAGGTGAAAAGCTATCACTAAGAGCTTACAAGGATCCTTGTAGATCAGCTCTCCAAATCATGAACTTGCTCAGAAATGAGCTGGAGTAGCTGCCCTCTACTTCGCTTTTGATATGGTCAAAAGCTTTTCGATTTGGTACTCTTTTGTTCAGGAAATGAATAGAAAAATACTACAAACACAATCAAACGGATACGATCCCCAGCGGAGTCACCATTTTGTTGTAGGGAAAAGTATCCGACTCAGATGACCCTATCCCACTCTAAGGGTGATAGTACCTTAGCAACAACTGTAAAACAAACTACTTAAGGTTTACTTCTTTATGAAAGCAAAAGAGAATGGAAGAATGCACTAACCGTTGCCTTGCGGTTAATGTCGAATCCAAACTCTTCTTTATGGCTGCTTGCTCCCAACTCCTTGCTCTATTGCTAGCCCAGCTACAGTGAGATCCTGCAAAATAGCAAAGAAGGAAACTACAAGCAACATGCAATCATAACTGATTCATAGATTAGTGTAAATCAAATATACAATCATCACAATATATTATTGAAACAAGAGCATATAGAAGAACATCAATAGCTTTTATTAATGAAGAAGTAAAGGTTCTGAGAGTGTTACAACCATTAAAGGTCCTAATCCAGCAACACCTCCCAGCAGGAAGAATTTCTCCTCTTCACCTCTCTCAAGCAATCACCCAATAGCTCTATAGTGAAACCAACAGCATATCATTACTTTGCACAAAATTCCAGCCCTGAGCTCATAGGAGAGAGCTCAATATATAGATGAATTGAGAAAGGATGAGTCAACTTGCAACTGATGTGTAGCTGCCTTGTGTCCTCTCTCTCTTCAGTTAATCTTTAGTTGATCTTCAGTTCTTGAGTCCACTTGGAAAACCTTGCTTCCACTTGGAGAAATAGAGCCTCTGACTCATCACAAGGCGAAATCCCTGATCCAAGTGTCATTTTTGGAGCAATGACTCAGTGTGCCACTTGTCCCATCTCGCTTAGCGCAGGTGGCCTTTGTTCCACTTGCTTTGCAACGCAGGTACACCATGGAGCAACTGGGTTTCAGCGCAGAAAGCTAGTGGAGCACCTGCTTTGATTTCTGGATTGCTTGTTTTTTAGTGTTTTCAGGTGGAGAACTGATCTGAGAGCTATTGGTTTGCTGACCTTGTTCCTCTAGGGGTAGGAACATCATGTTTAGGGAACTTTGGATCCCTTGGATTATTGACAATTCATGCTTGTTGCTGTAAGGCACAAAATTGTCTATAACACAGGTACCACGTTTCATAAATTTTAAAACTAGATACTCATGGACCACAACATCATAATCTGAAGGCCACTTTTCATTTAAATTTCATACTGGACCCATCAATATCATTGAAGCACATGATCAATCAACACTAGCATCATCAATCTCTGAATCACCCAATACTGTATCACTGAAACCTTGTCAACAAAATGCAGTCACCAGAACACAGAGCACAACATTGAACTCTGCAACAATATTCAGAACCAACTGTATCGTCAAAAATCATGCATCAGAGTGCATACACTACTTGGAAGTGCCGAGCCAGTGCGTATCGCAACTTCACCAAGGCGAACCAGCATATATGTCATTAATTACTTACTTATAACTTCCCTCCACTTCCTGACTTCAAACATAGCTAGATCATTGCATATACAAAGATAATATGTGTGTTATCAACCAGATCTAGTTCATCATATCACATAAAGATAAGTCATTCTGATCCTGATCCATTATAGATCTCATCCATCAATACTGAAGCTAAACATAATCAACCAATCTGAATATGCAGAATACTGACACCAGTAAATAGTCATCAGAGCTCATCAACAACCAGAAACACCTGTAACTTCAAGCATCATAGCTCATATGGTATACGCTACTTAGATGTATCTAACCTGCGTATGTACGCTCTTTTATCATAGTCAACCAACGTATACATATGTAAATATTCATTCATGATTTGTAGCTATTCCAAACTTGAGTTATACCCAGATCATAACATTTACAAAACATTACATGTGTTAGTATACAGATCTAGACTACACAAGATCAAACCGTATAAATATGATTCATTCCAAGCCATTAGATCCCGATCTATCCTTAGATCTTGTTCTCCATCAACTGTTGAGATTCCTCCTTAGCTTAGATCAAGCAATGCATCATGAACCCATAACCTGCATAATGGATCTCATACTTCATCAGATATTGACGACTTTCTCAAAAAAAAATTCCTTTGCCTAATGATCTGCTTCTCCTTTTATAGTCTTATGCCTTACTCAATACCATGGTCCAAAACCATTGAGAACCAATACTAGGGACCCAATACCTGGGTTCAACCCTTTGGACGTGATACCAAGGACTAGAACCATAGGTCTAAATACCACGGACCCAAAAATAAGCTTTCCCACATGTACACGCTTTTCCGTGCATGAAAGTGCATGCATATGCATACACGACTTTTGATCAACAATCCCGCGTGTATACGTGCATTTGTATATAGTGAACCTGTGTTTATAACCTTTGTGTATACCCTACTTGGTATATAGCGAACCTATGTATATACGCAACTTGGTACATAGTGAACCTGCGTATAACCTGCATATGTAGGCGACTTGGTATATAGTGAACCTGCGTATATACTCTTCTTTCGTAGTCTGATCATCAACTCTTTGCTACTGACCTATTGCACTATGATCTATCATATGTGTGAGTTGCCATCAAGGACAATACTTGTATCATAATGCCAACAATCTCCCCCTCTAGACTTGATGGCAAAGGTAACTTGTCATACTGAGAACTGTCATCTGATTCCTTTGAGTTGTCCTACATCCCATGTATTTTTTCACATCTGATATCTCTTATGTAGATTCATCTAGTTATATATAAGTGAGTTTTTCTTCTATGAGTGGGTTTCCATCAAGTACAACACATGTATCATAATGCCAACAGGGACTACGAAGGTCCACCCCACCATAGATTGGCTGATCCAAGTCTCTCCTCATCCAATCACCCCCATTCCATATTCCAAGAATGAATGTGTGACTCATAGAACACATAAAAGACACCAATCAACGTGGATGCCACCATAGTTCTCCCTCTACGCCGTGAGGAATTTGAGTGCCTCCTAGTCTCTCGGGCTTTACCATGCATCCACAATCCAATCCAGGGATCATTAGGCCCTACACAGAGACATACTCTCTGGGATTTATCATGCCTTCCATCCTAGAATCACTAGGCCCAACAGAGAGTAAATTGACCTCTTGGCTTTATCGTATATCTCGCCATTCAGCGTAAGGATTCTTAGGCCCACCAAGGCACACAATTTGGCTTTACCGCAACCCACAGTCTAGTTCAGGGGTTACTAGGCTAGTGGCTCCGTGCATCCTCATTTTGGTTCAGGGACCACAACACCATGTGTTTGTGAATTCAGAAATCCACCCCACCTAGCCTCGAATCCAATCCATCCATCCCACATAAATCGAATGAGAGAACCCATCTCATCAAATCTATTAGGAAATGGCAACTCTAGGTCAAAAATATTGTCACACCTAGAAAAATCCATGCCATGGTAGAAAAGAAATACATGCAATCCCATGCATGCCAAATATATCAAAGGAAAATACACATGCAATTTGATACTTGCGAAGAATCCTATTGTAGTTTCTTGATCATTCTACTTGATCTTTGCTTCCTCCTTCCTTCTTTTCCTTTTTGCTCAAATGCCAAAGTGCTCCAAGAAATTCTCTGTGTCCAAGGGTATGAGAGAGAGAGAGAGAATAATAAAATATCTTCAAAGCTAAATTGAAAAAAGGTTACCAACTAATCCTCAAAAGCCTTTTAATGAATGAGGCCTCTATTTTTCTTCACTTTCCATTACTTTCATTCATTTTCCTCCTCACACGAAACCTATGACCTTTCACCCCCTTTTCTTGTAATTTCCATTTTTTCCATAAATAATTGTGCCAAAAATGCCATTTTTCCCTTACAAAGCCTTAGCAATTCCCTTTTCTAATTTCATTAGCTATAAAAAACCAAATGAAAACCCCCTAGGATGTATTTCACAACATTGAGCTTGGAATAAGTGTGTCATGCATCCATGGTTATTTTTTTAGCTTTTATTACATGAAATTTTCCCCAGGGTTGTTACAATATTATTCACTATCAGTTGCAAGCCACAGGTGGATGCCTCGTGAACACCTCCATCAATGTGTCTTCCATAGGTGGGTGTCTATGAATGTGTCTGCATGCAAAAGCACAATTGTCGTCAAAGAAACATAGGTTATGATCTTCGAAAATTTATATGATGATTTTAAAGATCAACTATAAAACTAAGAATATAAGGATATATGCAGTGTCAATATTTGGAATATAAAACTAATGATAGATTGAAACTTTGGATAAAAAGATGGATGGTTTTTTGAAACTTTGGCTAAAACCTCTGTAATTTCAAACTCTAGATAAATAGGTAAATAGTACTTTCAAGCTTTGGATAATACGTTTTTGTGGATGAGAAAAACTAGTAGCCCAACAATAAGTCCTCAAAACCCAAACATTGGATAAAATCATTTTTTGACATAACGTTTTTTTAAAACATTGGTTAAATTAATTGGTCAATGCAACTTAATATGGATTCAACGCTTAAGAGAATATACTCCCACTGTCGACAAGCAAGGACTAATAAGTACTCTTAATTTCAACGAGATGACCAATGAAAAATGTTTTACGTTGGAGAGCAATCAAAGGCTTATTCAATCAGGATTATGCTATGGAGCAATGTTTTATCTCACAGGTCCATTAGAGGTTCGTTCAATACGTTATGGATCACATGGTTTAATAGGAAACACCTAGTGTTGGCATCTACAAAGCATATTTTCTTTTAAGAGGTGGCCAACATTTTTTTTCTTGGAAGACTATACCCCGAAGAAAGAAAAAATTGTTGGTCACATTTTTGACATACCCGTTATACTTATCGACCGACGACCCAAAGATAATTTCAGGTATTCCAGGTCATGTGTTTTTCTCTCCCTCTCTCTTTATAGTTTTTCAGCCCATATTCTCTAGTGATTGTTTCAATATATTCTTCACATTAAAAAATGGAAAGACAAAACCAGAATGAAACTTACACAGTGAGAACTAGGAGCTCACAGATGAGAAAGCTACACTTGGATACTTCCTAAGAAATACACTCTATCTCATCAATAATTAAATCATAAATATATAAGTTTATATTCAATTTATGGAGATTAAAACCATCTCTTAGAAAATAGGAACTAACTCTAATCTCAGACACACACAACCATGAAAAAAAAAATTTACACTACTTTTCAACTCTCCCACTTAATGGAGAAAGGATTCACTTGCACACCTAACGTCTCCCTAAACAATTCAAATTTAGTCTTCCAAAGAGGCTTGGAGAAGATATCAACACCATTTCAACAAGTTTTAGAATATTCAGTAAAATCCTCTTTGGACTAAACCTTTTCTCTAACAAAATGAAATTGAGTATCAATATATTTTGTTTTTCTATGAAATACAAGATTATTTGCTTGCTTGATTGAACTTTGGTTATCCCATTTGATCACTGTAGCATCCTTTTGCTCCTCTCCTGAATCATGAAGGAGTCTCCTCAACAAAATTGCTTCACAAGTAGTTTCACATACAGCTTGATACTCTACTTTTGTTGATGATTAAGATACAATACTCTGCTTTTTACTGCACCAAGAAACGACCCCGGACCCAATATTGAAAGCATACCCTGTTATAGATATTATATGATTCAAATCTCTAGCCCAATTTGAATTTGAATAACCTATTAGTTTAACATCAAAAGAATCAATATATTTAATGCCAAAATTTGTAGTTCCTTGAAGATATCTTAAGACATCTTTTGTTGCCACCCAATGATTTTCAAGTTTGTCATGAACTGACTCAACACACTAACCGATTATGCTAAGTCAGGTCTGGATGTAGTCAAATAAATTAAACCTCCAACCAATTGTCTGCATAGTGTAGCATCCACCTCTTTAGAACCATCATCACGTTAAAATTTAACATTATATTGTATAGGTACTAAATAAGCTTTAAACTGATCCACTCTGAATTTCTTCAACAATTACCTGACATACTTTCCTTGAGTAACAAAAGTCTGGAAGAATCCCTCGAGACATCAAAACCCAAGAAATAATGCAGTTCTCCAAAATCTTTTATTTCAAATACCTTTGACACCTGCACTTTAATTTCTTCAACCAATTCATTAGCATTTCTAGTAACAATGAAATAATCAAAATTTAAGGAAATCAACACAATCTTACCTTTGAATCAAATCTTCTATACAAATTTGGGTCATTTTTAATTCTCTTATAACCATGTTGTAAGAAGAAAGACTCTATATTTTCATACCATGATCTGGGAGACTACTTTAATCCATACAATGTATTTTATAATCTATAGACAAAGTGTTCCTACCCCTTTTTAATAAACCTTTCTGGTTGAGTTAAATATATGTTAGAAAATTATATATTATACCATCGGAACACATGGAATATTGCAGAAATATAAACACATAAAACAAGAGAGACACAAATATACATGGTTCACGCAATTTGGGTTACGTCCACAGAGAAACAACTAGTCCTTCCTTTTATATTATTCAGCAAAATGAAGGGGTACAACCTACAAAAGATCCGCTATAGTTCCCTCTTCTATCTCACACAATATCCTCTCTCTTTCTCCCTCAGAATACACATCTACATAGCCAAAATACAATTCCCTCTTATACAGCAAGTGGTTGCCTTCTAGGGAAAAAACCCTAAATTAAACATAACTTCTACAATCATATTTTAGCCTAATGAGTGGCCCATACTCACTACAAAATAAAACATTTTACGAGGAAATTTTACATCTATTTTTAGCTTCGAGGGTGTTTCCCCCAATCCACTACCAGGGGCGCTCTAAAGAATCATCGTCACCCCCCTGGACCCCCCTGGAGGCATGAAGAAATGTGCCACATTACCAACCCATTACAAACTGAGATCCAATGTGATGATACCTTTGAATAAAGAAGACAATCAAGCTCCACAACCAATAATCTCCCACTTGGAGACTAATTATAGAAACTCCATCACTGCTTCATTTGTTGGAAAATGACTCCACTTTGGACCTAGTAGTTCCTCATCTTCATCATCATACTTGAAGACCAATTGAAACCAAGGAGAATCTTAGTTTTTCCCTGGTTACAACTTTTGTTAACATATATGCAGGATTCTAGCTAGTGTGTACCTTTTCCAACTTCAATTGTCCATCTTCCAACACTGACAGTATGAAATGGTACTTCAACTATATATGTGTACTCTTGGAATGAAATGCAGAGTTCTTTGCATGTTGTATGGCACTCTCACTGTCATTGTATAACCTTCCCAACTCTTCGTGCTTACCCAATTCATCCAGAAACCTTTGTAACCAAATTGTTTCTTTAATAGCCTCTATAGCAGGAACATAGTCTGCTTCCATCGTTGAGAGTGCAACAACACTTTATAGTTTTTAAACCTGACTAACAGTTGTTCCACCTATAGTAAAGACATAACCTGTGGTTCTCGTCCTGTTATCTCTATCACATGCCATATCTGCATCAACATATCCTTGTAGAGAAATGTTTGAACCACCAAAGCATAATGCTCGATTTTTGGTGCCTCTAAAATACTTGAGAATCCAAGTCACCGTCATCCAATGTTCTTTTCTTGGATTGTTCATGTACCTACTTACAACTCCCAGTACATGCGCAATATCACGCCTTGTGCATACCATTACATACATTAAGCTTCCAACTGTTGATTCATATGGAACTTTAGACATATATGCCATTTATTCCCGAGTCTTAGGATACATTTCCTTACTTAGTTTGAAATGGCTAGCCAAAGGTATACTAACTGGTCGTTCATTCTTCATATTATATCTTTTCAACACCTTCTGTATGTACTCACTCTGATACAATATTAATTTGTGATTCTTCCTATCTCTAGTTATTCTCATACCAAGGACTTGTTTTACAACACTCAAATCCTTCATTGCAAATTAGTTTGCCAATTTTATTTTGAGAGAAATTGTTTCCTGCATGTTAGAACCTGCAACAAGCATGTCATCTACATAAAATAACAATATAATATAGTTGCCATAATTTTGACTTTTGAGATAAACACAATGATCAGAGTGACATCTAGTATAAACTTGTTCAGAAATAAATGTGTCATGTTTTAGATACCACTTCCTTGGAGCCTGTTTTAAAACATAAAATCTCTTCTTCAACCTACACAATAGTTTCTCCTTCCATTTTACCTCATATCCTTGTGGCTCCTGCATATATATCTCTTCTTTGAAATCCCCATGGAGAAAGGTTGTCTTTATAGCTAACTGTTCAAGATGCAAATCTTTAACTGCTACTAGACTTAAAATAGTTATGATTGAAGTCGTTTTAACAACATGATAAAATATCTCATCAAATTCTATACCATTTTTTTGTGAAAACCCCTTCATCACAAGTCCAACTTTATACCTTTTTCTACCTCCATCTTCTTCCTTGAACCTGTAAACCCATTTATTCTGCAATTTTGTTTTACCTGCAGGCAACCTGACTAAGTCCCATGTTTGGTTATGTACTAAGGAGTCCATCTCTTCTTTCATGGCTTTCTCCCACTTCTTCATGGTTTCTACCCACACTACTTCTTCATAACATTCTAGTTCACCAGAATCAGTCAACAATAAATAATATAATGAAGGAGAATATCATTCACGGGGTCTCTTATCTTGGTAGATCTTCTAACACCACTTTTAGGTGTTTGAGGTGCTTGTTGCTATTGTGGTTGTTGTTGTTGTTCTGAATTTTGATCGTTATGATTTTTTAGGCACCTTCACTTTTTCTGTGATCTCATCAAACACTACGTATTCTTTTTTTCTTTTTCCTATTTCTTTTCCTGCATTTGATCCTTATACAAAACCTTTTCATTGAATATGACATCTCTTCTTCTATTGATTTGGTGTTTTTCATAATCATAAAAGAAATAACCTAAACCCTTAACACCATATCCAATAAAGGTACATTTCTTTGATTTTTCCTCAAGCTTTGTTCTATTTTGTTTAATAATGTGGACAAAGGCTTCACAACCATAACTCTTTAAAAATGAGTAGTTTACATTTTTACATGTCCATGCCTCCTCTGGAATATTACCATCCAAGGAACTTGGAGGCCTTTTGTTTATTAGATAAAAAACAATATCTATAACATTTTCCAAAAATTATAAAGGAAAACCTACATGCAATCTCATACACCTTGCATGGTCCATGATTGACCTGTTCATCCTTTCTGACACACCACTTACGTGTGGTGCTCCTAGAACTATCTTCTCTCTGTGAATTCCATTCTATAAACAATACCTATCAAAATATTTGTTGCAATATTCACCTCCATTTTGTAATCTGGGACACTTCAACCTTTTTCCTATCTCATTTTCAACTAAAGCTTTCCATTTATTGAAAGTATAAAATAAATCAGATTTATTTGGAATATTTTTTGGTTGCATCATCAATAAAAGTATCATAATAACGAGAGCCACTGAGAAATACCTGAGTTGTTCCCCCATACATATGTATGCAAAATCTCTTTTCGCTCTTTTTTTCTTTCCCAACTTTGAGGAATATGAATCTCTTCTGTTCTCCATAAACACAATTCTCACAGAATTCCAAATCAACATGCTTCAAACCTGGCAACAAATTTCTTGAGTGAAGAATCTGCATCTGCTTCTCATTGATGTGCCCTAGTCTATGATGCCACAATGTCGTATCTACTCCTGTAGAGGTTGAATATTTAACATAATTAGAAATACCATTGCATAAATACAACGTACCAATATTTTCTCACTTTTCTATTACCGTGGATCCTTTAGTGACTTTCCAAGTTTTATCTGTAAAAGTAGTTGCACAACCTCCACCTCCCAACTTCCCTGTTGAAACTAGATTTTTCTTTAGATCTAGAACATGCCTTACTTCCTTTAACAACCATTGATTAACATTCTGTTGTTTTTTGAAAATTGCACCCATTCTAATGATTTCACAAGGTTTATCGTCACTCAATCGAACCTGTCCAAAATATCCTTGAACATAATCATGAAAATGCTTCCTATCAGGTGTGGCATGGAATGAGGCCCCTAAATTTACCACTTAGGAATCAATAATATTTTCTAATGAAAGAACCAAAGAATCTAGAAACACATCACCTATCACATTCGCTTCATGATTGTTTTCTTGTTGTGTGTCTCCTTCTTTTCCCTTCCGAGACTTGCAGTCTTTCTTCAGGTGTCCTTTCTTCCTACATTTCCAGCACATTATCCCCGATCTAGACTTGGATCTGCCTTTCCTTAACTTACTGCAATGTCTTGGGCTCTTTCCTCTTTCCATTTTTCTTCCCCTAGTTTCTATAGTCAAAGCATTACCTAATGTCTCACAAGAGCTTTTCTATTGCATTTCCTCCTTAAGGATTGCACCAACAACATCATCAAACTTTAAAGTACTAGATCTAGAGACAAAGTTACTAATAGCCATAACTAAATCTTTCTAACTTTCTGGCAACGAGTATAGAAATAACAGAGCCCTAAGTTAATCATCAAAAGTTACCCCTACAGAACTTAACTAACTGGTAACTGTATTAAATTCATCTAAATTATCAACAACGGATCCACCTTCTGGCATCTTCATATTAAATAAATTCTTCATAAGAAATACCTTATTTGAGGCTGAGTGTTTTTCATATAGTTTGGGCAATGTCGACATTAACCCCACTGTTGTCATTTCCTTTCAAATATTAAAGGATACTGACACGGCTAAGCATAGCCGTATTGTTCCAAGTGCCTATTTGTCAAGAATATCCCATTCTGGTTTATCATACTCGTCGACTTCTTTGCCTTTCCACTCAATGGTAGGTACAAATCCTTCTAATACAATTAAACTTCAATCTTCATCTTCCATAGCTTGTAGTTTTGGCCATTAAAATTTTCGACCTTAAACCTACTATCTTCTACCATTTCTCCCACTCGAAATAGGAACCTTTCTCTCGTGCATGTTTATCAGCCAAATAGACCTTTGGCTCTAATACCAGTTGTTAGAAAATTATATATTATAGAGGAATGGAACACATAGAATATTGTAGAAATATAAACACAAAAAAGCATAAATCAAGAGAGACACAGATATACGTGGTTCACCCAATTTCGGCTATGTCCACAAAGAAAAAGTTGGTCCTTCATTTTATTTATCCATCAAAATGAAGTGATACAACCTACAACATAATCAATATAGTTCCCTCTTTTCTCTCACACAATCTCCTGTCTCTTTCTCACTCAGAATACACATCTACATATTCGCAATATAATTCCCTCATATATAGTGAGGAGTTGCCTTCTAGGGAAAAAGACCCTAAATTAAACATAACTTCTACCGTCATCTTTCTGCCTAATGAACAACCATGATTGACTATGAAATTACAACATTTTACAAGGCAAATTTAAATCTATTTTTAGCTTCGAGGGAATTCCACCGGTCTCCCTCCAGGGGGGCACTGTAAAGAATCATCGTCGCCACCCAATGGACCCCCCTGGCAGTGCATAAAAATAGGAGGCGTTTCAACGCCATTACAAATTGGGATCCAATGCGGAAATACCTTTGAATAAAGAAGATAATTAAGATCCACACCCAACAATATACCTCTTCTTTCAAATATCCATTTACAAAAGCAGATTGCACATCTAGCTAGTGTAGGCTCCAATGGTACTTAGTATATAGAGCTATTAACATTCTAATGGTATTTAACTTAGCTATAGGAGCAAAAGTCTCCTCATAATCAATTGTTTCTCTCCGTGAGTACCCTTTGGCCACGAGCCTAGCTTTACACTTTTCTACACTACCATATGATTTGAACTAAGGTTTAAATAACCATTTCAAACCTATGGGTTCTTTTCCTTTTGGAAGCTCAACTAATTCCCAAGTTTCATTTTTTATTATGGACTCCTACTCTTCTTTCATAGCTGACCTCCATTCATCATATTGATTTGCTTCATTATAATTCATGGGCTTGAAAACTTTTAAAATACTAGTCATAAGAGAATAATATTTGTACCTTATAGGTAAAAGAGTATGCCTACCTAATCTCCTTGGTAGCGAACTTGCCTCAATTATGTCCTATGTGATTTCATGCTCACCTCTAAATGGACTTCGACTGTTGAATGTATCCACATTGCTAGGTTCCTCATTTTGTTTCTATTGTAAATGATTTTCTTTCGCTTCATCATTACTTTTGTCAATCAGTAAAGGCATGTGCCACTCCTCATAACTTATGTGATTATTCCCTACATCATCGTGTTCATGAAAGATAACATCTCTACTTGTAAACACGTCGTTAGTAGATTGATTAAACATATTATATGTTTTGAAATCAGAACAATACACTATAAATATGCACTTTATAGCTTTAGCATCCAATTTTTTCCTATCTTCTTTAGGAATGTGTGCAAAATATTTAGAGACAAATATCATTAGGTGATGGACTACAAGTTTGAAACCATATAAAGCCTCAGATGGAGTCTTGAGATCAAGACACCTCGTTGGACTTTTGTTCTTTAAATAAACTATAGTGCTAATTGATTTTGCCCAAAAACAATTGGATAGGTTCTTACCTTTTATCATACTACGTGCACACTCCACCAGAGTTCTATTCTTCCTCTCTACAACCTCATTCTGTTGTGGAGTGTGGGGTACTGTAAATTTTTGTGCTATCCCATGATCTATACAATATTTGACGAAGTTTCCAAGCTTCTATTCCCCCCCTTGATCTGAGCACAGAATTTTGATTACTTTCCCTATCTTCTTTTCAACCATATTTCTAAATTCTTAAAATACTCAAAAGCATGAATTTTACTTCTAAGAAAGTATACCCAATAATATCTTGTTCAATCATCGACAAATGACAAGAAATAATAAGCTCCACCCAAGGACCTTGTTTGCATGTGTCCACATATATTAGTATGCACAAGTTTGAGTATATCTTTCTTTCTCCTATTTAAGCTAGAGGGAAATTCATCCCTGTCCATTTTCCCATGTGCACAACCTTTACAATCAATATGTTCATTCTTTAAAATAGGAATTCCATATACCATACCTTGTTTCTGCAGCAACAATAATGCATAAAGGTTGATGTGACAAAAGCTTTGATGCCGAATATTCTCTATTGTCATAGTAATTGAAGTTAAATATTTATGTGGAATGCTTGTAACATTCATATTATAAAGGCCTCGAACTCGTACTCGTAATGCGACTGACATCTGATGATCAAACAAATCCTTTATGACACGGTAATTTTTGAAAAAATATACCTTTAAATTATGATCTACAATCATGGAGATAGAGATTAAATTCTTTTTAATACCAGGTACATACATTACATTATACATGTGCCTGATATTACCATTAGGAAATATCACAGGAATATCTCCATACCTTCTAATTTGATATGCTCTGTCATCTCCAAGGTAGATGTTAGAACCATTGCTGGTCTCCTTAAAATTTTCATACCAATGTTTATTACCTGCCAGATGAGTGGTTGCTCCCGAATCCATAAACCAAGTTTCAGCCTCATCAGTCTCAACAGAAAGAGCAACATCAGACACAAATAATTTAAGATCATGATTCTAGTCTTCACCAGCAAACGGCATATATGCCTCTTGTTTCTATGTTAGGTTTCGTTAGTCTTATTTTTACAAAAATATCTAGGAATATGACCTGTTATACCACAGTAAAAACACTAATTTCCAAATCATTTCTAGTAGATGACATACCTTGAAATGCCTTCTTTTGGGATGAGCCACTGATTTTTTATCCTCCTCCTAGTTTCCCTTTGAAGAAAATTTTCTTTGCTACCAATGTCAGATCTTCATTTGGAGTCTTCGAATTCATATGCCTCTCCTCCTCCTGCATCAAAATCCATGTCAACTCTTCAAAGGTGGGATCTTTCTCCCTCATTGCAAGCCCTATAATAAAAAGTTGATAATCCTCTATCATACCATTTAAGGTAATTATGACAAGATCTATATTAGACATTTTCTCCCCTATGTGCCCAACTTGTCTCTCAATTCTTTGATTTGTGAGATGAATGCAGCAATAGATTAATTCTCCTCCATTCTGATGGAGAGAATCTTACTTGTCAGAAACAACAGACGATTTGTATTTTTTGTCTCCTACAAATCCTTGAGTGTCACCCAAATTTGATTAGCAATTGTACATTCTCATATGTGAGGGATTATGTTGTCTTCTACTGACATATTCAACTACGCCTTTTCTTTATTTTTACTCTTCTCCCAATCCTGAATTGATGTGTCTGTGTCACCACCCACTGTAATCAGATTTACTTCATCCCTATTTGCAATTGTCCATGAACTGGAACCCTCAAGCAATTTCTGCAACTTGGAATTTAAGTTGGCGTAATTTGTCCCATCAAACTTATTCTCCCATTCATGTACATCTCCCTAATGTGATTATTCGTTGTGACAAAACCACGATGCCAATAATAGATCCACTGGTCCAACATATAGATCCGTTAATCCAAAACTTGATCTATGGATCCAATAGTCAATCTACATATTGAACTCTAGATCCTCGAACACTCGTTCTATAGATCGAACTCCAAATCTTCCAACAGTCGATCTATAGATCGAACCCTAGATCCTCCAATAGTCGATCTACAGATCGACCTCCATATCCTCCAACATATCTAGATTTGGGTGCTACGGATCCATCTCGAGAAAGATGGCCTTCAAAAAATGTGGGATAGGACCACCAACTCAAGAAATTCTAGTCTCAGGCCACCTCTAATACGAAAAACACCAATGCCCTTTGACTATACTCCAGGTCACGCTGACAAAAATTTTTGTAAATTTTCTCAATCAGCGTGTGTTTAACCCATGAAACCTGTGCTAATCAGGCTTCCTCAACTCAGCCACCAAAGCTCAACTCAACCACCAAAGCTCTCTCACAACAAACCCAACTCTCTGTGCCCCAATACCATGTTAAAAAATGGAAAGACAAAACTGGAATGAAACTTACACATTGAAAACTAGTAGCTCACGCGTGAGAAAGCTAAATAAAAAATATATAAGTTTACATTCAGTTTAGGGAGATTAAAACCATCTTCTAGAAAATGAGAATTAACTCTAATCTAGGACACACACAACCGTGAAACAAACTTTCTACGTTAATTTTAAACTCTTCATTCAAAGCTCATATATTTTCTGATCTTAGGTTGTTTTTCATATTTTTTCAAAGTTCTGAAATATGCTTAAGCTGTAGAATGTCAATTATATACTCTTAGACATAGAGATAACGATCACAGAGCTTTCTCCTACGTTGAAATAACCGACCAGATAAGAAATTACAACATTGTTGACAACAAAGAAGACCATGTGTAACAATGATTCAGACAACAGTCACAGAAGGTCCAATGGGAGACAGATTTATGATAGAATCAATTGTCTTGAAATTATTCCACATTCTTGATAAACAAGACAAACCAAAAAACGAAGTGACACACAAAAGAGTAGACAACAATCACGGAAGATCCAATGGGAGGTTGATTTCTGATGGAATCAATTATCTTGAAATTATTCTAGATTATGAATAAACAAGACAAACCAAAAAACATAGAGACACACAAAATACTAGCGAACGCAGCTACTACCGAAAGATTTCAAAAGAGACTGAGAAAGTCGAGTGCGATGATATGCCTCTAACTAAGCTTTTTTATTTATACAAAAATTCTTTTCGGTTACAACAATTAAAATGTTATTTTGTGAGGCAGTGGTGATTGTTAGATGTTTGATGAGGTAAGGCGGTGCAATAATGGTGGTGGTGACCTCCGAACACTGAAGATCCATGGTGGTGTGCGGTGACGGTGGAAGACAACGTGCATTTGAAATAATTACTCTTACAATTGTTATATGGGACGTCCTAGTGAAAGGCTAAGCTGGATGAGGTGTTTCTCTCTGACTTTATTCCCTTGGTGGATCTTGACAACTTGAATGGTACTGCTATGTATAGGGTGATTCGCAATATTAGGCATGTTTGTCAACAATATGGTTTTTTCAGGTGATTTTTCTTTCTGTTTCTCGGAGATATTGCGTTAAATAACTAATTAAGATAAATTGATTTTAACAGAGGATAAAAAAAAATTGTGAATTTCTCGCCCTGCTCAAAGGACCTAAAGATGGATAATGACTGTTAAAATAAAATTAGTGGTAGCTTTATGTTGTTAGGGAGGGAAAAAGAGATGTACTATTTTCTTTCTCTTTCTTTGATTGTTGTTCATCTTTAGTTGATTTGGATTGAAATGTTTTCTAGGATGAATGGTAAGAGTAAGGCATGGGTTTAATCTCAATTTCACACATAAATCAATTTTCCACCTGGAATAAAATTGTCATGTACGATGAATGACATCGTGAGTAGGACAAGACAAAATAGTGTGAACATAGTTGTGTAAATTACATTTTTTGAGAATATCAAGTCAAACAATTTACCTTTACCTTTTGTGTATTGTGTAGAATCGAGACTTGCATACGGTTTGGCTATTAGCTTTCTCCAAAGACGCCGCCCTTTGGTAATACAAATGATATTAAGAAATTTAAATTATATTGACAACACAAATTGTTAGTATTGTATAGATTTCAAAGCACTGCAAATCCTTTGCAATGTGTTCTCAGATTGTAAATCACGAAGTACACAAGACGGTGATCCAAAGAATGATGGAAGTTGTGAGAGAAATCTTAACTATGCTTGCGGAATACAGAGAACATTTGTACTCTGAAGACCCTTCATGCATTGTAGGCTTGTCGACTAGATTTAACATACAGAAGTGTTGGAATGATAATTTTAAAACTGCCGGGAGTTGAACAGCGATTGGACTTTCCCTGCGATGCGATCGCAGATCGCATATCGCACTTTCCCTTGTCACCCTTCGCTGCATGCTTGTAATATCTGCGATGCGATATTTGCGATGCGATCACAGATCGCAAATCGCATGACTTAAAGGATATAGAGGCGGTGGCTCGTCCGTTCTCTTCTTGCGATGCGATGGTGTGATAAGCATGCATTGAATTCAAATAGGATATTTTGAGCCGTGTAATAAATGATATTTACTAGGGTCGGTAAATGTAGGTAAAGTCTTAAATTTTACTATTTTTTATTCTCACAAAAGTATGCAAAAGCAACACGTATTGAAAGATATTTGTGTGTTATTCAAATATAAAATGCAAGAGCGGAGACGAGTAGTGTGTAGAGAGTATTAGAAAGAAGAGCTCTTTCTTCTCTGCAACACACAACAGTGCTGAAGACATAATTTCTCTGAGATAGTGGAATCAATATTCCGGAACTGAAGTTCCTGTTGTAAATCCCTCTGAGTCAAGGAAGACAAATTCTGTAACAGTTTTTTTGTTATTGTTATATAATAAAGATCCTGTGGAAATTCGGAGCGTTGTTCTCTGTGTGTTATTTTTTTTTTGTGTTTGAAATGAACAGAAATTTCCATCATGGTATCAGAGCTAGTCTAGGCACTCGGTGAGTCAAAAAAAACAAGAGTTTGTTTTTTCACTGTAGTAGCTGTAAGAAGCTTATTGAGCAGATTTTTTCTAGCAGAGAAAGTTTTTTGCTTGTTTTTTTTACAGTCAGTATCTCTTCTTTATTTTTCACAAGTTAAGATGGCAGATGCTGGAACTGGTTTGACGAATCCCCAACTGCCACAGTTTAATGGGAAAAACTATAGTTATTGGTCCATAACCATGAAAGCATTGTTTGCTTCTCAAGGAATATGGGAGCTGGTTGAAACAGGCTATGCTGAACTAGCAGATGCAACAGCCTTGGCTGCTTTGACAACAGCAGAAAGAGACCAGTTGAAGAGTGACAAGAAGAAGGATGCAAAAGCCCTCTTTTTCCTCTTCCAATCAGTGCATGAAAGCGTTTTTCCGCGGATTGCAGCAGCAATAAAATCCAAGGAGGCATGGGATATTCTTAAAACTGCCTATCAAGGCATGGAGAAGGTGAAGACTGCAAAGTTGCAGATGTTGAGGAAAGACTTTGAAAATCTCAGCATGAAGGAATCTGAAACAATAGATTCATTCTTCACTCAGGTTATTGGCCTAATAACCCAGATAAGATCTCATGGTGAAATTCTTGAAGATAGAAGGATTGTAGAGAAAATCTTGAGATGTTTACCCTCAAGGTTTGAATCTATTGTGGTAGCAATAGAAGAAACAAAATATCTCTCACAGTTCACGGTAGATGAGCTGAGTGCTTCTCTTTTGTCTCATGAACACAGACTGAGTAGAGGAACAGATTCCTCTTTTGAGAAATCATTTAAGACTCAGATGTCTTTTGGCCAAGGAAAAGGTCGAGGCAGAGCAAATAACTGAGGTCGTGGAAGAAGCCAGAACAGAGGCAGAAATTATCCTGCAAGCACAAGCGGAAGGAGCTGCAATCAGAACCAAGATGAAGGTTCAAGCAAACATCAAGCTCATGGACAAAGGTATGACAAATCCCAAGTCCAATGTCATTATTGTAAGAAATATGGGCACTATGCCAATGAATGTAGGAAAAAGCAAAGTGACATGAATAATAGGCAGAATGCTAATTTTGCAAATGAAGAAGATAAGAACCCAAAGAATGTGCTGTTAACATGTAACATAGCACAAGACAAACAAGAAGATTTTTGGTTCTTAGACTCAGGTTGTAGTAATCACATGACTGGAAATATTGAAATGTTTGCCAATCTGGATGAAAATGTGAAATCTGAGGTAACAACAGGGACTGATGATAAGATATCTGTCAAGGGTAAGGGCAGAGTCAGTATCCGAGCAAAAAATGGAGAACATATGATTGTGCCAGATGTATACTATGTACCTGGTCTGAAATGTAATATTTTGAGCATTGGACAACTCATAAACAAAGGTTACAACGTGTTCTTCAAAGATGATTTGTGTACAATCAGAGACATACCTCCAAGTAAGAAGATCATTGCACAGGTGCAGATGACCAGCAATAGAATGTTTCCTCTCAAACTCAGGGCAGATTTGAAGGAAGGCATAACTATTACGGCTGTAACACAAGAGGTCTTTCAGGAACAAGTGAAAGATGTGAATTGGTTGTGGCATTTGAGATTTGGACATCTCAATTTCGGAGGCCTGAATCTGTTACACAGAAAGGGAATGGTAAAGGGATTACCATTGATCGAAAAACCAGACAGTCTTTGTGAAGGCTGCATCTTGGGCAAGCAACACAGAGAAAGCTTTCCAGCAGGAAAGAGCATAAGGGCAAAAGCACCATTGGAAATTGTTCACTCCGATGTGTGTGGACCAATGCAAACACCATCATTTTCCAGAAATAGATATGTTTTAACTTTCATTGATGATTACACTAGAAAGACATGGGTGTATATGCTGAAACAGAAGAGTGAAGTGTTTGAGAAATTCCGCCACTTCAAAACTCTTGTTGAGAAGCAATGTGGGCATTATATCAAAGTGCTCAGAACAGATAGAGGAGGAGAGTACATCTCCCAAGACTTCCTGCGTTTTTGCAGAGAGAATGGCATACAAAAGCAGTTCACCGCGAGGTATACACCTCAGCAAAACAGAGTTGCTGAAAGAAAGAATATGACCATTCTTCACATGGTCAGAAGTATGCTGAAGGCAAAACACTTGCCGCATGAGTATTGGGCAGAAGCTGTTACTTGCGCAGTTTACATCTTGAATAGATGCCCAACTAAAGCTGTCAGGAACAGAATACCAGAAGAAGCATGGAGTGGTCAAAAGCAAACTGTCACTCACATGAGAGTATTCGGTTGTGTGGCATATGCACATGTACCAAATCAGCTAAGGAAAAAGCTTGATAGTAAGGGGGAGAAGTGTGTCTTTATTGGCTATTGTGATGAGTCAAAAGCATACAAACTCTATAATCCATCCACCAAGAAATTGATAGTAAGCAGAGATGTGCAGTTCATTGAAGATGAAGCTTGGGATGGAAGCTTAGAGAAGACAGTGAATGTGAAGACAACTGTGTCTCACGAAGAAGAAGAAGAAGGGACAACAGCAAATAATCCTTCCTTAATGGTTCCTCTTACACCACAGCAAGTACAACAAACCACACCACAATCTGGAATCCGAACAACCTTAAGAAGTCAAGGAAGTGCTTCTCCAAGCACACCACGGGGATCAGAAATACCCTCAAGTTCGGATGGAACTCCAAGCACACCAAGAAGACCAGGATTCAGAAATCTGAATGAGATTTATGAATAAGGAGAGGTAAGTAACAATACCGGTCTGAATTCATTATTCGCTTTATATTGTCATGTTGATGACCCAATTCATTTTGAAGATGCTGTAAATGAAGTTAAATGGATTGAAGCAATGAATGAAGAAATTGGTGCAATTGAGAAAAGTAAAACATGGGAGTTAGTGGACCTCCCTGTAGGCAAAGCTGCCATTGGAGTTAAGTGGGTCTATAAGACCAAAAGCAATGCTGAAGGCAAGATTGACAGGCACAAAGCAAGACTTGTTGTGAAAGGCTACAAGCAGCAACAAGGCAAAGACTATGATGAAACCTTTGCACCAGTAGCAAGGATGGAAATAGTCAGAACAGTGTTGTCTATTGCGGCACAACACAAATGGAAGATTTATAAGATGGATGTTAAATCTGCATTCCTGAATGGAGTGTTAAAAGAAGAGGTTTATGTTGAACAACCTCCAGGTTATGAAGTTGAAGGCCAAGAGCATAAAGTCTGCAAGCTCAAGAAGGCTCTTTATGGGCTGAAGCAAGCTCCAAGAGCATGGTACAAGATAATAGATGCTTACCTGGTTGAGAATGGGTTTGACAAGTGTGATGGTGAACCCACACTCTACATAAAGGAAAATGACGGTAAGATTCTTATTGTTGTTTTATATGTAGATGATTTGATTTTTACTAGCAATGATGCGACTCTCATTGCTGATTTTAAAGCAATCATGAAGAGTGAATTTGAAATGACTGACTTGAGCTTCTTAAGATATTTTCTTCGAATTGAAGTAGACCAAAGTGAAAATGGTGTTTTCATTTCTTAAGCTAAATATGTAGAAGCAGTGTTAAAGAGATTTAACATGCAAAATAGCAAGGCAGTTGTGACTCCAACTGTAGTGGGGTTGAAATTGACCAAAGAAGATAGCAGCAAGGATTTTGATCCAAAACTGTACAAGAGCATAGTTGGCAGCCTTATGTACTTGACTGCAACTAGGCCAGACATTATGCATGCTGTGAGCTTAATCTCCAGATTTATGGAAAGACCGAAAGAGACTCATTGGCAGGCAGCCAAGAGGATTCTAAGGTATGTGAATGGAACAAAGGGGTTTGGTATTTTATACTCCTCTTCTGAAAGTTTCATGTTGACAGGTTACACTGACAGTGATTGGGCTGGAAGTGTTGATGATAGGAAAAGCACATCGGGATATGTGTTTCATATGGGATCGGGAGCCATCTCATGGGCTTCCAAGAAGCAATCAGTTGTGGCTTTATGAACAGCAGAGGCAGAATATGTGGCAGCAACAGCAGCAGCATGCCAAGCAGTATGGCTGAGAAGAGTTCTTAAAGATTTGTGTCATGAACAGGAAAAGGGCACAACCATTTACTGCGACAATAGCTCAGCAATAGCATTGTCTAAAAATTCTGTTTTTCATAAAAGGACAAAGCATATAGACACCAAATTTCACTTCATACGTGAATTAGTTAACAATGGTGAGATTGTTTTGCAGCACTGCAGAACAGAGGAACAATTTGCTGACATCTTGACAAAACCGTTAGCAAGGAAAAGCTTTGATCATTTCAGGAAATGCCTCGGTATGCAGAAAAACCCAGCAGTTAAAATTAAGGGGGAGTGTTGGAATGATAATTTTAAAACTGCTGAGAGTTGAACAACGATTGGACTTTCCCTGCGATGCGATCGCAGATCGCATATCGCACTTTCCCTTGTCACCCTTCGCTGCATGCTTGTAATATCTGCGATGCGATATTTGCGATGCGATCGCATATCACAAATCGCATGACTTAAAGGATATAGAGGCGGTGGCTCATCCGTTCTCTTCTTGTGATGCGATGATGTGATAAGCATGCATTAAATTCAAATAGGATATTTTGAGCCGTGTAATAAATGATATTTACTAGGGTCGGTTAATGTAGGTAAAGTCTTAAATTTTACTATTTTTTATTCTCACAGAAGTATGCAAAAGAAACACGTATTGAAAGATATTTGTTTGTTGTTCAAATATAAAATGCAAGAGCAGAGACGAGTAGTGTGTAGAGAGTGTTAGAAAGAAGAGCTCTTTCTTCTCTGCAATGCACAACAGTGCTGAAGACATAATTTCTCTGAGATAGTGGAATCAATATTCCGGAACTGAAGTTCCTGTTGTAAATCCCTCTGAGTCGAGGAAGACAAATTCTGTAACAGTTTTTTTTGTTATTGTTTTATAATAAAGATCCTGTGGAAATTCGGAGCGTTGTTCTCTGTGTGTTATTTTTTTTGTGTGTTTGAAATGAACAGAAATTTCCATCAAGAAGGAGGATGTTCTTAATTGGAGGGACTTCCTGAGACAACATTGTTATCCTTTGGAATATTATATTGATTATTGGCCTACAAAACCTTCTGATTATAGGTGCATATAAGAGAGCTTCCATTTATGGAATCCTTTAACATTTATGTTTTATTTCGATGCATCTAGCATATCACAAACTAAAGTAATGTTGTGTTTGACTTCAATGAAGAGAAGTTACTAGTAAATACTCCATGGAGGTTAGAGCCTGGACTCTACATTTGCTAGATGGCATATTAGAGAGCCTGGGACTAGAAGTCGATTTTCTTAATGAAGCCCTCGGAAAAAAATCCAACATATGGCAATAAATTATTACCCTTGCTGCTCGAACCTAGAGCAATTGATTTTCTTAACGAAGCCCTTGGAAAACATGAACAACACATGGAAATAAATTATTACTCACTGCCCGAACCTAGAGGTCACCTATGGCTTACCATGTCACATAGATCTGAAGGCTCTCACAGTTTTTCTCCAGGAGCAAATATCTGACTTTCAAGTGATTAACAACAGAAGTTGGATCATTTTTCAGCCCATTTCAAATTCCTTCGTAGTGAACATTGGAGACCAATTACAGGTAAAGACCTGGATCAAACCCCTGATAAGTCTAGCACGTAATATACAATCACAGTGTATATTCATATAGCAAGTTGTTTAGTTCTGTGATGATATATTTCTTCTATGTTTCAGTTTTTTTGACCAGAAATGAAAATTGTGAAGCAAAGACTTCTTTTCAATATTCAAAATCAATTAAATAAGGTTACATTGGAGGCATCAACATTAAATGTCTAGAGTGAAACTAAACTGGTTGAAACTGAACTAGGACACTTGGATGGACGGTTATCACACCTAGCAGGTGGTTGGGATTAGATTCTCCAACACTCTTATTTAATTACAACCACATTAAAACTCAATTAAAATGCTTGTTGTTCTATGTCTCATATAGGCTTACAATTTAAAAAAAAAAAATGAATTCAACTACATTTACTTTCCTTCTTCTCTTCTTCCAGATCTTGTAACCTCTAAATTGTTTGAAATTTTCCTCTTGTTGTATCCTTCAAACTTTAGTTTCTTCATTTTCTCCCACAGGTCTTCCATTGTTCCAAGTTATCTAAGCGTGTACTGGACTTCTTAAAAAACTGACTTGTATGTGGGTTGTTGCCACATATTATCTTCTGTAGTGCGTTTTTGATCATCAATCTGCTGCAACATAAGACGAGAATAAAATTTTATCTATTCAAAACTCCAATAACTAAAAATTTGATTAATGTGGTCATCATGCATGCTCATTTCAACATTCATATCTACAACTTCTATATAGACCCCATCTAGACATGGTGTTGCAAGCCATTCTTTAAGAAAATTGATCTCTTTTTCATAATCATGTTATCTAACTGCACATTGGAAATTAATGGTAAGTGTAAAAACATTTGCAGAACCACATAGGTTTTGTTCCTTCTGGACTGCAATTAGAGCTTTCCCCTGTTGCACTTCCTTCTCTCTCTCTTCCTCGTGGGTTTCCTTCTTTACCTATGCCTCTATCTCTATCTCTATCTTCTCTTTGTGGGTTTCTTTCTTTGAGTTTGTTTCGTCAGCTTCTCCAAAGATGTTTTCTTCCACTTTTTTTTGCAAACTCAAGTGAGATTTTCTCACTAAATATCATCATGTCAATATCATGTTTTTGTTGCATCATTTGCAACCATTCATCATTAGGAAAAATTCCTTCATCAAATTTAATATCAACAAATTGAATTGTTGGATTCACCATAATGTTGACTGCTCCACTGGAAATTTCATTGTCATTAGCAAGCACTGTTGCTAGATTCACCAAATTTCCATCAATTAGCTATGTTGTTGGATTCACCAAATTGTCATCAATTAACTATGTTGTTGGATTCACCAAATTGTCATCAGCAAGTTGCTAGAATCACCAAGTTGTCACCAAAAAAGCTTGTTATTGGATTTACTAAATATTCATTCACTGCCCTTACACCAAAATGCCTCTCAATCTCCTTGCATGTCTTTGACATCTGAAATCATGGGAAGAATGTTGTCATCCACAAATTTTTTTATGCATTTGAATGTGAAGATATCATTTTTCCTCTTCACTACCAAAGCTAAAAATATCTCAAACATCTCCCATTGCATTGATTTTCTCAGCCGGTTGGCTTTTACCATTAGTTAAGGGCTAACTCACTTCGGCTCAAAATAGACTTGTAGACAGAGCGGTTCCGTGTTGTGAGTCTCTGCGATGGCTTCACTGTTAGTCAGCATCCACAGAATAGAAAAATGTACAAATTTTTATTAAGGCAACACTTTCACAATGCCCATAACCAATTAGAATAATGCAATGCCCTCTTTTTAAAAAAAAACCTTTAATAAAACCTTTGTTTTATCTCAATAACAAAACCCCATTTTTTCAAAAGCTTTTGATAACATGCACTAACTTTTTTTAAACAATTTTCTTTTCAAGGCTTAAAAAAAAATGCAGCGCAGTTTTTATAACAAGCTCCTTTTGAAAATCACAAACCCCTTTCAAAAACTTATGGTCTCCTTTGAAACCCAATATTTCAAGAATCAAATAAAAACCCTTTTTTTTAATAAAAAAAATATTCCTTTTTAAGAAACATATGAATGAGTTTTTTCTAAAGGACTTAGTTCCTTTTAAAAGAACTTGCCTCGGAAATATTGATGGAAGAGTTCACTATCAAGCTAATGCCAACGCTCTGTCGTATCGGTTTAAAACTGCGCTAGCGCTCTGTCGTATCGGTTTAAAACTGCGCTCATTCTCTAGCATCCGTTGATAATTAAACATTGTGGCTGTATGGTTACGCTGCAGATTTTGTTTCAACGGTCTGTAGTATTTGTTGTAAAAGCTTGGCTGCGTCCTCGTATTCCTCTTCCGCCAACGCACTTCCCGATATATTATGTTAGCGTTGAATTGCAAAAATTATTTAAACCTGGTTCATTCTCCCGTATCTGTGGACAATTAAACTTTGTGTCTTTATGATTACGGTGCAGATTTAGTTTCAACCCTCTGTCGTATTTGATGTAAAAACTTGGCTGCTTCCTCGTATTCCGCTTGAGTTAGCGCACTTCCCCATATCTTATGGCAGCGTTGAATTGCAAAAATTATGAAGGTCAGGGCACTTGGTCTTTGCGCATGATGTATTGATTATTCAATTTTACTGAAAAGAAAATTAAACTTTTCAGCTGAGGGAACTATTTGCTTCTTCCTCCTCGCTTTTTTAAAATTCTTTGACTGGTTTACTTCTTCAAACAATTGAGGCTTTTTCTCTTCTCCTTCTTGACTTCTTGCTGTGCGCTACTTTCTGAAGTCTTATGTGATCTAAGGTTTTTCTTTGACGGGAAAGGAAAGGAAAGTTATGTAGCAAAGAATTTTCTCAATATTTAAAATTAATTAAATAAAATTATATGGGAGACATCAACATTAAATGATTAGACTGAAATTTAACTACTCAAATTGAACTAGGATATTTGGATAGATGGTTATAACACCGTGGTCCAAGACATCAACTTTAAATGACTAGCATGTGGTTCAAGGCATCAACCCTAAATGATTAGAGTAAAAGTCAACTAACTGACATCTAACATGTGATAGGAATTAGATTCTCCATATAATTTTAAAACAATAAAATATACAAAATCAGAATCCACCCTACCATTCCAACTTTTAAATTTTTTAATGCCCTTCTCTTGATGCAGTGAAAAAACCGGATCTACCCTGATAATCCTGCTCGTTACAGAAAAATTCACCTACGAAGAATACTATAATAAATTAACGAGCAAATGTCTTGACGGTAAGACTTGCTTGAAATATTTCACTGCTCATGAGTGCCAACAGGTGAGCCAAAGATGGAACCGCAAGCCATGATTTCAACGCGTTGACGTTGCAAGATGTGGTCCTCTGATCTCCCTTCCTGGGCCACGCTATGTATATTGTCACAGTTCAAATTATTTTAGATGCACATATATTAACGAATATTCCGCAACATGTAATCGCCAGACCTAAAGTAGATTCAACTCCTACTGTATATACTCCAGCATATACGTTATAAATTACTCTGCTAAATATATAGATTATAATTGTCGAGCATATACTTTATAAATTACTCTGCTAAATATATAGATTATAATTGTCGAAGTTCAATTAGTTTCCATTACAAGTGTGATATTCGGCCATATACGTTATTTAAACCATTGCTTTGCTGTAATTTCAAATCCCACCGTCATATTCGAGCATATGCGTTATTTATGGGTTGGTTTTGCAATTAGTGTATAATTGAGATATATATAGTTAATGTATGGGTGTGCTCTGAGCATCTTGTTACAGAATTTCCACCATTATCATTATTAATAAACGGAGGAATTTGGATTTAAAATGCTTTTAAATTTAATATTATCTATATAGTTTGAATAATAAATAATAAATGCTATTTCAAGGAATAATAAATTTCACCATTATCATTATTAATAAAAAGAGGAAGTTGGACTCAAAATGTTTTTGAATTTAATATTAACTATATATTTTGAATAATAAATAAAGAGGAAGTTGGACTCAAAATGTTTTTGAATTTAATATTAACTATATATTTTGAATAGTAAATAATAAATACTATTTTAGGGAATAATAAATTCCATCATTATCCATAAACGGAGAAAGTGGGATTTAAAATGCTTTTAAATTTAATATTATCTATATGTTTTGAATAATAAATAATAAATCTTTTTCAAGGAAGTTGTTGGACGTCAGATGCCTTCAAATTCAATAATATCTATTTACTCTGTCTTATCTTTCTTTTTCTTTCGGGAAGGGGAAGGGTGTTTATGATCCAATTCTATTTAACTCAAAAGCACAACAATAAATATCCAGCAGAATTCATAGGAATTGGAATTATTGGATCTGGAATTGTCTGCACCATGAAAATTCAATCAGGTTGATTAGTTTCCATTAAATATATGATGAACTTTTTATTCAATCTAATTAATTTAGATGTTTAATAATATCAAAAAAAAATTGTGTAACTGAAATGTCCATAAAGTATTAAACTCTTTAAAACTTTTACTCTATAATTAATTTTACTCTATAATTAATTTTATCAATTTTCTATAGATGATGATTGTGAAATAAAGTCTTACTGTGAACCTTAAATTTAAATCTTGTACTACCATCCGAATAATAGATCTTGAGCTCAATCTAAAATTTTAATGTATACAATTATACGAACCTTACAATGTTTTAATCTAAAGCTAAACATAGTAACAGGCTCTCCTTTCAGGTACGTTTCAAATTTCACAAGTAAATGCTTAGTAAAGTGGCTACCATGGGAATTGTTTTCAAATAAATTATTGCCTGAAATATCTTATTCTTTAACTTTAAAAAGTATAAGAACAGTTTATATGTTTGATGTTTTGTCTTTTTTTGAGTTAGATTATTTAAGAATTTTATAACCGTTATAAAGAATGAAAAATCAAAGTCTAAGCCAAGGTTATATCACTGAATGTAAATAAAAGAAACTTAAAACCCTGGGTTATTTAATAAATATATTCACTACTAAAAAATGAACAATAAAAAGTGCGGTTTCTAAACTATGTGATCGAACCAAATTTCATAATCGCTCGCATTTCTCAGCCGAGGAGGCAGTAAACTTTACTCTTTGGATTTCCTTATTATCCCTTAGATGTAATCTACGTTGACATCAAGCAAGCATCCACTAAAGACATGGTTTGGACTTCTTTTCACGTTCACGATGCGTGTTTAAGTTATATATGCGTATGAAAGAAGCACATAACACACCTGTACCTACATCGTTGTCACGTTCAATATGCTTTGTTTCATTTTATCGATTATATACATGTACATGAAACATTTAAATAAATCTATAATATCGGGAGAGTAATTAATAAAACCTTAGAAAATATTGAAACTCATATAATGATATAGAATTCACTTAAAATATCTAATTATTTTATTGGTGACATTAGTATATTAATGTTGAAGTTTACATTAATATATATATACATTCTTGGCGAACGCAACTCACATATCGAGAGAAATCAATTCACAAAAAATATTATTTAAAAACATCAGCTGGTACATAGAAAATAATGCTCCATGGGAAAAAAAAAATCATGTTCTTCCTTCGAAAGATCACTGTTGAGATTAACACGTAGAAACAGTTCAAACCAAATCCGAGATTAAGATTATGTTCCTGTTTTATAGGATTTAGTTCAACTTCCTTAAATGTGTGTTTGTTTTATATATATTCTTCTTGTAATGAATGAAGTATAGAGTGTATTCTGCAGAGGCAGTCTTACCTACAAGAATGAAGTATAGAGTGTGTTTTGCAGAGTGATGAGTCCAAAAAACGGGTAACTTATTGGGCTCATTTTGTCTATTATTCTCCATAAATCCACCATTCTTCATAGTTTATGCATGCTTTTGAGTATATTTATGTTAATTGGATGAATGAGGATAGTCACTTGACCATGAAGGCTAATACGTGTTTATTGTAGATTTTTGGACAACTTTTGGACCAAGGTCAAACATTTATGAGCCATTTGACAGCCAAATATGAGGGAACAAAGCCGAAGATTCGTAGGAAGGGTGTTTCCTGACCTAAATGTCCCTTCCTCGAGTTCTCCACCATGAGATCGGAGTTCAACGGCCCACCAAAGTTGATTTCCAAGGGCAGCTGAGGAGCTTTTGTGAAGTGGCTGAGTACTTGCAGTTTCGAGTAGCCAAGCCCCTTGAATTAAGGAGGACTATTGGAGGTGCTCGTAGTGTATAAGTAGGAAGGCTTCAAGCCTTCGTAGTTTACTTTTTTGAACATTTTGTATTTTGCACTTTAGTGCTCCTCTGCCTTTCAGCTCATTTTGGAGCTTCTGCTGTAAAACATTTTTTGTGACGTGGTTATTTTCTAAGTAATGGAAATCAGTTTCAGTTCGCATCAGCTCTAAGCTTCTTCTGAAGGGCCTGTAGCTCTTGGGGTTGGGCCCAACCCAAGTGCCAAGTCTTCCTCTGTGTACTGTTATATGTTTTTGTTGTCTTCATAAAATAATTTCAGCTAGTAGATTAAAATTTTGCTTTGTTACCCAACTCATTTTTTATGATTGAAAAAGCTTTTAATGTTTCAGAGTGATTTGATAGGTTGGTAACAGAAAAGATCTTAGAAAAAGGCCATCAAGCAACCCTGGATCTCACCTCTCCCTCCTCGGGACCATGAGCTGAGACCAAGGTGTCCTTGCTGCCACAAAAACATTGTTCTTACTTCTTCATGCAATTACTAGTGTTAGTTTCTCAGTTGCAAAAGTTGATATCAGATGTGATTACATGCTTAGATCCATTCTTGTTTGGTTTTCATAGTTATCTTACATGATATTCTACCAATGAATTTCTTTTCATCATGGTTACTGGTTCCAAGGTCAAATTAGGTTAGAATAACTAAATATTTGGTTTGCATGGTATCTGTTTGGTCAATTTCAAGAAATAGTGTGCAGAACACCTGTGATAACTCTCTGCCTACCCTTCCTCCATTAGTGCGATCTGATCCATCCCCTAACTCAGATTCCTGCCCTTCGTTTGCCACATTTTCTCACTTTGACCTAATTTCCATATTTTGGTGCAACATTGCTCTATCCATCCTTGAACAAATCCAACCATCCTCATCACTTCTCAGCTTCATTTACCAGGTCCTAGACCCCTCCACATCCTCATCCAACCTCCATCTCCATTTTTCCACCTTTCTTCCACTATCAACCTTTCAAAATCCCCTTTCGGAACATCGTGTAGAACCCCTGCAGACTTCCTGTAGAAGATCACGTGAACGGTTTTTCGAGGTATGAACACTGTGAAACTCTCTGGAAGGGTGTTAGGGACCCCTTAGGCCCTCTACTTACCTTCCCAACCTCCTGCAAGCGCCTACCCCATTTCCTTTTGCCAATCAACCTCCGCGCAGTTAAAAACTGTTAAAGCACATGCACATATAACTTTTACAAAATTACTCAAAAATACAAAAAGATGTTCCTTTTCAGATTTCACTTCAGAAGTATCTTAGACACATGCACTTTACCTCCCCAAGATTCAATGGCATCCATTTCTGTAGTTTCGTCCTATTTTTTTTGCACCAGTAGGGTTAGTCAGTAAATCTAGGGTTTACTAGCGTTTTCATTTCCTTTTAGCTTTCAACCTCTTTCTGCAAGTAGATTAGCTTTCTTTGAGTTACTTTCGTCCATCACAGTTAAAAGATTCTTCTAAGAGCTCATAGAAGTTGGATTAGGCTCGTAGCGGACTTGTGCCAACTGATCCAGTGACAGCGTGCGGCAAGAGCTAGTACCTGTGCATATAGCACCGTCACTTCCGAGTTTGTTATGAACTACCGGGTTGTTAAAAGTAAAGAAGGGAGTCTCAGGAGTTGCTGCATTATTGTGGTAATACTGGAGCCCACCATATTTTTGGCGCTATTGCCGGGGAAGCGTCAGAGTATTTGTGATTGCTTATTTTCTTCTATTTTATACTTCAATATTCTGCTAAGTAGTTTATTTCAGCAAGGGTAGAGTAATTGTAGCATTTCAATTCCGTAATTTCAATTTTGTAAGCGTAGATTATCATTTCATTTCCGCAATTTCAATTTTACAAGCGTAGATTGTCATTTCAGTTCCGCAATTTCAATTCTGCAAGCGTAGCTTAGCATTTCATTTCTGTAATTTCATTGCAGCAACATAGATTAGTCATTTCTGCTTTCATTTCACCAAGATAGATTTTAGTTAGTTGCAGTTCAATCTCTTTCAGTTTTGCAGGTACAAGCAAAAAAAACACCAAAACTCCACCAACAATATTCCATTTCATGCCTCGTAGGAACAGAGACAATACAGGGAAATTCTTACCCAACACCCCCACCACATCACTGAGTCACCCTTCTCTCTTCTTCGGTGGCAATGATCCAAAAGAACCTATAGGTGAACCTTTAGAGATATACGAAAATCATATAGCAGAAGATGAGCAAGAAAACATTCCTCTTGAGACGATGGTTGAACACAGAAATGGTATAGGAGATGAGGAAAGAATAGAAGGTGTCTTTCCCATTCGAGAGACCAACGGGGACATGAAAATGAAAAAGTCCCTCAGCCTTACCTCACTTCCATGGATTGACCACTAAAGACCCTGATACCTTCTTGTTTGAGTTTGTTGTCCTTTGTTGAACTTATGACTATGCAGAAGACAAGCAAAAGTTGAAACTCTTTCCCTCTACCCTCAAGGATGCAGCACTACGCTGGTTCACGAGGTTACCTAGAAACAGTATCACAACTTGGGATTAGATGTAGGAAGCCTTTAACAACAAATACCGGGACTACTGTAGGTCAAAGGAAATGAAGGAAGAGATCTTTCGGATGACCATGGGAAGTGATGAGTCTTTAGAAGACTATGAAGAAAGGTTCCAACTTAGTTATAAAAGGGCCAGGTGCACAATTGACCCCGAATCTCTAAAGTTGGTTCTACTCCGAGGAGTCCCTAAAGACCTTCTAGATACCCTCCATTTGCTAGCTGGAGGAGACATCTACCAACTACCTAATGAGGACATAAAAACTGTGTTTAGAAACCACTATAGGGCAGCCCGGAAAGGAGGTAGGGGGAATCCACTTTCAGCTAGTGCCACCTTCTCCAAGAATGAGTTTGCAAATCAAATGGAAGACCTCAAAAGTGAGATGAGACAGACCATTGCCATGCAACTGGATACCTTCTGAATCCAACAGAAGAAGGAGGAAGCTGAGAAGGCTTTGGCCATCTTTTGTCCCAAATGTACAAGGAAGCATCCTAAGAATGAGTGTCCATTGCACTCAGTGGAGGTATGTTTCGTTTGTGAGGAAGACCACCCCACAAACCAGTGCCCAACCTTACCTGGACATAAATCCATGTACCAAGGGGTTGAAAGGGCCACTGAGCCACTCTACTTCCTCAACCAAATGAAGCTGCATGGATCCAGACCTTACCAACAGGGGATGCAAGGGACATACCAAACTTATTACAACCCCAACCAATCTGCTCACATGCCTTCTTGGGGCCCCCCTGCTCATCCTTCCTGGTCCGTACCTCCTCCTTGGTCTTATCCATCTCAATACCATACTCAACCTGTTGCTCATTCATTTCAATCTCATGCTTAGCCACAACCTCAGTGGAATGCACCTCAACCAGGGTGGAGGCCCAAATACGACTCTCCTCCCGCTATTTTGCCTCCACCGATTGCTCAACCACAACCATTACCACCTGCTCCTCCAAGACAACCCCAGATGCCTACTCAACCGAACCCGAACCCCAACAACAGACAGGCCTAACAGGTATACACTGGAGAGATCACATGCCCTACCTATGCTATGGAGATTCAGGAGATCAACCTACGATCTAAAAAGGTCCTCCTAGATCGCCAACCTCCTTCTCTAGAGGAGGACGAAGGGAAAGAGGAAAGTGAACCCAAAGCCATTCCACCCTTTCCTGAGAGACTAACAGTAGCCACGCAGCCAAACCCAGAGGAGACTGAACTTCTGGGAGAACTTAAACAGTTGTGTGTGAAAATCTCACTCCTCTAGGCCATAAAAGATGTACCAATCTACAACAAATTGATCAAGGAGAAGTGCTTCAGGCACCCAGGTAGGTGCAAGAGAGACGCCCCAACTATCAACATCATAGGACAATTGTCCGATCTGGTGTTGGGGAAAATAATCTGTCCAAAATATTTGGATCCTGGGAGTCCTGTAGTTGATGTCCACATCAATAACACCATAATCCCCCACACCCTGATCGATCTAGGGGTTGCCATTAATGTGATGACTAGGGACACTATGCTCAAATTTGACCTTCAGAGTTCCTTAAGAAAGACCTCGACAGTACTGCAGTTAGCAGACCGCTCCACCGTGACTCCCGAAGGGATTGTGGAGGATGTCCTAGTCTCTGTTGATTCTTGGGAGTACCCTGTGGACTTTTTGGTCCTTTTGCCAAAGGCAAAACTCACTGATACCCCCTCATTTTGGGAAGGCCTTGGTTCGCTACTGTGGATGCTTACATCAGTTGTCGAGCTGGGAGCATGACCATGAAGAATGGGCCTATGTCCAAACAGCTAGTCCTATATCCTCCTGCCCAACCTCTGATAGAACATGACTTACCTCTCTAGTTGGAGGAGGAAGATGAGGATGAAGTCTACTCTGCACCAGTGTGCATAGTGGAAGCCACCTGGCGAGGTCCTTAAACCGAGGATGACCTAATTGAGAATTTGATTCAAAATCCACCTTCCGGTGTGTTTCCATTAGAGGAGTTGGTGGAAGGTACCGAAACCAGTGCTTTAGTGGACCTCTGTGTGGCTGATCCGACCTCTCCTAGAGTTAAGAATATGGAATTTGGCCCTAAAAGAACCTTGAAGATTAGCTCATCCTTATCTCCCTATCAGGAGAAGGATCTGTGTAGCTTATTGAACCACCATTTGGATGCTTTCTCTTGGAGCTATGTGGAGATGAAAGGAGTCCATCCGTCAGTCTGTACCCATCACATTTACATTAAAGAGGATTGTAAACTAGTCAGGAAGCCTCAGAGGAGAATGAATCTAGCCCTTAAGGACATTGTTAAAGAAGAATTACAAAAGTTGTTGGATGCAGGATTCATCTACCCGATCTCAAACAGCAAATGGGTTTCTCCTCTGGTGCTTGTGCCCAACAAAAATGGGAAGTCAAGAATCTATGTAGATTATAGAGAACTTAACAAAGCCACCAAGAAGGACCATTTCCCTTTGCCTGTCATAGATCAAGTGCTAGATGGGCTGGTAGAGAAGATGTTCTTTTCTTTCCTAGATGGGTTCAGTGGGTATAATCAGGTCCAAATCAGCCCAGAAGACAAAGATAAGACCACTTTCACTTGTCCATGGGGTACCTTTGCCTACCGGGTCCTTCCCTTTGGGCTATGCAACGCTCCTCCCACTTTCTAGATAGTAGTACTAAGCATATTTGCTGAGCTGGTTCATGATTCGGTAGAAATCTATATGGATGACTTTACTCCTTATGGGTCCAACTTCCAAGAAGCATTGACTAACCTGGGAAAAGTTTTAACCAAGTGTATTGAAATGAACATGTCCCTCAGTCCTGAAAAATGTGAATTCTTGATGACTGAAGGGACTGTGCTAGGTCATACAATCTCTCAGCAAGGATTACAGGTGGATCCTAACAAAATTGCTATCATCCAAAAGGTTCCACCTCCTTAAAAGGTGAGAGATGTTCAGTGTTTTCTAGGCTTAGCAGGATACTATAGAAGATTCATTAAAGATTTTAGTAAGCTAGCCTCACCTTTGTTTGGTCTTTTAGGGAAAGATGTTGAGTTTAAATGGACTGACAATTGCCAAGAGGCTGTGGATGAGTTGAAAGATAAGCTGGTAACTGCCCCAATCCTGAGAGGTCCAAACTGGGCCCTACCTTTCCACATCCACACTGATGCCTCGAACAAAGCCATAGGGACAGCCTTAGGACCAGTTTAAGAGAAGCTACCATATGCTATATACTTTGTCAGCAAAAACCTGTCCAAGGTAGAATTAAACTATATTGTGACCAAGAAAGAGCTCCTAGCTGGAGTCCATTCCCTAAACAATTTCAGACACTACATCACTGGTTATCAAGCATTTGTACACACTGATAATGTTGCGATAAGGTATTTGATGAGTAAAACTGATGTGAATGCTCGTATCATTAGATGGTTACTTTTATTGCAACAATTTGACTTAACCATTGTTGACAAGCCAGGAAAGGAAAATGTTGTTGCTGATTTTCTGTCTAGATTAGATTTGCCTGCAGGTGAAGAAGGGATGATGGATGACCAGATGTCAGATGAACACCTGTTCGCTATTTCATTACTCTCTCCATGGTTTGCTGATATAGAAAACTACTTCGTCTCATCACAGTTCCCTCCACACCTATCCTCAAAAGAGAAGAGAAAAATTGTGAGGAAAAGTGCCCCCTTTACTTGGATTAGGGCAACTTGTTTAAACTCATCCCAGATCAGATCCTGAGGCGTTGTGTTAGGGAGGACAAAGTTTTTGACATTCTCCTAACCTTTCATGATGGACCCTGTGGAGGCCACATTGCAGCAAAAAGGACTGCCTTCAAAATTCTACAGGTAGACCACTGTTGGCCCACTCTTCATGAAGATGTCAGAAGATACATCAACCAATGTGACCGATGTCAAAGGATGGGGAAATGGACTCCGAGGGATGAAATTCCCCTCCAACCTCAAGTGACTTTCGAGCCATTTGAGAAGTGGGGCATGGATTTTGTGGATCCTATCAACCCTCCTTCTAAGCAAAAGTCTTACATCATTATGTGCACAGACTACCTAACAAAGTGGGCAGAAAAAAAGGCAATCAAGGCAAAAACAAAAGAAAAAGTGGCTGAGTTTTTAAGGGAAAATATCTTCTACAAGTTTGGATACCCAAGAGAATTAGTCACAGATCAAGGAAGTCAGTTCACCTCTAACCTGATTGAAGACCTGCTCGCTCATCACAAGATCAAGCACAAAACTTCCACCCCTTATCATCCACAAGCAAATGGGCAGGTGTAAGTCACTAATAGGGCTTTAGAAGATATTTTGACTAAGGTGGTGAGCAGTAGCAGAAAGGATTGGGCAGATCGCTTGGTTGAGGCCACCTGGGCCTACAACACCACTTGGAAAACCACAAAAGCTTTCACACCTTATGAGCTAGTCTACGGGAAGAAGACTCTGCTGTCCATAGAGTTCGAATACAACACATTAAGGTTGGAAGCTCATCTGGACCTGGATCTCAATCATGTGCAATAGGAAAGGTTACTACAACTGAATGGATTAGATGAACAGAGAATTTACACCCTCTTCCACTCAGAAGTATTTCAACTCCAGAGAAAGATATGGCATGACCGACACCTTAACGAAAAGAAATTTCAGCCAGGAGATTGGGCACTGTTATATGACTCAAGATACAAGGATTTCAAAGGGAAGATAAGGACAAGGTATTCGGGACCATATGTAGTGGAGAAATGCAATGACAATGGTTCAGTCCGTATCAGGACCATTGATGAAGAAGCCATCCCCATGCTCATCAATGGGCATTGATTGAAAATCTACAGGAAGCCCCTTTCCAAGCAGAAGTTCATTGAAACTCTGGATAAATCAGTTCTGGTAGTGGAGCAGGGCCCTGTCTCTACTCCACCCACACCTTGATCATCATAAAAAAAAAAATAATAAAAAGAAAAATAGAAAAGAATAAAAATATCCTTGGGTGAAAACCTCTTAGAGGTGCCCGAGCCAGACAGTGTGGGTGAAAACCTCCTGGAGGTGCCTCAGCTGTCTCACAAAAAAAAAAGAAATAGGCCTAATTTCTATTGAATAATTGCAAGTTTCAAGGAAGACATTAAAGGTTAGGAGGGTTGCGCAAAAAAAGGATAGAGGTCAGCAACAGTTTGGAAGAATCCCTCACAGACACTTCCTCCATGACCACTCCCCTTTCCTAGGATTTGATCACATTTGGGTTAAGATTTCACCTTATACAGGAAGTTTTGGGCCTTCTACAGGAAGTTCCATGTCTTCTACAGGAAGATCATGTAGAACCTTCAGACAGGCTAAAATTGATCTTGGAAGGGAATCCGAAGGTTGGAATCTGCCTGCTAGGCCTGCAAACACCCCTATTTCTGTCCATCACCACATGTCACCCTGTTTCATCTCTTTACACCTCCGTTGCACCCATCCTGTTATTTGTTCCTGCACAGTCACACAAAAAGACCCTGTTTTCCTCATACTGCCAGCAAAACCTTTTATTGTCAAATCAAGAGCAGTTTTTTTTTCACTTACCATACCTATCAATCTCCATCTTGACTCCTCATCTGCTGAACTCCTTCACAGCAGTATAACCCTGCTCACGTTAGCTTGCATCCCAGGAGGAGACACAGCTACAGGACATCCTACAAGAATCCTGTAGCAGCTAATCCCTCTAGGAGACATACTCTAGAGACAGGGATAGCCAAAAACGACAAAGGAAACATGCAAAGGGCTCATCTTGAACGAGAAAATATCGCTAGAAGCCGAAGCCAAGCAAAACCTTTGCATGCAGCAGTAGCAAACAAAGGAATGGGTTCCAAAACACGTGCATGCAGCATCAACGAAGGAAGGAATGGGTTCTAACACCCGTGCACGAAGCAGTAGCGAACGAAGGAGTGGTTCCAAGACCCGAAATCTGCATAACGCAACCGTGACCACGCAGGTAAGTGTCTAAACTCATTCATCAATTGCATAAACTATATTTTAAGAGCTGCATGCCTATGGAAATGGTTTAGATTGAATGGAATCGGTGGCCAGTCAACTGGCCACCCTCGGCCAGTTACATAGCCTCGTGGGATCCGAACGAGCCAACTACATTCAAAATTGCCGATGAGGTGTGCAGCCAACACGTGTGCAGTGTCCATTTAGGAAGAAACCGTCGGGACTGGTAGTGGTGGTGGCGGTTAACGACAAAGGGGAGGCGATGGCGGTCAGAAACACGCAAAGAAATTATGGTCGTGATGCCAGATCAACGGTTCAGTCCGGCCACCTCATCCCCTCACCACGAATCATGCCGCAGTTAATGGATGCTCGGCCGAAACTCACACCACCTTCTATTCATTTTTCACTTGCAATGTCCTCGCCTGAAGTATCCGTCCTCCGCTTCCAAAAACTGTTAACGAGTCGTCCTCCACTGGTTTTTCTACCTATTTTAGATAATCTCCCGCGTATCGGGCTCGCTCAGAGCCACAGAGACATTCTACAAGAACCGGGGGGTCTTCTATAGGAAGGGTTCTATAGGAAACCCTGCACAGCTTTCCGAAGCAGAGAAGCCTCATAATTTTCTTCGCCGAATATGGAGCTCCAAATGAGGTAGGCTCGAAAAACTCTTATATGCATGGTATGATTTGAAAAGGTGGTGAATTGAACGGTATCAGATTGGGGAATCAGAGAAAAAAAATTCTGGGAATTGGAAGTAAAATGTTTGCCTTTGTGTTGCACTAGGTTTCTTAGTTGTTTCTGCATCCAGATTCTCCTCCACGTTCCTACTTTTAAAACTATCTTGTAGGGAAGATATGCAAATATGGGGGCTAGCCTGTGTATGAAAAATTTTGAATTTGTATATCTGTAGGTGTGCTAAGAAGAAAATTTGAGCTCTGTACTCTATCTATAGAAACAAAATTCTTCCTTTCATAAACAGGTAGCCGAGTTCCAGGCAACAGTAGTCTTGAAAACCAGGGAATAGTTGCTAATTAATATTGGATACCCGAGAAATCACTTCTTCAATTCATGGGGAAAACCATAAACAACATTCATTTTTCTGATCAAAGCATAAAAAAGAGCATTATCGCCATGCCAGGGGGATTCATAAGGAAAGAGCCCTCAGACCCCAGCAAATTGCACAAGCATCCTGAGGTGGTGGACCTTTTCACCCGAGCCAATTGGATGTCATTTTCTGACAAAATTCGAGGTCATGACGAGGAGATAATGGAGGAATTTTTAATGTCCCTGAGACCTCAATCAAAGACACATGCTACAGTTAGTTTTAGGGGTTTGAACCTAGAAATTACCCCTGAGCTCATTAGTCGTGTTACTGGTCTACCATTAGAGCTCCTTTGAAGCAAAGAAGAGAGGTCATTCGGCCAAGTTGCCAAGAAAACATTCTTCCTACCCAAGGAACATCCTATAGAAGACAAAAACAGGGTTAGAAGAGCTAGCTTGCCTCCTCTCTGGAGTGAGGTCAGTTTCCGAATTATGAAGTACATTACATGTGAAGGGAGGTTTAGCATTGTCTACGGTTATCATTTTAGGTTGCTGTGTGAACTACGACATGGTATTGATTTACTTCCAGACAAGAAACTGATCATACCCTATTTTCTTCTTTAGTCACTAATTGAACATGGTACAAAATTGAATGAAGGGATCCCAGATCAGTTGGCCCATCATGGGCTCATCAAGCTATTAGTAGAAGATGCCCTGCACACCTACATTATCCCGATATCTTGGGAAATCTTCTGAAACATGTCCCGGGATGACGATATTAGAGTTCTGGCTGAAGACATCACCTCCTCCAGCAATGAGGAGGGAGAACAAAGTGAAGAAGGTAAGAAAACCAATGGTGAAGGAACACATGACATTCAAGCACAACAAGGACAGAAAGAAAAAGGGGGAAAGGGCCAGATTGCTGAGCCTAAAACAGAGGAAGAAACAACAGCACAAAAACCAAGGGAAAAGAGAGTGTAGAGGAGAGAAGATAAGGCAAAAAAACCCCAAATGAAGGTTGTCACAGCCAAAGCAGACACACAAAAACAAAAGGGAAAGATGCATCCTGCAATGGCTGCAATACAGATAGAAACAGTTGACACAGGGACTTCTACAAGAAGTATGGAAAAAGAACAGCAAAAGGAGAAATCACCTGAAATATTGGGAAGGGAGGCAGCAACTGTTCTTGCCGCCTTAAGCACACCTCCAAAACAAAAAGGGAAGATAAAGAGGAAAACCTCCATGTACTTTAAAGCAAGGAGTAGCACACGGATCAAAGTGGGCAGACCTCAGCCAGAGTCAAAGGAGCGAATTTTCATTAAGGACACAACACCTAAACCAAAATAACGGTCTCCTTCAAAGATATCCGTCACCTATGAACGAGGAAGCCCAAAAATCTCCACCTGGAGAGAGAGAATTAAGATGATGGAGTCAAAGACACCTCTATAGGAAGCTGAGAAATCTCTACAGGAAAATCTGCTTAAGCTAAAAGAGACCAAGAAATTGTAGGAAAAGGTGGCCAAACAATCACGAGAAGAAGAAAAAACAAAGGAAATATTGGAACCAAGCCCTCAGCCTAGCTTGGGCTCATACTATAACCTGTTAAAAGCCGGGAAGATAATTCCCCAGAAATTTGCAGTGCCACTCTTCATTGCACTGGAAGAAGAAAGTTAGGACTCACACCTGGATGAGGATTGCCAAGTCCAATAGTGTGGCAAACATAAGCCACCATGAAGAACAACTCAAGGAGTCAAGGAAAGAATTGGCCATGGTGAAGCATGTGGGAAGTAGTCAAAGGGCCAAACTACAGGAAGAGAACGAGCTACTGAAATAGCATCTATGGCTACAGGGATGTTATAAGGAAGATAGGCCCTCCATTCTAGGAGAACAACAGCAACAGGAAAAGCCTCCAGTAGACAAAGAAACCTCTGATGAATAGCATAGAGTAGACGGGCTGCAAGCTGAGGTTGAGGTGCTAACAAAATAGCTACAGGAGAAGGAGTCACATGTAGTAGAGGAAATATAGTCTCTAAGGCAACAGGTACAAGAGAAGGAAGCCCAACTGGCCTGCATGGCCAGCTGGGTAGTAGAGGCCTTGCAGTGTAGGCGACCTGCCAAGTTATATGCCTTATGTCTTTAAAGATCAATGGTTGCAGTTCCAGATTAACACCTTGGCCCAAAGGGGCACCATTCCATTTCAAAATTACCTTCAATTCATGACTTTGTGTGATAGCAACTTAGTAGAAGATAAGGCCAAGTTATCCGAATTCTATTTACATAACTTGGCCCTTCCAAACATGACTCTATGGGACCCCAATTCTACATTGGGAGATGTGCAACTTATGACCATGGCCTCTTGGTTAAATCATGAGGAAAAGAGGGCAGAAGAGATTCAGAATATTATGAATAGTGAGCTAAGTGAACCACTCATGATCAGGGCATAACCAAAGGATACATCAGCTTTAATATATGCCCAGCAACACCTAGCCAACAACCCTCAGGTTTTACCTGATTACATTGAATGACAAGCTCAAGCCATTGCTCACTTTGAGGACATGGAAAGGTTGTTTGGGGATAACTGCATTCATGCTTGCACAAGGAGGTGGAACACACTGCCCCACAGTCTGAAAATAACAAAATACCACTCCCCAACCAGGATGGGGGAGGCCTTGGCAAGGGTACCCCTCTATAAATAGTCAATGCAAAATCTACAGGCCAACTAGATCGGCCTAAAGTTCAGTCCTCCCTTGCTTTTAGGACTGCTGGAAGGAGTCAAAGAAGAAGAGGAACACAAACAATGGGAGGAAGTAGAAAGAAAAGAAGGATTTCATGACCGAGAAGAAGACATCACCTCGGAGGCCTGGGATGTGAGAGAGGCAGTCAAAGTAATCAACGATGATGAGCTGGATTAGTTTCTTAGAGGATGAGCGACCCATTTAGCAGGGGGGTGATGATGAGCCCCAAAAATGGGTAACTTATTGGGCTCATTTTGCCTATTATTCTCCATAACTCCACCATTCTTCATAGTTTATGCATTCTTTTGAGTATATTTATGTTAATTGGATGAATGAGAATAGTCACTTGACCATGAAGGCTAATACGTGTTTATTGCATATTTTTGGACAACCTTTGGACCAAGGTCAAGCATTTATGAGCCATTTTACAGCCAAATACTAGGGAACAAGGCTTAGGATTCATAGGAAGGGTATCTCCTGCACTAAATGGCCCTTCCTTGAGTTTTCCACCATCAGCTCGGAGTTCAGTAACCCACCAAAGTTGATTTCCAAGGGCAGACGAGCAGCTTTTGTGAAGTGGCTGAGTACTTGCAGTTTTGAGGAGCCAAGCCCCTTGAATTAAGGAGGACTATTGGAGGTCATCGTAGTGCATAAGTAGGAAGGCTTCCAGCCTTCGTACTTTACTTTTTTGAACATTTTGTATTTTGCACTTTAGTGTTGCTCTGCCTTTCAGCTCATTTTGGAGCTTCTGTTGTAAAACATTTTTTGTGACATGGTTATTTTCTGAGTAATGGAAATCAGTTTCAGTTCACATCAGCTCTAAGCTTCTTCTTAGGAGCCTGTAGCTCTTGGGGTTGGGCCCAACCCAAGTGTCAGGTCTTCCTCTGTGTACTGTTATATGTTTTTGTTGTCTTCATAAAACAATTTCTTCTAGTAGATTAAAATCTTGCTTGGTTACCTAGGTCATTTTTGACGATTTAAAAAGCATTTCATGTTTCAGAGTGATTTGATAGGTTCGTAACATAAAATATCTTCGAAAAAGGCCATGAATCAACCTTGGATCTCACCTCTCTCTCCTCGGGACCATGAGCTGAGACCAAGGTGTCCTTGCTGCCACAAAAACACTGTTCTTTGTTCTTCATGCAATTGCTAGTGTTAGTTTCTCAGTTGCAAAAGTTGATATCAGATGTGATTACATGCTTAGATCCTTTCTTGCTTAGTTTTCATAGTTATCTTACATGATTTTCTACCAATGAATTTATGTTCATCATGGTTGCTGGTTCCTAGGTCAAATTAGGTTAGAATAGCTAGATATTTGGTTTGCATGGTCTTCGTTTGGTTAGTTTCAATAAATAGTGTGCAGAACACCTATGATACCTCACTGCCTACCCTTCCTCGATCAGTGCAACTTGTTCCATCCCCTAACTCAGATTCTTACCCTTCGTTTGCCACATTTTCTCACTTTGACCTAATTTCCATATTTTTGTGTAACATTGCACTATCCATCCGTGAACAAATCCAACCATCCTCATCACTTCTCAGCTTCATTTTCCAGTTCCTAGACCCCTCCACATCCTCATCCAACCTCCATATCCACTTTTCCACCTTTCTTCCAGCATCAACCCTTCAAAATCCCCTTTCGGAACATCCTGTAGAACATCTTGTAGAGCCCCTGTAGACTTCCTGTAGAAACTCACGTGAGCAGTTTTTCAAGGTCTAAACACTGTGAAACTCTCTGGAAGGGTGTTGAGGACCCCTTAGGCCCTCTACTTACCTTGCCAACCTCCTGCAAGCCCCTACCCCATTTCTTTTCACCAATCAACCTTTGCACAATTAAAACCAGTTAAATCACATGCACATATAATTTTTACAAAATTACTCAGAAATACAAAAAGATGTTCCTTTTCAGATTTCACTTCAGAAGTAGCTTAGACACATGCACATTTCCTCCCCAAGAGTCAATGGCATCCCTTTCTGCAGTTTCATCCTCTTTTTTTTGCACCAGTAGGGTTAGTCAGTAAAACTAGGGTTTTCTAGGGTTTGCATTTCCTTTCAGCTTTCAGCCTCTTTCTTCAAGTAGATTAGCTTCCTTTGAGTTACTTTCATCCATCGCAGTTAAAAGCTTCTTCTAAGAGCTCATAGAAGTTGGCTTAAGCTCCTAGCGGACTTGTGCCAGCTGATCCAGTGACAGGCTACGGTAAGAGCTAGTACTTGTGCATATAGCACCGTCGCTTCAAAGTTTGTTACGAACTACCGGGTTGATAAAAGTAAAGGATGGAGTCCCAGGAGTTGCAGCATTATTTCTGCAATACTGGAGCCGACCACAGAGGTAGTCCTACAAGTGGTGTTCTACACCTGTAAGTTTCTAAGATGATTATTAAAATTGATTCGATGTATTTTTGACATGGTATCAGAGCTACAAGGCCGAGAAAGCATCTAACCCTGAGTGGAGGAAAAAGTTTAACAAGTGCGTTTAGAGGGCGATCAATGTTGGGCTTACACATTCAATTTTCGCCAGAAGGGCGCAAGTGCCCATTGGAAAATCGCACCGACCTTGACGTCAAAAAGATGCGTGTGTTTTTTTGTGGTGCGCTTTCGTCTGAGGTGAGAGGAGGGGGCATAGCTGTTGTCTGCAATAGGGACATGTTACTTCCTCGCCATGACTACCATGGATGCATGCAACAGTCAGATTGCTGAGGAGGATTCGATGGTTCATGGATTGAATCTAGTCTTGGGCACAGAGGAACGCAGAGAGGCGTGGGCACGGAGGAGCGCAGAAAAACACCACCTATGTCCCGGTAGCTAACTACATGAGTTTGGATCTGAATCTGCCTAGAGGAGAAAACTTCCAGTGGCTTGAATAGATCGAGGTCATGGAGGAGGTTGGATGAGATCTTGGCCAAAGCAGAGGAAATATGCATTGTTGCAAACGACACTGACAAAACTCAACAAGGAAGCAATATTGACGTGGGGAGGCCAAGGAGGCTGCATTTGTGCTGCACCAGTCTGTGAATCGGAGGTGTGTAAACTCTGTGTGGAGCTTGCAGGGAAATGGGAAATTAGAGCCGTTGAGTGGTAAATTGCATCCACATGGATAATATAATTTTATCGATCCAAGCGCGTGGATAATATAATTGTGGTTCAGCATGACAATAATATGCCATCTGTAAGGAGTGGGATATAGTCCCAAATCGATCCACCGTGTTTGAAGCCCAAGCTGCTCCTCTCCTCCACGCAATTATTTGAGGGACAAGGCTGATCTGCGGTATGTGAGGAAAGGAGATTCAGTTTTTTGTTTAATTAAAGTTTTTTTTAATTAAATTTTTTCAGTTCTTTAATTAAAAAAATATGGAGGCTCTTTATTTGATATAAAGAAAGGGGTTTTTTATTTGAATATGGAGGGCCTCTTTAATTCTTTAATGGAGGGGAGATTAATTTATTTATTTTTTAAAGGAAAAAATTTAAGCAATTCTTTCATGTGTTTGGAGGATCTAGGCTCATCTTTTTTGGATTAGGCATTTGAGATAGTTTACTTTAAGAAGATCGGGTTTTTTTTTTTTAATTGTTAGGGTTGAAGTTTTTGTATTCATTCAACTTGAACAATCAAGTAGCAAAATCTTACCTCAATGAAAACAACAAGCTGGATCGATCCAATTACTTTGGTTGGAAATTCAAGCTACAGACCCTGCTTGAGGGACACAATGCATGGGCGATTGTGAACAATTATAAGGTGAAGCCAAACCTCGTTGCAGGAGGAACAACAAAAACAATCCAAGACAGGGACAAGTAGGATACTAAGGAAAGAATTCTTCTGAAACTATCAGTCAAAGATTTCGTTATTCCCATATCCGTGATTGCAAGATTGCACCAGAGATCTAGAAGACACTCAAGGATCGCTATGAGGTCAAGAACACCAATCAATTGTTGTTCTTGAAAAGCAATATTCTCTCCATCAAGATGGAGGAGAATGAGACAATGGTTGCATTCATTTCCCGGATCAAGGAGCTAAAGAACAAGCTGGATGATATCGGTGAGGTTATGTTAGATACAAATATGGTCACGATTACCATGAATGGTATGAATGACGAGTATCAGATATTCATCACTTGCTTGAATGCAAGAGGAAAAGCCCCTGTGTTTGAATAATTGATAGGGATCATTATGCAGGAGGAGGAAAGGTGACTGACTCATAAACCCAGAGATCAGATCTGGCCTTAATGGCGAAGAAGAAGCCTTTCAGAGGAAAGCCAAATTTAGCACAGAAAAGCATCGCAACCCCACAGAGAAATATGCCATCACCTCAAGGTATGTCTTTCAATAGAAATGACTCTGCGACCAAATGTTTTTATTGTGGTATAACTGACCATATAGCTAGATACTGCATGAAAAAGAAGTTTGATGAAGGTTGAAAGAGACATAAGCAACATGCAGGTCATTTTGCTGATGAGGAACAGAGTCAGAACATCAGATTGTTCATATACATGACAAGGAACAGACAGTGGTTTGAAGACCTCAAAGAAACTAACAGTGGAGAAAACATCTATCTTGGCAATGATAGAGGGTACCAAATCAAAAGTTATGATAATATTCCTGTTATTTTTCCTAATGGAAATATTAGACATATCCATAATGTGATGTATGTACCAGGGATAAAAATGAATTTTATCTTTGTTCTACCATAACTTATCAGAATCTCAAGGTAGAGTTTTATAAATCATATTGTGTCATTAAAGACATGTTTGATTGTATGAAGCCTATTGCATCAGGTATTTGTGTGGGAGGACTGTACAAGCTAAATGTCTAAAGTGCACCACATCAGGCATTGGTATCATCTACCATGACTACAGTGGACTTCTGGCACTAGAGGTTCAGCCATATTAACTTCAATGATCTGCTGCTTGTATAGAAAAAAGGTATGGTCGAAGGTCTTCCTATTTTAAAAACTGCTTATATTGATTATGATGCATGTTCACTAGGAAGGATGCACAGAGATGAATTTCCTATTAATCCTGATAGAAAGAAGAGAGATATACTCGAGTCGGTACACAAAGATATACGCAGGCCTATGCAGACAAGATCGTTAGGTGGTGCATACTATTTTTTACTGTTTATTGATGATTGTACTAGATTTACTTGGGTGTATTTCCTTAGGAAGAAGAGCAACACTTTTGAATAATTCAAGGAGTTCAGAAGTATGGTTGAAAAGTAGACAGGCGAACGCATCAAGATTCTCCACTCGGATCAAGGGGGAGAGTACAAGAAAGCATGTGTACTCAAATACTGCAAAGATAATGGGATAGAACAGCAGTTTACAACACCCCACACTCCTCAACAAAACGGGGTTGCAGAGAGGAAAAATAGAACCCTTGTGGAGTGTGCTCGCAGTATGTTAAAAGCTAAGAATCTTTCTAACAACTTTTGGGCTGAAGTGATTAATACTGCAGTATATCTAAAGAATAGGAGTCCAACAAGAAGTTTATATTTTAAAACTCCTTTTGAAGTTTTATTTGGTTATAAGCCTACAATTAAGCATTTAAGAGATTTTGGCAACAAAGCCTTTACTCATATCCCAAAGGAAGATAGAAAGAAACTTGATTCGAAGGCCATAAAATGTATTTTTTTTGGGTATTATACATAATTTAAGGCTTACAAACTATTTAATCCCTCTACTAATAAAGTTTTTACGAGGAGAGATGTAGTGTTTCATGAGTAGTTTAATGATGGAAGCCGAGAGAGTACTAATGAAGAATGACACGTGCCCTTGTTGGTGGAAGAGGGAAGTGATGAATCGAGTGAAATCTGCTACACTATTGTTTGGGTTTGGAAGTTTGGAGGGATTTTGGAAAAAAATTTCTGTCACAAAGTAAGTATGTAAGGAGACTACTAGAAACATTCAGAATGGATCAGTGCAAAGCTGCAGTAGTACCTTTATAACAGACTTTAAAACTTCTGAATGATGATGGATCTAAGGAGGCAGATGCGACATTGTATAGATAGATGGTTGGGATTATAATCTACTTAAATACAACTAGACCTGATTTAGCTTATGCAGTCAGTGCATTGAGCCAATTTATGTCAAAGCCCCTTGAGAGCCATTGGGTTGCAGCTAAACGTATTTTAAGGTATCTCCAGGGAACATTAGATTTTGGTATTGGTTATACTTATTTGTGTGATGTTAGATTGATAGGTTTTTTAGACTCCGATTGGGCTGGAAATGTAGATGGCATACGATCCATAACAGGCTACGCATTTAGCATTGGATTCAGGGTCATTACATGGAGTAGCAAAAAGTAGAACATAGTATCCTTGTCTTCTGCAGAAGCTGAATATTACACTATGTGTGCTGGAACATGTGAAGAAGTTTGGTTGAGGAGACTTCTCCTTGATGCGGGAGAAGAACAGAAGGTTGCAATAGTGATCAAATGTGACAACCAGAGCTCCATCAAACTTGAAAATAATCCAGTATTTCACAAGAACACAAAGCATATCGATAGATAGTTTCATTTTGTCAGGGAGAATGTTCAGTTAAAAGAAATCGATATTGAGTATTGTAATAGTTGTGACAATGTTGCTGATATTTTTACCAAACCTCTTGGTAGAATCGAATTTGAGTTTTTTAGGGAAGTGTTAGGCATATCTGTGAATCCATTTCTCCATTAAGCGGGGGTATTGAGATTAATGTAGAAACAATTCAAACCGAACCCTAGATTATGATTTTGTTCCTATTTTATAGGATCCAATTCAACTTCCCTAAATGTGTGCTTGTTATATCTATTCCGCTTCTAATGAATGCAGTACGGAGCGTGATCTGCAGAGGTAGTCTTACAGGTGGTGTTCCACACCTGTAAGTTGCTTAGTTGATTAATAAAGTTGATTCGTTGTATTTTTGACAATAACCTTGTTTAGAAATTAGAAACAAACTTGTCGTATCAATGAATTTCTACCACTGTTTCACTCGCATTATTATCATATTTCTTAAGCTACTTCTTATATTACTTCTAAATGGTTCAACACGACACGTTTATTTGCATAGACTTCCCTTTGTGTTTTTCAATCCACCTTTCTTGTTATCGAACTTATTCATTAGATGTTATGGTAAAGGTTTGTTATCACCCTAAATCTCATAGGTATTAGTATGAGAGTGAGGTGGGATGATGGTTATTTCAACATCTTTTTTGAGGTGATTTGAGATCAAATTTTGGTCTTATATTTAACATGGGGAATTGAATCCTAGATAAGGTGTCAGGTAGGTGAGATGGTGAGGATGGGTTGTTACTATCTATTTGGTTATTTGATCGGGGATGTGGCAGTCCATCCCCCTAGATGTCATAAATCCCATGACAGAACAAAATACATGCAAATATTTGAGCTATGTTCTCTTGTACTCTCTCTCGCTAAATGAAAAGTTAAAGGAGGTGTAGTGAAGTTTTGGATCAAAAACCAATAATAGCAAAACATAGTAGGCTTAATTCAAAGAATAATAAAATTTGAAACTGATAATAAAAATAATAAGTTGATTCAATTAAATTTGTTATATTGTCTCCATAGTGGGTGTTCATAAAGGGAAACCTATTCCTCACCTTGGAATGAGGAGAAGATAATTAAGAAGGGGCTCAACCCTTCCCATGGGTGGCACACAACATTTGGTTATGGTACGACGTGGGATTTAATCATCAGTATTCATCTTGGGAAGTGCATTTTCCTTGCATGATAGCCTACCCTTTTGATTTTTCCTCCACTACAAGCACAGGGAAGGATGGTAATTTAGTGGAAGGTAGCGAGGTATCAAGACTTGAAACTATGGTACCTTCTAGCAATTTAAAATGAAATCACCCCACATGGAGGCACATGCAAAGTTTTCTATTTGGTCTGGTAAACCATCTATTGAGAGCTATGGTTTTCCTCTATCATTTTCTTCACTTCACTTGTTGTAACTTCTATGATGGGAAGATTTTTCTATATCATCGACTTCTAACATGGATTTTTTTTCCTCTCCTCTAGACATGCTAATAATGACTGTTTTTTTTCTAACCCTAGAATTTGTCAAATTCAAGGTTGGATTTTGTGTATTACAAAAGATGAGTGCTCTTCATAGCAATATGGTTAAAAAATAAGTGGATCTTTTTTCAGTTTTGTTGGCTCTGTGGTTTACTTTGGCTTGGGGATATTCTTGGTTACTTAGTTTTGTTTCTTTTGGTTCATTGTTGTCTCACTCTATTTCAAGAGCTTTATTTGGTATTAGTGTGGTTCTTTTGTGGATTTGGAAAACTCAACCTCTATCATTATAAGTCACCTCCTTCCTTCTCAAATTTATAGGGATTGGGTGGCGTAGACTCTAGGTGATAGAATCCTCGTTCAATATTAGACCTCTTGAAGTTGTAAGATCTATTTTCATTAGAAAGGTAAGGAATATATTGTGTTATCGAGATTTTTTGGAGAAATATGTAGAGTGGTATTATCTTTATTTATCTATGGGTTCGTTACCATAGTCTAGATTATTGTTTCTTTTTAAGTGCAAGTTTCTCTCTGCTGAGTGAGAACAAATACCTAGTGTAATATAATACCAACACTTTTTGTCACCCCGATGGTTCAATTGTTTCAATAGTCAGCCATATTTTCCTGTTCAAGTTTGCAGACACTTGGTGGTTCCCATTCCTTTAGGCATATTGCATTATATTCAATTATTCAACATTGAGTGGTTGTTCTTTTCAAGAAAGCTGGGAAGTCTATGTTATCTCATTTTTTTGTCTTGGGACTATTTTTTGTGTTAATAATATGATTGTCACTCCTATTGAGTGTGGAATTCTATTGGTCTAACTTCTTCTATATATGGCTTCTTGACAAGATCCATCAAGTAGTAAAGGAACTAGATCGGGTCATCCTCCTATACAACCCAGAGCTTATATGGATGTCAAAATATCTATGGCCACATATAATGATACCACTCACAAAAAAATTTGTAGTATCACCATTGACATGGAAGACGAACTATGCTTCAATCGCCACTACATTTTGGATCAATATATTGAAATGGAAACTAGGAATTGGATTCCATATATATATATATATATATATATATATATATATATATATGGGAAATACTAAAACTAGGTAGATAGGCTACTTGCAATTATTGATTTGTATTGTCATAAAAAAACTCTATTGGGACAAATATTGGAGAAATGTTTAGAAACACAAAGGGAGCACCTATTATCCAGGTGGATATCTTAGGCTACCCACCTATTCCACTGGGACCCCCAACACTGTTTCTTTCAGTTTCCTTAATTCTATCACAACCTTCTATCCTTGGTAGCTTTTCAGGTCCTAAACTTCTGGAGTCATTTTGAGGTCATATACGAAACTTTTTTTAAAAATGTCCCAAGTTCATAGCCCATGGTTTCGGCTTTCCAGGAAAAAAAATTTGTCGTTAGGTAGATCTTTCTAACTAGTTATTGTGCACGCCAAACAAGATCATATGGCCAAATGATGACCCCACGAAGTTGGCCTTCCAACTAATCCATACAGGGCTCACAAACTTTTGGCGCTTCATCTCCTAGAGTTAGGTTTTTCGATGTTTAGGGTTTTCCATTATTTCTCAATAATAGGAAGGCCTTCGATCATCTTTGGAACACAATTCAAAATCCATGTAGCTATCACATCTCTTCTCAGAGATAAGATACCATTGTCAGAGCTAGTTTGTTTCCATTATGTATTTAAACATTTTGAGTATTTATTATTAATGAATTAAAGCTCAATTTTCACTTTAGATCTATGTTTCTATTTAAGTATGCAGTTTATTTTGTTCTTGCATAAATCTGTGTTAGTGGTATTAAAGTGATCTTCTCTTTCTTTGTTTTTCTATGGATGTCCCCAACAAGGTCGAGGTAAAAGGAGTTAGAAATTGAACTAGTTTAACCCTAGGAAGATTGGCCTCATTGACCCGCCGACCTCCCATGAAGGAATAGAATAAAGATGAGGGAGTAGGAATGATATCCTTTTAAAATATTGCTTGAAAAATCCCTTGAGCGATAAAGGAAAAAGATGATGGATATATTTTCTTAGATCCTTCAATTGCTATCATCAAGTGAAGCACCTTCATCTAGCAGCCACCTTGGAGGCGCCACTCCCTTTAAGGTTGATCCAGGTGGCTCCAAATTCATGCAGAAGTCCCAGAGGACTCAGAAACAGGAAAATTTCAAAGTGGTCAGATTCCTTCGAAACCAACACCAAATCGAAGTGCTTGTTTCCTTAATTCCAACGATGTTTATGACACTCAAATTCGAGCTCGTATGAGCGAGAACGAGCCAGTCATAGTTTTCGTCAAAGTTGGGCAATGTGCCATATTTAAGTGTCCTACGATTTCACCAGCCCCGGGGCATGAAACCTAGCTCCCGAAAGTGGGCGAATTTGTTGGATCATTAATTTGTTTAATATCCCATATATTAGACAAAATCGAAAAAAAATCCTCAATTTTATAAAAATAAAAAAAATATATTTTATAGGGTGGTCGGCCACCAACCACGCCACCCCCCAAATGACCAACATATTATAAAATAGATTTATTTAAAAATGGCCGACAGACCATGACCCCCACCGACCCCCAATCAACCCACATTAATATTAAATATACATTGGGGGTGGGCAAGTCACCTCTGGTGGACCCGACCCATGCCCCCACCCTCTATATAACAAACAAGACATATATAAATTTCGGCCAGCGGGAATCGAACCCACTTGGCCACGTAGCCAACACGCTCCACGGGTGGCCCAACCAAACGTCACAACAAATAAAACTCCGCCATTTAATGCAATGGCTACAACACGCCCAAAACAAGCTGCATTTAAATTAATACAATGCGCATGGAATTAATAAAACAAACTATGGGTATATTTCGAGAGGTCTGGATTTGATCCCCTGACCTCCATGCCTCAAGCCCTATGTCCTAACCAATGCCCCAGAAGGGTTCTATTGTAAGCTCTGCCCACGTTCATTTACATAAACCTTCCTTTTTCATTTGAACAGGAGGGAACGACGAAATGGAGAGTGATCCAACAAAGCAGTGAACGGAAACGAAATTTCGTGCAATGGAACCACACCCAGGTGGAAGCATGACGTAGTTCTAGGAGGTGGAACCCTGACACGCTTTTTGAGAAAAAAAATTGCAGAGAATCTTAAGATGCCAAAAATATTCCTTGGGAAGAAAAAATTCTTTTTATCAAAACGTAATCAAGTTTACAGTCAATTTTCTCTAGTTTTCACAGGGAACACTATGGCGAGGTCGGATTCACCTTTTGATGATCCAGATTTAAACAGGAACACAAAAAAATACAAAGATAACGGTATACACAAAGATGCAGCGGAAATAATACTTCATTTCATTAATGTAAAATAATAAAATATGCTTACAAACAGAAATGGAAATAAACCAACTAGGGTAATGGTAGCTTATCTTTGAGAAGAGATGTGTACATGCCTCTAAATTGTGTTACAATGAGGCATGAAGGAATATTTATTGTTGAGAAACAATGGAAAACCCTTAACATCCCAAAAACTAACCCTTGAAGATGAAACACCAAATTGTTGGCCCTGTTTTGGGCAAGTTGGAGCATTAACTTCCCCGGGTTGTAACTTTGGCACCCGATCTTCGTTTGACACGTACAATAGATTGTTAGAAAGATCTATCCAAGCACTACAACTTTGGGAGTGAAGAGAAACATCAATCCATGGACCCTTGTTGCTCCCAGGTTTCCCAAAAAATGTCGTTTAGGGCCTCAAAATGGCTTCGGAAGTTCAGGACCCGAAAAACTGCTAAAAATAGTAAATTATGCTACAATTACGGAAACTAAAAAACTGAAAGAGACAGCTGTGGGGGTCCAGATGTGATAGATGGGTGGCCACCAACATCCACCTGGATCATTTCTCCCCACATAGGAAGCAATGGTCCCCATTGCGTTGAGTTCCTCCATCTGCTGAACTTGGTCCTTGGTGAGCTGTTCTGCAATCTCAGATGTGTCCAGTAATGGTGGGAAGCATGGTCGAGGGCGGTACACATTGAACACTTGGTGCAATCGAAGGAGTGGGGGAGTTCTATGCTTCAAAGCATTATTTCCCGTAGCCTTGGTACTGGTGTAAGGACCATGTCGGAGTGGTCTGAGTTTCTGATGGGCTCTTATAAGGTGTTCTTTCTACAGATGCAACTAGACTTTGTTGCCCACCTGAAGTCTACATGGTACCCTTGTGGGTGAGGAGAAGTTGTTCCTATGTTCTATCATGAACATATCCCTTTGTTGCTGCTGCTGCATGGAGGAACCCTTCGCGGGGGTCATGGATGTGGTGACGATCTTCCCCTTACTTTGGTAGCAAACTAGATAGAAAATGAATTTCCTAGTTTGGGAGATGAGCTTGCTGCCTTTCTTGGCAGTGACCAAAGAGGTGGTGGTAGGTGGGGCTACCTCCGGTATCCTGTATAATGAATTACCCAAAGAAATAATGACAGTGCGAGGCCTTGAATCATACACAACATGTTGCCTCCACAATTATAGCTAGCCTAATATTACATCACAAACATCTAGAGGTGTAACATCACACAATAGCTCGTGTCTAAAGGGCTTGATGCTTTAGGGAAGGTGACCCTGCTGGTGAACTTTGAGATCTCGTCCTTCATGAAGCCACCTGATACTGTATGGTTACAGGTGTGATGTAGTCGGTAGGCCCAGCCGCTTCACGACCTCTGCTAAAATGAGGCTCTTTTGGCTACCACTGTCGACAATGAATTACAGCGGAAAACCCTTCATCCACATTTGTGAGTGGAAAAGGCGCTCCCCCTCCTCTAGGTGTTTGGGATCATTCTTCTGGATCTTGGCAGTGGCAACAATGACACTGAGCTCTGCATCGATGATCTACTTCCTCTGTCATTCCCCTTGTCAAGTTCTAACTCAGGGTTGGAACATGCATCTGATTCTGAAGCCTTCAACTCGGCCACTAGCAACTGCTTGGTACGACACTCACTTGTGTTATGAGTGGGACTCTCGTCGAATTCACACCACTTTCCTGTGTCCTTCTTCGAATTTGTGGTGTTGTTCTTTTCTTGCGGCTTTGACGGGTTGTCTTGGGTCACTCCGCCTTGGCTTTGTCCTTTGGTCTTCAGATTTGCAAATCCAAAGTCTCGCTTCTTCTGTTTGAACTTTTGCTCGATTTTGATAGCGTATCAGTTTGCCATGCCATACAAGGAGATGTTTAGGAACTCCCATCTCTTCCTGGATGTATCTATGTAGGTAGCCGTGGTATTTGAGTACCAAATGCAGCTCAAAGTCCTTGATACCCAACTGTGTGTGAAGGGTATGAAAAATGTTTGTGAACTCTAGCACATATTGGTCCCTTCGCTACCGCAGTGTGGTCCATTTGATGTATTTGTCCTCATAGCTTTTGATAGGGTAGTACTGCTCCTTGACGACATCTCAAAATGAATCCCAAGTGGATGTGGCTGAAAATAGTGAGCTTGTACTTTCATTATTATGCTCGCAGTAGGTTTCCCTCCAGTCCTTGACATGGGGGACTGCTTTGAGAAGAGCAAAAATAATCTTTTCCCGATTGGAAAAATCATGAACAAAAAAATAACCCTCTAGCAGATTTAACCATTTATCGATGGCATCTGCATCTATCTAACGCTCGAATATGGGGATTTCAAAATTAAATTGTACCTTAAACGGTGTGGCATTCCAAAGTAGCTGTTGGAAGCTGATGCATCGCCCCTGGGTAGCCACTGAAGGATTTAGGAAAAGTTGTCCATCATCACATTCCTTTGTCACTCGACGGCTTCTTCGAGCAATATTTTGGTAGGATCTCCTGCCCCCTCATCTTTCTTTTCATCCACCATTGGAGGCCATCAGGATTTATGAGGCTGGCCTTACAAAAGTTCGACCAGTTCAAGCCCTAACTCCTTATATCCCAACCTCGTCGGGGACATGCAAAGAAAAACATAGGAAAAAACAGACCATTGTGATACCACCGATGTGGATTTAAATAGGAACACAACAAAATACAGAGATAACCATATACACAAAGATGCAACAGAAATAATACTTCATTTCATTCATGTAAAATACTAAAATATGCTTACAAATAGAAATGGAAATAAACCAGCTAGGGCGATGGTAGCTTATCTCTGAGAAGAGATGTTGCGGCTGCATGCCTCTGAATTGTGTTACAATGAGGCTCGAAGGCCTATTTATAGTTTAGAAACAATGGAAAACCCTTAACATCCCAAAACCTAATCCTAGAAGATGAAACGCCAAATTGTGGGCCTCGTTTTGGGTAAGTTGGTACATCAACTTCCTGGGGTCATAACTTTGGCACTCGATCTTTGTTTGACGTGTATAATAGCTCGTTAGAAAGATCTATCCGAGCACTACAACTTTGGGAAGAGAAGCATCAGTCCATGGACCCATGTTTCTCCCAGGTTTCCCAAAAAACGTCATTTAGGTCCTCAAAACGGCTCCGGAAGTTTAGGACCCGAAAAACTGCTAAAAATAGTAAATAGTAAATTGTGCTAGAATTACTAAAATTGAGAGAGAAAATTGTGGGGGTCCAAATGGGATAAGTGGGTGGCCACCAACATCCACCTGGATCATTTGAGTAGCATATTTGCAGATTACCAGCGAAGGAGAATTGTCCAAAATCTTGAGGGAATCTTCCAGATTCCTTGGAGGCTAATTTTTCCCAGAATCAGAATGCAGCCAACTTCATACTCATTTTTCTCAGAATTTTGCAAGAAACTTGATGGTGCAGAAAGAATTTTATCTGAGAAGCAAATCTTCAGATGACCTGAAGGAGGGAAGCTTTGAGAAATCTAGGGGGAATCTAAAAGATTCTTGTAGCCCCAGATTTTCACGTTGTCAGAACTAAAAAATTTGACAATCAATTTTACACTATTCGATGCCACAAATCTGATGGTGCAACCAGATTTTCCATTTGATCGTTCCATTTCTTGGCCACTTTTCAATGTGGAGTGCAGGTGTCAGCATTTGATGTGTGAACAGTCATTTCCATTAGATTCGACGCCACAAGATTTATGGTGCAGCCAGATCCAGCAGTTTAGCATCCTCTTCTTTAGATAACTCCTTGATGTGAGGTATATGCCGTGTGATCATGTACTTCTTTGTCTCTTTTCTTGAGATGCATTCTACTGTATAGATTCCCATTTATGTTTGATGCAGGATCTTGTTTGGTTCTTGATGTGAGATCTAGTTATTGTCATGTTGTTATTGAGATCCCTTTGTCATCATGTTGACAAGATACTCATGTGTTTCCATCTCTGTTTGAATTGAGATCCGTTTAATGCCATGTTGGCGGGATACTCATTATTAACATATATGAAATTATGTCATGCTGATAAGAGTCATTTTTTTTCTGAATGAGAGTTCCTGCAACGGAACATCTCTTGGAGCCACTCTTGCGTGAGGGCATATTCCTTGTATGATAGATAAAGCACATGCATGTACATCATCACTCTTTCCAGCACTTAATGCGGCGGCATACACCATCTTGACACCGGGCCCAGAGATGTAGTCCCTCCTGAATGAACTCCATTATCAATGTCCTATGTTTTATGTTGCTGATTCTTGTAATGTTCCTTCTTCTTTACAACATGAATATATGTTTCTTTATGCTATTTTAAATGCAATTCTAATCACATCATGAAATTAAAATATCTTGGTTAAATCCGAGAGTTGAGTCAACTCAGATCAAGTTTGGTATCAGAGCAGTATTTGTGTGGATGTGAATTGCGAACGTGAACAATGGAACATGCAATAATGGAGGATGACAAAGTGATGTACGGGACCATGCTCAGAATTTCCAAAAAGGTGGAAGTAATGTATGAAGCTATACAAAAAGAGACAGAGGAAAAGCAATGAGTGCAGCTTCAGTTGCGAGCCACGGAAGAGGGGCTCAAGGAACTGAAGCACAACAACCAAGGTCTTAAAACAAATAACACTAAATTGAAGATTCTTCTACATGAAGAGAAAGAGGAGAAACATAGTTTGCTACAAAAACCACAGGCTAAGGATGAGGCCTTGCAAAAGATGCAGCATGACCCATGTGAGGTAAAAAGTAGTTCTCTGAATTCATGTATGTTTTTTGATGATGATTTTGACTGTTTTTGAAAATCATACCATGGGAATTGGCTCCAAACTGTTGGGGAAAATGGGGTATTAAGGAAACGGCTTGGGAACTAATGGCCAAGGAATTTTCAACCCCATAAAAGTAGAAGAATTACCCCGTCAGGAAAGACTTGGGTATGTCAGGAAAGAAATTAGGGAATTTGCGAAGACAGATAGCGAACCACAAAGAATAGATGATTTGCAGCCCTCATCAGTTCTTTCCAACTTGACAGGGAAGGTAAAAGATGTTTATTTCCTTTCAGTTTCATCTTCAGATAGTATGATTTCTGTTGGAGGTGTGGAGATACCAATTATAGGGACAAACATGAGGCTCCTTACTAGGATTAGGTATAAGGAAGAAGAAGAACTTGGTGTTAATAACCAAGGCATAACTCAACCATTGGAGGTTGTGCAGAGACCTCAACTTGCAGGCTTGAGATACATCAAGGGAGAATGCTCGAAGGTTCAGATGCTTCTGAGACATCGTTGGAATCATCAAGGAAGAGAATGATGGGAACGCACCACCATCATCACATGGCAGTTCCCATTTCAGGGAAAGAGCTAAGGCAAGCTCTCATCGCCATAATGACACTAGAGGTAGAAAGGAAAGGTATAACCACACTCGATATTTGAATGTTCATTTCAATTATAATCATGTTGTTAATGATGGACATAAAACATGGCATCGAAAGACATGTACCTTTTTTTGATTACATAATGATACATTTTCTAAGTGTTGGAAAAGAATAGCGACACACAAAAGGAGGAGGCATGAAAGACCCTCTCAATAGCAGGTAAAGAAGCAACTTAAGAAAACCTACAGGAAGAAGACCTATTGCAGTCATTGCGACAGAAATGGCCATCAAAGAGCCACTTGTTGGAGGCTCCATCCAGAGTAGCGCCTTAAAGACAAAGTGTTAGTGCATGAACCAAATGAAATGGTTGTTTGACCAGTGAATGCGCCATAAGGAGGCAATCCATTCACCTTGATAAGTGAAAAATGGTTTCTAGATATGTTAGCTTGTCATGGTCGTGCTTTTGTAAATAATTTGTTAAATTTTAAAATGTAAAAGTGATGATGTGTGTTCCATCACTTGTTGAAGCAAAAATTATATGTTGGCCTTGTTTTCATAGCTGGGGTATAATTTTCATTTTGATGTAACTTGACCACCGAGTATGCATTATAAAGTTGTGGAAACTATGGGATGCTTGGCTCATTAGTGGGTCATGTAAATTTAGCATGTAACTTGTAGAAATGTACAAAAGGTTTGTAGAGGGTGGCAGGTGTTGACTCATCGCTTACGGGTCTGAAGGACAAAGGTGAAGGAGAAGGAAGGGTGACTTATTAGATACTTGTGAGTGTAGACAAGGTACAAAGAAGTGGCAGATTATTTTCATTCTTTTGGAATACCAAAAGCTCCTCAGTGGGGAGGATTGATCTAGGTGGCTCCAAACACATGCTGAAGTCCCAAAGGACTCAGAAAGGGGAAAAACTCAAAGTGGTCATATTGCTCCAAAACCAGCACTAAATTGAAGTACTCGTCGTCCTGATTCCAATGGTGTAAACGGAACTCAAATCTGAGCCTGTATGAGGGAGAACGAGAAAGTCAATTTTTTGGTCAAATTTGGGCCGTGGGTGAGGTTTAAGTGTCCTACAATTTGGCCGACCCTGGGCATAAAACCTAGCTCCCGAAAGCAGGTGAATTTTTTGGATCATTAATTTGTCTAATATCCCTTATATTAGACAAAATCGAAAAAGAGTCCTCTATTTTATAAAAATCAAAAAATATATATTTTATGCGTTGGAGGGACACCAACCCCGCCACCCCCCCAATGACCAACATATTATAAAACAAATTTATTTAAAAATGGTTGATGGGCCATGACCCCCGCTGACCCCCAACCAACACACATTATAATTAGATATACATTGGGAGTGGGTGGGCCACCTCTGGTGGACCTGGCCCACTCCCCCACCCTCTATATAACAAACATGCCATATATAAATTTGGGCCAGCGGGAATTGAACCCACCTGGGAACGTAGCTAACCAACTCCACGGTCGGCCCAACCAAACGTCACACAAAACAAAACTCTGCCATTTAATGCAACGACTCCAACACGCCCAAAACAAACTCCGTTTAAATTAATACAGCGCGCCCGAAATTAATAAAACAAAATATGGGTATATTTGGAGAGGTTGGGATTTGATTCCTCGACGTCCATGCCTCAAGCCCTCCACCCTAACCAACCTGCCAAAAGGGTGCCATTGTAAGCTCCGCCCACGTTAATTTATATAAACCTTCGTTTTTCATTTCCACGGGAGGGAATGATGGAATGAAGAGCGAGCCAATGAAGCGGAGAATGGCAATGAAATTCTGTGCAATGGAACCACGCCTAGGTGGAACTATGACACAATTCTAGGAGGCAAAGCCCTGAGATACTTTTCGAGACGAAAAATTTGCAGAGAATCTTAAGATGCAAAAAAGATTCCTTGGGAGGTAAAAATTCTTTTTATCAGAATGTAATCAAGTTTATAGTAAATTTTCTCAAAGTTTGAGAGGGAATGTTATGGCGAGGTCGGATTCACCTTTTGAAGAGCAGATTTGTAGATTCCCAGCAAAGGAGAATCATCAAGAATCTTGAGGGTATCTTCTAGATTCCTTGGAGGTTATTGGCTTTTGGGGGCCTAACCGAGGTTTAAAGCTAATTAGCCAAACAAATCCCAGTACTACTGGTCCTTTTGGAAACAATCCGTGGAGCATAGACTGAGGTCTCACCCGAAGTAGTATGGGAGGGTGCTAGAACCTCATTTCTACACCCTGGAGATGTCTGATGAGTTTGACTAGTCCATGGTTTTTCCCTGTGCGCAGGTTGCTTCACGCACTTTCCCGTTCCTCACAGCCTGCTATGATGCCTCCGTGCAACCATACCCAGGGGTTGTGCGCTGCGCTCTGTGTCAAAACATTGCTTATATTCCAATATTAGTTGATTATCTTTGCCTACTTGAGTGCTTTAAGTTATAATTAACATCATAGAACCTTCATACAGGTGTGCATAATAAATAAACAGTATATTCACAAATTATATCAATCATGCATTAACCCAAGAAAAAATACACAGAATTATAGCAAAAATTTTCCTTATTGATTCTTTCCACGATAACAGACTCGAATCACCCTATGCACTCAGCTATAGACTACTATGCCTCTGTGCACACAGCTACATAGCCTTCTCCTACCCTACGACCCAAAGACACACTTTACACTGCAACTCAATCACTTAGAATTCTCATACTTCTCTTCTATCATCTATCTCTCCTTTTACACATAGAGCTAGGGAAAATTTTAAGAACCCCCCTAAATTTACATGTATAATAAATGGGTGAATCTCTATGGTATATAGGAAAAATGGGAGGCGATTTTATCAATAATATTATATGTATATATAATTTTTTGGCGAATCTCTCACCAGGCATGGCGAATATTTTACTCAATTATAAAATCTTGTGCTTATTGAATACACAACTGAAATCATTGCATTTCTTTAAAATATCTTTTGAAATCAAAATTACCATAATTACATATCGATAACCTAGTGGGTGTAGGATAAAATTCACCCGTGCCATTCACAAAAAGCATGATAAAAAACCTAATACTATATATAATACCAAGAAAATTTCAAATTCATCACTTCTAGGGACCTCATAACCACCTGACAATACACAAGTATGTTCCTGTTTGCAATTAGAAAAACTACCCAAATTACAATCTGTTTACTCCAACATATGTTGGAAAGTTATAGAAGGATGACTAATGCAATCAATCCATTCCTTTTTGCCCTGGATTTGTTTCAGTTTAAAACAAAAGTATGCAAATATACTTGTCCAATGTCTATGCTTTAACCATTCACCTTAAGATGTTTTTACAATATAATTTCCTAAGTCTATTTAATATCTTCATTATCATAAAAACCAACCTATATCCATCTTAACTCCACATCTACCACTCTTAGGGGGATGAAATCTATTTATCCCTCTGAGCACTTGGTAGACCCAGAATTAATATGGATCTAAGATGATAGAATTTCCCCTTTAAATAGTATATTCTCACATGAATACCATGGTATTACAATGGGTCAATACCATGGGTTATCATAAACCTAGAGCTTAAAAATTACTATTAGTGATTTATAAAAATTAATAAAATTAATAGTTGATTTTTATTTTATTTTTTATTTTAACCAAGGTAAAAAGTTTAGCATACATTAAATTACAACATCCATTTTTACTCTTGATCGGATTAGGATCAAATATTTTTTCACTCTATGCTAGTTTGCATATCATGATATTTGATACGTCTTGGGGGTTAGTAGATCTAGAGTAAAGATGGATCTATGTTGGTTTAATTCCCCCATTTAAATAGGCTACATTTCAGGTCAATAGCATGGGTCAATACCATGTGCCATTTTGGTGAATATCATGGGTCAATACCATGTGCCATTTTTATTTTTATTAATACTAATATTAGGGTTAATAATGTTTCTTTGCATGGTATTTATAACAATCTAGTCCATGGTATTTGTCCCATAGTATTTTGCCCATAGGTTTCACCTAAATATAACGCATTTTTTGAGTGTTCGTAAATATAAGGTGACTTATGGAGTAAATATAAAAAAATGTTTTATTTGTTTACCATACCTCTCGTTTATTTATATTTTTATTAATTTACCATACCTCTTTTACAAATATGGTATTTGGCCCATAGGATTCACTTAAATAAAACCTCTTTCTTGAGTCTTCATACATAGAACGAGGGCTATGGACTAAATATAAAAAGAGGTTTTATTTATTTACCATGCGTCTAGTTTAATTATATATTTATTTATTTACCATAGATTTTGAGTAAGTATAAAAAGACATTTTATTTATTTACCATACCTCCACTTTACTTATATTTTTATTTGTTTGCACCCTTGCATGTATATAAGGTGACTTATGGAGTAGATATAAATTTTTATTTATTTATTTACCTTACCTCTCATTTATTTATATTTTTATTAATTTACCATACCTATTTTATAAATATGGTATTTGGGCCTTTGGCCCATAGGATTCACTTAAATAAAACCTATTCTTGAAAATGGGCGAATGGATTCACTTAAATAAAACCTATTCTTGAAGATGGGCGAATGGAAGGTTGTAACTCCTAATTTCAAGGGCTAAATTTACCTTTTTTACCCTCTCCCTTAAAATAAGTTGGGCTATTTGAGGTGTTTTGTAAAAATGTAATATGATACAAAATATTCGCCCACTAAAAATTTTAAACCCCTTTATTTCGCCAAAGGGCGAACATTCGCCCCTAAAATTTTCTATGCTTAGAGCCTCGCTCTATTTATAAAATCCCATGGTTCGCGGACCACGGGTAGGTCTATCCAGCTAACATTACATAAGAAAACTAGGGCGAACAACCCTGTGACTCTATCATACCTTCATGCCCCACGCCCGCAATTCGTGGAGCTTTACAACAAGATTCAATCAAAACATGGGCTTGTAGCTCCAAAACATGCCTTGGGGGGGATTCCATGCCCAATGGACCCCGAACACAAACATCGTGACTCGCCCTTGAGTCACTCTATTGGCGCAATGATCTTTGCGCGGAATCCCTCCATTTGTTCTCGAAATATGCAGAAGTCAGCAGTGCACTGAGCTACTGTTTGCTGGATTTGCTACATTCATTGTTTTGAGACCTCTGTGTCCAAACAACTCTGCATCTGTGTTGGTATCCCTTACTTTTGTTTATAGTGTTGCACCGGTTAGTCAAATAGTCAGGCCATCCGTGTAGGGCTTCAAGTGGCTGCCATTCACTTTGCCTAGGAAAGGCTCTCCATTTAGTTTGACTAGCTGTACTACAACTCCGTCTATGACCTCCTTAACCATGTATGGTCCCAACTAATGCATTCAGAACTTTCCCAGGAATTTATCAAACTTACTGTCATACAACAACACCAAATCATTTACCTTAAGGTGCACAACTTAATATGGTGATAGTGTCATGCCTTCTCACGTTGTTTTTGCACTTGTTGATGAAAGCCAGCCAGAAACTGTTCCTCCTTGAGTTCTTTCAACTGCGCGAGCCTTTCTTCCAGGGCTTCACGGATCGTCATACCTGTGAGCGCTACTATACGCAAACTAGGTACAATATACTCCATTGGCGTGATAGCTTCCATACCATAAACTAACCAGAGAGGTGTCTGTCCCATTAGTTTCTTACATGTTGTCCTATAAGCCCATAGCATTGTAGGTATGCGTAGGTCCCAATTACTTTGCTGCACATTGCATACTTTGGTTAGCATAGTCTTTAGTATTTTTTTGAATGCTTCTACTGTCCCATTGGCTTTTGGGTGATACGGTGTGCTTTTATGGTGATACACATGAAACTCTTCTATTAGCGCGTTGATGGTTTCCTTCAGGAAATGTGTACCGTGATCACTCATTAAGATTTTCAGACAACCAAATCAGTTCAACACATGTTCAAACAAAAACTTCACAGTCGTGGCAGTTGTGCAGTCTTTGACCAGTTGTTCTTTTGCCCAACGTGTCAAGTACTCTGTCACGGTGATAATGTATCATGTGCCCGTTTTTCATTGAGGTTTGATAGGTCCTACAAAGCCGATTGCCCATTTTTCAAAGGGCTATAGTGTCATTGATTCAAGGGCATCTCGTCCCTACGCAATGGTTTACCCATCCTCTACCATATATCATAGGCCTTACAATGTGCTTTTAAATCCTAGTGAAGGGTTGGCCACCACAACCCTGTGTGGAGAATCTTTTGCGCGGTCGTGCATCCTGCATAATGTCCTCCTACAGTGCTGCCATGCACTTCCGCAAGGATCTGACTTCATTCAAATTCAGGTATGTACCTTCGTAGTATCTCATCATTCCCTATTTTGTATAGGTGCCCCGCAATGATAGAAAAGTCAGCCGCGCACACCACCAGTTCCTTTTTTTGCTGGACAAAGTATTCCTTCGGCATGGTCTCAGTTTTTAGAAAGTGGATTATATCTTCAAAGTTCCTGTACGAGATGCGCACAGCAAAGAGCTACGTGTCAGGTAATCCTTCCTCCAAACTAGTAGGTTCCTTACCTGTCTCAATATGTGATAGGTGATCTAGTCCTCTGTCCACGCATCCAGGATTTACCACGACCTCAGGGTCATATTCTTGGAACAATAAGAGCCACATTTATATGCACCCCCCCAACACAGGCTTATTGACCAGGTATTTCAACGTGGAATGGTCTGTATACATCTTGAAATGTCCTCCTAGAAAATAATGCTAGTATTTTTGGAGCGCGTACATCATAGCCAACCCCTCGCACTCGGTTGTGGAATAGTTCTTTTCCTCTTTGGACAAATTTTGACTTGAAAATGTGATAGGATGATGCAAGTCCTCTCCACCCTCTTATTTGAGCACTGCGCCCAGTGCTGTGCATGACACGTCAACATGGACATGAAACTCCACATCCGATTTTGGGAAGACCAGGATTGGAGCAGAGGCCAATTTCTCTTTTAGTACATCCAATCTCTTCATGAAATCATCATCCCAATAGAATGTGACATCGTTTTTCAATAGTTTCTCCATTGGCATGGTGATTTGGGCATAGCTTTTGATGAACTTCCTGTAGTACCCCGTATGTCCCAAGGTAGCACGCAACTGTTTAAAACTTTGCAGTGCTTCCATATTCTGAATTATGACAATCTTCACGAGGTCTAACATTAATCCCTGTTTGCACACCACATGTCCTAACAAGTTCCCAAAGGGAATGAGGAATGTACACTTTTTAAGGTTCAACATGATTTGGTGTCGTCGACAAGTATTCAGCATCAAGCGTAAGCTTGGTACATGGTGCTTGACCAATCCAAATACAGTCCAATCACCCAAGTAGACCTCCAGGAATTTGTGGATATGTTCTTTGAATGCGGAAACAACTATGCATGAAAATATGGTTGATGCATTCTTTAACCCAAACGAAATGACGATGTATTGAAGGTAGCCCCATTCAGTCATGAAGGTGGCCTTTTTTTGGTTTTTCGCCATGATTTTTATCTAGTGGTACCCTGAGAACCCATTAGTGAAAAAATTATGCTTCTTGTCCACCGACATTTTCCAATACTTCATCTGTGAATGGGGTCGGGAATGGGTCTTGCACACAGGCATCATTAAATTTCCTGAGGTCCACGCATATTCTTATCACGCCCTTCTGCTTCTTCTCCTATATTACCATAGGGCTTACCTAGTTGGATTCTTCCACCAGTTCCATAATTTCAGCTGCGAGCATTTTGTCTAATTGTATGTGTTCCTTTTCCTTGTACTTCATATTCAAGCGGTAAGGCCTCTGCTTAACTGGCTTTGCGTCAGGTTTTAGGGTGATCTTCATCATCCCTAAATCACCAACGATCCATTTTAAGTCCGTGATCTTGGTCGGGAATAAGTATTGATACTCGCGGAGTAACACAGCGACCTTATCCACTGTGGCATCATCCCAGTAGTTTTCGATTGTTGCATACTTCGGTTTGGCCTCCATACCAATATTCACCTGCTTCATTTTTACCGACGCAGTAATGTCAGGGTCTTCAACCAATGGTCCTTGAACCTCACGATATCCTTCATTTTCTGGAATGTTAACTTTTCGTGGATCTTCATCGTCTTCTTCAATGTTTACATTGTAACACTCTAGCGCGGAGCTTAGCTGGGTCACCCATTTAGGCTGCAACACTTCCATTGATTCTTGTGTTATTTTAAAGATAGCTAATTTTATGGCTTGTAGTGCATCATCAACAGTATCCCACCACCAATCCTCAAATGTGAAGGTTAACAAGAATCCTTTGCGCAAGATATCCCATTCGTTCGTGCCATGGAAGAGTTCTATTTCTATATACCAATTCATGGGTATAATATCCAGGATATGACATAACAGGTGCACCCACTCAGGTTGTGGCTCTTCCCCATAGACCTTTGCCCATTTTGCGAGGTGCACACGTTGATCATCTTGTATGTCATATCTATCTTTTAACCACATCTAAGGCTTCCCAAACCACATCCACACCATCCTTTTGCATTCGCACCAATACTTAAAAATTCTTTGGTGCGTACTCCACCATCTTGCGGGCGTAGCACGTAGTACCCGTTTCAGAGCGTCGAAACGTTGCTATTCTGGTACTTCTCTTTCAAATTTGTTCAAGAAGTCATCCACCTCGCTTAACCCATCATACGTAGGTAGATCTCTTACCTCCATTGCTACGCAATGCAGTGATCTTGTCATCATGTTGCAGTTGAGCGTGGTTACCTTATGTAACTGGTTCTACCATCTTTCTATCTCTTCGTCAAAATTTGTTGTACAGGAGCTTTCACGCATCCATGAGATTCAACCATTCGAGGTTGGATTTACCCAGTCTTGCTCGTGCGCAGTTATCTTGTAGATATAGTATAGATCATCGTCACTATCGTATTTGCGCACTCGCTCTATGTAGCGTGATCATTTTGTAGGGTCTAAAGGTACAACTACGCGCAATGACTTTTTCTCAAAAATCATCTTGCGCTTCTTTAGATTTATCACTCCATTCATGTTAGTGGCCCAATCTATTCCCAGTAGCGCAAGATAGGGATTATTGTTATCAGCAATCTCTATCACTTCGAAATCTACTAGCGTGCTAGCACCTTTGATATCTACGATGATTCCCTACAATCTTCCCATAGGTAGGATATTTTGCTGGTTTTCCATTCGTAGCTGGATAGGAGACCATTGCAGTGCAGGCCTACCCATGCGCTTCCATGTCTGCTTTGGCAAGATGTTCATGTCCGATCCTAGATCCAAAATCACTTGATCCATTTCATATTCCCCAATCTGCGTGGTCAATTTCATCACCATTCTTGTTCGGGTCGTTTGCTTCCCGAGCTTCCAAACTACGCGCGGTTCTCCTGCCACGATCCCAGCACATCTAGTGATGAGTTCTTGCAACCCCTTCACAACTTTGCTGTTGTGCAGTAGCTTCATGCATGTCTCCAAGAATGTAGTGAGCATCGATGGGTCCATTTCCGATTCCAGCCTGTCCTTACCTCCTGAAGTGGAGGCATCCATGAAGCTCTTCTTAGCTTCCATGAATGTCTCCTTAGCACGCTCCAAATAAAATTCTAGTTGCTTTGTTGGAGCCTTGCGAACCCAGGTACTTTCTTCGCATTGCTTGCCTTCGTCGTCCAATGTCGTGATACCACTCCGGAGCATGATATTTACATTCGGGTCTTCCTCACATGGTTCAGACCTCATCATTTGCAGGTTCTAAGTCGGGGTAGGTTGGAGTGCTCCTTTATCGTGCAACCTTGCTATCAGTGTGGGATAGTCCCCCATCTCATGATCAAAGTGTGTACAATACAAGCATGATAGTCTTGTTGGATTTCTAGAATCACGGGCATAATGCCCCGGTCCTCTGCAATTGTAAAATATCAACTATCCTCGACCTCTTCTCGGTCCCATTCCACCTTGACCTCATCCGCACCCCTGAAATCCAGTTCGCACCATCCCTGCATTCTAATCAAGGGGCCGTGTTTTGACCTGAACTCTATAGATAGGAATCTGATCCATCATCAGTTCATAACTTCTACAGGTGCGCTCATCATGGCTTACTGACCTATAGAAATTACATAACAACTGTTGGGAATTCTACATATACTTATGTAATAGATGGAAATCATCTGTAGCATTCTTCCCTCCTATCTGACAAATTGTGCAGCATAATGCAGGCACCGCGCTTGGTCCTACTTGTGCCTCTCGTCTCAATAGCATTAGTCCTCCTCCCGCGAGGTAATTCGTGAACACCGAGCAGTGGTCCTTGTAATGTCCCTGGCCCTTGCTCTTGATGCACGATACCTTGTTGCGCACTTCTGGATGAGCCATCCTGTCTTGTTTCAAACTTTGCATCTCAAGGCACAAGTTCTTCAACTGCGCATGAATTTTATAGGCTCCCAGGTTACGATCTTGTATCAGAGTCTCATGCAATCTCATTGCGACCTCCAAAGCTTCAGCCTGATTGGTTAGTCTTTGTTGCGACAACGCATTCCATAAATGCGGTGTTAACGAGGATACAAACCATTCACGGTGTTGCTCATTTGTTAAGGTCATGTTCGCTTCACGAATTGTGCACTTCAGTCTTTGAAAAGCTCCCATGGGGTTTCGCTTGGTAGCATTGTGATTTCCTTGAATCTAATGATCGACTGTGCTAACGATTTTGGTATGCTAAATTCCTTATTTAGCACAGCTTGGATATCCGCTACCCCCGCATTCGGATTGTCATTGGAATGCTTAATGTACCAGGTCAACGTGCAATCATGCAGAGCACTAACCAACATTGCTTTCTTTATATTGTTTTCCATGACACCCTGTGCTTCCCATACCACTTTTATTACGAACCAAAATTGGTCTAGATCTTTATTCCCTACTCCCTTGAACACTGGTAGCTTTATCGCGCTGGCCATACTGCTTTGTAGTGGTGGCGGAGGTGGTATGGGTGAAGTTAGCAGTGAAGATGGCGAAACTGGTGGTGGTGTGGGTGGGGGTGGTATGCGTAGAATTCTATGATTTATTAGATTTATCGTACTTCTTGGTGAAACCTTCGTGATGTCTTCTTCACCTCCGTGCAGAGGTGAAATCAAGGGGCTTGTTTCTAGTTCTGTGCTACCTTCATTTCTGTAGGTCCTCCCACTCTGCATAGCCCCAAACATCAATTTATTCACATAACCTACTTTTCACATAGTAGCATTTTAATCCAAGTGTTAAAATATTTAACGTACTTACCTCGCAGCCCCTTGAGGAAGCGTCGTTCTACCTCGTTGTAGCTGATTGAAGTATCTACTGCGAATTGAGTGATGAATCCTCCTATGACTCAATCCAGCCAGTGATTGATAGCACGCATGATCCTATCTTCTGATGTTTCTAGTATGCGCACTAATTCAAGAGTCCACACAATAGGTTTGTTGAGTTTACACCTTCCTTAGCTATCTACTAGCCTCACGATCCACTCGTACAACTCAGTGGGGAAAAATGCAAATAAAGTTTTCTGTATTTCCATATATAAGTAGAAATCTAACCACTCTTCCTTTGAAAGTCGCGGATTCCTATTTTCTTGCGCCGCGAACTCGTGAATATTTCTATCCAACCACTCTTCAATTCCTTTCTTGGTCAGATTCTAGTGATACGACATTAGACATCTCTATGCAAATCCTGGTCCCGGCAGCGGAATGATTTGTTGGCTTGTTAGGGCCTGACCCAGGTTCAGAGTTAATTAGCCAAACAAATCCTAGTACTACCAGCCCTTTTGGTAGCAGTCCATGGAGTTCGGACTAAGGTCTCACCCGAAGTAGTATGGGAGGGTGCTAGAACCAAGTTTCTGAACCTTGGAGATGTCTGATGAGTTCAACTAGTCCGCAGTTTGTCCCTACACGTAGGTTGCTTCGCGCACTTTCCCGTTCCTCGTGGCCTGATATAATACCTTCGCGTAGCCCTACCCAGGGGCTATGTGCCATGCTCTACATAAAAACCTTGATTATATTCCAATATTAGTTAATTATCTTTGCCTACTTCAGTGCTTTAAGTTATACTTAACATCATAGAACCTTCATCTAGGTGCCGACAGTAAATAAACAATATATTCACAAATTATATCAATCATGCATTAACCCAAGAACAGATATACAAAATTATAGAAAAACTTCTTCTTAATGATTCTTTCGACAGTTACAGACTCGACTCACCCTGCGCACTCACCTGTAGGGGTCCGCGCACTCAACTACGGACTACTAGGCCTCTGCGCATACAGCTGTAGAGCCTTCTCCTACCCTACGACCCAAATACACACTTTACACTGCGACTCAATTACTTGGACTTCTCAAAATTCTCTTCTATCATCTATCTATCCTTTTACACTTAGAGCCTCACTCTATTTATACAATTCCATGGTCCGTAGACCATGGGTAGGTCTATCCAGCGGACATTACATTACAAAACTAGGGCAGACGACACTGTGACTCTATCATACTTTCACACCCCACGCACATAATTTGCGGAGATTTATAACAAGATTCGGTCAAAACTTGGGCTTTGAGCCCCAAAACATGCCTTGGGGGGATTCCATGCCCAACAGAGGCTGAATTTTCCCAGAGTCAAAATGCAGCCAACTTCATACACATTTTTCTTAGAATTTCACATGGAACCTGATGGCACAGACCTAATTTTGATCTGAGAAGTAGATATTCAGATGACCCAGAGGAGGGAGTCTTTGGTGAATCTAGGGGGAATCTAAAATATCCTTGTAGCCCCATATTTTCACTTTGTCAGAACTTAGAAATTTGATAGTTGATTTTACACTATTTAACGCCAAAAATCTCATGGTGCAATCAGATTTTCCATTTGATCATTCCATTTTTCAGCCACCCTTCCAAGTGGAGTGCAGGTGTCAACATTCGATGTGTGAACAGTCATTTCCATGAGATTCGATACCACAATATTGATGGTGGAGATAGATCCAACAATTTACCATCCTCTTATTCAGATAACTCCTTGATGTGAGGTATATGTAGTGTGATCATGTACTTCTTTTTCTCTTTGCTTGAGATGCATTATGTTGTATAGATTCTTGTTTATGTTTGATGCAGGATCTTGTTTGGTTCTTGATGTGAGATGTACTTATTGTCATGTTGAGAGGATACTCATGTGTCACCAAGTATGTTTGAATTGAGATACCTTTGATGCCATGTTGGTGGGATTCTCATTATGAACATACATGAAATTATGTCATGCTGATACGAGTCATTTTTTTTAAATGAGAGTTCCTACAATAGAACATCTCTTGGAGCCACCCCAGCATGAGGGCATATTCCTTGTATGATAGAGAAAACACATGAATGTACATCATCACTCTTTCCAACACTTAATGCAGTGACCTACACCATCATGACACCGGGCCCAGAGACGTAGTCCCTCCTGGATGAACTCCGTTATCAACGTCCTATATTTTATGTTGCTGATTCTTGTCATGTTCCTTCTTCTTTACAACATGCATTTATGTATCTTTATGCTCTTTAAAATGAAATTCTAATCACATCACGAAAGTAAAAGATCTTGGTTAAATCCAGGAGTTGAGTCAACTCGGATCAAAGGTACAAGTGAAATTTTACATTCCTATATTTAAAGGCGAGATAGACATAGATGTTGTAGATAAATGGTTAAATCGGCTGGAAGGATATTTTTTATTCATGATTTTTCCACTAGGTAAAATATTATTTTTTCACTCCTCATAGTCACCCCTCATGTCAAGTACTAGTGGGAAACCTACTGTGAGTAGAGGGACAAGAAAGAACCATCAATATTTTCAGTTGCACCGACTTGCAATTCTTTCTGAAACACCATCAAGGAACAATATTACCTTGTTGGGAGCTATGGAAATAAGTACGTAAAATGGACCACATTGTAGCAAGGAAGGGAGCAAGACATGCTGGAGTTCACAAATATTTTCCATACCCTTCTTACAAAGTTGGGTATCAAGTATTCCGAGAGGAATATGTTAATCAAGTATTATGGATGTCAACATAAATACATCTAAGATGAGATGGAGTTCTTGGACATATCCACGCTTGGCGATGCATACCGATATACTGTGAAGATTAAGTAGAAATTAAAATAGATGAAGCGAGACTCTGAATATATGAATCTGAAGTAAGTAAAAGGCACCCCCAAACCTCAGAACAAAGAACAAGGCCAAGGCAGGGTGACCTAAGACAGCGTATCAAAAATGCAAACAAAGAATAGTACCATGAAGAAAAAGGAGGACACAGGAATGTGGTGTGAGTTCCACAAGAGCCCTAGTCACAAGACAAGTGAGTGTCGCGCGAAGCAGTCATTAGTGGTCGATTTGAAGGGTTCAAGGTCAGATGCATGTTTTGACTTTAAGCGAGAACCTTGCAAGGGGAATGATAAAGGGAAGTAGATTATTTATGCGGAGCCTAATTACACTGTTGCCACCACCAAGGTCCACAATATTGAGCTCTAATATCAAGAGGAAGGGGAGCGTCTCCTCTACTCATAGATGTGGGTGAAGGGGTCTTTGTTATAGCTCATTGTTAATAGTGAGAGCAAGAAGAACAAAATCTCAGTCGAGGTAGTTAAGTGGTTGGACCTACCGACCACACCATAGTCACATACATACACCATCAGGTGGTTCCACTAACGAGGAGATCTCTGCGTCAGCCAACATTGGCGCCTTCCCTACAACATCAAGGCCTTCATAAATGAGGTATTGTGTGATGTTTCTCCTCTTGAAGTCTATGATGTGTTATTATGCTAACCATACTTGTGGAAGCTTCATGTTGTGTATGATTCCAAACCTCGTACTGTTATTATTACTTTGGGCATTAAGTTATATAGGATACGAAAGGTACCTTTCCTACTGTCATTTCTTTGATCTATACTCGGAAATGTAGTAAGGTCATCTCCCAGACTGGGAAATTTATTTTCTTTCTAATTTGCTTGCTAAGTGAGGGGAAGATTGTGGCAACATCCATGGCCCTTAGGAAGGGTTCCTCTATGGAGTAGAAGCAGGTGGATAAGGTCGTGGAAGAATACAGGGGCATCCTCTCCTCACCCATGGGGGTACCTTTGCACTGCCAAGTGAAGCATTCGATTGATATGACTCCTCAAGAACGTCTACCTAATGGAATGATATACCATTGCTCTATTATGGAAAATGACTCCAATACCATGGATTAATGACCTTATTGACGAGTTGAAGGGGGCCAAGTACTTCAGAAATATAAATTTGAAGTCTCACTATCACTAGGATCCAATAGGACCTATAGATGTATGGAAGACAACCTTCAAATCCAAGGAGGGCCTTTTTGAGTGGTTGGTCTTGCCTTTTGGGTTGATAAATTCCCCTGCAACTTTTATGACGTTGTTGGATGACATCTTGTGGCCCTTCACCAAATCTTTCATAGTTTTATATTTAGACAACATCCTCAGATTCTTCAACAAGACATTGGAAGGGCACTTGCAACACATTTGGCAAGACCTTCAAACCTTGCGGCAGCAAAAAATATGTGACAACTTAGATAAATGCACCTTTGGCATGAGCCAATTCCAATATATGGGTTACATCATTGATAAAAAAGGCATGCATGTGAATTCAGCTAAGATACAAGTCATTCGGGATTAGCGAGCCCTGACCACTCTAACAAAGCTTCATAGATTTTCGGGCCTTGACAATTTTTAATGGAGGTTCATGCTGGGATTCTCTCATATCACTTGGACAACCATTTGAAATTGAGGTAGATGACACCAACTACGTTATTGGTGTAGTTCTCACCAAACAAGGGCATCGAGTGGCCTATCATTGTTAAACATTTTTCGATACAATTCAGAAATACCCTTCATAGGATAAAGAGATGTATTGTATCATTCAAACTTTCCAACAATGGAAACATTACATTCTTGAGAACGAGACGATCATCCACACAGATCACCAACCTCTTCAGTTTATATAGACGCAAGGGAGGTTGGAAGCATGGTAATGACTATGTATTTTTGGTTGTGGATATATTTTCTAAGATGGCTATATTGGCAGTTTGCAAGAAGAGTATGACAGTAGAGGACACTCCCAAACTCTTCTTTGAACAAGTGTGGGTATATTTTGGGATTTTGTAGACCATGATATTTTATCACGATAACACGTTCTTATGCACACTCTTATCGAGTCTCTAGTCATTACTGGACACTAAGCTCACCAAGTTGAGTTCATGTCATCCCTAGACTGATGTCTAGATGGAGGTCATCAACAGGATGATAACACACATACTACACATGTACAACTCCAAGAATCCACAATCCCGGGATGAGAGCCTTCCCTATGTGCAACACAGTTATAACAGAGCTCTACATAGCTCGACGGGTTGTAGTCCCTTTCGAGTGGGACTAGGATTTCAACCATTGCATCTAATTAATGCTGCCATGCCTCATTTGACTACATAGGAAGAATATACACATGTACATTCTGAGTATGAAAAAGGAATTAGGTTTATTGAATGCATCTAGCACATCCACGAACAGATTCTTAACATCCTGGATAAGACCAATGCTAAGCACAAACAATGACATGATTAGCATTGGGTGCTACTCACATTTTAGTTGGGTAACAAAGTTTGGTTGCATTTACAGAAATAACACCTTATCGGAGCCCATTGTAAGATTTAGCCACTCCGATATGGGTCTTACAACATCACCAAGCTTGTGGGAGACAATGCTTTTGAGCTCAACATTCCTCCATTCCTTGGCCTGCACCGAGTGTTTAATGTGGACCACCTTCACCCATACTTCCCACCATTGCAGGACACATCAGTCATTTCCAAACAACTGACACTAGCAGAGCTCAACCTAGTCTGCATGGAACATGCCACAGTTGATTGGATCATGGACACATAGATTAAGAACACTCACCAATAGAGGATCTAACTCTATCAGGCTATTAAAGATGGCCAACTCTTGCACCAAGTCAAGTAGCTCATTGGGGACCATGTTTATTAGAAGTTTCTGCATCTAATGGAGGAACTCAACACACTGGGGACCATTACTTCTTAATGGAGGATCACTTATCTAGGTGCATATTGGTGGCCACCCGTCTATTCCACTTGGATCCCCACCACTATTTTCTTTTAGTTTCCTTAATTATAGCACAACTTTCTAGATTTGGCAGTTTTTTGGGACCCGGACTTCCAAACCCATTTTGAAGCACTAAATAGTGTTTTTTAAAATGTGCCAAGGCCATAGCCTATGGGCAAGGGCTTGATAGGAATTTTCTTTCCTTAGATAGATCTTTCTAATGAGGTATCGTGCATGCCAAATGACGATCATATGGTCGAATGATGACCCCAAGAAGTTGGCATTCCAATTAATCCCAACGGAGCTCACAAAATTTTGGTCCTTCATCTCCTGTGATTAGGTTTTTGGATGTTTAGGGTTTTCCATTGTTTCTCAATAATAAAAAAACATTTGAGACTCATTGGAACATAGTTCAAAATGCATGTAGCCATCACATCCCTTCTCGGGGATAAGCTACCATTGCCCAAGTTATTTTGTTTCCATTCTGCATGTAAACAATTTGAGTAATTATTATTAGTGAATTGAAGTTTAGTTTTCACTGTAGCTCTGTGTTTCTATTTAAGTCTATATTGCATTTTGTTTTGCATAAATCTGGATCATCCTACTATGTATTCATGATATACTAGATAAGGTTCGCAAATTACAAATCCATTTCTCCAATCTGATTAGCTAGATAGGTGTTCCCTTTCTAATACCTCTAGGCACAAGTGAAAAATCCCTTTATATAGAGGTCGACTCTGCACCTCAGTGATATAACATATAACTAGATGTTTACTTTTCACTCTCTTCTAGGCATAACGAGACCATGCAACGAATAGGTTTTTTATCATTTTATTTTTTGACTTGTGATCTTAATACATTGAACATTTGCTCTTGGTTTGATTTCCCTTGTGGCTAGTCAATAGTAAAAGGAGGATAGATCCATATCTCTCTTTTATCTTTTATAAAACTTTAATAGTAAAAGGAGGATAGATACATGTCTCTTTTTGATCTTTTATAAAACTTAACAAAAAAAAGTATTCTATTGTAATTTTTTTTTATTAATAAAATTATAAGCAAATTTATTTTGGAAAATATTCATTAGGAATTTAAATAATCGCATGGAATACTCAATTGGTGATCGCCTTGTTATGAAGTATTATATAATTGATAAGATTCAAAGTAAGTATTATGTAAACCATGAGTTTCAAAGTAGTGTTATGAAAATCTTGGGACTCAAAGTTCAAATCTCTCTTGGATCAAGACAAAAAAATGAAATACTTGTAGCTATAATATTTCATAATTTTATATATATATTTAATTAGAAAAATAACATTTTTATTTAGTGATGTGAAATATTTATAAAATATTAATAATAGTTATAAATTAAAATGAAAATTAAAATAATAATGATTTATATTCTTGATATTTCATAATTTAATTTTTAAGTTTAATAAATAAACATTTTATAACTTAATACATGCCATAAAATTATATGTATTATTAGCTTGGGATGACATTAAAAAATGAAAATATTTCTACAAATTTATAAATAATATAAATTGTATTATTAAGAATAGTATAAATCTAGATTAACTTTGAAGAAAAATTAATCATTTGAAGTGTAATTTTTTTTAATTTGTAATAAAAAATATAAACTCACATTAAAACTTTGATTTGGAATCTAATAAATTAAAAATTAAAATAAATATGCACTAATTTATTTTAAAAAATAAATTAGTAAGTAATTTATTTATAATTTATTTTATAAATAAGTAAACGCCTGCCCCTTTAATTTCTTTTACTAATAAAACTACTTCAAAAAATATATAATTGAAATATATATTATTGTTTCGAATCAATTGCAACCGTATATATTGTACAAATACATATAATATTAACAAAACTCCTGTCATGCGTAATATTTACTATACTATAGATACAGATATATATTATTGAATACCAATTCAATCTTGCAGCAGACAATAAGATTCCTCCTGCATGCATAATGTTTTGCTGTGAGCTAACCCATTTGTGTATAAATAAATCTGTAAATAAGAAAGACTTTAGACTTAATCGGTGTTACTCTGAATAAGTACATATTCTCTTCTGATTGTGTGGTACTATCAATAAGGACTTTCAATTTCAACGACACCATCCATCAGAAATGTTTTATCTGATACTGCCATACATTTATTAATGACTAATCTCTAATAAAAATATACTGCCCCTAGGCATTCATTAATGACCATTACATAATAAGCAATCCATTAAAGTGAAATATACTGGCGTTAATGGCCTTATATATACCATATATCGGTATCCAATTGAATCGATTACGACTTCATGTTTCAAGCATAGTTACCAAATTCGGCCGAATCGGGCTGAAGAATTCGAAAATTCGGCAATTCGGTCCGATTCGGCCATTAATACGTTGAAATTCGATTCGAACACATCAGTCTCACAAATTTATTTTTAAAATTTTCTTTGATGTGTGTTTTTCAAGAAATCGTTCGGACTCCATTTTCTGTGACTTAGTTTATATAGATGTTTAAAACTAGTGAGCCGTTAGAAACTTAATTTTCGGGGTTTGTTCTGCAATACTCTTGTGACTAATGATTAAAAAATTCAGAGTTTTATTTATATCAATGTTATTTGACTTGTTATTAATTTTTACATTGTTTTTAATTTTTACATCATTTGTTTAATGTTTGTTTAATTTTTATATTAAAAATAATAAAGTTCTCTAAAAGTATGTATACAAATTAAATAAATAGTTTTTATATTAAATTTTTATTTTCACAATAAAATATATTTATTTTCAATTATATATATATATATTTTAATCTTTTTCTTATAATTCTTGGATGAGTGAGTAATGTAATTGGAATTATTTATTCATAATAAAATTGGTTGTAATTTAATTTTTTTCTTTTAAGAAATTTGTGAAGAAAATATAATATGGTTTCTAAATCTTTTAAACAAGTAGGAAACAGCGAGATAGTTTTAATTTGATGATTCTTGATAATTCTAATTTAATGATTTTTTATCTATATTTTATTCAGTTAGTAATTAGGAAATTGACTAAATATTCGTCATTAAAAATTAAAGCATTAGTTACTATCTTTTGGTACAATTAGGAAAACAGCAAAATATTTCTAATTTGATGATTCTTGATAGTTCTAATTTAATGATTTTTTATCTATATTTTATTCAGTGACTAATTAGGAAATTGTCTAAATATTGATCATTAAAAATTACAGCGTTAGTTACTATCGTTTGATTGACCAAGAGGAATTGTTTCTATAAATTCCAATATCTCATTCACTTCTATTTGAACAATTAGGAAAAAAACAAGAATTCTAATTTGATGGTTCTTGATTAATTCTAATTTGATGATTCTTGATTAATTCTAATTTGATGATTTTTTATTTATGTTTTACTTTAGTAATTAAGAAATTACCTAAATATTTATCATTAAAAACTACAACATTAGTTACTATCTTTTGTTGACCAATTTACAATTTTAAGGGTTCCTTTTTTTTAATGTTAAAGAGTTTGTTCTCCCTATTGCATCTCATTTACTTCCATTGAAGGGGAGTTCTTTCTACTAATTTTCACATCTCATTCACTTCCAATGAAGAATAATTGTTTCTACTAATTTCAATGTCTAATTTTATTTGTAACTTCTATAATATAATTAAATTGTTAATTTAGATTATTCAAAATTTAAGAAAAAAGGTTATTAATAATGGTGAATAGTGTAACATGTATATTGTCGATTTTTTTCCATATTTAATTTTAAAGAGTCGATTTTTTTCCGTATGGATTCGAATTTGAATTCGAACTTGGTAACTATGGTTTCAAGTCACAGAGGCTGATTGAATCTGTTACGGAGTAAATGACGTCGGAGGACCTACGTAGCTTTCGCAGGGGAAAGCATCTTATCTTTTCAGTGATATTTTTCTTGTCCGAATATACGCCCAATAAGGAGAGAAATGCGATGGACACATGTGTGTCGCACCCATTATTTTTATCCACCCAAACCCAGGTCCTAGCGACAATTTCAGGCAGTTCAGGTCTTGGGTTTTTCTCTCCCTCTTTTTTTATAGTTTTTCAGGTCGTGTTCTCTGGTGACTCTTTCAATATCTTCATTCAAAGCTCGCATCGGTTCTGATCTTGAGGTGTTTCTCAAATTTGTTCAAGGTTCTGAGATATGCTTACGCTGTCAATGTCAATCCTATGCCCTTAGACATAGAGATCTTGATCCCGGAGGTTTCTCCTGCGTTAGAACAACCAGTCAGAATGTTGAAAATATAATTTCAACTATGCAACAGTTGACCCATGCAGCAGCATGAAGGCTATCGCCGCGCACTTCACCAAGTATCTTGTTGGCATATCGGCGGGTTGGAGCATCGGAGGCAGGCAGTGGCAGCGATATGAAACATCGCCGATGAACGATCGCTGATATCGCATCGGCACATCGCTATCGGCAATGTCATTAGGGTCGGGCCCTTTAACCTAATTAATGTTGCGATGCGATGAAGCGCGGACCCGATGGCTTCCCAAAATCAATTTGTATAATGTTTGTCTTTTCCGTTGACCGCCGTGGAGGAAACGCTGAGGCCTTTAATGCATTTACGAAGGTTGGTGGAGGCCCGTCTTAAATGATTATGGGCACATACGTAATTTTTGGTGGAGTCCCATTAATATGGGCATGGGCGCATAGTTTTAATTTCTTTTATATATTTGTTTACATACGGCATGTGAAGTTTATGTATATGTGTTAGTTGTAGGATTTAATATGTATGCTTTCATATTAAGTTTTTGATATGTGTATGAGTCACGAAAAATGTGCTCATTTATTACTGTGTTGACCATTGTTTCTTGTATGGCACACGGGAGGTGAATGTTATGTGTTCGCAGCAGCGAAAAGAAGAACCAGAGGATGTAAGCACAGCAGTGCAAAAGTATATTTTGTAATATTTTGTGTGGGCATTAAAAAACAGAGGTGTAAGAAAACCATGTGTGGTTTTTGCACAGCAGTGCATAAAGATAATGGTGGAGCGAGTTTTTGTAACTCTGTAAGTTTTGTTTTTACAGCAGCATGTAAAAGTGTTTTACACCAGTAAATGTGAATGGAGGTTTTACAGCAGTAAATGTTATTGGGAATTTTCAGCAGTGTAAATTCTCATATGAAGATAGAATGAATGTTTTTTTTTGTTTTTAATTAATAGAAATCTCTTATGGTGAAATACTCTGTCTCTAAGTGAAAAAAATTTTAAGTCTTCCTCTGCACAAAAGATCCTAGAACAAAGTAAAACAGAGCATTGCCTCTGTGTATTTGAACATTTGGTTTTTGGTATTTTCCCCGTTTAAAAATACCCAACACAGAAAAGAAATTACAACATTGCTTACAACAGAGAAGACGATGTGCAGCAAAGATCTTGACAACAGTCATGCAAGGTCCAATGGGAGACTGATTTCTGATGGAATCAATTGTCTTGAAATTATTCCAGATTGTTATATCAGACCTCCCAATGAGAGGCCAAGGCTGAAGGAGGTGGTTCTCTCGCACTTCATCCCTTTGGTAGATCTTGACAACTTGAATGGCTCTGCTAGGCATACGGTGATTCGTAATATGAAGCATGCTTGTCAAGAATATGGATTTTTTCAGGTGCTTTTTCTTTCTATTTCTTGAAGGAGATATTGCATTAGATAACTAATTAAGATAAATTCATTTTAAAATTGTCTAAAAATGAAAACAAGGACAGTAGCAGACATCTCTGGCTTCTTAAAGGCTATAAGGATGGATACCGACTTCTTAAAACATTTAGCGATGGCGTCAAGCTACTATGAAGGGAATAATAGATGGGTTATTTCTTTCTGTTTCTTTGATTGCTGTTCATCTTTAATTAATTTGGGACTAAAATATCTTCTATGATGTATGGTAAGAGTAAGGCACGCGTATAATGTGACTTTCACACAGAAATCAATTTTCTACCTAGAGAAAATTTGCCCTGCACGATGAAATGACATCCTATGTAGGGAAATAACATTCTGTGTAGATTCTGTATAGCAGATAATTTTTCATTTCTTTCTTTTTGAATTTAATAGGATGTGTTTTTAAGTTGAATTTAAATTATTGTATATTTCGAAATATTTTTGAAATTTGAGGAATATTAGTGAAATCAAACCATTTGAATTTGCTACTATCTATCCTAAAAGTGGCTAAATATACATGCTAATCATATATATTTTTGGTAAATTCAAGAGTTCTTACAAGGCACCTATTCATTCGATGATATTAATGTAGATTATTTTTCGGTTCAATTAACGACAATAGATTTGATTAACCTCTGAACACCTTTCTACGATGACCGTCTTTTATCTATGTTCATATAAATATCTGGAGGTGAGAAAATCTTGATTACATCGTTTATCTAAATGCTCAATAGATAAATACTTTTAGATGGGTGCCGTTGTGGTAGGGGAATCTGGACTTGCATACTGTTTAGCTGTTAGCTTTTGCCAGTGCAGCCATGCTCTGATACTTATTCAGTACTATGTTTGTCTAGATTTCATAGCACTTGAAGTCCTTTGCAATGTGTTGTCAGATTGTAAATCACGGAGTGCACGAGACGGTGATCCGGAGGATGCTGGAAGTTGCGAGAGAATTCTTCACTATGCCTGCGGAATACAGAGAACATTTGTTTTCCGAAGACCCCTCACGCGTTGTACGCTTGTCGACTAGCTTTAACATACAGAAGGAAGATGTTTTTAATTGGAGGGACTTCCTGAGACACCATTGTTATCCGTTGGAAGATTATATTGATTATTGGCCTACGAAACCTTCAGATTACAGGTGCATATAACAGAGCTTCCATTTAAGGAATCCTTGAAAAATTATGTTTTATTCGTTCCATCTGGTGTATCACTAACTATAGTACTGTTGTGCTTGATTTGAATGAAGAGAAGTTACTAGTAAATACTGCACGGAGGTTAGAGCCTTGACTCTACGTTTGCTAGATGCCATATCAGAGAGCCTGGGACTAGAACCCGATTTCCTGAATAAAGCTCTTGGAAAACATGGCCAACATATGGCAATAAATTATTACCCTCGCTGCCCGAATCCAGAGCTCACCTATGGCTTACCAAGTCATACAGATCCGAACGCTCTCACGGTTCTTCTCCAAGAGCAAATATCCGGCTTGCAAGTGCTTAACAACGGTAGTTGGATCGCTGTTCACCCCATTCCAAATTCCTTCGTAGTGAACATTGGAGACCAATTACAGGTAAAGCCCTAGATCAAACCCCGGATAATTGTAGCCCGTAAAGTAGAATGACAGTATATACTCATAGGCAAGTTGTTTAGTTTTGTGATGATATTGTTCTTCTCTCTGTTTCAGGTTTTGAGCAATGGAATATACAAAAGCGCAATCCACCGTGCTATAGTGAATTCCACAGTATCACGTATCTCTATTCCAACGTTTTACTGCCCTTCTCCTGATGCAGTAATAGAACCCGTCTCTTCGTTGACCAACCCTAATAATCCTGCTCGTTACAGGAAATTCAGTTACGAGGAATACTATAACAAATTCTGGAGCAAAAGTCTGGACGGTAAAACCTGTTTGGATTATTTCACTGTTCATGACTACCAGCAGGTCAGTAAAGGATGAAGCCGCATGCCATGATTTCAACGGGTTCACGTTGCAAGATATCCTCTGATCTCTCTACGTACGTAGGCATTCTTAAAGCAGTAATCCCGCTATGTATATCGCCACATTTAAGTTATTTTAGATGCACGTGTATAAGTTAATAGCCCGGAACATATAATGGTCAGATTTAAATTAGTTTCGACTCCCACTGTATATACTCCACCATGTACGTTATTTGTTGCTCTGGCTTGCGGTGAAGTAGATAACAGCTAGATATATAATTGTCAAAGTTCCGCTAATGACAAATCACATTGTGATATTCGGGCATATACGTTATTTATTTCTTTGCTTTGCTGTAGTTTCTATCTATGTAGATATTGATATATAGATATTTCCAAGGTTAAATATCTCAAACAGAGTTATTTATGAAAAAAAATTTGGGTCAAGCATTCGATAACGAATCCTATTCATCCTTTACAATGATCTTATAGATCATTCGATAGGGTTGGTAGCTCAGTGGATAAGAGCTCATGGTTCCAGACCGTGAAGTCAAGGGTTCAAATCCCTTCTAGCCCAAAAGATGTTGTATTTTAAATGAAAATTCCTTTCCATCGCGGTATAGGAGAGAATCTTTCTTTATAATAGAATAAAGTATTCTATCATAATCCCGGATCGATACTTCAGATTCCTAATCAATAATGAATGGAAATGATTTCTCAATGATTCATTCCACTATTGATTAATAATTTTCATCATTGTATTTATACTTATACGACTTCTCTTCATACAAAATAAGATAGGAAAAGTAACAATTTTCACCTTTATATGGAAGGAAAACTCTATGTCTATAAAGGAGTGGTTCGAAGACAAGCGTAAAATAACTGCATTACTAAAAAATTCGGTCGAAAGGGATAGTAAGGATGCCAATGAGACGGAGAAAAACAAGAATAAAAGTATTGATTACGCTAAAATTAAGAAGATAGCCACTAGTAAATAGCTGCTAGTAAATCCAGAATCCGCTAGGCTACTCCACTAATCCTATACAGTGATCCAATACTTACTGCTTAAGACTCAGCAGGCTATTACAAGGCTAGTTTCCATGGAGAACTTACGGCAGGCTTGAACGGAACTACAGTCTCCCATAGGGCTAAGACTTAAGCTAGTCCAGTTCATAGGGAGCTCTACTTCATGTTTGATTTTTATTTCAAAATGCATGTTTCTGATAATGCCATTTTATAGCTATTACCTTTTTGTACCTTTTTGATTTCATCCATTCCACTTAGACAGGAGTTGTTGGATCAGGGGGAAGGAAGAGAGAGAAAGGTCCCGGAGGGGCTTGTGCTTCCTAGTGCAAGGACCCGACAGGGGGCTCGACTGATAAGGATGCGTAACCACTTGAGGAAGAAATGCACTTGGTGTAGTTATCGAGTCGGGACTGTCTGTAACCTCTTATCAGGACCGAATTTCACAACCTCACCCTTATCTTACTGCCTTCACCCTAAGTGAGTAGATTCTCTATAGCGAGTGGATGACCAGGTGGATGACTTCTTCAAATGTGATTTCCTTCCCCGATGCGGGAAAGTAGCTCTCGCTTCCTTCCCTTCCTCCTTCTTCCTTCTTTTCTAAACCTTCTGAAGTATGTAGCTTAATCTTCTTCCATCTTCTATGCGTCTGGCTGTATTTCAAAACGCAGTTCCACGATCTCTGCTGAAGTTCTGGCTTTAGTGAATCAATCCAAGCGGTTCCAAAATATTCAAGTCGGGAAAGGGTAATTTGAAATCCCACTCTGACATTCGAGCATATACGTTGCCAATTGAAGGCGTGGATGCAGCTGTTGAGGTCAAAAGAGTGTGAAAGATCCAAGTAGGTTCATTATTGGTTCATTAGGAGTTGGCTACCAGAGAAATACGAAGAGACAAAGAGAAAGAGCAAGCTCGTGACAGGAGCCCCTGCTGGAAATTGGTATCAGAGCCAGTAACGTCTAGTTCTAAAAGGTTGGTACTCAGATCTATATTGTTTTAAGTGAGAATGGAGCCATTCAGAAAGTCTGTTTCATTTAGAGATCTTGAAGAAGATTCACATCCAGAAGAAAATCCTCTTAAAGAAATGTTTGAAAATAGTTCAAGTAGAACCTTAAACTCTGCTGAACTTACTTATGAGGAATTGCATCCTTCTGCAAGATGGGCTTTACCATATATAACACCCTCTGAAGTCTATAGTGATTTAGCCCCTTTTCATTTAATTGTTGCATCAAGAATTAGTATTAAAGAGTCTGTTAGTCAAGTTCAGGAGAACTCTGAGAGTATTCAGACAATACCACTGTTAAATCCTCAGGCTTTACAAGCAGAAGCAAAAAGGTTAAAAACAAATTATCTGCATCTTGGTTGCATTCGGGTTGGCATCAATCCTTTGGTCCATAAAGGATTAAAAACATTTGTGCTTGCTACTGTTAGAGATCTAACGCACAACAGATATACAGATTCTATAATCGGAGGGATTGTAGCTCCTTTGTCTGATGGCCCTGTATACTTTGATTGTTTCCCAAACTTTTCTATATATGTGTTTGATGAAACTATTAAAGATATCTTACAGCTGCAAATCCATACTACTGGTTTTGATATGAAGAAAAAGAGGAACAATATAGCCATCCAGACCAAAGCCTGTTTCAGACATACCAACACTTTATGGCCAGCAATCCGTTATACTCCCAGTCGAGATTCCAAATCAAGTGTGGTAGTTAAAACTGACCCAAAGAACCAAAAGATTGAACATCTATTGATAAAATGGGAAGATCTGCAATTCCCTGAACTTTGGGTTGTAGATCACTCCAGACCACAAATTCCCCGAAATATCACTTCTGCCAACATAACTGAAAATGTTTCCAATGCAGTCATATCCCTTCCTCGCAGGTCAACTATTGATCGGAGAAGAATAGATGCTGCTTGTAAAACATCCAAATACTACAGAGATCCTTCCACTGTTGATACCGCCTGTTCATCATCATCATTTTCTTCTTGTAAACATCCACAACTTTTCGAATTAGCTCAGCTTGTTAATTTTTCTTCTTTAGAAGTAAAATGTCCAGATTATACAAATGTCGTAAATCTGCTTACTCTAGCCGAACAAAATGTTCATCTGCACCATAATCCTCGCACTCGTGTTGCTCCTCCATCCACTTCTATCAGCTCATGCCCGAATCCTAAATGTTCTGATATTCCTTTCCCACATGAGCCTGAGCCCGACTCAGATCATGTTCTCATGATCCATTCTATAGAAGAAGAAGACCCTAGGCTTACTCAGATGATTTGCTTAATGAGACCAGCAAAGCCGAGGTATGGGTTGGGGAAACTTGAGCAATCAGAACTGATTCTAGAATGCAGATTCAAACAGATTCCTTCTGACTGTAAAAGGCCTATAGTCATGGAAATGCATAAGTTTTTTGCACTTATGGATGGATGCTTAAAATCACAAATCAGTTCTAAATGGATGAAAGAAATGTTGAATTGGGATTTGTATACAAATCCTCAAGCAGATGAATTTGACCAAGGATATACCCCAGATCATAAAAGAAAGTTAGCCACAGACTGGAAACATTATATGGAAGTAAATAATGTTTGGATATCTTTCTACTCATGGAAAGATAAAATTTCTCATATAAATGTTTTAACTGGTGCTACTTCTAGCAGTATCACTGATAAGCATGGATGGAATGCAATTGATGGATCCACAGTTGAAACCCCTACTACTTTTCCCCCATATAAAGGAGTCATCTTGGGAGAAAAGACAAATGCAGCCAAAGCCATTCCCCTGGTTCAAAAAGATGATAATGCCTTAGGAATTGATGGTAGAATTCAAAAGGCTAGTGAACAGTTAAATTGGACCAATACTGCTCTAAAGGGTCTAGAAATGAATGTGGCTAAGGCAGAAGATGTAAAGAAGCAAGTAGATATTGTACAGTCTTCACTTAATTGTGTAAATTCTTGTTTGAATAATTTACAATTTGATTCCAGCATGACTTGTTCTTACACCAAGGAATCATTGAATAAGATTGAAGAAATAGAAGAAAACTTAGTTGGACTTATTGATGTAACTAAGACACTCCTTATTGGGTTAAATGAGAAATTTGAAAGGATGCAGGTCACAAAAGTTGAAAAGCCAGTTCCAAATTCTTTCCTGGTAAAAAGAAATATAAAGATTGAGAATCCAATAAGGAATGTACAGAAATTCCCTCTGTTGTTCCCCAAAGAAACCACCTCAAAGACTGATGAGTCTGAACACATCAGTATTGCTTCCTTATTCAGGGAACCAGAAACAGAAGAACAAAAATCTCAGGAAACACAAATCCTCCCAATCTATGAGCCTCTTGAACATAGATTTTCCAGATATTCTGCTCCTGACATTGAAGGGAAGGGAAAATTGCCTGAAGCCCATAGCTTCTTCCCTGATTCCCACAGAGAATGTAACATAGACAACATGAGCATTGGCCAAATTCGCCAGATGATTGATTTAATGTATACTGAATATAAACTCATGTGTCTTAGAGGAAAATCAGAGGTAGATGCTTGCAGAACCATCATCCAATGTTTTACAGGTACTCTTCTCAGATGGTGGGAAACTGAATCTTCTCCTAAACTTATTGAGACCATGGAAGCAGAAGTGCTCAAGGATGAAAAAGGAGATTTTATTCATAATCCTGATGGTACTGTAATAAGCAATATGATTGGTGCACTAACATCAATGATTCTAGAACATTGGTGTGGCTGTGAGATAGAAATTGCCAACAAACATGAGGTCATTTTGATGAACCTCAAATGTCATAAGATGTCTCAATTTGATGATTTCCATAGAGATTGGATGCAGCGAATCTATGAGGTGAAAGATTCCAAAAACTTGCTCTGGAAGCAGGTATATCTAGCTGCTCTACCCTCTAGATTTGTTGACTATATTAGATTGTAAGAAATTTTTCAGTTACCTTTTGAGTCTTATACATGGGGAGAAATTTATTCCCTTATTACAAAGACACTGGTAAGTCTTTGTACCAGCTCAAAGGTAAACAAGTCTTTGGAAAAACTATCCAGACTACCAGATAGAAAGTCCATTTGCAGCAAATATGGACTGACAATAGATGACCCATTGGTCAAAAAGAGAAAGTCTAGGAAGAGGGCCAAAAGAGAATTCAAAGAGACTTTCTACAAAAATCGAAGGGATTATCCAAAAAATAAAAGGAAGTATTCTATAAGGGATAAAAACCATAAAAAGAAGGGCCACTACAAATATATCCCAAAAACCCATTATTATACTCCTTCTGACATCCATTTGCATACATCCAAGCAAGACAAATGGAATAAAATTACTTGCTGGTTGTGTGGCCAAACTGGGCATACAACTTCAAGATGTCCCCAAGGGGAAGAATCAAAGCTTAATAAGGGAAAAAAGACAGTTGTTTATGCTCAAAAGGCCAAACAGGTTAAGAAAGAGCATTCAGGCCCAAGCTTTTGCCTGAGATGCAAATCAAGGACCCATGCTACAGAAAGGTGCCCAAATGTTATTATCAAAGACTCAGCCCAGCAGCACCAATTAGAGGAATCATCTCTTGATTCTTTTAGCACTTCAGAAGAAGAATTTCAAGTTAATATGGTACAGTATACTGATTCTGAATCATCTGAATGTTCTTGCTATAATTCAGAAGAATGTGCATGTCATATATTTTATGAAGATGATGCTGAATTTTTGTACAGTTCCAGCGAAGAAGAAGAAGAAAGAACAAAGCCTCCCAAAGAAAAAGTCCTAATGGCATCTACTGAAGAAGAAGAAGAAATGAAGATTTTATCACATATTAGGACAATGGAAGAAGGAGCCATGAAGAACCGCCTGATAGAAGCATTCACAGATCAGCTTAAATCAAAAGCCTCAAAAGAATCAGGTAAGAAACCTTTGTTTGTCGATGCATCCTATGAAAGGAACACTAAGTCTTTCCAAATGCATCACCAGAAACCAAGGAAAGTAAGATCCCTGACTTTGGGAGAAGTGAGTGGTGAAATTCACCAACTCAAAGGAGAGATTTCTGCAATCAAAGCTCAAATTGCAGAAATTAAGAAAGGCAAGGAGATTCAAGAAGAAAAAGAAGAAGAATCCTGGAACACAACAGCCCATAGACAAGAAATTCAGGTTGCTGAAGGAAGGTCATTCCCAAACTTTGGCTTTCAAGATATGAGATTGTTTACTATCACATATCAGCAACATCATGTCAAGGTAAAAATCTGTATCCAAGGCCAGATATTTTTCATGACTGCATTATTAGATTCTGGTGCAGATATTAATATTCTTAACATCAGAAATGTTCCAGCAAAATATTGGGTCTCTGCTGAAAGAGAAGTTGTAGGCCTAGGAAATAAGAAAATCAAATATGAAATTCCTAGAGCTTCACTATGTTTTGATACCCATTGTGTATACATGAAGTTTGCCATAGCAGACATCCCTGTTGATTGTATATTAGGGAATGTTTTTTTAGCTGCAGTAGAACCTCATGGCTCAGCCAGATTGAAAGGAAGTAAAGCTGTTTATTTCATTTATGTACCCACATCTAAAGGAAGAAGAAAAAGAATTGAGCTTCCTTATGTTTCAACTCCAAGAGTTTCTACAATGGTTCAAGCCATGCAGAAACTAGACAAAGCAGAATCTTTGCTATCAGATCTTAAAGATCTAAAAACCACATAGAGAGTTGAAGAACAACTGAAACTACCCCAAATCAAAAGAAGAATCCAAGAACTGAAAGGAAAAATGGAAGAAAAATGATGTTCAGAAGAGCCAAATGCTTTTTGGCAGAGAAAGAAACATACCATTAAGTTGCCCTATAAAGAAGGATACATAGGAAATCCCTGTAAAAGCAGAGCCATCCCTATGAGCCAAGAATACAGAGAACTATGCCAAAAAGAAATTCAGCAATTGCTCAACAGAGGATTGATCAGAGAATCCACTAGCCCCTGGAATTGCTATGGATTCTATGTAAACAAAAGAGCTGAACAAATTAGAGGTATCCCTAGACTTGTAATAAATTAGAAGCCTCTAAATTCAGTTTTGGCTGATGATACTTATCCCATTCCACATAAAGGAGACTTGATCAGAAGAATTGCAGGGGCAAAAATATTTTCAAAATTTGATTTAAAAGCAGGATTTTGGCAAGTTGCCATTAATGAGGAAGATAAGTTCAAAACTGCTTTTAGTATTCCTGCAGGGCACTATGAATGGAATGTCATGCCATTCGGTCTTAAAAATGCTCCTTCAAAGTTTCAAAAGGTCATGGATGATATTTTTAAGCCATATTTTGATTGGTTGCTTGTATATATTGATGATGTTTTAATTTTTTCCAAAAATATTGATGATCACTTCAAGCATGTAAATATTTTCATGAACTTGGTCAAGAAAAATGGGCTTGTGCTTAGTAAAAAGAAAATAGAAGTATTTCAGACTTCTATAAAGTTCTTAGGCCACCAGATTTCTAATGGACAAATCTCTCTGCAACAACATGCCATTGACTCTGCAGACAAATTTCCAGATGTCTTAAAAGAAAAGACACAACTGCAAAGGTTCCTTGGCTGCCTAAATTATGTAAGCAGTTTTTATCAAGACTGTGCCAGTGACAAGAAAGTGCTGAATAAGCGGCTTGGCAAAAATCCCCCTCAATGGTCAGATGCCCATACCAGAGCAGTGCAAGAAATCAAAGCAAAGGTAAAGTCCTTGCCTATACTGTACATAGCAGATGATGAGACATTCAAAATAGTTGAATCTGACGCCAATGACATAGGATGGGGAGGGATTCTAAAACAAAAAGTTGACAAAGAAGAACAAGTGGTACAGTTTGCCTCAGGAGTATGGAACCCAGCAGAAAAAAATTATTCTGTTATTGAAAGAGAAGTGAACGCTGCATGGAATTGCATCAGCAAGTTTGCAGTATATCTAATAAACAAGACTTTTCTTCTCAGAACAGATGCGTCAGCAATGAAGAAATTCCTATCCAAGGACATCAAGAAGAAGCAAAGTTTGCCAGATGGCAGGCGCTCTTTGCAAATTTTGATTTTTCCATTGAGCACATCAAAGGAAAGGAAAATTGTCTTCCTGACTTTCTCAGCAGGGAATACCTTGAACAAAATATAGCACATATCATGATGATTATTACTGAGTGGGACCAGCACCAAAAACAAGAGGTCTTGAGAACCATTCCAGATAATCAAGACTGGGATACATACAGAGACAATTAGAGACCCACATGGCAATTAAGGAACACAAAAGTCCTTGATGCCAACTTACAACCTCGCACTGATCTCCAGCATTATGTACCTGAAAGAAAGGTGTACCCAAAAGGCAGAAAATGGATCCATGGTATGATGTATGACAAAGCAAAAGCAGATGCTGGAACCGCAAGACGGGCCCTGGAAACGAATTTTCATGACATTGGATGTATCTGGCACCATGGAGGTCGTGACACAGGAATCTATGAAAGCTATTATTGCATCTACCGAACCAGAGACTTGTGGATCAACCAACCCCAACTCCAACCATGTGCTCGATGGCCCAGAAATGATCCCAAAGTAATGTTCCCGGACACAGTTTATGATATTTCAGATTATAAAAAGCTGTGGTGGGACTTCATTAATGTTGATGACAGAGAAGAAACCCATTACACAAAGTTGAAATTCAGTACAATGGCAGCATCCCAGAAAAATCTACAATGTGAATGGTTTCAGAATTGGTGGACAGATTACGGAGTTAGCAGAACAGCCATGGACCCAGTATATCATGAAAGATATGAAAGAAAATACTGTCACAGATGTTTTGAGTACAACATTGGGGAATGTTTTCATCGTATATACAGCACAGTCAAAGAAATGACAGTTCAAGGGTGGGATCCTTTTCACATGACAAATTATTCCCTCCAGGAATACATGAGAGAGCACTTAGAATGGTATGTCTTAACCAAAGTCCAACATCAAATCATACTGGGTAAACCCATGATAGTCCGGAGGATTTATACAAAGGCATGTGATGATCTACTTTACAAAAGAAACAGATTCCCTGATCTCCCTGTATTCTAATTACGTACCAGTCACAAGGGCTTAATTGTGACCAGAGTTCCCGTGGGCTTTACTGTTTAAAAGCTTTCACAGTGTAAATATTCTTATCTAGTCTTTTCTCGTGGGCTTTTTGTACAAACGTATCCACTGTGTAGATAGCCGAATCTACTTTACAGACTATATCTCATGCGTTACCCGGAAGCAATTATTCGGTCTATTTTATGGACCCAAATATTTGTGCGGACGTCGCTCTCATAAAGACTGAAAAGTAATGATTCTTTAAGCTTTAAGTCATTTCTGTCCGACCAACAGTAATGTTTGTCCCCCCTTCTCATCCTATATAAGAAGGGTAAGGTTCATTTGTTGGGCATCGGCATTTTGAGGGTTTTGTGTGTGTGTGTGTTTGAGTCGAGTGTTCTCCTGCTCTGCATCTGCGGACATTCATCATCCTTTTCTTCTTGTAAACATCCACAACTTTTCGAATTAGCTCAGCTTGTTAATTTTTCTTCTTTAGAAGTAAAATGTCCAGATTGTACAAATGTCATAAATCTGCTTACTCTAGCCGAACAGAATGTTCATCTGCACCATAATCCTCGCACTCGTGTTGCTCCTCCATCCACTTCTATCAGCTCATGCCCGAATCCTAAATGTTTTGATATTCCTTTCCCACATGAGCCTGAGCCTGATTCAGATCATGTTCTCATGATCCATTCTATAGAAGAAGAAGACCCTAGGCTTACTCAGATGATTTGCTTAATGAGACCAGCAAAGCCGAGGTATGGGTTGGGGAAACTTGAGCAATCAGAACTGATTCCAGAATGCAGATTCAAACAGATTCCTTCTTACTGTAAAAGGCCTGCAGTCATGGAAATGCATAAGTTTTTTGCACTTATGGATGGATGCTTAAAATCACAAATCAGTTCTAAATGGATGAAAGAAATGTTGAATTGGGATTTGTATACAAATCCTCAAGCAGATGAATTTGACCAAGGATATACCCCAGATCATAAAAGAAAGTTAGCCACAGACTGGAAACATTATATGGAAGTAAATAATGTTTGGATATCTTTCTACTCATGGAAAGATAAAATTGCTCCTATAAATGTTTTAACTGGTGCTACTTCTAGCAGTATCACTGATAAGCATGGATGGACTGCAATTGATGGATCCACAGTTGAAACCCCTACTACTTTTCCCCCATATAAAGGAATCATCTTGGGAGAAAAGACAAATGCAGCCAAAGCCATTCCCCTGGTTCAAAAAGATGATAATGCCTTAGGAATTGATGGTAGAATTCAAAAGGCTAGTGAACAGTTAAATTGGACCAATACTGCTCTAAAGGGTCTAGAAATGAATGTGGCTAAGGCAGAAGATGTAAAGAAGCAAGTAGATATTGTACAGTCTTCACTTAATTGTGTAAATTATTGTTTGAATAATTTACAATTTGATTCCAGTATGACTTGTTCTTACACCAAGGAATCATTGAATAAGATTGAAGAAATAGGAGAAAACTTAGTTGGACATATTGATGTAACTAAGACACTCCTTACTGCGTTAAATGAGAAATTTGAAAGGATGCAGGTCAAAAAAGTTGAAAAGCCACTTCCAAATTCTTTCCTGGTAAAAAGAAATATAAAGATTGAGAATCCAATAAGGAATGTACAGAAATTCCCTCTGCTGTTCCCCAAAGAAACCACCTCAAAGACTGATGAGTCTGAACACATCAGTATTGCTTCCTTATTCAGGGAACCAGAAACAGAAGAACAAAAATCTCAGGAAACACAAATCCTCCCAATCTATGAGCCTCTTGAACATAGATTTTCCAGATATTCTGCTCCTGACATTGAAGGGAAGGGAAAATTGCCTGAAGCCCATAGTTTCTTCCCTGATTCCCACAGAGAATGGAACATAGACAACATGAGCATTGGCCAAATTCGCCAGATGATTGATTTAATGTATATTGAATATAAACTCATGTGTCTTAGAGGAAAATCAGAGGTAGATGCTTGCAGAACCATCATCCAATGTTTTACAGGTACTCTTCTCAGATGGTGGGAAACTGAATCTTCTCCTAAACTTATTAAGACCATGGAAGCAGAAGTGATCAAGGATGAAAAAGGAGATGTTATTCATAATCCTGATGGTACTGTAATAAGCAATATGATTGGTGCGCTATAATCAATGATTCGAGAACATTGGTGTGGCTGTGAGACAGAAATTGCCAACAAACATGAGGTCATTTTGATGAACCTCAAATGTCATAAGATGTCTCAATTTGATGATTTCCATAGAGATTGGATGCAGCGAATCTATGAGGTGAGATTCCAAAAACTTGCTCTGGAAGCAGGTATATCTAGCTGCTCTACCCTCTAGATTTGTTGACTATATTAGATTGCAAGAAATTTTTCAGTAACCTTTTGAGTCTTATACATGGGGAGAAATTTATTCCCTTATTACAAAGACACTGGTAAGTCTTTGTACCAGCTCAAAGGTAAACAAGTCTTTGGAAAAACTGTCCAGACTACGAGATAGAAAGTCCATTTGCAACAAATATGGACTGACAATAGATGACCCATTGGTCAAAAAGAGAAAGTCTAGGAAGAGGGCCAAAAGAGAATTCAAAGAGACTTTCTACAAAAATCGAAGGGATTATCCAAAAAATAAAAGGAAGTATTCTATGAGGGATAAAAACCATAAAAAGAAGGGCCACTACAAATATATCCCAAAAACCCATTATTATACTCCTTCTGACATCCATTTGCATACATCCAAGCAAGACAAATGGAATAAAATTACTTGCTGTTTGTGTGGCCAAATTGGGCATACAGCTTCAAGATGTCCCCAAGGGGAAGAATCAAAGCTTAATAAGGGAAAAAAGACAATTGTTTATGCTCAAAAGGCCAAACAGGTTAAGAAAGAGCATTCATGCCCAAGCTTTTGCTTGAGATGCAAATCAAGGACCCATGCTACAGAAAGGTGCCCAAATCTTATTATCAAAGACTCAGCCCAACACCACCAATTAGAGGAATCGTCTCTTGATTCTTTTATCACTTCAGAAGAAGAATTTCAAGTTAATATGGGACAGTATACTGATTCTGAATCATCTGAATGTTCTTGCTATAATTCAGAAGAATGTGCATGTCATATATTTTATGAAGATGATTCTGAATTTTTGTACAGTTCCAGCGAAGAAGAAGAAGAAAGAAAAAATCCTCCCAAAGAAAAAGTCCTAATGGCGTCTGCTGAAGAAGAAGAAGAAATGAAGGTTTTATCACATATTAGGACAATGGAAGAAGGAGCCATGAAGAACCGCCTGATAGAAGCATTCACAGATCAGCTTAAATCAAAAGCCTCAAAAGAATCAGGTAAGAAACCTTTGTTTGTCGATGCATCCTATGAAAGGAACACTAAGTCTTTCCAAATGCATCACCAGAAACTAGGGAAAGTAAGATCCCTGACTTTGGGAGAAGTGAGTGGTGAAATTCACCAACTCAAAGGAGAGATTTCTGCAATCAAAGCTCAAATTGCAGAAATTAAGAAAGGCAAGGAGATTCAAGAAGAAAAAGAAGAAGAATCCTGGAACACAACAGCCCATAGACAAGAAATTCAGGTTGCTGAAGGAAGGTCAGGCCCAAATTTTGGCTTTCAAGATATGAGATTGTTTACTATCACATATCAGCAACATCATGTCAAGGTAAAAATCTGTATCCAAGGCCAGATATTTTTCATGACTGCATTATTAGATTCTGGTGCAGATATTAATATTCTTAACATCAGAAATGTTCCAGCAAAATATTGGGTCTCTGCTGAAAGAGAAGTTGTAGGCCTAGGAAATAAGAAACTCAAATATGAAATTCCTAGAGCTTCACTATGTTTTGATACCCACTGTGTATACATGAAGTTTTCCATAGCAGACATCCCTGTTGATTGTATATTAGGGAATGTTTTTTTAGCTGCAGTAGAACCTCATGGCTCAGCCAGATTGAAAGGAAGTAAAGCTGGTTATTTCATTTCTGTACCCACATCTAAAGGAAGAAGAAAAAGAATTGAGCTTCCTTATGTTTCAACTCCAAGAGTTTCTACAATGGTTCAAGCCATGCAAAAACTAGACAAAGCAGAATCTTTGCTATCAGATCTTAAAGATCTAAAAACCACATTGAGAGTTGAAGAACAGCTGAAACTACCCCAAATCAAAAGAAGAATCCAAGAACTGAAAGGAAAACTGGAAGAAAAATGCTGTTCAGAAGAGCCAAATGCTTTTTGGCACAGAAAGCAACATACCATTAAGTTGCCCTACAAAGAAGGATACACAGGAAAGCCCTGTAAAAGCAGAGCCATCCCTATGAGCCAAGAATACAGAGAACTATGCCAAAAAGAAATTCAGCAATTTCTCAACAGAGGATTGATGAGAGAATCCACTAGCCCCTGGAATTGCTATGGATTCTATGTAAACAAAAGAGCTAAACAAATTAGAGGTATCCCTAGACTTGTAATAAATTACAAGCCTCTAAATTCAGTTTTGGCTGATGATACTTATCCCATTCCACATAAAGGAGACTTGATCAGAAGAATTGCAGGGGCAAAAATATTTTCAAAATTTGATTTAAAAGCAGGATTTTGGCAAGTTGCCATTAATGAGGAAGATAAGTTCAAAACTGCTTTTAGTATTCCTGCAGGGCACTATGAATGGAATGTCATGCCATTCGGTCTAAAAAATGCTCCTTCAAAGTTTCAAAAGGTCATGGATGATATTTTTAAGCCATATTTTGATTGGTTGCTTGTATATATTGATGATGTTTTAATTTTTTCCAAAAATATTGATGATCACTTCAAGCATGTAAATATTTTGGTTTGATTTGTTGTAATTTCAAATCAGTTTGTCATATTCTCGCATATACGTTATTTATTGCTTTGATTTGTTGTAATTTCAAATCTGTTATCATATCCTACCATATATCTGTCACATTCTAGCATACACGTTATTTGCTGCTTTGCGTTGTCGTTAGGGTATAATTGAGATATATAATGAACGCGTAGTCTAACGAGGGGGAAGAGTTGCTTTGAAAGTTCTGAAAATTCTGATTATATTTAGAGAATATCCATTGTAAATCTCAGTTATAATTGTTAAACTTCAAAATTTTAAGAGTTCTTGATATTTTTGATGGTGTTGAGTCCATTTCCACCATCAAAAACACGATTCAAACACTGCTTCTATAAAAAAAATTGAAATTGTTTTACTCCCACTTTTAACCATAAAAACAATTCCTCCACCTTGTTAAACAACTCCTATAATTGATATATTGGTAAACTCTATACATCTTGCTCCAAAATGAATGGCACCTTTATTAAATATCTGGAAATAGGCGTAGTGGAATTTAATATGCCTTTAAGTTAAATCTTATCTACGTACTCTGAATAATACTCTGAATAATAAATAAGAAGTGGCTGGATATAGATGCCTTAAAGAGCTGGTTGGACCTCAAATGTCTCATTGGACTTCACGTCTTTAAGTGCAGTTGTATCTATGCACTCTGTCTTACCTCTTTTTACTACTCTAACTTTATTACTTAATTCTAGCTAACTCAGAACATAGCAATAAATATATATAGTAGAATGTAGAATGCTTAATCAGTGTAGACTTTAAGTGTGATTTTTTGGAAAGTTTCTGATTTATTTTACGATTTAATTTGTTTCAAATCTAGCTGAGATTCATTGAAATCAAAAGTTTGACAGGTGAACTCTTCAAAATAGAAGTGCTGCCCCAAAAGTTTTTGAAAGTGTTGAATCCATATATGCAGTCAAAAAACTAGTTTAAACAACACAAATCAAGATTTCGACACATTTTTTCACTAGACCGGCCATAAATCCGTGAAAAACTCTAAAAAGTGGCACTTAAAGACTACTCACATAAAAACTATTCAAATTGATTAGTAGTTGCACTTTTGAAAATCAATAATAGTTGCACTTTTCTAAATCAACGAGGTGGATTATCTATATGTTGGATTTTCAGATTCACCTCCTTGGGAATAGATCATGCGGAGTAACCACTAGTCTGGGATCGACCCTTGGACCATTCAGAAATGTAATGATAATGGTTTGGAAGTTTACTAAAGCCTATGGGTTTTGGTGTAATGGAAAACCTCAACATGGTATCAAAGACTTGCCCAAGTGTTATTCCCCAATCTATAGGTTTTGGTGTAATAGAAAACCTCAACATGGTATCACAGCGGACCAGGTTCAATTCCCAAGTTTTTGGTGTAATCGAAAACCTCAACATGGTATCACAGCCTTGGCCCAATCGAAAACCTCAACATGGTATCACAGCCTTGGCCCACATGGTATCACAGCCTTGGCCCAAGTTCGATTCCCCAGGTTTTGGTGTAATCGAGAACCTCAACATGGTATCACAGCCTTGGCCTAATTGAAAACCTCAACATGGTATCACAGCGTTGGCCCAAGTTCGATTCCCCAGGTTTTGGTGTAACTGAAAACCTCAACATGGTATCACAACATTGGCCCAGGTTCGATAGTACCAAAACCTTGGCCCAGGTTCGATTCTCAAGTTTTTGGTGTAATCGAAGACCTAAACATGGTATCACAACCTTGGCCTAGGTTCGATTCCCAAGGTTTTGATGTAATCGAAAACCTCAACATGGTCTCACAGCCTTGGCCAATGTTTATTCCCTGTGTTTTGGAGTAATCGAAAACCTCAACATGGTATCAAAGCCTTGGCCCAGGTTCCAACCACTCAAAAAGGTAATGATAATAGTTTGGAAGTTTACTAAATCCTACAAGTTTTGGTGTAATGGAAAACCTCAACACTGTAGTCTTATAAACATATTTCGATAGGTTTAGCCAAGATAATATTACTGATTTAGAAGTTTAAAAAGGATTCTGATGTAATGGGATTTTTTACTTAGTATTAGAGTTTTCATTCAATAATGAATTGGGTGAACTTACACTCTATGAACATGGGACTCTGGTGAACAAAGTTATAGCATATGAACATAAGATTAATGGTGTTGTCTAACTATTTCAACTATTGATAAAAAATTTAGTGAAACTTTGATATCTTTTTTTTAAATGAGTTTTTAAATATACATATATATATATATATATATAGGTATAGATATATTTATCTACGGACTCAAAGCGTTGAAAAACATATAAGGTACTTGGATTATGGAGAGTTTATAACTCAAACTTATGATTCCAACAAATTCTTAGAAAATCCTAAACAAATTACATTGACAAATAAACGGAAAAACCCTCACCTATAGAGTAATTACCGAAACACATAGTATGAACCACCCACTTATCTTAATGTTATTAATTTGAAAATTACTCATGCTTATTTTAGTTTAGTGAAAAACTTCAACAAATTTCTCTTATATCTCCAATAATAATTATAATATTTAAAAGTATACTAAGAAATACTTAAAACTCTTCCACTTAGAAGGGAAATAGTCAAACTCACTAGCTACCTATTTGTTTTTGTTTGTTTTTTTTTTGTTAGATTTTCCATTACACAAAAACTGTTGGCAGTAAATTTTCTAACCATTATCAAAACATGTTGGCATTAGGAAACTTCGAAACTATTACACTACCTTTTCTAAATGGTCCAAGGGTAGATCCTAAGTAACAGCAGTCCATGTAATTGATTCCTAACTAAGTGTAAAAAGCCAACACCCCTCAAAGGAAAATCGGAATGGAACCTGAGACAAAAGATATGAAATGAAAAAAAGTAAAATTCGGAATGAAAAAAAGTAAAATTCGGAATGAAAAAAAGTAAAATTCGGAATCGGCAGATTTATCTTTACAGGATTTTGTTAGTACGTTTTATTGCGGATGGAATAATAAAAGTAAGATTACATGAAAATATTCAGTTTTGGTATCATCCCCGTGTGATACAGTCAAATTCACAGGATGTCCGTTTGTTTTTCTTCCATGGGTATGGAATTGTAAAAAACAGACTACTGGAAGTTCTAGATTCATATATTAAATCCATTATATAGATATATCTGTTTCAGTATTATTTCCCTGGTAAGAGACGTCACTATGCTACAGGATATTGATTGTTTCTTTGTTTTACAGCAAAAAAGAAGATTACGTACAGATTCTGTGTTTTGGTTTCCTTACCCTATGTGAAACAAATAATTCATTGACAACAGACATTGTTGCCCACAGGAATCCCGAAACCATGGTGGGCTGTAACGTTCAAAAAATGGAAATGTTTCCTCCACAGCTCCATCAAGTTGTCCATTTAAAGCACTGGTTACCACATATTCCTGTTCTTGACAAAGCTATGGTTCATGCAATATTTCCAATCGTACCTCCCTTACTATGCTTTAATCTAAAGTAAACGGTGTGAACACGCTCTCCTTGTAGGTACGTTTCAAATTTCACAGTTAAATGCCTAGTAAAGTGGCAACAGTGATAATTGTTTTTAATAAATTATGCCTGAAATATCTCATTTTATAATTAAAAGATAGGAGAGGCGGCGACCATGGAAATTGTTTTTAATAAATTATGCCTGAAATATCTCATTTTTTAATTAAAAACATAGGAGAGCTGGCGACCATGGGAATTGTTTTAATAAATTATAGCTTGAAATATCTTATTTTTTAATTAAAAAAGTATAGTAGTAGTTCAACTATTTGATGTTTTGATTTTCGAGTTATATTTTAGATATTTTATTTAAAACATGATAAGAATGTTGATATTTTAAGTTTAAATTGTGAATTTTGTATAATCTAAATGTTTGAAGAGTGCTTTTTATATAAAAAAAATTAAAATCATTTTGATGAATGAAAAATCACTGTCTTTATTCCAAATTATAGCACTGAATTAAAAAGAGATAAAACCCTATGTAATTTAATAAATATAATCACTTCGCAATAAAAATTGAGATTTCTAGACACTTCGGTCAAACCAAATTTCACAACCACTCGCCTCTCGGCCGAAGAAACAGTAAAATTTCTTGTTTGGATTTCCTTCCTATCACCCTATAAGTATGTAGGTTATTGTTGAAAGCAACTCATACAGAATCTTAAAAAGACATCAGCTCATACATAGAAAAATAATCTTGCTCGCATACAAGAGCTCACATAGGGGAAAAAAATCACATTCTTCCTTCACATGTGATTTTCTCGTTTGGAAATTACAAACAAACTTACTTATCGTATTCAATTTCTACCATTGTTACACTCACATTGCTGTCGTTTTATGGTACTGTTTATGTTAGTGGTTGAACGCGACAAATTTGCATAGCGTTCCCGTTGTGTTTGTCAATCCACCTTTTCTATTATGCAAACTTGTACATTAGATGTTATGATAAGGTTTGTTACTATACTGAAATTCATAGGTATTCGGATGAGAATTAGGTGAGACGATAACAATATAATTCCAATCATGTGTTACTCTTAGCTAGGTGTCATACGTGTCAATTTAGATGTCATAGCTAGTTTATGTTTAGTTGAGTATTACGGCTGGTTTACTATATAATCTTATTTAATAGTGAATGAGTAATGAAAATATTGAATTAGCTCCATTTTTTATTAGTCTCTGCTATCTCGCAATGCCATGAGACTATAGTAATTGAAATTTGGAAGTTAGCATTAGTTTAATTATTTTTAAGCAAAGTTTTTAGGTCAACAATGCATATTTCACATATTTTACAGTGCGTTCTATTTTGTAGTCTAACCATATCATATATTCATCTGTTTGCTCGACATTTTGATGCATTTTGAAACTAGTTTCTTGGCATTTTGAAACTGGTGAACTAATGTTTACATTAGTCGATAACATTAAATGCTAGCTCATAAGGGTAGCTGATAAGGTTATTAGTATAAGGTGAAATTCACACCATGCCTGCCCTAGCGTGTCAAAATTGTTGTGCATGTCAAAATTGTAAAATTGTAGTTTGCATGAGACCAACTGACTTTACATGCCTCCAGATATTGTACATAGCTTTCTTAAGCTTATATATCATTTGAATAAACCAAGGCTTAACCAATAAACCAGGTTCCAGGGCACAGGAGAGCCCAGGGAAGAGGAGAGATGGCAGAGGAGAGCTATGAAGAAGAACAATAGGGAGAGCTATGAAGCAACACAATAAATTGTGTCAACAATTCCTACAAACTACAAACAACTTAGCCTACCTTGCTATCATTTATAATCTGGACCTACAATTTTTGAAGGAAACTCACCCACCATTATTGGGTCGCCAAAGGACGGAGGGCTCTTTCTGATGGGCCGACAACTCTTTGATATGAATCTTCGGACATCTTCTTCTTTCCAACTCGCCGAAAAGTTGGTCTCCATCCTGTCTAGACTCTGCTTGGCGTTAACACGTCCTTGGTCTTCTTCATGACTGAAGTGAGCTCTCAGTTGGAAGTTTCTTGGCCTTAACACGTCTCTGGCCTTCTTCATGACTGTACCGCGACCCGAAGTCTTGGGCTCTGAGTCAAAAGCTGCAGCAGAGAACTTGGTGGGCGATGTGGAATTGGGTTTTCCATGAGACCTTACATCATTGTTCGAGGAAGGAAGCCTAGAATCTATTAGTCGTCTAAGGAAGGAAGCCCAGAATCTGTTACATCGTCATGAGGAAGGAAGCCTAGAATTTGTTAGCCTTATTGAGATCTGTCAACCCTAAATGGAGCATCTCCACTTTCAAATCTACTCTCATAACTACATGTACCAGGAAGCTCAAATGATCAACAATTTTGAAAGCTTGAGGCCAAATTCAACCTGTAGTCGTAGTTGGAATGGCGCCAAGAAAGGAAGGTGTGCCTTCTTCCTCCTTAAAGTCCCGAAGGTGATCCTCTGTAGCTAACCAGAATGAATCTTTTGCTGCACTAAAGAAAATTGTTGCCTTATTGAGATCTATGAACCTAACAGAAAGAAAATTGCTGCCTTATTGAGATCTGTCAGAAAGGAAATTGCTGCCTTATTGAGATCTGTCAACCCTAAATGGAGCATCTTGACTATCAAATATGCTCTCGTGATTACATGTATAATTCCACGAAGCTCAAATGATCAATAATTTTGAAAGCTTGAGGCCAAATTCCACCTGTAGTCGTAGCAGGAATGGATCCAAGAAAGGCAGGAACGTCTTCTTCCTCCATAAAACCCCCACGGTGATCCTCTGTAGCTAACCAAAATGAATCTTCTGCCACAGGAAAGAAAAGGAAAGAAACTGTAGTAAAATATTGTGTTTGGCTACTGAGTTTCTCTGAAGGCACTGGTTCTTTAGTTATACCTCTGGTGGTGAGCCCGGATACATTTCCCAGTCCATCTTCTGTGAAAAACTATGTGGTTGTGTTTGGAAATTGAGTTTCTTCAAGGCAACCATTCTCTGGTTACACCTCTTGGTGAGGCAGGAGGTACATGTACTACATGAAAATGAAAATTTTATAAATTATAGCTACCACATAGCATAGTAACAATCCTACACAAAACGATATATGGGACCTACCATGAGGGCCATGTGTCTCATCGTTCCATTTATCAAAACACTGCCCTCCTTAACCTCGACCTTGTTCATTCCTCAGCCTCGTGCCCTCCTTAAACTCAGTCTTGTTCATTCCTACCTTGGCCTTTCTCATTCATCGGCTTTGTTCATTCTGTGGTGGAGTCCATGTATCTACAACCTATGTTGGATATATTGTTGACCTGTTCAAAAGCCTGGTACATTTTCTCAATTGGTGTTCTACTGTAGTGGTTTTCAAATTTCCGCTTATTTTGTAATCATTCTGGAAGGTAATATTTTCTTTTGCTCGGCTAATCTATACTATTTTCTTATCGCTCTTGCTTCATTGGTTTTATTTATGTACTAGTCTATGGTTCTGCTTCAATGGGCTGCCTGTTTGATTTGGGTGTTACTTGGCCTATGTGTTATAGGTTGCTTGTGGTAGAAGCTGGTGGTTAGTAACAGGAATTATGGACGTATGGTCAGCCCTGTCAATACGAATCCCGGTAGTATGGATGCCTCCTTGACTAATATAGAAAGGCTAGCTAGATGGAAGGAGGGGAGGCTGAGAATGAATCTGAATGTCGCCTACCTGTGGCTCGATGAGTATAATAGTAGTGCTAGGCAATGGCATGCCTTTCCTTCCTTTATTTCAATTGTATCCTTTCTCTCCCACCCTGGGGAGAACTTGACTTTGCCTAAGGGGGAGACATAAGCTAGTGAGCAATCAATTAATCAAGCCATTTAGAGAAACAATTGGGCCAGACAAGCAAAAGGCCTATGTGTTTCCCTAACCATGAAGAAGAGCTTAAACCTTACTATCTTTAGCCCCGTTTCAACCTTCAATAAAGTAGTTCCCTATCATTCATTGACAGACATTCTAAACTAACTGGTTCCCGATCAATTGCACCTGAACAGGCATCCGATATAACTACACGTGATACCTATTATAGCTTTACATTTATAGGCTTCTGTATTTTAGGCACGGAATGAGGATTCTACAGATGAGGATCATTTCCAAGAATATTTAGTAACGAACTAGTGATAACAAAATTGCCAAAAGGTATCAGAGTTCCTTCCCCAGTGGAACCCAAGTTTCCTAACAACATCATGAAAACATCTACAGGATCTGAATGTTTAAAAATAATCCACATTGATATGCTTTTGCCTTTTGAACCTCCATTCATGTTTGTATCAATGCTGCTACCCATCTGGCCAAGCACAAGCTATAAGCTTCTTGGCATAATGATTAACAATACAAATTTACCTTAGTTCGATCAATAAGGTTAAGCAGGGCCAAGTATGGGATTTTCCTGGTCTCGTTTCTTCACAAAGCTGGAGACGAAGGAGCAATTTTTTACGCTCTATCTACTATGAGATTAGAGGGAGACATGCCCATCCCTGAGGTAGTGAATAATAGGGACTTGCATCAGGGACTTATCTGATATAGAATTATGTCTTCAATGTTCCCGATGGCCACCTACAAGAGGCACACTTAAACCCAAACCCAAGGCAAGCTTCTCTAATCTCAGAGCTAGGCTTGAAGTGTATTCTAGGGTTTTCTATTGCAAACCTAGGCTCATTCTATAAGAGCTGGAGAGTTTAGAGAATTATTATTTTATAAATTCTAAATGGTTGTTAAAGCTAATGATACATTAGAATTTCTTTCTCATTGCTTGCTTCTCAAAGATCAGTTTCATATTTGAAAAACATTTGAGACTCATTGGAACATAGTTCAAAATGCATATAGCCGTCACATTCCTTCTCGGGGATAAGCTACCATTGCCCAAGCTATTTTGTTTCCATTTTGGATGTAAACAATTTCAGTAATTATTATTAGTGAATTGAAGTTTAGTTTTCATTGTAGCTCCGTGCTTCTATTTATGTCTATATTGCATTTCGTTCTTGCATAAATCTGGATCATCCTACTATGTATTCGTGATATACTAGAGAAGGTTTGAAAATTACAAATCCATTTCTCTAATCTGATTAGCTAGATAGGTGTTCCCTTTCTAATACCTCTAGGCACAAGTGAAAAATCCCTTTATATAGAGGTGGACTCTACACCTCAGTAATATAACATATAACTAGATGTTTACTTTTGACTCTCTTCTAGGCACAACGAGACCATGCAACGAATATGTTTTTTATCATTTTATTTTTTGACATGTGATCTTAATACATTGAACATTTGCTCTTGGTTTGATTTCCCTTGTGGCTAGTCAATAGTAAAAGGAGGATAGATCCATATCTCTTTTTGATATTTTATAAAACTTTAATAGTAAAAGGAGGATAGAGACATGTCCCTTTTTGATCTTTTATAAAACTTAACAAAAAAAATTATTGTATTGTAATATTTTTTTTATTAATAAAATTATAAGCAATTTTATTTTGGAAAATATTCATTAGGAATTTAAATAATCGCATGGGACACTCAATTGGTGATCGCCTTGTTATGAAGTATTATATAATTGGTGAGATTCAAAGTAACTATTACGTAAACCATGCGTTTAAAGTAGTGTTATGAAAATCTTGGGACTCAAAGTTCAAATCTCCCTTGGATCAAGACAAAAAACGAAATAGATCAAGACAAAAAAACGAAATACTTATAACCATAATATTTCATAATTTCACATGTATATTTAATTAAAAAACATTTAATTAGAAAAATAACATTTTTATGTAGAGATGTGAAATATTTATAAAATATTAATAATAGTTATAAATTAAAGTGAAACTTAAAATAATAATGATTTATATTCTTGATATTTCATAATTCTATTTTTAAGTTTAATAAATAAACATTTTATAATTTAATACCTGCCATAAAATTATATGTATTATTAGCTTGGGATGACATTAAAAATGAAAATATTTCTGCAAATTTATAAATAATATAAATTGTATTATTAAAAATAGTATAAATCTAGATTAACTTTGAAGAGAAATTAAATCTTTTGAAGTGTAATTTTTTTTAATTTGTAATAAAAAATATAAACTCACATTAAAGCTTTAATTTGAAATCTAATAAATAAAAAATTAAAATAATATGCACTAATTTATTTTTTAAAATAATTTAGTAAGTAATTTATTTATAATTTCTTTTATAAATAAGTAAACGCCTCTCCCTTTAATTTCCTTTACTAATAAAACTACTTCACAAAATGTATAATTGAAATATGTATTATTGTTTCGAATCAATTGCAACCCGATATATTGTACAAATACATATAATATTAACAAAACTCCTGTCCTGCGTAGTATTTCCTATACTATAGATACAGATATATATTATTGAATACCAATTCATTATTGCAGCAGACCATAAGATTCCTCCTGCATGCATAATGTTTTGCTGTGAGCTAACCCATTTGTGTATAAATAAATCTGTAAATAAGAAACACTTTACACATAATCGGTGTTAGTCTGAATAAATACAGATTCTCTTCTGATTATGTGGTACTATCAATAAGGACTTTCAATTTCAACCACACCATCCATCAGAAATGTTTTATCTGAGAGAGCCATCACAGGCTGATTTAATGGATAACTAATATATACAATGTTACAAGGCGATCACTCTTTGAATTTAAGCAAATACAAAAGATACTGTCCATACCTTTATTAATGACTAATGTCTAATAAAAATATGCTGCCCATAGGCATTCATTAATGACCATTACATAATAACCAATCCATTAAAGTGAAATATACTGGCCTTAATGGCCTTATTATATATACCATATATATTGGTATCCAATTCAATCGATTACGACTTAATGTTTCGAGTCACAGAGGCTGATTGAATCTGTTACGGAGTAAACGACGTCGGAGGACCTACGTAGTTTTCGCATCTTATCTTTTCAAGGATATTTTTCTTGTCCGAATATACGCCCAATAAGGAGATAAATGCGCTGGACACATTTGTGACGCACCCATTATTTTTATCCAGCCAAACCCAGGCCCTAGCGACAATTTCAGGCAGTTCAGGTCATGGGTTTTTCTCTCCCTCTTTTTTTATAGTTTTTCAGGTCGTGTTCTCTGGTGACTGTTTCAATATCTTCATTCAAAGCTCGCGTCGGTTCTGATCTTGAGGTGTTTCTCATATTTGTTCAAGGTTTTGAGATATGCTTACGCTGTCAAATGTCAATCCTACGCCCTTAGACATAGAGATCTTGATCCCGGAGGTTTCTCCTGCGTTAGAACAACCAGTCAGAAAAGAAATTACAACATTGCTTACAACAGAGAAGACCATGTGCATCAAAGATCTTAACAACAGTCATGCAAGGTCCAATGGGAGACTGATTTCTGATGGAATCAATTGTCTTGAAATTATTCCAGATTGTTATATCAGACCTCCCAATGAGAGGCCAAGGCTGAAGGAGGTGGTTCTCTCGGACTTCATCCCTTTGGTAGATCTTGACTTTTGAAAATATAATCTCAACTGCGATGGCCGATATCGCATATCGGCAAGTCGGCATATCGGCAAAATGAAGTGAAGGCATTATAAAGGAGCCTTTGTGTTTTGCGATAAGCGAACGCCGATATCGCATCGGCAAAGTCAAAGTGAAGGAGTTATGAGGAAGCTCTTATGTTTGCGATGAGCGATCGCCGATATCGCATCGGCATTTCGCTATCGGCAATGTCATGAGGGTCGAAGTTTTTGACATGAGTAAAGTTGCGATGGAGTGGACCCGATGGCTTCCCAAAACCAAATTGCAAAATGTTTGAAATTCACCCGACGGCAAATATTAAATGTTGCGTGGAGTAAATCTAAGTTTTGGTTGACCATACGTCTTAATGAAATGTCATAATGGTAGGTAAAATATTAAAGTTTTACATAGAGTTCGTAAGTTTTTTTTATGAGAAGGTATGGGCGTATGTACTTGTTAAATTAAATTCTGTATGGGATAGTTGTATGTAATTAATCACTGTGTTGACCATTGTTTCATGTATGGCACACGGGAAGTTTAAGTGCGTGTTCACAGTAGAGTAAAAAGAGTGGTGAAGCAAAAACCAAGTGTTGTATTGAACACACAGCAGTGTGTAAAAAGAGAACCAGGGGATGTAATTTTGAAGTGATAAGAAAACCTTGTGTGGTTTTTGTGCACAGCAGTGCAAAGAAGAAAATGGTGAAGCGAGTTTTTGTAACTCTGTAAGTTTTGTCTTTACAGCAGCATGTAAAAGTATTTTACACCAGTGAATGTGAATTTTGTTTACAGCAGTAAACTTATGTAAACTTTTGTTACAGCAGTAAGTTGTTTTTCACAACAGTGAATATGAAAATGGTTTTACAGTGTTAAATCCCTCTCAGTAAAAGAGGATGAAGTTTGTATTGGTTTTAATGAATAGAAATCTCTTTTGGTGAAATACTCTAGTTCTCTGCGTGAAATTTTTAAGTCTTCTGTGCATAAAAGATCCTGGAGCAAAGGGAGAACAGAGCATTGCCTCTGTGTGCTTGTTTATTTGGTTTTTGGTATTTTCCCATTTAAAAGAAAAATACCCAACAGTGGTATCGGAGCTAGCTTAGGCTCTTGAAGGTGTTCAAGAAGCTGAAGGGAGAAGGTTGTTGCTGCAGCAAAACTTCTCAAGCAGACAGAAGACTCAGACATCAAAGGATTCAGGTATTTCTCAAAGATTTTTCTTTGTGTTGCTGCTGAAAGAAACAGTCATTTTTTAAAATACACAGTCAAGGAATGGCCAGCACAAGCACTGGTATGGGTTTGTTTAACACCCAGCTCCCATAGTTTAATGGGAAGAACTATGACTACTGGTCAATAACTATGACAGCCCTGCTTGCTTCCCAAGATTTATGGGAAATAGTTGAAGAAGGTTTTGAAGAACCAGCAGATGAAACTGAGTTCAATGCATTAACTCAGGGAGAGAAGGATCTGCTGAAGAACAATAGGAAGAAGGATTCAAAAGCCCGTGTGTTGTTGTATCTAGCTGTAGACCAGAGTATGTTTCCAAGATTAGCAGCAGCTAAGACAGCCAATGAAGCATGGCAAACCCTGAAGACAGCCTATCAAGGCATGGAGAGAGTGAAGACAGCAAAACTACAATTGCTGAGAAAGGATTTTGAGAATCTGAACATGAAGGAGTCAGATAACATTGACTCATTCTTCACTCATGTGATTAGTGTAATCACACAAATGAGAACTCATGGAGAAGCCATTGAAGACAGAAGGATTGTGGAGAAAATATTGAGGGTCTTACCCTCAAGGTTTGATGCCATAGTCACCACCATTGAAGAGACAAAGGATCTCTCAAGATATTCAGTTGATGAGCTACATGCATCACTGATAACACATGAACAGAGGTTGAGTAGGAATGAAAACTCATCTCTTGAGCAAGCCTTCAAGACCCAGATGTCCTTTGGAAGAGGAAGAGGTCAAGGCAGAGGAAACAAAAGAGGCAGAAGCCAGAACAGAGGTGGAAGGAATAGCCCAACAAATGCACAAGGAAGAGGCAGCAATTCAAATCAGAACCAAGGCCAAGGCAGCAGCCAACAAGGAGGACAACATCATACTCAAAGACAAAGGTATGATAAGTCTAATGTTCAATGCTATTATTGCAAAAAGTATGGACATTATGCTAGTGATTGTAGAAAGAAACAGCATGATATGAACAGCAGACAAAATGCGAATGTTACAAGAGAAAACAACGGTCAAGAAAATGTACTGTTGGCTTGTAACATGGCTGAAACACATACTGAGGACATATGGTTTTTAGACTCAGGTTGCAGCAACCATATGACCGGAAATATAGCCTTCTTTTCTGCTCTAGATAAAAATGTGAAATCAGAAGTCACATTAGGAACTGATAGTAAAGTGTCTGTTATGGGAAAAGGAGAAATAAAAATATTTACAAAACAAGGAGAAAGGAAAACCATAGCAGATGTCTACTATGTCCCCGGAATGAGATGTAATCTCTTGAGTATTGGACAGCTTGTCCATAAGGGGTACAATGTTTTCTTTAAAAATGATGTGTGCACCATCATGGATATACCACCCAGCAAAAGATGCATTGCTGAAGTGAAGATGACAAGGAACAGGATGTTCCCTCTCCGGATCAGGGCAGATTTGAAAAACAAAGGAGAAATTGCAGCAGTCACCCAAGAGGCCTCCCAGAGCGTGCCAAAGGATGAGAACTGGTTATGGCACTTGAGATTTGGGCATCTCAATTTTGGAGGCCTAAACTTATTGAGCAGAAAAGGAATGGTAAAGGGATTACCATTGATAGAGAAACCGGACAGCCTATGTGAAGGCTGCATTTTGGGAAAACAACACAGAGAAAGTTTTCCATCAGGGAAAAGCATAAGGGCAAAGGCACCCTTAGAGATTATCCATTCAGATTTGTGTGGACCAATGCAAGCTCCATCATTAGCAGGCAGCCTATATTTGTTGACATTCATTGATGATTTTACAAGAAAGACTTGGATATATTTCCTCAAGAACAAAAGTGAAGTGTTTGAGAAATTCCAAAACTTTAAGGCATTTGTGGAGAACCAAAGCGGGCTGCACATTAAAGTTTTGAGGACTGATAGAGGAGGTGAGTATATCTCCAAGGATTTCCTAAGATTTTGTAGAGAAAATGGAATTCATAAACAGTTTACAACTCGGTACACCCCACAGCAAAATGGAGTTGCTGAAAGGAAGAACAGGACCATCATGGATATGGCAAGGAGCATGTTGAAGGCAAAGCATTTGCCAAATGAGTATTGGGCTGAAGCTGTACATTGTGCAGTGTATATTTTGAACAGGTGTCCTACAAAAGCAGTCTTGAACAAAGTGCCGGAAGAGGCATGGAGTGGGAGAAAGCAAGGAGTCACCCACATGAGAGTTTTTGGGTGTGTGGCCTATGCACACATTCCGGATCAGCTAAGGAGGAAGTTGGACAGCAAAGGGGAGAAATGCATCTTCATTGGATACAGTGATGAATCCAAAGCCTATAGGCTGTACATCCCATCTACCAAGAAGTTCTTTGTAAGCAGGGATGTTCAATTCATTGAGGAAGAAGCTTGGGATGGAAGCATAGAGAAAACAGTTAATGTCAAGAACTGTTTGTCTCATGATGAAGATGAAGAGGAAGTGGCCGAAGTACATCCCCAAACAGCAGCGCCAACACAAGGACAGCAAGGTACACCATTGAGGATCAATGAGAGTGCTTCTCCAAGCACACCACAAGGAGGAAATTCAAGTGCATCTTCAAGCACTTGCACACCAAGTGAAAGAGGTAAGAAATTTAGAAATCTCAGTGACATTTATAATGAAGGAATGAATTCCTTATTTGCATTATATTGCCATGTTGATGATCCTATTCATTTCGAGGATGCAATTAAAGATAGGAAATGGATAGAAGCTATGGATGAGGAGATGAATGCCATAGAGAGAAACAAAACATGGGATTTGGTTGAGTTACCAAAAGGCAAAGAAGTCATTGGTGTGAAATGGGTTTATAAAACCAAGAGCAATGCTGAAGGTAAGATTGAAAGGCATAAAGCAAGGCTGGTTGTCAAAGGCTACAAGCAGCAGTATGGGAGAGATTATGAGGAGACTTTCGCACCGGTTGCAAGAATGGAAACCGTGAGAGCAGTGCTGTCCATAGCAGCTCAAAACAAATGGAAAGTCTACCAAATGGATGTGAAATCAGCTTTCCTAAATGGAGTGTTAAAAGAAGAGGTTTATGTTGAACAGCCTCTCGGCTATGAGAAGAAAGGTGAAGAGCACAAAGTGTGCAAATTGAAGAAAGCTCTTTATGGGCTGAAGCAAGCGCCAAGAGCATGGTACAGCAGGATAGATTCATATCTATTAGATAATGAATTTGACAAATGTGAAGGAGAACCCACCGTCTACATCAAAGAAAAGGATGGTAAAATTTTAATTGTTGTCTTGTATGTAGATGATGTTATTTTCACTGGAAATGATATTTATCTCATTGAGAATTTTAAATCAGTCATGAAGGATGAATTTGAAATGACTAACATGGGTTTGTTGAGATACTTCTTAGGCATAGAAGTAGATCAAAATGAAAAAGGAATTTTTATATCTCAAGCAAGATATGTAAATCAAGTTTTGGGCAGATTTAAGATGGAAGAATGCAAGGCAGCCATCACTCCCACAGTAATGGGATTAAAGCTCAGCAGAGAGGACAGCAGCAAGGACTTTGATCCTAGCTTGTATAAAAGCATTGTGGGCAGCCTTATGTATTTAACAACAACTAGGCCTGATTTAATGTATGCTGTTAGTTTAATTTCCAGATTTATGGAGAGGCCAAAGGAGGCACATTGGCAGGCAGCAAAGAGAATTTTGAGGTATGTCAAAGGTACCAAAATGTTTGGCATATTATATAGTGTCTCAGAAAGTTCAGATTTAATTGGTTACACTGATAGCGATTGGGCTAGAAGTGTAGATGATCGGAAGAGCACTTCCGGTTATGTTTTTCATATGGGTTCAGGAGCCATTTCATGGGCTTCTAAGAAGCAGTCCATTGTAACATTGTCTACAGCAGAGGCTGAATATGTGGCAGCTACAGCAGCAGCATGTCAGGCAGTGTGGATGAGAAGAATGTTGAGAAGCTTAGGCCAAGAGCAGGCAAAAGCGACAGTGATATTTTGTGACAATAGCTCAGCTATTGCGTTGTCAAAGAATTCAGTGTTTCACAAGAGAACGAAACACATTGATACAAGGTTTCATTATATCAGAGAATTGGTGAACAATGGAGAAATTGTGCTACAACATTGCAGGACTCAAGAACAGGTTGCGGACATCTTGACAAAGCCGCTGGATCAGAAAAGCTTTGAATTTTTGAGGAAGTGTTTGGGTATGACCGAATGCCCAACAGTTGAAATTAAAGGGGAGTGTTGAAAATATAATCTCAACTGCGATGGCCGATATCGCATATCGGCAAGTCGGCATATCGGCAAAATGAAGTGAAGGCATTATAAAGGAGCCTTTGTGTTTTGCGATAAGCGAACGCCGATATCGCATCGGCAAAGTCAAAGTGAAGGAGTTATGAGGAAGCTCTTATGTTTGCGATGAGCGATCGCCGATATCGCATCGGCATTTCGCTATCGGCAATGTCATGAGGGTCGAAGTTTTTGACATGAGTAAAGTTGCGATGGAGTGGACCCGATGGCTTCCCAAAACCAAATTGCATAATGTTTGAAATTCACCCGACGGCAAATATTAAATGTTGCGTGGAGTAAATCTAAGTTTTGGTTGACCATACGTCTTAATGAAATGTCATAGTGGTAGGTAAAATATTAAAGTTTTACATAGAGTTCGTAAGTTTTTTTTATGAGAAGGTATGGGCGTATGTACTTGTTAAATTAAATTCTGTATGGGATAGTTGTATGTAATTAATCACTGTGTTGACCATTGTTTCATGTATGGCACACGGGAAGTTTAAGTGCGTGTTCACAGTAGAGTAAAAAGAGTGGTGAAGCAAAAACCAAGTGTTGTATTGAACACACAGCAGTGTGTAAAAAGAGAACCAGGGGATGTAATTTTGGAGTGATAAGAAAACCTTGTGTGGTTTTTGTGCACAGCAGTGCAAAGAAGAAAATGGTGAAGCGAGTTTTTGTAACTCTGTAAGTTTTGTTTTTACAGCAGCATGTAAAAGTATTTTACACCAGTGAATGTGAATTTTGTTTACAGCAGTAAACTTATGTAAACTTTTGTTACAGCAGTAAGTTGTTTTTCACAGCAGTGAATATGAAAATGGTTTTACAGTGTTAAATCCCTCTCAGTAAAAGAGGATGAAGTTTGTATCGGTTTTTAATGAATAGAAATCTCTTTTGGTGAAATACTCTAGTTCTCTGAGTGAATTTTTTAAGTCTTCTGTGCATAAAAGATCCTGGAGCAAAGGGAGAACAGAGCATTGCCTCTGTGTGCTTGTTTATTTGGTTTTTGGTATTTTCCCATTTAAAAGAAAAATACCCAACATTGACAACTTGAATGGCTCTGCTAGGCATACGGTGATTCGTAATATGAAGCATGCTTGTCAAGAATATGGATTTTTTCAGGTGCTTTTTCTTTCTATTTCTTGAAGGAGATATTGCATTAGATAACTAATTAAGATAAATTCATTTTAACAATGTCTAAAAATGAAAACAAGGACAGTAGCAGACATCTCTGGCTTCTTAAAGGCTATAAGGATGGATACTGACTGCTTAAAACATTTAGGGATGGCGTCAAGCTACTATGAAGGGAATAATAGATGGGTTATTTCTTTCTGTTTCTTTGATTGCTGTTCATCTTTAATTAATTTGGGACTAAAACATCTTCTATGATGTATGGTAAGAGTAAGGCACGCGTATAATCTGACTTTCACACAGAAATCAATTTTCTACCTAGAGAAAATTTGCCCTGCACGATGAAATGACATCCTATGTAGGGAAATAACATTCTGCGAAGATTCTGTATAGCAGATAATTTTTCCTTTCTTTCTTCTTGAATTTAATAGGATGTGTTTTTAAGTTGAATTTAAATTATTGTATATTTTGAAATATTTTTGAAATTTGAGGAATATCAGTGAAATCAAACCATTTGAATTTGCTACTATCTATCCTAAAAGTGGCTAAATATACATGGTAATCATACATATTTTTGGTAAATTCAAGAGTTCGAACAAGGCACCTATTCATTCGATGATATTAATGTAGATTATTTTTCGGTTCAATTAACGACAATAGATTTGATTAACCTCTGAACACCTTTCTACGTTGACCGTCTTTTATCTATGTTCATATAAATATCTGGAGGTGAGAAAATCTTGATTACATCGTTTATCTAAATGCTCAATAGATAAATACTTTTAGATGGGTGCCGTTGTGGTAGGGGAATCTGGACTTGCATACTGTTTAGCTGTTAGCTTTTGCCAGTGCAGCCATGCTCTGATACTTTTTCAGTACTATGTTTGTCTAGATTTCATAGCACTGGAAGTCCTTTGCAATGTGTTCTCAGATTGTAAATCACGGAGTGCACGAGACGGTGATCCGGAGAACGCTGGAAGTTGCGAGAGAATTCTTCACTATGCCTGCGGAATACAGAGAACATTTGTATTCCGAAGACCCCTCACGCGTTGTACGCTTGTCGACTAGCTTTAACATACAGAAGGAAGATGTTTTTAATTGGAGGGACTTCCTGAGACACCATTGTTATCCGTTGGAAGATTATATTGATTATTGGCCTACAAAACCTTCAGATTACAGGTGCATATAACAGAGTTTCCATTTAAGGAATCCTTGAAAAATTATGTTTTATTCGTTCCATCTGGTGTATCACTAACTATAGTACTGTTGTGCTTGATTTGAATGAAGAGAAGTTACTAGCAAATACTGCACGGAGGTTAGAGCCTTGAGTTTACGTTTGCTAGATGCCATACCAGAGAGCCTGGGACTAGAACCCGATTTCCTGAATAAAGCTCTTTGAAAACATGGCCAACATATGGCAATAAATTATTACCCTCGCTGCCCGAATCCAGAGCTCACCTGTGGCTTACCAAGTCATACAGATCCGAACGCTCTCACGGTTCTTCTCCAAGAGCAAATATGCGGCTTGCAAGTGCTTAACAATGGAAGTTGGATCGCTGTTCACCCCATTCCAAATTCCTTCGTAGTGAACATTGGAGACCAATTACAGGTAAAGCCCTAGATCAAACCCCGGATAATTGTAGCCCGTAAAGTAGAATGACAGTATATACTCATAGGGCAAGTTGTTTAGTTTTGTGATGATATTGTTCTTCTCTCTGTTTCAGGTTTTGAGCAATGGAATATACAAAAGCGCAATCCACCGTGCTATAGTGAATTCCACAGTATCACGTATCTCTATTCCAACGTTTTACTGCCCTTCTCCTGATGCAATAATAGAACCCGTCTCTTCGTTGACCAACCCTAATAATCCTGCTCGTTACAGGAAATTCACTTACGAGGAATACTATAACAAATTCTGGAGCAAAAGTCTGGACGGTAAAACCTGTTTGGATTATTTCACTGTTCATGACTACCAGCCGCATGCCATGATTTCAACGGGTTCACGTTGCAAGATATCCTCTGATCTCTCTACGTACGTAGGCATTCTTAAAGCAGTAATCCCGCTATGTATATCGCCACATTTAAGTTATTTTAGATGCACATGTATAAGTTAATAGCCCGGAACATATAATGGTCAGATTTAAATTAGTTTCGACTCCCACTGTATATACTCCACAATGTACGTTATTTGTTGCTCTGGCTTGCGGTGAAGTAGATAACAGCTAGATATATAATTGTCAAAGTTCCGCTAATGACAAATCACATTGTGATATTCGGGCATATACGTTATTTATTTCTTTGCTTTGCTGTAATTTGAAATCCCATTCGAGCATATACGTTATTTATGGGTTTGATTTGTTGTAATTTCAAATCAGTCTGTCATATTCTCGCATATACGTTATTTATTGCTTTGATTTGTTGTAATTTCAAATCCGTTGTCATATCCTACCATATATCTGTCATATTCTAGCATATACGTTATTTATTGCTTTGCATTGCCGTTAGTATAATTGAGATATATAATGAACGCGTAGTTTAACCAGGGGGAAGAGTTGTCCGGAAAGTTCTGAAAATTCTGACCATATTTAGAGAAAATCTATTGTAAATCCAAGTTATAATTGTTAAATTTCAAAATTTTAAGTGTTCTTGATATTTTTAATGGTGTTGAATCCATTTCCACCATCAAAAACACGATTCAAACACTGCCTCTATAAAAAAGTTTGAAATTTTTTTGCTCCCACTTCTAACCGTAAAAACAATTCCTCCACCTTGTCAGACAATTCCTACCATTGATGTATTAGTGAGCTCTATTCATCTTGCTCCAAAATGAATGGCACCTTTATTAAATATCTGGAAATAGTCGTAGTGGGATTTAAAATGCCTTCAAATTAAATCTTATCTATGTACTGTGAATAATAAATAAGAAGTGGCTAGATGCCTTAAAGAGCTGGTTGGGCCTCAAATTTCTCATTGGACTTCACGTCTTTAAGTGCAGTTGTATCTATGCACTCTCTCTTACCACTTCTTACTACTCTAACTTAATTACTTAATTTTAGCTAGTTCAGAACATAGCAATAAATATATATTAGAATGTAGAATGCATAATCACTGTAGATTTTAAGTGTGATTTTTTGGAAAGTTTTTGATTTATTTTACGATCTAATTTGTTTCAAATTCAGCAGAGATTCATTGAAATCACAAGTTTGACAGGTGAACTCTTCACAATAGAAGTGCTTCCCCAAAAGTTTTTGAAAGTGTTGAATCCATATATGCAGTAAAAAAACTAGTTTAAACAACACAAATCAAGATTTTGACACATTTTTTCACTAGATTCCGGCCATAAATCCCTGAAAAACTCTAAAAAGTGGCACTTAAAGACTACTCAAATAAAAACTATTCAATTTGATTAATAGTTGCACTTTTGAAAATCAATAATAGTTGCACTTTTAAAAATCAACTAGGTGGATTATCTATATGTTGGATTTTCACATTCACCTCCTTGGGAATAGATCATGTGGACTAACCACTAGTGTGGGATCGACCCTTGTACCATTCAGAAATGTAATGATAATGGTTTGGAAGTTTACTAAAGCCTATGGGTTTTGGTGTAATGGAAAACCTCAACATGGTATCAAAGACTTGCCCAGGTGTTATTCCCCAATCTACAGGTTTTGGTGTAATCGAAAATCTCAACATGGTATCACAGCGTTGGACCAGGTTCAATTCCCAAGTTTTTGGTGTAATTGAAAACCTCAACATGGTATCACAGTCTTGGCCCAATCGAAAACCTCAACATGGTATCACAGCCTTGGCCCAAGTTCGATTCCCCAGGTTTTGGTGTAATCGAAAACCTCAACATGGTATCATAGCCTTGGCCTAATTGAAAACCTCAACATGGTATCACAGTGTTGGCCCAAGTTTGATTCCCCAGGTTTTGGTGTAACTGAAAACCTGAACATGGTATCACAACATTGGCCTAGTTTCGATAGTACCACAAGCTTGGCCCAGGTTCAATTCCCGAGGTTTTGGCGTAATCGAAAACCTAAACATGGTATCACAACCTTGGCCCAGGTTTGATTCCCAAGGTTTTGATGTAATCGAAAACCTCAACATGGTCTCACAGCCTCGGCCAATGTTTATTCCCCGAGTTTTGGGGTAATCGAAAACCTCAACATGGTATCAAAGCCTTGGCCCAGGTTCCGACCACTCAAAAAGGTAATGATAATAGTTTGGAAGTTTACTAAATCCTACAAGTTTTGGTGTAATGGAAAACCTCAACATTGTAGTCTTATAAACATATTTTTAATGGTTTAGCCAAGATAATATTACTGATTTAGAAGTTTAAAGAGGATTCTGATGTAATGGGATTTTTTACTTAGTATTAGAGTTTTCATTCAATAATGAATTGGGTGAACTTACACTCTATGAACATGGGCTTCTCGTGAACAAAGTTACAACATATGAACATAAGATTAATGGTGTTGTCTAACTATTCCAACTATTGATAAAAATTTAGTGAAACTTTGATATTTTCTTTTTAAAATGAGTTTTTAACTCTATATATATATATATATATATATATATATATATATATATATGTGGACTCAAAGCCTTGAAAAACATATAAGGTACTTGGATTATGGAGAGTTTATAACTCAAACTTATGAGTCCAACAAATTCTTAGAAAATCCTAAACAAATTACACTGACAAATAAACGAAAAAACCCTCACCTATAGAATAATTACCGAAACACATAGTATCAACCACCAACTTCACTTAATGTTATTAATTTGAAAGTTACTCATGCTTATTTTAGTTTAGTGAAAAACTTCAACAAATTTCTCTTATACCTCCAATAATAATTATAATATTTAAAAATATACTAAGAAATACTTAAAACTCTTCCACTTAGAAGGGAAACAGTCAAACTCGCTAGCTACCTATTTGTTTTTGTTTGTTTTTCTTATTGGATTTTCCATTACACAAAAATGATTGACATTAATAAATTTTCAAATCATTATCAACATGTTGGCATTAGGAAACTTCCAAACTATTACATTACCTTTTCTAAATGGTCCAGGGGTAGATCCTAAGTAACAGCAGTCCATGTAATTGATTCCTAACTAAGTGTAAAAAGCCAACACCCCTCAAAGGCAAATCGGAATGGAACCTGAGCCAAAAGATATGAAATGAAAAAAAGTAAAAATCGGCAGATTTATCTTTACAGGATTTTGTTAGTACGTTTTATTGCACATGGAATAATAAAAGTAAGATTACATGAAAATATTCAGTTTTGGTATCCTCCCCGTATGATACAGTCAAATTCACAGGATGTCCGTTTGTTTTTCTTCCATGGGTATGGAATTGTAAAAAAAAGACTACTGGAAGTTCTAGATTCATATATTAAATCCATTATATAAATATATCTGTTTCAGTATCTTCACCATAAATAATTTCCCTCGTAAGAGACGTCACTATGCTACAGGATATTGATTGTTTCTTTGTTTTACAGCAAAAAAGAAGATTACGTACAGATTCTGTGTTTTGGTTTCCTTACCCTATGTGAAACAAATAATTCATTGACAACAGACATTGCTGCCCACAGGAATCCCGAAACCATGGTGGCCTGTAACGTTCAAAAAATGGAAATGTTTCCTCCACAGCTCCATCAAGTTGTCCATTTAAAGCACTGGTTACCACATATTCCTGTTCATGACAAAGCTATGGTTCATGAAATATTTCCAATTGTACCTCCCTTACTATGCTTTAATCTAAAGTAAACGGTGTGAACACGCTCTCCTTGTAGGTACGTTTCAAATTTCACAGTTAAATGCGTAGTAAAGTGGCAACAGTGATAATTGTTTTTAATAAATTATGCATGAAATATCTCATTTTTTAATTAAAAAGATAGGAGAGGCGGAAATTATGCCTGAAATATCTCATTTTTTAATTAAAAACATAAGAGAGGTGGCGACCATGGGAATTGTTTTAATAAATTATAGCTTGAAATATTTTATTTTTTAATTAAAAAAGTATAATAGTAGTTCAACTATTTGATGTTTTGATTTTCGAGTTATATTTTAGATATTTTATTTAAAACATGATAAGAATGCTGAAATTTTAAATTTAAGTTGTGAATTTTGTATAATCTAAATGTTTGAAGAGTGTTTTTTCAAAACATGGAATATATAAAAAAAATTAAAACCATTTTGATAAATGAAAAATCACTGTCTGTATTCCAAATTATAGCACTGAATTTCAATTAAAAAGAGATAAAAACCTATGTAATTTAATAAATATACTCACTTCGCAATAAAAACTTAGATTTCTAGACACTTTGGTCAAACCAAATTCCACAACGACTCGCCTCTTGGCCGAAGAAACAGTAAAATTTCTTGTTTGGATTTCCTTCCTATCACCCTATAAGTATGTAGGTTTAGATATAATGTTCGTTGACTTCAAGCACGCATCCTCGGAAGACATTGTTTGGCCTTTCACGATGCGCGTTTAAGTTATATATGCGTCTGAGTTGTCACATTCAATATGATTTCTTTAATTTTATTGGTTATACGTGTACATGAAACAATTAAATAAACATCTAGTCTTGTAGAGTAATTAATAAAACTTAAAAATTATTGAAATTTTTATAATGGTATAGTTTAATTAAAATATTGAAGTATTTTATGGGGTACATTAGTATATTAATGTTAAAGTTTACATCTGCTTTTCTAAGTCTCTCCTGCCACCCATTCATATAAAAAGTATACATATTATTGTTGAAAGCAACTCATACAGAATCTTAAAAAGACGTCAGCTCATACATAGAAAAATAATCTTATTTAATCTTATTTACTAGTGAATGAGTAATGAAAATATTGAATTAGCTCCATTTTTTATTAGTCTCTGCTATCTGGCAATGCCATGAGACTATAGTAATCGAAATTTGGAAGTTAGTATTAGTTCAATTATTTTTAAGCAAAGTTTTTAGGTCAACAATGCATATTTAACATATTTTACACTAAGTTCTATTTTGTAGTCTAACCATATCATATATTCATCTGTTTGCTCGACATTTTGATGCATTTTGAAACTAGTTTCTTGGCATTTTGAAACTGGTGAACTAATGTTTACATTAGTCGATAACATTAAATGCTAGCTCATAAGGGTAGCTCATAAAGTTATTAGTATAAGGTGAAATTCACACCATGTCTGCCCTAGCGTGTCAAAATTGTCGTGCATGTCAAAATTGTAAAATTGTAGTTTGCATGAGACCAACCGACTTTACTTGCCTGTAGACATTGTACATAGCTTTCTTAAGCTTATATATCATTTGAATAAACCAAGGCTTAACCAATAAACCAGGTTCCAGAGCATAGGAGAGCCCAGGGAAGAGGAGAGCTGGCAGAGGAGAGCTATGAAGAAGAAAAATAGGGAGAGCTATGAAGCAACACAATAAATTGTGTCAACAATTCCTACAAACTACAAACGACTTAGCCTACCTTGCTATCATTTATAATCTGGACCTACGATTTTCGAAGGAAACTCACCCACCATTATTGGGTCGCCAAAGGACGAAGGGCTCTTTCTGATGGGCCGACAACTCTTTGATATGAATCTTCGGACATCTTCTTCTTTCCAACTCGCCGACAAGTTGGTCTCCATCCTGTCTAGACTCTGCTTGGCGTTAACACGTCCTTGGTCTTCTTCATGACTGAACTGATCTCTAAGTTGGAAGTTTCTTGGCCTTAACACGTCTCTGGCCTTCTTCATGACTGTACTGCGACTTGAAGTCTTGGGCTCTGAGTCAGAAGCTGCAGCAGAGAACTTGGTAGGCGATGTGGAATTGGGTTTTCCATGAGACCTTACATCATTGTTCGAGGAAGGAAGCCCAGAATCTATTAGTCGTCTAAGGAAGGAAGCCCAGAATCTGTTACATCGTCATGAGGAAGGAAGCCTAGAATCTGTTAGCCTTATTGAGATCTGTCAACCCTAAATGGAGCATCTCCACTTTCAAATCTACTCTCATGACTACATGTACCAGGAAGCTCAAATGATCAACAATTTTGAAAGCTTGAGGCCAAATTCAACCTGTAGTAGTAGTTGGAATGGCACAAGAAAGGAAGGTGTGCCTTCTTCCTCCTTAAGGTCTCCAAGGTGATCCTCTGTAGCTAACAAGAATGAATCTTTCGCTGCACTAAAGAAAATTGCTGCCTTATTGAGATCTATCAGAAAGGAAATTGTTGCCTTATTGAGATCTGTCAACCCTAAATGGAGCATCTTGACTATCAAATATGCTCTCGTGATTACATGTATAATTCCACGAAGCTCAAATGATCAACAATTTTGAAAGCTTGAGGTCAAATTCCACCTGTAGTCGTAGCAGGAATGGATCCAAGAAAGGCAGGAACGTCTTCTTCCTCCATAAAAACCCTACGGTGATCCTCTGTAGCTAACCAAAATGAATCTTCTGCCACAGGAAAGAAAAGGAAAGAAACTGTAGTAAAATATTGTGTTTGGCTACTGAGTTTCTCTGAAGGCACTGGTTCTTTAGTTATACCTCTGGAGGTGAGCCCGGATACATTTCCCAGTCCATCCTCTGTGAAAAACTATGTGGTTGTGTTTGGAAATTGAGTTTCTTCAAGGCAACCATTCTCTGGTTACACCTCTTGGTGAGGCAGGAGGTACGTGTACTGCATGAAAATGAAAATTTTATAAATTATAGCTACCACATAGCATAGTAACAATCCTACACAAAACGATATATGGGACCTACCATGAGGGCCATGTGTCTCATCGTTCCATTTATCAAAACACTGCCATCCTTAACCTCGACCTTGTTCATTCCTCAGCCTCGTGCCCTCCTTAAACTCGGTCTTGTTCATTCCTACCTTGGCCTTTCTCATTCATCGGCCTTGTTCATTCTGTGGTGGAGTCCATGTCTCTACAACTTATGTTGCATATATTGTTGACCTGTTCAAAAGCCTGGTACATTTTCTCAATTGGTGTTCTACTGTAGTGGTTTTCAAATTTCTGCTTATTTTGTAATCATTCTGGAAGGTAATATTTTCTTTTGCTCTGCTAATCTATACTATTTTCTTATCGCTCTTGCTTCATTGGTTTTATTTATGTACTAGTCTATGGTTCTGCTTCAATGGGCTGCCTGTTTGATTTGGGTGTTACTTGGCCTATGTGTTATAGGTTGCTTGTGGTAGAAGCCGGTGGTTAGTAACAGGAATTATGGACGTATGGTCAGCCCTGTCAATACGAATCCCGGTAGTATGGATGCCTCCTTGACTAATATAGAAAGGCTAGCTAGATGGAAGGAGGGGAGGTTGGGAATGAATCTGAATGTCGCCTACTTGTGGCTCGATGAGTATAATAGTAGTGCTAGGCAATGGCATGCCTTTCCTTCCTTTATTTCAATTGTATCCTTTCTCTCCCACCATGGGGAGAACTTGACTTTGCCTAAGGGGGAGACATAAGCTAGTGAGCAATCAATTAATCAAGCCATTTAGAGAAACAATTGGGCCAGACAAGCGAAAGGCCTTTGTCTTTCCCTAACCATGAAGAAGAGCTTAAACCTTACTATCTTTGGCCCTGTTTCAACCTTCAATAAAGTAGTTCCCTATCATTCATTGACAGACATTCTAAACCAACTGGTTCCCGATCAATTGCACCTGAATAGGAATCCGCTATAACTACACGTGATACCTATTATAGCTTTACATTTATAGGCTTCTGTATTTTAGGCACGGATTGAGGATTCTACAGATGAGGATCATTTCCAAGAATATTTAGTAACGAACTCGTGATAACAAAATTGCCAAAAGGTATCAGAGTTCCTTCCCCAGTGGAACCCAAGTTTCCTAACAACATCGTGAAAACATCTACAGGATCTGAATGTTTAAAAATAATCCACATTGATATGCTTTTGCCTTTTGAACCTCCATTCATGTTTGTATCAACGCTGCTACCCATCTGGCCAAGCACAAGCTATAAGCTTCTTGGCATAATGATTAACAATACAAATTTACCTTAGTTCGATCAATAAGGCTAAGCAGGGCCAAGTATGGGATTTTCCTGGTCTCGTTTCTTCACAAAGCTGGAGACAGAGGAGCAATTTTTGACGCTCTATCTACTATGAGATTAGAGGGAGACATGCCCATCCCTGAGGCAATTAACAATAGGGACTTGCATCAGGGACTTATCTGATATAGAATTATGTCTTCAATGTTCCTGATGGCCACCTACAAGAGGCACACTTAAACCCAAACCCAAGGCAAGCTTCTCTGATCTCAGAGCTAGGCTTGAAGTGTATTCTAGGGTTTTCTATTGCAAACCTAGGCTCATTCTATAAGAGCTGGAGAGTTTAGAGAATTATTATTTTATAAATTCTAAATGGTTGTTAAAGCTAATGATACATTAGAATTTCTTTCTCATTGCTTGCTTCTCAAAGATCAGTTTCATATTTGAAAAACATTTGAGACTCATTGGAACATAGTTCAAAATGCATGTAGCTGTCACATCCCTTCTTGGGGATAAGATACCATTGCCCAAGTTATTTTGTTTCCATTCTGCATGTAAACAATTTCAGTAATTATTATTAGTGAATTGAAGTTTAGTTTTCGTTGTAGCTCCGTGTTTCTATTTAAGTCTATATTGCATTTCGTTCTTGCATAAATCTGGATCATCCTACTATGTATTCATGATATACTAGAGAAGGTTTGAAAATTGCAAATCAATTTCTCTAATCTGATTAGCTAAATAGGTGTTCCCTTTCTAATACCTCTAGGCACAAGTGAAAAATCCCTTTATATAGAGGTGGACTCTACACCTCAGTAATATAACATATAACTATATGTTTACTTTTGACTCTCTTCTAGGCACAACGAGACCATGCAGCGAATATGTTTTTTATCATTTTATTTTTTGACATGTGATCTTAATACATTGAACATTTTCTCTTGGTTTGATTTCCCTTGTGGCTAGTCAATAGTAAAAGGAGGATAGATCCATATCTCTTTTTTATCTTTTATAAAACTTTAATAGTAAAAGGAGGATAGAGACATGTCCCTTTTTGATCTTTTATAAAACTTAACAAAAAAATGTATTGTATTGTAATTTTTTTTTTATTAATAAAATTATAAGCAATTTTATTTTGGAAAATATTCATTAGGAATTTAAATAATCCCATGGGACACTCAATTGGTTATCGCCTTGTTATGAAGTATTATATAATTGGTGAGATTCAAAGTAACTATTACGTAAACCATGAGTTTAAAGTAGTGTTATGAAAATCTTGGGACTCAAAGTTCAAATCTCCCTTGGATCAAGACAAAAAACGAAATAGATCAAGACAAAAAAACGAAATACTTATAACCATAATATTTCATAATTTTACATGTATATTTAATTAAAAACATTTAATTAGGAAAATAACATTTTTATGTAGAGATGTGAAATATCTATAAAATATTAATAATAGTTATAAATTAAAGTGAATCTTAAAATAATAATGATTTATATTCTTGATATTTCATAATTCTATTTTTAAGTTTAATAAATAAACATTTTATAATTTAATACATGCCATAAAATTATATGTATTATTAGCTTGGGATGACATTAAAAAATGAAAATATTTCTGCAAATTTATAAATAATATAAATTGTATTATTAAAAATAGTATAAATTTAGATTAACTTTTAAGAGAAATTAAATCCTTTGAAGTGTAATTTTTTTTTAATTTGTAATAAAAAATATAAACTCACATTAAAGCTTTAATTTGAATTTATTTTTTAAAATAATTTAGTAAGTAATTTATTTATAATTTCTTTTATAAATAAGTAAACGCCTCTCCCTTTAATTTCCTTTACTAATAAAACTACTTCACAAAATGTATAATTGAAATATGTATTATTGTTTCGAATCAATTGAAACCCAATATATTATACAAATACATATAATATTAACAAAACTCCTGTCCTGCGTAGTATTTACTATACTATAGATACATATATATATTATTGAATACCAATTCATTCTTGCAGCAGACCATAAGATTCCTCCTGCATGCATAATATTTTGCTGTGAGCTAACCCATTTGTGTATAAATAAATCTGTAAATAAGAAACACTTTACACTTAATCGGTGTTAGTCTGAATAAATACAGATTCTCTTCTGATTATGTGGCACTATCAATAAGGACTTTCAATTTCAACCACACCATCCATCAGAAATGTTTTATTGAGAGAGCCATCAGAGGCTGATTTAATGGATAACTAATATATACAATGTTACAAGGCGATCACTCTTTGAATTTAAGCAAATACAAAAGATACTGTCCATACCTTTATTAATGACTAATGTCTAATAAAAATATACTGCCCATAGGCATTCATTAATGACCATTACAAAAATATACTGCCCATAGGCATTCATTAATGACCATTACATAATAACCAATCCATTAAAGTGAAATATACTGGCGTTAATGGCCTTATTATATATACCATATACATTGGTATCCAATTCAATCGATTACGACTTACTGTTTCAAGTCACAGAGGCTGATTGAATCTGTTACGGAGTAAACGACGTCGGAGGACCTACGTAGCTTTCGCAGGGGAAAGCATCTTATCTTTTCAGGGATATTTTTCTTGTCCGAATATACGCCCAATAAGGAGAGAAATGCGCTGGACACATTTGTGACGCACCCATTATTTTTATCCAGCCAAACCCAGACCCTAGCGACAATTTCAGGCAGTTCAGGTCATGGGTTTTTCTCTCCCTCTTTTTTTATAGTTTTCCATGTCGTGTTCTCTGGTGACTGTTTCAATATCTTCATTCAAAGCTCGCATCGGTTCTGATCTTGAGGTGTTTCTCATATTTGTTCAAGGTTCTGAGATATGCTTACTCTGTCAAATGTCAATCCTATGCCCTTAGACATAGAGATCTTGATCCCGGAGGTTTCTCCTGCGTTAGAACAACCAGTCAGAAAAGAAATTACAACATTGCTTACAACAGAGAAGACCATGTGCAGCAAAGATCTTGACAACAGTCATGCAAGGTCCAATGGGAGACTGATTACTGATGGAATCAATTGTCTTGAAATTATTCCAGATTGTTATATCAGACCTCCCAATGAGAGGCCAAGGCTGAAGGAGGTGGTTCTCTCGGACTTTATCCCTTTGGTAGATCTTGACAACTTGAATGGCTCTGCTAGGCATACGGTGATTCGTAATATGAAGCATGCTTGTCAAGAATATGGATTTTTTCAGGTGCTTTTTCTTTCTATTTCTTGAAGGAGATATTGCATTAGATAACTAATTAAGATAAATTCATTTTAACAATGTCTAAAAATGAAAAAAAGGACAGTAGCAGACATCTCTGGCTTCTTAAAGGCTATAAGGATGGATACTGACTGCTTAAAACATTTAGCGATGGCAACTATGAAGGGAATAATAGTTGGGTTATTTCTTTCTGTTTCTTTGATTGCTGTTCATCTTTAATTAATTTGGGACTGAAATATCTTCTATGATGTATGGTAAGAGTAAGGCACGCGTATAATGTGACTTTCACACAGAAATCAATTTTCTACCTAGAGAAAATTTGCCCTGCACGATGAAATGACATCCTATGTAGGGAAATAACATTCTGTGTAGATTCTGTATAGCAGATAATTTTTCCTTTCTTTCTTCTTGAATTTAATAGGATGTGTTTTTAAGTTGAATTTAAATTATTGTATATTTTGAAATATTTTTGAAATTTGAGGAATATTAGTCAAATCAAACCATTTGAATTTGCTACTATCTATCCTAAAAGTGGCTAAATATACATGCTAATCATATATATTTTTGGTAAATTCAAGAGATCGAACAAGGCACCTATTCATTCGATGATATTAATGTAGATTATTTTTCGGTTCAATTAACGACAATAGATTTGATTAGCCTCTGAACACCTTTCTACGATGACCGTCTTTTATCTATGTTCATATAAATATCTGGAGGTGAGAAAATCTTGATTACATCGTTTATCTAAATGCTCAATAGATAAATACTTTTAGATGGGTGCCGTTGTGGTAGGGGAATCTGGACTTGCATACTGTTTAGCTGTTAGCTTTTGCCAGTGCAGCCATGCTCTGATACTTTTTCAGTACTATGTTTGTCTAGATTTCATAACACTGGAAGTCCTTTGCAATGTGTTCTCAGATTGTAAATCACGGAGTGCACGAGACGGTGATCCGGAGAACGCTGGAAGTTGCGAGAGAATTCTTCACTATGCCTGCGGAATACAGAGAACATTTGTATTCCGAAGACCCCTCACGCGTTGTACGCTTGTCGACTAGCTTTAACATACAGAAGGAAGATGTTTTTAATTGGAGGGACTTCCTGAGACACCATTGTTATCCGTTGGAAGATTATATTGATTATTGGCCTACAAAACCTTCAGATTACAGGTGCATATAACAGAGCTTCCATTTAAGGAATCCTTGAAAAATTATGTTTTATTCGTTCCATCTGGTGTATCATTAACTATAGTACTGTTGTGCTTGATTTGAATGAAGAGAAGTTACTAGTAAATACTGCACAGAGGTTAGAGCCTTGACTCTACGTTTGCTAGATGCCATATCAGAGAGCCTGGGACTAGAACCCGATTTCCTGAATAAAGCTCTTGGAAAACATGGCCAACATATGGCAATAAATTATTACCCTCGCTGCCCGAATCCAGAGCTCACCTATGGCTTACCAAGTCATACAGATCCGAACGCTCTCACGGTTCTTCTCCAAGAGCAAATATCCGGCTTGCAAGTGCTTAACAACGGAAGTTGGATCGCTGTTCACCCCATTCCAAATTCCTTCGTAGTGAACATTGGAGACCAATTACAGGTAAAGCCCTAGATCAAACCCCGGATAATTGTAGCCCGTAAAGTAGAATGACAGTATATACTCATAGGCAAGTTGTTTAGTTTTGTGATGATATTGTTCTTCTCTCTGTTTCAGGTTTTGAGCAATGGAATATACAAAAGCGCAATCCACCGTGCTATAGTGAATTCCACAGTATCACGTATCTCTATTCCAACGTTTTACTGCCCTTCTCCTGATGCAGTAATAGAACCCGTCTCTTCGTTGACCAACCCTAATAGTCCTGCTCGTTACAGGAAATTCACTTACGAGGAATACTATAACAAATTCTGGAGCAAAAGTCTGGACGGTAAAACCTGTTTGGATTATTTCACTGTTCATGACTACCAGCAGGTCAGTAAAGGATGAAGCCGCATGCCATGATTTCAACGGGTTCACGTTGCAAGATATCCTCTGATCTCTCTACGTACGTAGGCATTCTTAAAGCAGTAATCCCGCTATGTATATCGCCACATTTAAGTTATTTTAGATGCACATGTATAAGTTAATAGCCCGGAACATATAATGGTTAGATTTAAATTAGTTTCGACTCCCACTGTATATACTCCACAATGTACGTTATTTGTTGCTCTGGCTTGCGGTGAAGTAGATAACAGCTAGATATATAATTGTCAAAGTTCCGCTAATGACAAATCACATTGTGATATTCGGGCATATACGTTATTTATTTCTTTGCTTTGCTGTAATTTGAAATCCCACTCTGACATTCGAGCATATACGTTATTTATTGGTTTGATTTGTTGTAATTTCAAATCAGTCTGTCATATTCTCGCATATACGTTATTTATTGCTTTGATTTGTTGTAATTTCAAATCTGTTGTCATATCCTACCATATATCTGTCATATTCTAGCATATACGTTATTTATTGCTTTGCGTTGCCGTTAGCGTACAATTGAGATATATAATGAACGCGTAGTCTAACGAGGGAGGGGAAGAGTTGCCCGGAAAGTTCTGAAAATTTTAATTATATTTAGAGAAAATTCATTGTAAATCTAAGTTATAATTGTTAAACTTCAAAATTTTAAGCGTTCTTATATTTTTGATGGTGCTGAATTCATTTCCACCATTAAAAGCACGATTCAAACACTGTTTCTATAAAAAAAAATTGAAATTTCTTTGCTCCCACTTTTAACAGTAAAAACAATTCCTCCACCTTATTAGACAACTCCTATAATTGATGTATTGATAAGCTCTATGCATCCGGCTCCAAAATGAATGGCACCTTTATTAAATATCTGGAAATAGTCTAGTGGGATTTAAAATGCCTTTAAATTAAATCTTATCTATGTACTCTGAATAATAAATAAGAAGTGGCTGGACTTAGATGCCTTAAAGAGCTGGTTGGACCTCAAATGTCTCATTGGACTTCACGTCTTTAAGTGCAGTTGTATCTATGTACTCTTTCTTACCTCTTTTTACTACTCTAACTTTATTGGTTAATTCTAGCTAACTCAGAACATAGCAATAAATATATATAGTAGAGTGTAGAATGCATAACCATTGTAGACTTTAAGTGTGCTTTTTTGGAAAGTTTCTGATTTATTTTATGATCTAATTTGTTTTAAATCCAATCCAGATTCATTGAAATCAAAAGTTTGACAGGTGAACTCTTCACAATAGAAGTGCTGCCCCAAAAGTTTTTGAAAGTGTTCAATCCATATATGCGGTCAAAAAACTAGTTTAAACAACACAAATCAAGATTTTGACACATTTTTCACTAGATTCCAGCCATAAATCAATGAAAAACTCTAAAAAGTGGCACTTAAAGACTACTCACATAAAAACTATTCAATTTGATTAATAGTTGCACTTTTGAAAATCAATAATAGTTGCACTTTTAAAAATCAATGAGGCGGATTATCTATATGTTGGATTTTCACATTCACCTCCTTGGGAATAGATCATGTGGACTAACCACTAGTCTGGAATCGACCCTTGGACCATTCAAAAATGTAATGATAATGGTTTGGAAGTTTACTAAAGCCTATGGGTTTTGGTGTAATGGAAAACCTCTACATGGCATCAAAGACTTGCCCAGGGGTTATTCCCCAATCTACGGGTTTTGGTGTAATCGAAAACCTCAACATGGTATCACAGCCTTGGACCAGGTTCAATTCCCAAGGTTTTGGTGTAATCGAAAACCTCAACATGGTATCACAGCCTTGGCCCAATCGAAAACCTCAACATGGTACCACAGCCTTGGCCTAATTGAAAACCTCAACATGGTATCACAGCGTTGGCCCAAGTTCGATTCCCCAGGTTTTGGTGTAACTGAAAAGCTCAACATGATATCATAACATTGGCCCAGGTTCGATAGTACCACAACCTTGGCCGAGGTTCGATTCCCGAGGTTTTGGTGTAATCGAAAACCTAAACATGGTATCACAACCTTGGCCCAGGTTCGATTCCCAAGGTTTTGATGTAATCGAAAACCGCAACATGGTCTCACAGCCTTGGCCAATGTTTATTCCCCGAGTTTTGGTGTAATCGAAAACCTCTACATGGTATCAAAGCCTTGGCCTAGGTTCCAACCACTCAAAAAAATAATGATAATAGTTTGGAAGTTTACTAAATCCTACAAGTTTTGGTGTAATGGAAAACCTCAACACTATAGTCTTATAAACATATTTTTAATGGTTTAGCCAAGATAATATTACTAATTTAGAAGTTTAAAGAGGATTCTGATGTAATGGGATTTTTTACTTAGTATTAGAGTTTTCATTCAATAATGAATTGGGTGAACTTACACTCTATGAACATGGGACTCTCGTGAACAAAGTTACAACATATGAACATAAGATTAATGGTGTTGTCTAACTATTCAACTATTGATAAAAAATTTAGTGAAACTTTGATATCTGTTTTTTAAAATGAGTTTTTAAATATATATATATATATATATATATATATGTATAGATATATATATATATATATATATATCTATGGATTCAAAGCGTTGAAAAACATATAAGGTACTTGGATTATGGAGAGTTTATAACTCAAACTTATGATTCCAACAAATTCTTAGAAAATCCTAAGCAAATTACACTGACAAATAAATGAAAAAACCCTCACCTATAGAGTAATTACAGAAACACATAGTATCAACCACCCACTTAACTTAATGTTCTTAATTTGAAAGTTACTCATGCTTATTTTAGTTTAGTGAAAAACTTCAACAAATTTCTCTTATATCTCCAATAATAATTATAATATTTAAAAGTATACTAAGAAATACTTAAAACTCTTCCACTTAGAAGGGAAACAATCAAACTCAGTAGCTACCTATTTGTTTTTGTTTGTTTTTCTTGTTAGATTTTCCATTACACCGAAAACTGTTGACATTAGTAAATTTTCAAACCAATATCAAAACATGTTGGCATTAGGAAACTTCCAAACTATTACATTACCTTTTCTAAATGGTCCAAGGGTAACAGCAGTCCATGTAATTGATTCCTAACTAAGTGTAAAAAGCCAACACCCGTCAAAGGCAAATCGGAATGGAACCTGAGCCAAAAGATATGAAATGAAAAAAAGTAAAAATCGGCAGATTTATCTTTACAGGATTTTGTTAGTACGTTTTATTGCACATGGAATAATAAAAGTAAGATTACATGAAAATATTCAGTTTTGGTATCCACCCCGTGTGATACAGTCAAATTCACAGGATGTCCGTTTGTTTTTCTTCCATGGGTATGGAATTGTAAAAAACAGGCTACTGGAAGTTCTAGATTCATATATCAAATCCATTATATAAATATATCTGTTTCAGTATCTTCACCATAAATAATTTCAGTATCAATATGCTACAGGATATTGATTGTTTCTTTGTTTTACAGCAAAAAAGAAGATTACGTACAGATTCTGTGTTTTCGTTTCCTTACCCTACGTGAAACAAATAATTCATTGACAACAGACATTGCTGCCCACAGGAATCCCGAAACCATGGTGGGCTGTAACGTTCAAAAAATGGAAATGTGTCCTCCACAGCTCCATCAAGTTGTCCATTTAAAGCACTGGTTACCACATATTCCTGTTCATGACAAAGCTATGGTTCATGCAATATTTCCAATCGTACCTCCCTTACTATGCTTTAATCTAAAGTAAACGGTGTGAACACGCTCTCCTTGTAGGTACGTTTCAAATTTCACAGTTAAATGCAACAGTGATAATTGTTTTTAATAAATTATGCATGAAATATCTCATTTTATAATTAAAGGATAGGAGAGGCGGCGACCATCGAAATTGTTTTTAATAAATTATGCCTGAAATATCTCATTTTTTAATTAAAAACATAGGAGAGGTGGCGACCATGGGAATTGTTTTAATAAATTATAGCTTGAAATATCTTATTTTTTAATTTAAAAAAGTATAATAGTAGTTCAACTATTTGATGTTTCGATTTTCGACTTATATTTTAGATATTTTATTTAAAACATGATAAGAATGTTGAAATTTTAAGTTTAAGTTGTGAATTTTGTATAATCTAAATGTTTGAAGAGTGTTTTTTCAAAACATGGAATATATAAAAAAAATTAAAACCATTTTGATGAATGAAAAATCACTGTCTTTATTCCAAATTATAGCACTGAATTTCAATTAAAAAGAGATAAAACCTATGTAATTTAATAAATATACTCACTTCGCAATAAAAATTGAGATTTCTAGACACTTTGGTCAAACCAAATTTCACAACGACTCGCCTCTCGGCCGAAGAAACAGTAAAATTTCTTGTTTGGATTTCCTTCCTATCACCCTATAAGTATGTAGGTTTAGATATAATCTTCGTTGACTTCAAGCACGCATCCTCGGAAGACATTGTTTGGCCTTTCACGATGCGTGTTTAAGTTATATATGCGTCTGAGTTGTCACATTCAATATGCTTTCTTTAATTTTATTGGTTATACGTGTACATGAAACAATTAAATAAACATCTAGTCTTTGTAGAGTAATTAATAAAACTTAAAAATTATTGAAGTATTTTATGGGGGTACATTAGTATATTAATGTTAAAGTTTACATCTGCTTTTCTAAGTCTCTCCTGTCACCAATTCATATAAAAAGTATACATATTATTGTTGAAAGCAACTCATACAGAATCTTAAAAAGACATCAGCTCATACATAGAAAAATAATCTTGCTCGGACACACCAGAGCTCACATAAGGGAAAAATCATGTTCTTCAAAAATAATCTTGCTCGGATACAAGAGATCACATAGGGGAAAAAAATCACATTCTTCCTTCACATGTGATTTTCTCGTTTGGAAATTACAAACAAACTTACTTATCGTATTGAATTTCTACCATTGTTTCACTCACATTGCTGTCGTTTTATGGTACTGTTTATGTTACTGGTTGAACGCGACACATTTGCATAGCGTTCCCGTTGTGTTTGTCAATCCACCTTTGCTATTATGCAAACTTGTACATTAGATGTTATGATAAGGTTTGTTACTATACTGAAATTCATAGGTATTCGGATGAGAATTAGGTGAGACGATAACGATATAATTCCAATCATGTGTTACTCTTAGCTAGGTGTCATACCTGTCAATTTAGGTGTCATAGTTAGTTTGTTTATGTTTAGTTGAGTATTACGGCTGGTTTACTATATAATCTTATTTAATAGTGAATGAGTAATGAAAATATTGAGTTAGCTCCATTTTTTATTAGTCCTTACTATCTGGCAATGTCATGAGACTATAATAATCGAAATTTGGAAGTTAGTATTAGTTCAATTATTTTTAAGCAAAGTTTTTAGGTCAACACTGCATATTTCACATATTTTACACTGCGTTCTATTTTGTAGTCTAACCATATCATATATTTATATGTTTGCTCGACATTTTGATGCATTTTGAAAATAGTTGCTTGGCATTTTGAAATTGGTGAACTAATGTTTACATTAGTGGATAACACTAAATGCTAGCTCATAAGGGTAGCTCATAAGGTTATTAGTATAAGGTGAAATTCACACCATGCATGCCCTGGCGTGTCAAAATTGTCGTGCATGTCAAAATTGTAAAGTTGTAGTTTGCATGAGACCAACCGACTTTACTTGCCTACAGATATTGTACATAGCTTTCTTAAGCTTATATATCATTTGAATAAACCAAGGCTTAACCAGTAAACCAGGTTCCAGGGCATAGGAGAGCTGGCAGAGGAGAGCTATGAAGAAGAACAATAGGGAGAGCTATGAAGCAACACAATAAACTGTGTCAACAATTTCTACAAACTACAAACAACTTAGCCTATCTTGCTATCATTTATAATATGGACCTACGATTTTGGAAGGAAACTCACCCACCATTGTTAGGTTGCCAGAGGACAGAGGGCTCTTTCTGATGGGCCAACAACTCTTTGATATGAATCTTCGGACATCTTCTTCTTTCCAACTCGCCGACAAGTTGGTCTCCATCCTGTTTGGACTCTGCTTGTCGTTAACACGTCCTTGGTCTTCTTCATGACTGAACTGAGCTCTTAGTTGGAAGTTTCTTAGCCTTAACATGTCTCTGGCCTTCTTTATGACTGTATCGTGACCCGAAGTCTTGGGCTCTGAGTCAGAAGCTGCAACAGAGAACTTGGTGGGCGATGTGGAATTGGGTTTTCCATGAGACCTTGCATCGTTCTTCGAGGAAGGAAGCCCAAAATCTGTTAGTCGCCTGAGGAAGGAATCCCAGAATTTGTTACATCGTCATCAGGAAGGAAGCCTAGAATTTATTAGCCTTATTGAGATTTTTCAACCCTAAATGGAGCATCTCCACTTCCAAATCTACTCTCATGACTACATGTACCAGGAAGCTCAAATGATCAACAATTTTGAAAGCTTGAGGCCAAATTCCACTTGTAGTCGTAGTTGGATTGGTGCCAAGAAAGGAAGGTGTGCCTTCTTCCTCCTTAAAGTCCCCACGGTGATCCTCTGTAGCTAAGCAGAATGAATCTTTTGCTGCACTAAAGAAAATCGCTGCCTTATTGAGATCTGTCAACCTAACAGAAAGAAAATTGTTGCCTTATTAAGATCTGTCAACCCGACAGAAAGGAAATTGCTGCCTTATTGAGATCTTTCAACCCTAAATGGAGTGTCTCGACTATAAAATATACTCTCGTGATTACATGTATAATTCCACGAAGCTCAAATGATCAACAATTTTGAAAGCTTGAGGCCAAATTCCAAATGTAGTCGTAGCAGGAATGGATCCAAGAAAGGCCGGCACGTCTTCTTCCTCCATAAAGCCCCCACGGTGATCCTCTGTAGCTAACCAAAATGAATCTTTTGCCCCAGGAAAGAAAAGGAAAGAAACTGCAGTAAAATATTATGTTTCGCTACAGAGTTTCTCTGAAGGCACTGGTTCTTTAGTTATACCTCTGGTGGTGAGCTCGGATACATTTCCCAGTCCATCCTCTGTGAAAAACTATGTGTTTGTGTTTGGCAATTGAGTTTCTTCAAGGCAATCATTCTCTGGTTACACCTCTCGGTGAGGCAGGAGGCACGTGTACTGCATGAAAATGAAAATTTTATAAATTATAGCTACCACATAGAATAGTAATAATCCTACACTAAACAATATGTGGGACCTACCATGAGGGCCATGTGTCTCATCGTTCAATTTATCAAAACACTGCCCTCCTTAACCTCGACCTTGTTCATTCCTCAGCCTCGTGCCCTCCTTAAACTTGGTCTTGTTCATTCCTACCTTGGCCTTTTTCATTCATCGACCTTGTTCATTCTGTGGTGGAGTCCATGTCTCTGCAACTTACGTTGCATATATTGTTGACCTGTTTAAAAACCTCGTACATTTTCTCAATTGGTGTTCTATTGTTTTCAAATTTCTGCTTATTTTGTAATCATTCTAGAAGGTAATATTTTCTTTTGCTCTACTAATCTATACTATTTTCTTATGGCTCTTGCTTCAATTGTTTTATTTATGTACTAGTCTATGATTCTGCTTCAATGGCCTGCCTGTTTGATTTGGGTGTTACTTGGCCTATGTGTTATTGGTTGCTTGTGGTAGAAGCTCGTGGTTAGTAACAAGAATTATGGATGTATGGTAAACCCTGTCAATACGAATCCGGGTAGTATGAATGCCTCCTTGACTAATATAGAAACGCTAGCTAGATGGAAGGAGGGGAGGCTGGGAATGAATTTGAATGTCGCCTACTTGTGGCTCGATGAGTGTAATAGTAGTGCTAGGCAACGGCATGCCTTTCCTTCCTTTATTTCAATTGTATCCTTTCTCTCTCACCCTGGGGAGAACTTGACTTTGCCTAAGGAGGAGATGTGAGCCAGTGAGCAATCAATCAATCAAGCCATTTAGAGAAACAATTCGGCTAGACAAGCAAAAGGCGTGTGTGTTTCCCTAACCATGAAGAAGAGATTAAACCTTACTATCTTTGGCCCCGTTTCAACCTTCAATAAAGTAGTTCCCTATCATTCATTGATAGACATTATAAACTAACTAGTTCCCAATCAATTGCACCTGAATAGGCATCCGCTATAACTACACGTGATACCCATTATAGCTTTACATTTATAGGCTTGTGTATTTTAGGCATGGAATGAGGATTCTACAGATGAGGATCATTTCCAAGAATATTTAGTAACGAACTCGTGATAACAAAATTTCCAAAAGGTATCAGAGTTCCTTCCCCAGTGGAACCCAAGGTGCCTAACAACATCATGAAAACATCTACAGGATCTGAATGTTTAAAAATAATCCACATTGATATGCTTTTGCCTTTTGAACCTCCATTCATGTTTGTATCAACACTGCTACGCATCTGGCCAAGCACAAGCTATAAGCTTCTTGGCATAATGATTAACAATACAAATTTACCTTAGTTCGATCAATAAGGCTAAGCAGGTCCAAGTAGGGGATTTTCCTGGTCCCGTTTCTTCACAAAGCTGGAGACGGAGCATCAATTTTTGATGCTTTATCTACTATGAGATTAGAGGGAGACATGCCCATCCTTGAGGCAATGAAGAATAGGGACTTGCACCAGGGACTTATCTGATATAGACTTATGTCTTCAATGTTCCCGATGGCTACCTACAAGAGGCACACTTAAACCCAAACCCAATGAAAGCTTCTCTGATCTCAGAGCTAGGCTTGAAGTGTATTCTAGGGTTTTCTATTGCAAACCTAGGCTCATTCTATAAGAGCTGGAGAGTTTAGAGAATTATTATTTTATTTTTTCTAAATGGTTGTTAAAGCCAATGATACATTAGAATTTCTTTCTCATTTCTTGCTTCTCAAATATCAGTTTCATATTTGAAAAGGAATATCTTGGATAGTCATAAAATCTCATGCTACTTCAGAGTTTATCTATCACTGTAATCTCGTATTTCGTACCAGATAAGAATTGTTGATAACCCAACTACTATCTAAAGCTCTGTGTTTCAACTAACTTTTGACTAGGTCCCATATCTGGAAACATCATTAAGGTTCATCTCAGATTTATTTTATTTGAGTACACCCCTTGTCGACTGTATAAACCTTCAAGGGCTGGACTTATATGTTGCATATGAAGATATTCCTTGTGAATGAATGCTACAGAATGCTCAGAATGCATAATTATGTTGCACACTCCATTTCTATATACACTAACACCAATGAATATTATGTGGATTGGGATCTAATTTTTTGTGTTTTTACACTAGAAGAATTATTGAATTCTAAACTATAATTAAATATTGTATAGGGTGACCTTAATATAGCCTGTAAAAGAAGTTGTAAGCTTGCTTTCAAATTCATAGTTAAAGACTCACCCTAACTTCTCTGTTATGTATGTGGACCTTAAAATCATAAGCAAACAATAACAGTGAGATCAATACTCTGTTTATCTTTCCTGGAGTTACATGCATCTGTTGTAACCCAATGGACTAGATAGGCACTGCTAATAACCCTACTACCATCTAAAACTGTGTTTTGCAACTTACTTTTGACTAGGTAGTAAATCTGGAAACTTCATTGCAAAGACTTATCTTAGGTCTATTTTGTTTGAGTCCAACCCTTGTCCATTATGTAAACCTTTAAGGGTTTGACTTATACACTGTGTATGCAAATCTTCCTTGTGAATGAATGCTACAAAATCCTCATAATGTAGATTTATGTTGCACACTCCATTGCTGAAAACACCACAACAGTGATAGCTTATACACCTACTCTCCCTTTTGTTTCTTCCCCTCCTCCTTTTCCTTTAGTCCCATGTACTAATGTTCAAACCAAATAACTTGAAATTCAAGTTTTGATTCACTTGTCCCACTTCCATCTTCCCCTCATATTCATAATTTGGATGTAGACAAGTTTAGTCTCGAATTTGATTTCATTAGTGATATTTATTTTTCAAAATATTCCTCTTGTACTCTATCATCTAAACCTTATGATCCTATTTGTCTTGATCTGCATGATCAATTTGTTTCACATATAGTTGTTTCAGATTCTCTTAATTCTCAATCTACTAGTTCAAATGGTGGTCAAGGAAAAGAGGGTTGCATCACCCAAATAGAAGCACAAGAGCATAAATATGCTTTTCATGATAGTTATGTGTGGGATTCCAATTTTGAAAAAGAATCAATTGCAATTGACGATCCTCCATTTGAGTTTTATGCTCTCGCTTGACCCTTATCACATTATTCATCATTTCCTAACATGTTTAATGAGTATCTTATAATAGCTTGCTCTTTAGATGCTTTTGATCATATAGGGTGAGCCTAATATAGACAGTAAGAAGCACTGTAAGCTTGATATCAGACTTAAAGAATCACCCTAACTTGTCTGTTATGAATGTTGGCCTTAAAGGAATAAGCAAACAATATCAATGAGACCAATTCTCTGTTTATCCTGCCTAGAATTACATGCATTTGTTGTGACCCTAACAGTGAGATCAATGCTCTGTTTATCTACCCCTAGAGTTACATGCATTTTTTGTGACCCAATGGACCACATAGGCATTCGTAATAACCCTACTACCATCTAAAAACTATGCTTTGCAACTTACTTTTGACTAGCTAGTAGATCTAGAAACTTCATTGCAAAGATTATCTCAAATCTAGTTTGTTTAAGTCCACCCACTATCCACTGTATAAACCCTTAAGGTCTGGACTTATACCCTGTGTATGCAAATCTACCTTGTGAATAATGCTACAAAATCCCGAGAAACCAGATTTATGTTGTACAGTCCATTGCTAGAAACACCACAATAGTCATAGGTTATACACCAGAAAATGTTATGTGATGAATGCTTTAGAGCACAACATTTAGTGAGTTAGAGTTCACTCTCACCTTGTTCATTTGATTCCATCCTTTGACTTGGTGATTGAATGCTTTTCAGTTTCAATATTTCCAAACTTTGTACTTTCAGCTTTGGAATAAAGGTTTGTTTGGGCCACTTAATCTCATTTGATAGCCATGTTTTATTGCTTTTACTTTCATTTTATGATTGAGTGATCTAAAGAATCATCGGTCTAAGTCATATTTTTGCTATTTTTGACTTAATAACCCACAGAAGGTGCTAAGGTCATAAACAGATTGAAAAAGATTTGTTATTGGATTTCATCACATAACATATTGGGTTGGGTTTTTTGTACATATGGGGTTTTAAGAACATATTTGCACAGAATATAGGTGCCTTTATAAATGGAAATGGAACTATGCATATTTCTTGCTTTTTTGGACTGAAATTCAATTTTCATATTTCAAGTCTGAGATTTCATCTATGTCATGAATAGGACTATAGCCCAATAGCTCAGTGAAAGCAATTGCAAAGTGGCTAGTTGATGCAGGAGCATCCGGACTTAGCGAGCAATGTGAAGGTTTGTTCACATGTTGTGGCTAAAAGAGTGAATTTCACTGACCTGGGTGGTCAAAAGTGAGTTTTAACCGAGAGGGTTGGATCTCTCAAAGATGATCTGTAATTCATTATTGTAATAGTTAGGAAATTGTCTTATTTTATATTGAAGGATAAGTCGTTAGCGTAGGTGTGTAGTGGAGCTTGAAAATAGAGACTTGCTTGTTAGATTATTTAAAATAGAGATTGATTTGTTCGTACAGTTAGAGTAGGATTCGACTCATAAAAAGGAAAAAATGTAATGTAGAAGGATTAGCTGAGATGATGGAGGATTGAGCGAGAAGCGAGAGTGGTGTGATAGAGAGGGTTTTTGAGATTGAAACAGAGGTCTGTTAATTTGCTGTAATCAAGCCAAGGGGCCAAGAATCTGTAACTATTATTATACTAAATGAATTTGTTTTAGTGTGCATCTGTGTGTGATCCTGGTGGGAACTCTTGTTTATTCGGTGTATCTGTGTTTTGAAGTGCATCTGGGTAATTCCTCTATTTTTTCGTATTTAGCATATAATATCAATGTTTATGGTTAATCACAATCATTAATGTTAATAGCAGGGGTAGAAGATCATAGAAGGGTTTGATCAGGTTGAAGTATTGTACGCAATCGTGACCATTGATCAAAAGTTCAATTGTTGATGTCATAGTCAACAGCGAGATTAAGCATGTGGTTAAACTGTGTGTTAGATGGAAAGCCACTAGCTGTAGGATCCGAATGAACGTTGTTATCCAAGGGATATTGGGGTTTGAAGTAATTGGGATTTAAGTCTAAAACCTGGACCCGAACTTTTATAAACCAAGGCTTATAAACCATATCGTTCCGTGAGGTAGGTAAATGTCGCACAAGCTCCCAAATGCGATTTCACTGGCGACCATTAGATCTAGAGAGGAGATCAATGACGTAGAGGGAAGTGTCGTTAAATCACACTTGTTATTCAATTCCGGAAGTGCCGTTCAATCACATTCATTGTTCAAATATAGATTGTTGTTCAATCCGACTGCTGTTCAATCCGACTGCTGTTCAAATACAGATTGTTGTTCAATCTGACTGCTGTTCAATCACAGATTGTTGTTCAATTGGGATGTTGTTCAATTGTCGGCTATTGTTCAATTGTTTTTTAGTTGTTGTTCAATTGGTGATATGTGTCATTTTTGGTATCAGATCTCAGAGATTGAGTTGACTGCAGTAATCATGCCACCAAGGATAGGAGCTAGCATAGGTCAAGGAAGACCTGAAACAAATGAAATTCTACTGGAGGAGATCTGGAGTTTACATACAAGGATGGACACAATGGAGATTGTATAGAGGAGAGAACCTGATGAAGGAGTTGAAAGTGTTGCAGAAGCATCTTCTAAGGAAGAAGAAGAGGAGGAAAATGAAACTACCAAAGTTATCAAGATGTTAGCTAAAGTAGGTTTAAAACCAAAGGTGGAAATTCCTATCTATGAAGGGAGTCTCAATGCCAAAGCACTGATGGATTGGATCAGTGCACTGGACAAATATTTTAACTATCAAGAGGTTGATGAAAAAAAGAAGGTGAAGTTTGCAGTTACTAGATTGAAGGGTCATGCAACTATTTGGTGGGATGAGCTAGAAACGTCCAAAATGAGAAAAATAAAGTCCAAGATCAAGCAATGGGATAAAGTGGTAAGTAAAATGAAAGCTAAATTTATGCCAAAATATTATCAGTTAAATCTTTTCAAATAGTTATAGAGTTTAAGGAAAAAAGGAATGTTTGTTAAAGAATACACAAAAGAGTTTTATAGATTGAGTATTAGAGTAGGACATGCATAGGATGACATGCAGAAGGTATCCAGATATATCAATAGCTTAAGATACGATATACAGGACGAGATCAACTTGCTATGTCTGAAGACTATTGAAGATGCTTATAAAACACGTTTGAAGGCAGAAGAGAAGATGTTGAGAAAAAAAAGTCAAAGGAATAGAGGGATAAGTTCAGTACGAGGTAGACGAACTACCAAACCAAGGTTTCAGCAACATCAGCTAGAAGCAGGAAGTTCAAGTAGCAGACCACCATAGAGAGAAGATTCTAATAGAGGAAGATTTTCACCTAGAGGAAGAGGGCGAGGAAGAGATATTAGGTGTTACACGTGTGGAGAGTGGGGACATGTGTCGTGGGATTGTCTTCATAATAAAACAACAAGTCAGAGGAATTCAAATGTGGCTGAGGAAAAGCTAGAAACACCTCGACTTATGGAAAAGGAAGAATCCCCTAAAGTAGGAGAATCCATGTTGATGAAAAGGGCATTGCTGAAGGCAGAGAAAGAGACAAAAGAACCAGCATAGAGGAAGAGTATATTCAAAACTACGTGAAAATCCAAAGGTAAAAGTTGTAAAGTGATAATTAACAATGGAAGTACCGATAACCTTGTTTCTACAGAGATGGTGGACAGGCTGGGATTGGTGAAGACAATACACCATACTTCTTACAAGGTGTCGTGGTTACAAAAAGGACATCAAATTATTGTGACAGAACAATGCAAGGCAGAGATATAAATTGGTACGTATAAGGATGTGATATTGTGTGATGTAATGCCAATGGATGTATGCCATGTATATGGATGTATGCCATGTATTGTTGGGAAAACTGTGGCAGTTTGATCGGAAAGCTATTCATGATGGGAGGAAAAATACTTATACTCTGGAGAAGAATGGAAATAAACCTACTTTGCTGCTGTTGAAGGATTACATTGACAAAGGAACACCTGGAAACAATGTTATGCTCATGAGTGAAAAGGAGCTACTACAAGAGGTAGGAAAAGGTGAAGAAATGCATTTTTTTGTCATAGGGAGACCTAAGGTAATTTTAACCTCCACAAACTTAGATGATTTTCCTGAAGAAATAAAACTTTGTTAAATGATTTCTCTGATATTATTGTGGATGAGTTTCCAAATGCATTGCCACCAATTAGAAGTATTAGTCATCATATTGATCTAATACCAGGAGCGAGTTTGCCAAACAAAGCAACGTACAGATTAACTCCTCAAGAGAATGCAGAAGTTGGAAGACAAGTGCAAGAAGTGATGGATAAGGGACTAATCAAAGAGAGTCATAGTCCATGTGTTTTTCCAACAGTAATCAGTCTAAAGAAAGGAGGTGAATGGCATATGTGCACAGATTCTAGATCCCTAAAAACGATCACTATCAGGTACATATTTCCTTTGCCACGCATCAATGATTTGATGGATTGTTTGAGTGGGTCAAAGTATTTTACTAAAATAGATCTAAAGAGTAGATATCATCAAATAAGAATTAGAGAAGGAGATGAATGGAAGATTGCATTTAAAACAAACAATGGGTTGTATGAGTGGTTCGTGATGCCTTTTGGAATCACTAATGCACCTAGCACATTCATGACATTGATGAATGAAGTCTTGAAGGAATATGCAGGAAAGTTTGTTATTGTTTATATTGATGATAATTTGGTCTTTAGCAGAAGTAAAGAATAACATCTAGAGCATCTTAAATTTGTTTTAAGAACTGTGCAAGAAGAAAAGCTACTAATAAATCTGAAGAAATGTAGTTTCATGAAAGAAGAATTAATTTACTTGGGATTTGTAGTTTCTAAAGAAGGATTGAAAATGGATCCAGAGAATGTCCAAGCAATTTGGGACTGGCCTATTCCAAGGAATATATTTGAGGTAAGAAGTTTTCATGGTCTTGCAAATTTTTACAAAATAATTATCAACGGTTTTAGTTAGATTTGTGCACCAATTCTTGAAACAATCAAGGAGACTAATCAGTCGTTCAAGTGGAAATAAGTAGCAGACAGGAATTTTAAGTTACTGAAGAGGAAAATCATAGAGAAACTAGTTTTAGATTTACTTGATTTTGGAAAAGTATTTCAAGTTGAAATAGATGCTAGTGGAGTTGTAATTGGAGCGGTTTTGAGTCAGGAACATAGGTCAATAGCGTACTTCAATGAGAAATTAAATGAATCGAACAAGAAGTATTCCTCTTATGATAAAGAATTTTATGTTATTGTAAAAGCCTTAAAAAAATGGAGACATTAGTTGCTACCTAAGGAGTTTATATTGTATTCTGACAATCATGCATTGCAGTTTATAAACAACTAGCCGAAATTGAACCAGAAACATGCCAAGTGGGTAGATATTTTGCAGAGCTTTACTTTTGTGATAAAGCAAAAAAGTGGTAAGTTGAACAAAGTCATTGATGCGTTAAGCAAGGTAAATTTCATTGTGCAAGATTTAAAAGTTAGTGTGGTGGGATTTGAAGAAATGGTTGAAATGTATAAAGATGATGGAGATTTCAAAGATATTTACATAGTAGTTCAAAATCCGATAGCTCATAACCAAAGTCAGTGGTTTGATTACCTTATCCAAGGAGGTTTATTGTTTAAGGGCAACAAATTGTGTATTCCAAAATGTTCTATGAGGGAAAACATAATAAAGGATAAACATAGCGGAGGATTATCTGGTCGCTTTGGACAAGACAAAACCTTTTCGTAGATAAATGCTTTTTATTATTGGCCAAAGATGCAGACTGATGTTAAGATATTTGTTGAGAAGTGTAGGATATGTCAGCACGCTAAAGGGAGAAGCCAGAATACACGATTGTACTAGCCCTTGTCAATACCAGACCAACCATGTGATGGAGTTAGCATGGATTTTGTTTTGGGGTTACCTAAAAATCAAATGGGGAATGATTCTGTTCATGTTGTGGTAGATAGATTTTCCAAGATGGCACATTTCACTGCATGTAAAAAGACTAGTGATGCAACACATATTGCTAATCTATTTTTTTCAGAAATTGTAAGATTACATGGATTGCCTGTATTGTGTTTGATAGAGATAGAAAGTTTGTAGGGCATTTCTAGATAACTATTTGGAACAAACTAGGAGCTAACCTTAGTTTCAATTCAGCACACCATCCTCAAACAGATGGACAGACCGAAGTTGTAAACCGAAGCATGGGAAACATATTGAGAAGTTTAGTGTATCAAAATCCTAAGCAGTGGGATTTAGCACTAGCTCAGGCTAAGTTTGCTTATAATGACACTCAAAACTGAAGCACTGGGATGAGTCCATTTTAGATTGTTTTTGGGATGAATCCAAGAGGTGTGTATGAGCTCAGAAATTTGGGTAAACAGGAGAGAAGAAGTGCAAAAGCTAAAGAGTTTGTAGAGACTACAAGAAGATGTTAAAGGCAGATTAGAGGAAAGTAGTAGCAAATAAAAATAGAGAGCAAATATGAAAATAAGAGAGAAAGAATTCCAAGTGGGAAATTTAGAGATTGTGTATTTGAGAAAAGAAATATTTCCATCTAAGACTTACAATAAACTTAAAATGAAAAAATAGGACCCTGTAGAATTGTAAGAAAGTTTTCAACTAATGCTTATGAAATTGAATTTCCAGAAGGGATTAAAATATCACCTATCTTTAATGTTTCAGATTTGTAACCATAAAAAGGGACAAAGACAAAGTTATAGGAGGAAACAGAAAAAGATAAAGTTCAAACTTTGAACTGGGAAGAACAAATGCCAAAGACAGTTAAGAGAGAGGTGGAAGCTGTTTTGGAGAAAAGAGTATCCAAAAGAATCAGAGGATAGGTTTATTATCAATATCTAGTCAAATGGAAAGCACAACCAGTGGAGGATGCTAGTTGGTTGACAACAACAAAGTTGTAGAAGTATGGAGTAAACCCCGAAAGTATGAGGAATGATTCTTTTCTTCCCCGGGAGTCTGATCCAGGAGCATCTGGACTTAGCCAACAATGTGAAGGTTTGTTCACATGTTGTGGCTAAAAGAGTGAATTTCACTGACCTAAGTGGTCAAAAGTCAGTTTTAACCGAGAGGGTTGGATCTCTCGAAGATGATCTGTAATTCATTATTGTAATAGTTAGGAAATTGTCTTATTTTAGATTGAAGGATAAGTTGTTAATGTAGGTGTGTAGTGGAGCTTGAAAATAGAGATTTGATTGTTAGATTGTTTAAAATAGAGATTGAGTTGTTCATACAGTTAGAGTAGGATTCGACTCATAAAAAGGAAATATGTAATGTAGAAGGATTAGCTGAGATGATGGAGGATTGAGCGAGAAGCGAGAGTGGTGTGATAGAGAGGGTTTTTGAGATTGAAACAGAGGTTTGTTAATTTGTTGTAATTGAGCGAAGGGGCTGAGACTCTATAACTATTATATTGAATGAATTTGTTTTAGTGTGCATCTGTGTGTGATCCTGGTGGGAACTCTCGTTTATTCGATGTATCTACGTTTTGAAGTGCATCTGGGTAATTCCTCTTTTTTTTGTATTTAGATTATAATCTCGGTGTTTATGGTTAATCACAGTCATTAATTAGTAGCGGTGGTAGAAGATCATAGAAGGGTTTGATCGAGTGGAAGTGTCGTACACAATCATGACCATTTATCGAAAGTTCAACTATTGACATCACAGTCAACAACAGGATTAAGCCTGTGTTTAAACCGTGTGTTATATGGAAAGTCGCTAGTCGTAGGATCCAGATGAATGTTGTTATCCAAGGGATATTGGGGTTTGAAGTAATTGGGATTTAATTCTAAAACCCAAACCCGAACTTTTATAAACCAAGGTCTATATACCATATCAGCTCTATGAGGTGGCTAAACGTCATGGAAGTTCCTAGATGCGATATCACTGGCGACTGTTAGATATGGAGAGGAGATCAATGACATAGAGGGAAGTGATGTTCAATCACACTTGCTGTTCAATTCTGGAAGTGTTGTTCAATCACACTTATTGTTCAAATACAGATTGTTGTTCAATCCAACTACTATTCAAATATGGATTGTTGTTAAACTGACTGTCGTTCAATCATGGATTGTTGTTCAATTGCGATGTTGTTCAATTGTCGCTTGCTATTCAATTGTTGTTCAGTTGTTGTTCAATTGGCGATCTGCATCACTAGCTCAGTAAAAGAAATTGCAAAGTTACTACGTGATTTAAATAGCTCTTAGTTGTAAGAAGACACTCGATCTTCACTACCCACTTGATGATCATTTGATTCTTGCCATGGACTTGGTGAGAGAAGGTGCAAGCAATTTTTCATCACCTTGAATGCTTTTTTGTTTCAATATTTCCAAACTTTGTACTTTCAGCTTTGGAATAAAGATTTTTTTGGGCCGCTTAATCTCATTTGATAGCCATGTTTTATTTCTTTTACTTTCATTTTATGATTGATTGATCTAAAGAATCATCAAGCTAATTCTTATTTTTTCTATTTTTGCTATATTCAACTTAATAACCCACGGAAGGCACTAAGGCCATAAACAGACTGAAACAGAATATAGGTGCTTTTATGTATGGAAATGGAGATCTACAATTTACTTGCTTTTTTGGACTGAAATTCAAGCATATTTCAAGTCTAAGATTTCATCTCTACCATGAATAGGGCTCTAGACCAATAGCTCAGTAAAATAAATTGCAAAGTTACTACACGATTTAAATAGCTCTTAGTTGCAAGAAGACACTCAATTTGCACTATCAATTTGATGATCAATAGCCCTGGATGAGTCAAGTGAATTCATATGCTATATGAGGCAAAGACCCCAGAAGACTTGACACAATAGGTTGTGATTTCGCAAATGTATCGAGTCTGCAACTTTTGGAATCTCTGGTCCATTAAGGTCATCATTGATGTACTATGAGTTTCATATGGATAAGAGATTAACCTATGTTCTGTAATCATGTTGGTTTTTTATGGATCTATTGTGACCTGTAACACTATAAGCAAAGGAACATTTATGTACGGTGTTTACTTGTTCCCATATTCACAAGGTTGTATTAGTACTACTAATTTCATTGGTTAATGAAACATATTTAATACAAAGCTTTACGGTATTGTAATGATTAGTGTTCTTCTTTCTATCATAACTACAACTTATATTAGTAATACAGAGATGTATGTAATATTGATAGGCATTGCTTACTTGTAACTGGTGTTGCAATACATGATACGTTTACCTGTAAACACTAAGATCAATATAGAGATACAAGTTAAATGAGCTATTATGGGAAATGTAAGGATGCTGGCTTGATGGTTAGCTTGCCGTCTTCTAGCTGGTTGGGGTCCTTATCCCTCGTCCAGAGCCAACCAACTACCCTCAATTAAGAGTTTCTCCCAACACTTCTACTATTTTGATTTATGTTCCTCAATGTCTCATATTGCATTGAGAAACATCATCATTTACAAAATATAAAACATAAGTGCTCAATCAACTCCAGTTCCCCTGTTCTTCCTCCCTTAAGGCAAGGAATAGCTATTGTGCAACCCCCTTGTTTTGAATTTATTATTGTCTCTATTCTATGGATTCTCAATCTTTAACATAGTATTAAAGTACAACCTACATAAGACTCTTTAAGAGCAGTAGAGAGAAGCAAGGTTGTGTAAGACTCTATTAGAGCATAATTTGAAACTTGAAGAAAAAATACCAAGAGCTTTGGTAGGTCAAAAACCTATCCCGCCAAGAAGCTAAAAGTCGGAGCGAATTGTATTGTCATGTTCAAAGCAAAGAGAAACGCTGAATTTTTTTATTAATTTTTTTTCATGAGGGGATTCACAGTAAAACACCACAAGCAGTTAAGTAGCAGTCGACTTGGAGCACGAGGTCTAAACCGTCTCGAAGCATGAGGCACGAAGAATCTCTTCATTCAACAGAGCATTATCCAATTAGAACATTTGAGGTTCGATTTCCAAATTCAATTCTAGTGTTATCATTCTACTCAACCGATCCATTGGAATTATGCTCACTCTCTTGTCTCCATCGCACGGTGACATGATCTCATGACCAAAATTCCATCATTCATTTTGTTTTTTAAACCAAAAAAAGGGGAAATTTGAGCTATACTATACCCCTTAAGTTTATTGGAGTGGTGGAGTCTTTCAAGATAAGCCTCTTCAAAAATTAAGATTAGAGTGTTTCATTCCACCGCTAATTTGTAAAAATATTTGAAGTTAAATCGATTTAGGATTCTTGGGCCACCATTGTTGCATGTCTGCATTGTGAGCTACAACCATAGTCGTTGTTGTCATAGCTAGAGTTTATAGTAGAGAAGTTTCTATATCTATAGGTCGATTTTCTTGTTGAGCCACAATAATCTAGTGGTTAACAAATGGGAAATCCCATGAGGTTTAGAAAGTCAAAGCAACAACATGAGCTATTAGAGGTGTATTTGATAGAGTTGGAAAACAAATGGAAAAAGAATGATTTTGCATTAAAATGGATAAAGGAATGTGTAGATGACAACATTATTTCCCTCATTTCAAATACAAAGATAACAAAGGAGGCTTCAGATACCCTTGATTGAAGTTTTGGTGTAAGGGGGAGTAATGAATTTGATGATGAAACGTAAGGTGGATCTATACCAAAAGGTCTACATAAATATTTTGGTGAATCCCATTTGAAATTCGATGACAATGATGATGGTGTGTTACCAATAACAAAGAAAGAGTACACAAATGCTTTTGAATCTAACTGTGCTCAACCACAAGTGGATGACCATTTAGTGAATTCAACAATAGATCTTGCTGATGAAAGTGAAGTTGTCATTGGAGCAACCAGTAGTATGGTGAATCCAGCAAATAAAATAGTTGATGTTAGCTTTGATGAAGAATAGTTAACTAGTGATGAGTTATTGCACATGATGCAACAAAAAAATATCATAGATATGATGTTATCTAGTGAGAGAAGCCCACTTGAGTTTGAAAAACAAGTGGAAGACAACCTCATTGAAGCAGCAAAGGTTAGTAAAGAAGTGGAAGAAATAAAGGTAGAGAAGGAACAACAACAAGAGAAAGTTCTCATTACACAATAGAACATACAATACCGATATGTTTTTGTAGATGTTTTAAAAATTAACATTGATTTCGAGTGTGCAGATGTTAGCACCAACCAAGAAGGAGAACCGCAATCGAAGAAGAATTAAAGTTCCTTAAATCATGGCTTGAAGTTTGAATAGAAGTTGGAACAATGAATGTTGAAGACAACATGGACTAGGTATAAAATGCAAATGTTAATGAAACGTTCACGTATTAGAGTCTCGAAGAGAGAAAATATTATTCTCATCTTATGTTGCAACAAATTGAACATCAAAAGGCAAGTGATGAAGAGAAAAACATAGAAGATGGCATGTGGAAGTAGTCTGTTTACAAGCAATTTTTTGAAGAAGTAGAGGACATGCATGGATAGAAGAAAGAGATGCAATAACAAATGAAAAAACTAAAACTTGAAGTCTATAGCATAAATACAAGGTTGAATCAATTTAGAGGATACAAATCTAGAAGAAAAATATAAAAAATTTCTTGATTTATTGTAAGCCTAGTTGAGACTTAGACCAACACACATATTAGTTTATTTTTTTGTGGTTGTAATTAAGGGGGGGTTTTTGAGAAAATAATTCCAACCACTAACTCATGTCTGTTAGGTGTCATAATTGTCAATCTAGGTGTCATAGTCTGTTTGAGTTCAGTTAAGTTTAATTGAGGTTAGTTGAGTCTCACTCTAGTCATTTATTATTGCTTGCCCCACGTAACATTATTTAACTATCAATGAGTAATGTGAATTTTGAGTCTTCTCCATTTCCTATTTCGAGTTTATTCTTCTATCTATTCTATCGCTTCTCAATCTTTAACAATTTTCCTCGAGGCGATTTAGGGAATAAAATTTGGTTCTTAGATTTAATCTTGCAAATCAAACTTATGTTAAGGCTCTAATATTATATAAAGGTGTGCTATTACACCAAAACAAATAGACATTAATAATCTTCCAAACCATTAATAATATATCATCCATAATTAATTAATCCTATCTAAATGGATTTCTAAAAATATTATTTCAAAAATTACAAAGTAATATGACAATTACATTTTTACTCCCTTTACTCCATGGAAATTAGATTTCTTGGTTATCACTAGACAGTTCCTCATTTTTTTCCATCACATTGGCTCCTTTTCTCTAGAGTATGGGCACTGTTCTATTCAACAATTTCTTGTCTTCAATTCAAACTATGTTTGACGCAATTTATTTATGTATCATGCATTTTAATAATTTAATAATTTAAAATTTCAATTAATATAAACTTTTTATTTTATATCGATAATTCCCACTAACATAGAATGGAATAAATTTTTGTAAATGGTGATGATAAACTCAGGTTAATCTTGAAAATAACACTATATCTAATTCCATTTTTTAACCAAAAAAACACTCGTCTATGTCAAATTTAATATCTTCCTATCTGTTATACACCAAATTATGTTTCATTTTCTTCACTCGTGTTTGTTTTTGGATAAACAATTTCACTTGAAAATAAAAAGTCTCAAATATCTCACATAAAAGGTGTCGTTCGACAATATATATGTAGTAAGATTTTTTTTGATTTTGTAAGCTTGGTAGATCCTTCCATTTTCATTAATATAAAGAAAAGTTACATCCACATAATAGATAGTTAGGTAGCCTCAACTTGCACTGAGGAAAAACATGTCTATTGGCCACCTAACAACGTGATAAGCCATCCAATAAGAAAAAATAAATAGTCTTTATAACCAAGCTAGATAAGTCTATATGTATTTTTTCCTAGATACTATTTTCCTATAAACAAAAGGAGAAACATTCTCGAAGTTAAAAGCTTTCCACATACAAAAGTCAACAAAAAACTGAGAAACCAGTTAACAAACTACTCTTCTCCCACCACAGATCCATACTCCATCGGAGTCAAGTCCTTAGCATTGGATCCCAAAAACCTTGTCTATGAGAGAATGCAAGGGAGGTGATCTTCAATTCGACAAAGGTGACCATAATGTTTTTGAATATGAAACTGAAGCTTATGAAAATATTGTTTACAATGAGGGAAGTCTTAAACAACAATTTCCATGCTAACAAAGACATGTTCCAAGGCCTTTCCTAATAGAAAAACAACCTCCTCATCCCAAAACCCATTATAACAGTTAGAAAAAGGTTTAAAGAAAATCGCGGGGCTTACACCATAAGAACTAACCGAGTACCTAGACCATTGTAGAGCCACATTTGTAAGAAAAAAGGGGATCCCACAAGTGCAAAGGTCTTGGATATTGGTTCTATCACAAACAATTCATCTCCAGAATAGCCAGAGAAAAACCCTAAACCCTTTCCCAGAAGATGCAATGAAACAAAACCTAAGGGTGTGTAGTTGACAATCCCTCCAAGAGCCCCAGTGGTGCCGGGATGAACCAGAAGGAAGTGCTAGGGGCCAACTATTGTTATACAAAACTTGTATAACCCCATCCTAGATAAGAGAATTCTGAATCAAATAGACATAGAAATCATGTAATGAAAAAGGACTTGATGCAATAGAATGACATATGCATGCATGTTCATGGACCCCCTCTTCCTCAAAAACCACATTAAAACGACTCCAGGTTGTCCCAAATCACTTAAACGGATAAGCCAATGCATGGAGGAGAGAAGGGAATGACAAGTCACATACCATATTACCCTAACCCGGAGAAGATTAGCCTTACAATTCACCTAGATCCACATCGTTTCACTGAGAGCTACACCACCCTTCATCACTACTTTAATATGAACAAAACACTTACCATCTTCTCTCTCAAAGCGTTTAACAAAATACCAAGACCAAGACTCATTTTCGCTTCCACCTCCTGCTTGAGTATTTACCACCTACATTCACGGAGCCACCACACCAATCACCTCACGCATATGGAGGGTGGTGGGTTCTTACACCGAGGCCCTTGTCATAAAACAATCATTATTGTAGTGTCATCCATCTCGCACCCGAATAAGGGGGTCTGATCAAAGCATGTCACATACCAGATTACCCTCGCCTAGAGAAGATTAGCCCGCCACCTTTCCTGGAACCACATCATTCCAATGAGCTCTACACCACCCTTCCTCACTCCTTTACAATGAAAAAAACACTTACCATCTTCTCTCTCAGAGAATTTAACAAAATTCCAAGCACAAGACTAATTTTTTCTTCCACCTCCTGCTTGAGTATTTACCACTTGTATTCATGGAGCCACAACACCAATCACCTCACGCATGTGGAGGGTGGTGGGTTTGTACCCTAAGGCCCTTGTCATAAAATAATCAGGATTGGTGTCTTGACCATCTTGTACGCGGATCAGAGGGTCTAATCAAAGTCTTGGAGACTCTATATGTTGTGTCTCCTATATTGATTTAGGGTCTCTTGCAAGGAGTTAAATCTACCTTCCATAGAGTGATTCAGCGAAGTCAATTCGAGAGGGTCACTTTGATGCGAGAAACTCTAATATGTTAGAAAATTCGTTGCTCTATTTCCATCTCTTATGACATGGTGATAGATGTTATAGTCTAACTTTTGGAGAAGTTCACCTATATCTTACACCATTCTAGCTGTTCTCTAGTTGTGGCTAAGCTTATCCCATTTAGCCACCTCACTCAATTTTTTAACTATGTTAATTGCTAGACTAGAATCTCCTTCAACCACCATATTTTTGTATCCAAATTTAATAGCCATGAGAAGACCCTGTTGGACTACTGTAAATTTTGCTTCATTTTTACGTGCATAGCCACAGTGGTCAACATATATTAGACGAGCTTTCTCCCAAGAGCCTCGAAAGAGCCCTCCAGAGGTGGTAGGACTTGGGTTGCCTTTCGAGGTTCCATCAAAGATAAACTTGATGAACCCCTCTGGGGGTGTCGTGAAGTGTTGCCTTGAGATCACACCACCTATGATAAGTTTCAAGGAGTTCAAGTCAATCATTGAAGGTGAAAGGTTGAGATGATGAAGGATTCTATCCTCTTGTGCAGCAACCTACCAGTCATCTAGATGCCATTTCTCCACCAAGATTGTTTCCTTGGTGTGTTGGATGATCCCTTCCCATACTGCTTCCTGAGGTAGTTGGTTATTCTTAAAAATCTCATGGTTCCTTTCTTTCCATATATCCCAAAGCATTACATTTAGGACTATTTCCCAAGCCTGGTTAAGGACCGAGTTAGAGAATAGTCATGTGTGCCATAGAAGTATGGTTTCTCTAATTCTCTGGTGATCTCTATCCATTCCTCCAAAGAGGTATTCCACCTAACGCCATTTTTGAACTCTAAAAAGAGAAGAGTTTATCAAGTGTTCTATATCATCATTATGATGGCCACAAAGAATCCAATATGAGGGTCCATAGGTACCCCTTTTTCGTAATTAATACCAGGTGAGTATTCTACCCCTGCAAACTAGCGAAAGAGAGTAGGCGAATTCCAGTGACCACCTTCCTCTCTAGATCTTATTTTAAATTTCATGGTGATTCCCCTACTCCCATCCTACCTTTAGACTATAAGGCTCCTTAATCGTGAACGTTCCCTTTGTTGTATATCCCCATCGAAGAATGTCTAGTCAATTTTGGACAGAGAGCTTCCCGAATTCTAACTCTCTATATAACTATTTCCATTGGTTTGATCAAGGGGCTTGAGCCAATCCTGGTGCTCCTTCCATTTCCTCCATCCATCATTAGTCACAACATCTTTCAAATATTGATCCACCGTGTAGAAGTTCTTGCTAGTGTACAGAAAAAGGTCACTCAGATCCTATCTCGCAAATAGTTTTTCTCTTTTCTGCCATTAGTCCTGCCAGAATAAACTTATTTTCCCATTTATAATATCCCAAAAAACATGTTTCTAGATGAGATCCCTCTTTTGGACTACCAGGTTCCATATTGTTGATCCTTTGGGAGGATCATGATATCTGAGGATATCTTTAATGTGAGTAGGAATGCCATATTTGTGGGTCCAAATAAATTATTTCCAAAGGTCAGATCCTCCTCTTATCCATGGCCATCCCATTATTTGATTTAGAATTTAGGGGTCTCAGAAACCTAGTCCCCCTTCCATGTTAGGATTTCTTAGGTTGGGGCACGAGATCAATGCCCATTTCTTCACCTGCTATGTTCCTCCCCAGAAGAACTTTTTAATGGTTTCCACCATCTTTGCACAAGAGATTTGATGGGCTGCCATCCCCAAGAACTGGTAGATTGGTATGGATTGAAGAACAAATTTAAGAAGGAAATTGCAGGTAGAAAGATTGAGGAATATGGAGGCCCAGTTGCTTAGATTCCATTTGATTTTTTGAAGCAAAGGTTTCCAACAAGATGTTTTTAATGAGTTGAAAGATAGAGGCATACCAAGATACTTGGAGAGGAGAGAATTGATGTTGAATCCGAACACGTGGTCCAGGAAGGTTTGGATGTTTACCGGGGTATTGAAAAATAAGATGCAAGATTTATCAATATTTATCATTGTTCCTGATGCATCCATAAATGCTTTGAGGATATCTTTTATGTGCCAAGATTCGCGTAGAGATACTTGATAGAAAATCATAATGTCATCCATTAATTTCTGGTGTGTGATAGGGAGGTCATTGCCCCACAATCTCAAACCACTGATCTACAAAGCCATATCTTCCAACTTTAAATTAAATGTTGTAGTGTTACATTGTGGATAATGTGGATTACTTCAGGTGTGAAGGATGGGTTGAGGGGCACGTGTATATATATATATATATATGTCTTAAAAATGTATATCTATGGTGTATTATCTTATGATATGTTGATATGTATATGTGTTGTATGGACATATAACACGATAATGATAATGTATGTTTAAATTTATGATATATATGCATAGGTTATCATAATGTTTCTCCCCAATGCAGAGAAGTGGTGGACACGAGTGGGGATGGCATGATCAATGCATTGTCTTAGTACATATGTTTTATTTATACGTTAATTGGGACCCTCATGGGGTATAGCTCGGCTACATTATTTTAATACGAATATATTTATGTCAATTCTTGCAGTATGGGGATCAATTATGCACGATGTATATTTAATCAAAACATTATATTATATATCATAGGAGGTGCATAATCTATAATCCAGAAGAAATATGGAGGGGCCTACGGGAGGACTGAAACCTAGGATATATATATATATATATATATATATATATATATATATATATATATATATATACTCTCTTGTAATGTACTATGGTTGTGCACCATGGGTCAGACATGACATGTATACACCATAATGTCATGTGGGCCACGATTGCCACATGGATATATATAAATATATAAATATATAAATATATATATATATATACATATATATATATATGTATATATATATATATATATATATATATATACATATATATATATATATATACATATATATATATATATACATATATACATATATATACATATATACATATATATATATATATACATATATATATATATATATACATATATATGTATATATATATATATATATATATATATATATATATATATATATATATATATATATATATATATATATATATATATATGTGATATAAAACTTCCTATTCAACCATATTTGATGAGACTATTCATCATGTGGAAGAAAGGAAGGAAAGTAAAACTAATTTGCCTCTTATGAGGAATTGGAGAAAATCTAAGCAGAATAAGGGTTTATTAGTGTATATGGAAGCGTTCCATATGTCAGGTGCTCTTATTCAACTGTAAGCTGAAAATAATATACAAGCTTGCTAGCAGTGGGCATACTTTTATGTTCTAAGGCATACATAGATAAGAAAAATATTTTTGAATGTTATAGGCCCATAAATTTTAGACAGTATATAATATTTTAACATATGACTAGTCAATAGAAATGATTTTTTGTGCAAATCTCAATTATCCACGCAAAATTTTAATATGAGGGCAGAAATTCTGAGAAAATATGAGAGAATGGTATAGGTGTCCTAAAGGGGTGAAAAATGTCCTAGTAGGCTATGGCATTATATAGGCAATAACTTACACCCGAAGATCAAAATAATACAAGAAAGCTATCAATAGAGAGCTATTGATGAGGAAAACATTATGGTAAATCCAAAATTTCAAATCAAATGGGATTTTTAGGAAAAATCTCGTGGGCAGTCACAAGTATTGAAAAAGGGAAGATCACCTAAGAATTTTGGAGGGCATATCTTTAGCCCAGGAATCAAGAATTGGCAAGTGAATAGTCAATGGAAGGCTATTGACTATAAAATCTTGATGGTGAACCTAAGATTGGAATATTGGTAGGAAAATCGAGAGAAACGTTCCAAGCAAGTTATAGGTTATAATGAGTTTTAACAGCGATAGGGGAATTATAAAAGAAAGATTGGATAAATAACTGCCAATATGACATGGAAATGGATATAGGGATAGTTGTAAGATTAACATCTATGAGAAGACTAGGTGGTTGGTGAATTTGAGAGGATAACCATTTTATAGACTTCTTTCTATGAGGGAAATTGAACAACACAAGTTAGTTAACCTCCTAATTGTTGTTGTGTTTATGGTATTAAATATAATAGGGAATTTTATGTGTTGTATATGCACAAATGTATGTGAAGCATGAGCATGTGTGTGCTGAATGCACATTGTTTAACCACATTAAGCATACGTATTTATTCAATAGCTCATATAGAATTTAACCAAGGTTGTCATATTGACGGTATTGTGGCTGTCATGATAACAACTACATGGAGAAAAACATAGGTGTAAGGATAAACATGGGCCAAAGAAATGTAGAAGTGGAGTTATAGTTGCCTCAAGGATCTATATTTTGCCCTACAGATTTTTTTAGTTCATTACTTGTGCAAGAAAGGGGCCTCACAGTCACTACCTTCTCCCATAATTGCAGATGTGGACCTCAAAAGGTATGATCCATGGTAGCTTCCATGACTGTTTCTTGGTTTTCCCATCCTAGCCCTTATAGCCAATATTTCTGAACAGATTCTAGATTATATATGCAAATGAAATTCAGGGCTTAATAAATATATCGTTCTTTTATTTTGGTTTATAGAGAAAATCCATATTCTAAGAGAATGAATGGTACTTCTTCACCCCTAGGATAAAAAATACCCAAATTGGTCTGGGCCCAGCAAGGATGCTATTACTGGATATTGAAAAGCTACAGGTGCTAATAAGCCCATCAGTGCCAAAGGAGAAATGAAGAAGGTGAGCATTACTCTTGTATTTTGGTTAAGTATTGTAAAATAAAATACATTATCAAGAAAGAAATATAGTTGATCATGTTGATCTATTATTTTAAGTTTTTAAAGGTGATTGTTTTGTAATGATTTAATGATTAAATATTCTATGAATATTGGTGAGGGGTGGTGGTTGAGAATAGGGAATTTGATTGTAACTTCATGGTGATCAAATCTGCGAGGTACAACTTTAAGAAACCAAGTATATAACTTACATTTGATAGGGCAATGGTGAAGGAAGCCCACAATAGTTAAACCATAAATAGAGTGGAATATGGTTGGTGACAAGGAGTGTCAAATTTTGAGGGACAAGCTATTATTTTTGGAATTTTGAGGTTATTTTATCACAGATTGACATTGGATAATGAATAAGTAAATTTGGTCACTCAAAGGGGGGTGATGGAGAATATTGAAGCCATAAGAAAGCATTGTTTATTGAGGGTTAGAGTAGATTATGAGTTGACAAATTTAGTTGTGTTTCAATGTTTTATGTGCCAAAGAAGTCTTGTTTTTAGAGAAGTGGGATGTAATTTTGTATTCTTAATGTGGTTCATTTAATATTATTTATTCTAATGTCTGATTTTAAAATTTTCTTGTAGTTTTGTACCTTTGTACAACTTCAACTATACATATGATTATGTAATGTCATCTCCAAATATTTTTGTAGAAATGTGAGAAAGCTTAACATTTGAAGTGCATGAATGTGCATATGTGGATGCCATTCTCTATATATATTGTATTAGCTAGGTCAATAATATTTATTATTTAGACTATTTTCATTAATAGGAGATTGAATTTTGTTGTTTTGGTTTGATACTGTTATCATCTAAGTTTTAGTAATATTATTAGAAACCTCAGTTGAAGGTGTCAATGGGGGAATCAATTGATTTCGATAATTTTAAAAAATTTACAATTATTTGATATACCTTAACTATTATTTTAATTCATGAATATCTTTCGAGACCCAAAAGCTAGTTGGTACAACTAAAAAATGGCTCCAACCATTTGAAAGAATCACATGTTAGTGAGTTCTTTATGGGTTATGTTGGATGAGTTGATATCTGGATCAGAACAAGTCTATGAAAAATAGATCATAGATTGACTGAATAGTTGTGTTCATCTTATTTTATATGATCTTTACATTGGGTTACATTAATAAGAAAGATGTGAAAATTATGATTGCAGAGAAAATAATTTTTCCAGTTTTTAAGTGAGATTTAAGGTAATGCCCAAAGTTATTTGAGTAAGACCAGTTTCAAAGTGATACAAATGTAGGTTCACCATTCCTATTTATCACCATACACATAGAAGTTTAACCAGGAATTGACATTATGTAATTGAACTCTCATCCATGAGCTCAATTTGTTAGGGCTAGTATTACACCTATTTAGTTGTACATATGCCCTATTGTCAAATGTGCATGTATTAGATTTATGCAAGGTTCCTACCTCTCACTAGTCTAGACTCACATTTTAAGTTCACATTTTGAAAATATTGGTTGATGGTGTTCTTGAGGGGCAATATTTTCTCGTAAGGATGGTAGATTTGAAACCAAGATTTAAAAAGAAAACTAAGAAACCAAAAGAAGCTTGCTAATTTAATTGGATTCAAAAATTCAACAAAATAATTTCTTCTGATCCTTTAGTCTTATAATCAGTGGAGAAAAAATACCAAAGCCTAAAATTTTAGTGGTTAGCAACTTGATTTCAACTAATTAAAATTTCAGAAATTGTTTTGTGTTTTATCGAGTTGTCACTTTGGAGGTAAAACTTGAAAGTGCTCTTGTGGGACCATTTATAGGATTTACGTTGTGCATTAGGTTTCTTCTATCAATGTCTTTTTTAATTTTTCTTTCTAAGGGACATTTACTTATCTAGAGAATCCTGGGTTCTGATTGTGGCTAGGGAAATTAAGCTATTATAAGAAATCATGCAATCAATGGAAGAAAGAGTATGCCTACACAACTAAACTTGAATGAATTCTCGCATCTTAAATTACTTTCCCAACACTCCAGATTCTTAGATATTCTAATTTTGATCTTTGTAAATAAGGTCTCATTATTAAGGAGTTTGACTTACCAGGGGTATTTGTGTTGGTGTATTTATATGTATTAAAATATAAACAATCAATAATACTCTTTCTTTGGATACAATTCTAGTCATTAAAAATCCTAGATGGAAGGAGGTTAGGTTAAGTTCCATCTAGAGAGTTGTCTATATGGACACGATGGACATCTTATTATTTTTAACGTACATTTAAGAGAGAGACTACGTAAGAAAAATAAAAGAACTTAATAAATACTCTTGGAACTATTTAGCTCATCATTCATTTCTCTTTTATTTGACATTATTCAAGATGAAGAACTCCATGACATAATTTTTTTTAATAAAACATTCTCTGAAAACCATGTCCAAATTTAACCTCAACAACGAACCTTTATCTTTTGTTCTCTGAATCTTCCACTTGTATTGAGTCAAACACCTGGCGTCAATTATGTCTTATCTAGCTTAATGCTCAACCTATGTTTCCTAATATTTTATTTTTCAATTGTTGAAGTATCAGCTGGATACATAATTTGAGAATGAAGTGGTTAACACCTTTATCATATATTTAGAGAAGAATTTTATTGCATTCTGCCAAAGGTATTTTTTTTGAACTTTTGTCACAACTGCAATACTAAGTGTTTGAGAATGACAAAAAAAATGTGCAAAATAAATACCACTTCTCTTTGTAATATATAATTTATGGTTTTTGTTCCATATAACTTGTATGTTTTCTTTGAATAACCTATTTCTATGGTGCCCCAAATGATCACTCCCGGCATTACTTACCATTTATAATAAAAAGTTGACATCTTTGGGAATTCATTGCAAGTTTTTAGCATGATTTCAAGGGTTATGATGTTAATATTATGAAATAGGAATATCCAATTGCAATGCAACAACTAATGAATCGTGACCTTTTCCCGTCAGAGTAGCAATGCATAGCAATACATCATACCATTTCTAAGTGAACTCCAAGATCAAATTTTTTATTGTATAATAATATGGTGTATTTTCACGAGTCTTGTTATAGATTCACCATGTGCAAAACCTCATTTATGAATTGCAACTCTAGTTTATTTATTAGTTACTGCTTGAAGGAATATAAATGGATCTTTGGGAGTATTTTAATTAGAAGCTAATGATACATTGTGTATAAAACAAATCGAGAATTGATGGACTTGTTTTTTTCATGTACAGGCAACCCTACTACTAGAACATTTGAGAAAGCATGATCAAGTAAGCTTGACTACATATGGTTCCACATATTATGAAATGGAATTTGCATGGAAAAAAAACTTCCTATATATACGTTTTTGCTACAAAAAAAGTTTATTAGAGAAAACAGGTCATCATCTTGTGATTACGCCAAGGGTACTTGCTTATGAATGCATGTTGCAGAGTAATCCATTAAAAAACTAAAGCGCTATAGGAACAAAGTTGATGGTACATGAACAAGTTTTTGTTTAATATGAAAAACTACCAATATTTACTCAATACCTACAACTATGGAAATAATACTTTCCTATCAAGCTATAGAAAACAAAGAACCCAAAATTGTCCAAGGACTTAGTTTAATGCTTGAGAGGGGGAGTTTACTATCAACCAAGACAAGGGAGAACCTATTAGACTATATTAGCTAGCTTAGAAATTCAGCTTGTCACTCATCACCCGACCACCCATCCACTCACCCTTCAACATACGAAAAAGTTGTTGAATGATGTCCCATATTTTTTTCCAATAACTGATCCAAAGAATTGGGAAACACTCGAGTGCTAATGGAAAGAATTTTGGGTTGAGTGCATATCGAAAAGCCACACTCAGTTTCATATGGAGAAATGATCCCATTTGAAATGAAAAGCTATTGATAAAGGAGAAGAATGTGTGGACCTGCTACTTAAGAGGTATGGTCTTGGAGTTGCGACGATCCTTCAAATTTTCCAATGATGAGTGATTAGATAAGAATTTGTGTTGTGATCAAGGGAGCCTGCGAAGGAATCTCTCACTTGAAAGTTGCAAAAACCACCCGTATGAATGTAACTCTGTTGGGATGATGTTTGGTCCTTGTGTGATCTATTTTAGAAGTGATTGTTTGAGAATTTGTATGATTTAGTGTGGGATTGAAAGAAATAAAGCCTTTGGAGAGTGTTAACACCCAGGTTGTTCCCTATGACTCCCAAGGGAATACGGCCGGGGTAACCACTAACCAATCTTTTAATCACTGTTTCTAGCCAAACTGTGATCAGAGAGGGCTCTCTCTTTATGATTTTGTATCTACAATGATAGTGTTTTAGGCTAGGTATTGAGCATAGGCTATGTTTATGTTTTTGGTTGATGAAACTCCTTTTAGATTTCAGTGATGTAGTTTTCAGAGAGGTTGAATATCATTGGGCAATGGAGTCTGTGGCTATATGTGTTTGAAACTGTGAGATGAAAGATGGAACTTACAGGGCCATTTGAGTGCTTAATAGAACAGTTTTTTGATTAAATGACTGGAAACAGGTAACACAAACAGTGAAAGCATTTAAGAATTTTCACTTATTGTTTAAATATTTCCAACAGACAGGTTTAAGAGAAGAAGACAGATGTCTTAGGGGCAAAAATTGAATCCCTGGGAATGTCTATCACAGCAAAAGACACAGTTTTGAAATGCAGCAATTAAGAATTACAATTCTGTCACTGTATCTGAGGAAAACATGTATAATAGCTCAGTTTGAGTCCAGGGTAATCATGGGTTAAGTCCTGGAACTATCCTTTCACCTTGCTATCAAGTGTAAAACATTTAAACAACAAAAGAGAACAAAAGACTCGAAAACATATAACAAAGAGATTTGAGAATACTTATTGTTTTATGCAACACCCTGGAATCCTGTAACATTCATCTTTCACCACAATACATCAAAGTACACCAAGCCTTGGAAATTCCATTCTTCCTTTGTATTACTTCTCTGAAAATATTACAGTAAGAGAGAGTTCTCAAAAGAAAATTACAACAACCCTTTCAACTGCTGTGAAGGGTGAATATATACTTGCGGTGATTTACAAAATATCTGAGTTCTGAGTTATCTCAGATTTAACATTCTTACCAACCACTTAAGATATTATGACCAAAATTTAATACAGCATTGATTACAGAGTACAGGCATTTTAATGCTCTGTCAGAAGATATTTTAGCTTTTAGGAGTAGCTAAGTCGGTTGAGATATTCTGAGTAAATGCTTGAAGACCTGTCTTTACTGCCTGTACGCTGTATCCTGGACTTGTCACCTGTGATTGTGACTGCTGCTTGTGGTGAGTCAATGGTCCTGCTGAGTTGGCTCAGCCTCTGCCTCTTCCTTGTAGATATTATTCCTCAAAATTGTGCCTGCGCATGTATGCTCATTTGCCTGGAGAATTAGCGCTACTGATTCTGGCCTGACAAAATTGTCTGTGTCAAATTCCTCCAGACATCCTGTGTGGGCAGTTGGTGTGCTAAGATTGCCCCTAGAGTTTCATCTGCTTCCGTGAATTTGAAGAAGTTAGGTGGTGTATCAAACAGATGCTCAATTTCATTCATGATAAAAAATAGGTTCTCCACCCTGTCATACATAGTCTGCCCTGTGGCTGGCCCTGCGTCTGCTGAAGTGCTGGGCGGTCTTGCAATCTCTGCTCCTGCATGGGCATCAATTCTCTTATTGTAATTGTCTAGGGTGAGCAGTCTTCCTACACTGCTTAAGATGCTGGGAAGGCCTCTGTTCTGTAGTGCCACGAATTTTTCCAGGAATCTGTTGATCTCTGTCTGCATGTCCTGTGTCCTCCTCTCCAGTGTTCCAACCAGGTTCCTCAGAGTTATGACTCTTTTGGCTACAGCAATTGTTTCAGTTCTGTTGGTGATTCCCATGACAGCTAATTGAGAGCTAGTTTTATAGTTCAGAATATTGATCATCCTGGTAGCAGCTTCTGGCATATGTCCAAGGCTTGCCCTGGCTCTCTGTATTTCTCTGTTTGCTTTGGTGATGAGCACCATTTGCTCATCCATGGTCTCAATATATTGCCACTGGTTGGCAATGGACCGCCCAATGTTGCTCCAGAGCACTGCTTTCATTTGAGCTGTCACCTTTTCTAGTGCAAGCTCTTTCTCTAGTTCAGCAATTCTCCTCTTAAGAGTTCTTACCTCTCTCTCCTTGGCTGCCTCGTTCTGTTTGCTCTTGTCAAACTTTTCATTTACCTTAGCCAAGGTTTTCTTAAGTTCATCCAGCTCTTTCATTTGAGATTCCATGGCTTGGATCTCAGCTTGCAGCTTTTGCATGTCTAAACTAGTAGCCTGTTCTGATGTTGTAGTTGGTGCTGTGACTTCTGTTTGCTGAGGAGGAGGAGTATTTTTTAGAGGGACTTCCTCAAGATTTATTATCACAGGAGGAGGCTGGGAGGGTTGGCCCTCTTCTCTTTGCTTCAGTGATTCTTGTAGTGCTGCCTTTGCAGCTTCAGTTTGTCCTAGCTGGTCTTGAATCCTAACCAGCTCTCTGTATAGGGATACCAGCAGGTCTGTAGTATCCTTTTCTTGCCTTTGTTGGGCAACCTCATCTGTTTGTGGATGGATGGTGGCTAGAAGCTTGATTTTCTTTCTTAGGGCTGCCATGTCTGCATCCCTTATCTTCAGGAGTTCTTGGATGCCTTTGACATCTTTAGGATCATGTCCTATATCTATAATTACCTCTTCCATGGACTTGATCCTATTGTCCTTGGCTTGTGATGATGCTCTTTCTAATTCCAGCTGAGAAGCTGTGTTATCCAGGCTGCTCTTTAGTTTGTAGTTCTCCAATGTCTCATCTGCCAGGGAGGCATACACCATTTCACCAGTTTGTTTATGTAATTCAATCTTGTCCATAGGGTGTATGTCTTTGGCAAGAACCTCCATGTTGGTTCTTAGATAGTCCGAGGTGGACTGAGGATGCAGAGTTGTGGGCATGAAGTGGCTCATTATCATTTTGCCTTCGCTCACATCGAAAGCAGACATGAGTCTCTGCTGGTTGCTAGGAGCCAGGTTTAACAAGTGATTATACAGCTGCACCTTTATGGGATCACTCCTCCTTTTGATGTCAATGAATTGCTGTTTTATACTTGACTGCCCTTCTCTATGTTGACCGGAGGAGCTGACCTCTCCTCCCATAGTCATGTCATGTCCACGCTGAGATGAGCTGGCCGAAAGTTCTCCACTGGGTGGGCCCATGCCCATGGCTTGCCTTACTGCTATGTCCTCCTCTTGGGAGTCATTCAGTCTTTGTCTCTTCTCTCCTCTGATGAAGGATGAGGTCTGGGGGGTCTCTCTCTCCCTTTTCCTGGTCAAGTCCTCCTTCTGTGGTGTTTGGAGGACTGAGGTGTCTACATTGGTGTCTGTCCTGGGAGGCACCTCTGTTTGGGGCTGCTGCTCAGTGTAACTAGGTAGATCTGTCCCCTTTTCCTGCTCCAAGGGCTGCTGTTCACTGGACTGTGCTTCTTCTTGTTGCTGCCCCAGTTCTTGCTGTTCCATTTCTTCTTGCTGCTGTAGCAAGGTGTCAACTTGTTCTTCTGTCAATATAGGTGGCTGTTCCACCTGTTTTCCTTTGTCTTTGCTTGCTGCCTGGGGTGTCTTCTCAGTAGTTTGCGGCTGTGCTGCTGAAGATGTAGCAGCTGCTCCAATTTGCTTTCTGTACGAGAGGGGCACCTGTCCATAAGTTTCCAAGTCAGCTTCTTTTTGCACATTCCTAGCTTCTTTCTCAAGTAATTCTTCATTAGTGACTTGTTCTACTAGTGTACCCTCTTCCCAATCTAGTGCATTGGCATACTTTTCAATTTCAGGTTGTCTTTTATGTGCATAGTTGCCCAATTTGTATCTAATTCTCCTGAGGGAAATAGAGTGATTGGGGTCATAGGGAATCCACTCAAAACTGGTCTGCAGTCTGAGGCCCTCCAGGATCCTGTCTGCCTCTGTCCACCCTTCCTTGCTTTTGTTATATAGGAAGGGACCTAGCTGGCTCCTTACCTTCAATTGTGACTTCTTGTTCTTGCTCTGAAAATTAAGGTAGTCTGAGTTCCCAAACTGCCTGAAATATTCCAAGGCAAAAAGCCTCATGGGGACATACCTTGGCAACCTAAATGGGTTCAATTCACAGCCATATATCCTAATGACTGTGTGATTCTGGTAGAAGTACCAATTGCCAATGTTGTAGACCTTATTCAAGTGGAGAATTCTCCTCATCTCATCGGTTAATCTAGGAGGAGGGGCACCTTGCAGCACTGTTAGGGCTGGATGAACAAACAAATCAATGAACTCGCAGTATGTATAGGGTGATACTGCAGTATGATGAAACAAGGGGGTCCAGAAGACAACTGATCTTGGATTTCCTTGGGCATTGAGTGGCCTCAAAGGAACAGAGAAGGTAGCTGGCTGGTTGAAGAGGAATAAATGGTATATATAGGAGGTATACCTGAAAAGTCTCTCCCTCCTCAAATTCATGAACTGGTCATGGATTTTCTCTGCTATGTAAGTTGCATAATCATACTGCACAGCTGGAGGCTTACTAGGGGCAAATATAGACAGCATTGCCATTATGCTGTCATCTACATCTTCCATCCCCTTGAATCCCAGGACATAGCCAATTAGATCCACCAACATTCTGCCCAACTCATTTAGATATTGGTACCCAATAGGAGGGGTTCTGACTGTTTCAGAGCCTGGTGTGACAAACAGTTGGTTGATTTTGACAATCTGGTCACTGGACAGCTTGCTCCCTCTGTTTATCAGATTCTGCATAGATAGAGGGGTCAATTTCTTGGCTGTATTGAAGCGCAGCATCTGGTTTATGCTCTCTGGGGTGATCTGGAACAGGACTAGGCCTGTGGGGCTAATGACTGCTCTTTGACTGGGGTCATAGCATTCCTGGCAGCTATAAATGAGCTCTGGCATAGGATTGACTTGGGGAAGGTTGTATATGGGCAAATTTGACTCCCAAATCCCCAAGATGTCTGCCCCACTCAGGTGCTGGGCCTTTAACTCATTCATCATTTGGACATTGTATTTGGTTCCCATAGGGAACCAGTCCATCATTTGATAGTCCATGTCTCCCAGGGGTTTCCATGCCAATTCTTGGTGAGGAGCATTGAGGGGCTTAATATTGAGAGCAATAGGGGTCTCCATAGTTGTTCAAGTTGCAAGAATTGCAGGTGGACAGGTAAAATGATCAAAACACAGTCTGTAGGTGGTCTTCTGTGAAAAGCAGTTGATGTTTTGAGTTATCAAAGGGGAATTCACCAACTAGCAATTGAAATACTACTGGTGTTTAGTGACAGAGCCTCTTTGTGGCCTAACTGACTTCTTGCAGCGATTGAATTATGTATACCAGGAAGTTTGCCGGGAAACACAGAATTACAGTGGTTTTTTGTGAATTGCAAGTTTCTAAAGCTCTGCAGGTACTTCTTGGCCCTCACAAAGACAATGGTGGACGAACAACAGGATTTTAACGGTGCAAATATCGTTTTTATGGTTCTACTATCCCTCTGAGCAATTTCAAGCTTAATGAAGGTCGTATGGAGGGCGAAATGGTCTAAATACCTGTAATTCGATGAGCAGAGGTTGAAGCAAAGGTGCACAGTTGCTGCTTGAGGAGGTCGCCCGGGCTAATCGACTGGTTGGCGAAAATTAGAGTGTAAACGGTCATGCAGAGCGTCCAACAGTAATAACAGTGAAAGTGGTGAAAAACACGGGAAAATTGGTAAATATGGGTTATTTTACCAATTTGGCGCTTTTTTCTGCGGACGTCAGCATGACGTCATTGGTGGGTCATGGTGAGGTGACGTCAGCTGACGTCATCGGGCGACGCGGCAGTGGGTGACTGGTCAAAGGGGTGGTGAGGTGGCAACCCAGTCAGCGGTGAGGTGGATGAATCACAGAGGCAGGTACGGGCGGACAAGGACGTGGCGGCGGGTCAGCGGCAGGTAGGTGGCAGTCAAGCCGCAGCGGTCACGGTTAAGGCCTTAACCGCCGTGGTTTCTCGGGGCGGTTTGAGTACGGCGCAGAAGCTGTCAGACCCGGCTCCGAGATATGTGAGCGCTTGACGCGTGGAGGAGGCGTGACAAGGCACAACGTCACTTTCTCGGAGGTTAAAGTGCCGCCATCGGATGCGCTCCGATATTGATGTGGACCGTCGGATCTTATGGGCTTGATCCGACGGCTGGCGGAGGAGAAAGATGCGCGCTTCATACTGCGGGCGGAAAAGATTAAAGTTTGTGGGTTTTTATGGGTTTTTCAAATGTTTTCGCTTAACCAATAATGTGGTAGGATTGGGGAACGTGCCAGAGGCGGGTATTAACCTTTGCAAAGGTTTTTATAGGCAAAAGGGGTTTGGAGAGGGGTTTTATCAATGCAGAGGTGATTTGAGGGTAAATTAACTTGCAGCAAAGGGGGAATAGGGTGGAATAGGTTCACCAAAGTGGCCTGATGCCATTTTGGTCCCTTTTGAAAGATACATGGCTATTATGCCTAGGGGAGAGAATATATATAAGATTTGGGGCTTTATACACCTTAGTGTTAGTATTATTAGGGAAAGGGGTAAAATAGGGGAGCTATATAGTAGAATTAGGAGTTAATATGAGTGAAGGAGGGGGATTCAAGAGTAGAGCAAAATGAAAAGACTTTAGACCCAAAAGGTACATTTTGAATGAACTAGAACCACCATACAACCATGATCATTCTTCAAAAATCTCAGCTAATAGAAAGGGGGTGTTAGCAATGGAGTAGGGAGGGAAAAGAGAAGTTAGTGATGCTCTTTGCTGATAGATTTTTTGCCTTGGAAAAACACCTCTTGACAACTGTGTAATGGTGATCATATCCTTTCTGCAACCACAACTGCCTACCCAGCTATTTTGCCTAGCATTTTTTGTTTCTTCTTGGAGGGGCACTTGGACTTGCAACCCTCAATTGCCTTTTCCTTTCTCTGGCTTTTTCTTTTTCTTTCTATCTACATCTACCCTTATCTCTTCCAAGGTCCCAGATTAAACTTTTGGGAACCTTTGCTTCTCTACCTGAACTACTTGTCTGCCAAGATTAAGCTGTTTGGACAGACTGGTTTCTCTATTCTACAACTCAAAATTGAAACATGGCATGATCCAGTTTAAACTGTTGAATCATCCACAAAATTTGAAATGAGGTCCTCAACATTTGGAACACTTCACACACCTCTGATTTCCTGGGAAATATGGGATCTTTGTAGTATCAAAGCAGAGCATATTTGGATTTTCTATAGTCAATCATGAAATATGAAACCTATTACTATAGGTATCCAACAGTGGCTCCACATGGGGATGGTTTTTCTTTTGAAAGACCAAGAACAGCAGGTCAGATTGCCTTGTTGCTTGACTGCCCCTCTTAATCTTTGAAATCTGCTGCATATAACTTGTCAAAAATTGTGTGCCTTTTCTTGGAGAACCTCTGATTCTATCTGCCTGTTGCTGCTAAGTGCAGCACTTGGAAAAATCTCTTTTTACATTCTAAAATAGAAGACAATATGTAAGCCTGCATATATACAATGAACCTTTGAATTTCTATCACCGTGAACAGTCAAAATAGTGCTTCAGCATCCTGCCATTGACAGGACCTTCATCCAGTTCAGTTACAGTCAAACTTTTTAGGAAGTAGGTGTTATTACCTTGTACTGCTTGGACAGCAAATGGTCCTTTCCATAAAGAGTCAAACTTCCCATGTTTTCCTTTCTCTTCTCTTCTTGCATCCCACTTTAAAACTTTGTCCCCTACATTGAAATCTTCTGCTTTAGTTCTTCTGTCAAAGGCCTTTTTCAGTTTCTCTTGTAGTATCTGCACTCTGCTGAAAACTTGTTCTCTGGTCTGCTGTAAACAGATTATCTGGTTAATCCTTCTTTGCATATCATTTGGCTCTGCTTGACTTTCTTGCAGAAGTTTCATAACCGGCACTCCTAGTGATGAAGGAAATCTGGCCTCTAATCCATAGACTAACTCATATGGGCTGGTCCCAATTGATCTTTTAGTGGTTAGTCTGTCTGCCCATAAAGCATTTACTAGTTTCTTATGCCAGTTCTTTTTGTTCTCTTCCAGCACTTTCTTTATGATGTTTATCAAGCTTTTGTTTGATGATTCAGCAAGACCATTTCCCTGAGGATAGTAAGCTGTAGAATGGCCCAAAGTAATGTGAAATTTGTGGCAGAAGTTTACCATTTTCTTGGATTTGAAGGCAGCAGCATTGTCTGTTATTATCTTGTCTGGGCAGCCAAATCTAGCCAGTATATTGTTTTCCAAAAATTGAATGATTACTGAATCATTTGCTTGTCTGCATGGGGCAGCTTCAATCCACTTGGTGAAGTAGTCTGTTGCTGTCAAGATCCATCTGTGTTGTCCTGAAGATGAGGGATGAATTTCTCCAATGAAATCCAAGCCCCATTGTTGAAAAGGTCTCTCTGTTGCAATGGGCCTCAAAGGAAGTGGCAGCAACTGTCTTTTGCCTTCAAACAGTTGGCATTTGTGGCATGATGCTGTAAATTTTTTCACATCAGAGAACATAGTGGGCCAGTAATAACCAGCCCTTAATATCTTGTCCACAGTGGACTTCCAGTACAAATGTCCACCACAGTTTCCAGCATGAAATTCTTGCATGATATTGTCAGTTTCACTCTCAATAAGACAGTGCAGCAAAATACCTTCATGGTTTTTCCAGAGTAGATTCTCATCCATCACACAAAATTTAGATGTTTTCATTTTTAGGAACCTAGACTTAGTTCTGGACAGTCCTGGGGGAGCACACAGGTTTTGTAACACATAACAGACATCAGAGTACCAAGGAGATTGTTCAAAGGCTACATTGATCTTTGGAGTCGCCAGCTCTGTTTCACTGTCCAGTTGGTTGATATCTAAGGCTTGGAAATTTGCTTCTGTCATTAACTTGGCCAAACCTTGCCCTTTTATCAGCTTTGTAGGCTTTATTTCAATGTCAAATTCAAGTATGTTTGCAATCCATTTTCCTCTTCTACCCTCTAAGTTTTCTTGTGTGAGAATGTCTTTGACAATAGGACTTGGTACATAAGCCACAATATGGGAGTAAAGGATGTAAATCCTAAAGTCTTTGATAGCTTTGATTAAGGCATAGGCTTGTTTCTCCATTATTTGGTACTTTAGAGGAGCATCTCTAAGAGCTCTGCTGAAAAAAGCAATGGGCTTTTCATTCCCTTGGTCATCTTTCTGTAATAATACAGCAGCAATAGTATGCTGGGAGGCAAAAGAAAAAATAATAAAGTCTCTGTCAAACTGAGGATTAGTTAACACTGGGGTTTGAGTCAAGGCCAATTTTATACTTTCAAAGGCTTGCTTTGCTTCAACAGTCCACTTAACCTTTGAATCCTTCTTTAGCATGTTGTTTAGTAATCTGATTAACTCAGCTAAATTTGGGATAAACCTTCTTAAAAAGTTGATTTTTCCTAAGAATCCTTGCAGCTCCTTGACATTCCTAGGGTGAGGCATTTGTAGGATAGCTTGTATCCTATCTGGATCAATTCTTATGCCATCTTTCGAAATGATGTGTCCTAAAAGTTTCCCTTCTTCCAAACCAAATAATGACTTCTTGGGGTTTAAGGAAATGCCATATTTTCTGCATGTTATGAAGATTTGTCTTAAATGTTTCAAGTGTTCTTGGTCAGATTTTGAAAAGGGTGTAAGATCATCTAAATAAATGACCAAGAAATCATGAATCTCTTTTGCAAAAGCAATGTCCATTGCTCTTTGAAACGTTGCCCCTGCATTTTTCAATCCAAAGGGCATTTTCACATACTTGAAAGTTCCCCATGGGGTAGTAAATGCAGTTTTGTCTTGATCATCAGGGTGCACTAAAATTTGATTGAAGCCTGAGAATCCATCAAGCAGTGATATCCTTGAAGCCCCTACTACCCTCTGAAGGATGTGATCCATTTTGGGTAAGGGGTAGTTATCTTTGAGTGATACTTGATTCAGATTCCTTAAGTCTACACAAAGCCTGATCTCACCAGTTTTCTTTCTTGTAGGGACCAAATTTGAAATCCATTCAGAGAACCTGATTGGTGCTATAATACCAGCTTTGAACATTTTATGCAATTCTTTTTCAATGGAAGGAAGGAGCACAGGATTGATCCTTCTCAATTTCTGTTTGAATGGTTTTTGATTAGGCTTGAGGGGGATGGTATGCTGGATGACAGACGTGTCATAGGACTTTAGATCTTCATAACCCCAAGCAAAGACATCTTGAAACTCTTTAAAGAGATCAATATATTTGGGCTTTTGATCAGGGGGTAGAGAGGCAGATAGCTTTACTATCTTAGGCTTGTCAATAGTACCAATATTGCATTCTTCAACTCTTGCATCTAATGGCTGCATCTTTGGCTTCCTAGGGATGTCATTTGAGTCAAAAATATCCTCTAATGGGGTAAGGCCTACTGGGAGGAAATTGTCTTTGAGTTGTATGATTTCAGTTTCAACGTTGCTCATCTCCTCATAGTCAATTTGGTTTATTTGATGAATGTTTTCATTGTTAAAAATGGTTGGACTGAGTAGTTGTTTTGCTGTCCTAGGTGATATTGGGTGAGCAGATTGTTGAAACTGTATTTGTGATGGACATGCTCCATCAAATATTTGTGATTGACATGCTGTCTCAAGGTCAATATTTAATCCTGTGAACTCTTGTTGCAAGGTTAAAAAATTGTTTATTTGCATGTCATCCTCAAATACTTGCCATTCTCTGACGTTGTTTGGAATAGAGGGTCTGTATCTGACCTCGGCCATGAAACAATTGTTGGGTTCTAATGGAAATTTGAAGGTGCTGGCAAATGTTGCCAAGCTATGTGCATGGAGATTGTGGCCCCTAGAAATTTTTGTGATAACAAACTCAGGAAAGGTCTCTAATATTTCAATTACAGCAGATCTGTAGGACCTCAGCCTTTTGTCATTGGTGACAAAATTCCCTTTTACTTGTTGAATTACTAGATCAGAGTCCCCCATGATTGAGAGGCTATGTGCTTGTAATGATTTTGCAATCTTGAGGCCTAGTAGCAGAGCTTCATATTCTGCCATGTTGTTAGTGCATTTAAAGTTCAATCTGTAAGCCCTACCTTCTGCATAGCCTTTCTCTTTGTTATGTATCCATACTCCAGCTCCTGCTCCTAACTTGTTAACTGAGCCATCAAATTCTAAGACCCACCAGATGCCTTGCTGGTCAGGAGATTTCAAATTCTGTTCATGGGATGGCAGTGTGAGCATGAGTTGGGGTTTGTTCTCCCATTTGTTTTCTAGGATAACTTCATCATTTGCTTGACCATCTTTGACCATTAGAGGAGAGCTAAAGTGTCTTGTTGAACTGATTGATGTTTGACAGGTGCTACTTGTTTGATCAAGGTTTTGTTTTTGTATAAGTGTCTCGGTCTTAATGTCACTGCTTGAGAGGCCTGCACTGTCATTAAAGAGGATAAAGGAGTCTATGTCCGAATGAACAGCGTATATTGGGAAATTTTGGGGTTTCTCTTCACTGCTGACCATATATTTCATGAGTGTTTCCCTATAAAGTCTTTTTGGTTGTCCAAAGACAGATATAGTTGCATATGACATGTCTAATTGCAGGGAGCCTTGGAGTTTCGCTCCCCATGATCTTGATAACAGCATCCCATATTTGGGTGGGATATCAGCAACCACAACATCCATTAAAATGGTTTTGTTGGGAAATTGAACCAAGGACACACACAAATCCTTTATTAAGCCCAAGCATTTGACTTGACTGGAATCAAAAGAAAACAGGTCTTTGTATGGTCTTGTGATATCTAAGTTTAATCTCTCCATGACTGCTTTTGGCATCAGGTTATGAGAGGCACCTGAGTCAAACATTGCATTGTGCAGTATTTTGTCATGTATATGTAAGCTGACATAAAACGGTAAAACCCCCGTGACTACTGCTTTTCCATCTACCTCTGGGCCAAACAGCAATTCTGGAGTGTCATCTAGCACATTTACATCATCTTTGCTATTGGTGAGCTGAAGGGATTTTTTGATTTGTTGTTTGTATATGTCATGCTTGGCTAGCTCTGAAAGGGGGATTGCTACCTTTAACTTGCCAATCTCTGTTCCTAGGTCAAAGGGTTTATCAATTTGGATTTTGGAGTCACGGGTAGCAGTTCTTTCTCTGTTCATTAGATCTTCTTCGTGGATTTCATCTTGATTTTGAAACCTGCCCCTTATATTGATGTCTTGAGGGTTAATGTTTGGGTTAGGGTGAGAGGACAAGGCTGCCATGGGCTGTTGTGGTGGGGGCAGTAGTTCAGTGACCTCCTCAACCACTACTTCCTTTGTGGGCAAGTTTGTTTTGTCATTAGGTTCAGTGACTAAGGTTTCTTTAGATTGTTGTTTCTCTTTTATCTTTTCGGGCTGATTCACATTTACAGTCCTACTCCTTAGTTTGTATTGCTTATGGACTTCATAGACAGCAGTATCATATCCTTGTTTAAAATCAAAGGATTCTCCTGATTGAGTTTGGAATGTTTTGCTTTCATCCTCCTCATGGTCCTCCTGAGTTAAGAATACATGACTTTTGCCATCCAGACCTATTAAGTTGATTTCAGGATCTTCATTGAGCTGATTTGCTGAGGAAGTTTCTGCATAGTTTTCTTGAAAAGGGGGTCTGATATCTTGGTCAGCACTTGTTTTTCCTATATTGGGGTTCTGGACTCTCCTAAAATTTGGGTTTCTAGGAGGGTTGTTTTGTGGTGCCTCCCATGATGATTTCCTTTCTACTGATTCCACTCTCTCTCCCAATCTCTTCATGCCATTTAGAATTGCATCTAACTTTTGATCAAAACCCGAGGGTTCTTCTTTGAAACCAGTCTTCTTTTCCAGCTTTGCCCTGTTTCTTTTGGCAATTAGGTTGGCCTCTACAGTGACTGCAACCCTTTGGGCTTCTGCAAGGGTTGGAGGGTCTCTTTCTCTCAACTGATAGGCCATATCAGAATCAAAACCATCAGGGAAGTTATAAAGGGCCAAATCAGGAGGGGGCCTTAAGTTCTGGGGGATAGCATTGTATATGTTGTTAAACCTAGCACAATACTCCAAAACCGTTTCTTGGGGACCTCTTTTAATAGTGTTATATTCACCAAGTATATGGTGCGGATCTCTCTTTTTCTCCCATCTGTTGGTAAATTCCTGGTATAGAACTTCAGGGGTTGCAATGGAATTTGCATTTAAGGATCTAAACCAAGTTCTGACATCCCCAGTTAAGCTTTGAACAAAGATTCTCATCCTGACACTATCATCATCTATTTCATAGGTCTCAAAGTGGTCTTGCATCTTTTTAGCATGCTGGATGGCTGTCAAAGGGCCATGGGAGTCAAAAAATGAGAGTCTGGTTTGGTAGTCTTGGGGTAGAGCTGGAGCATTGGCTGGTATCTGCAGAGGTGCATATCTGTTAGCCATATTTATGGGGTTTATGGGGTTAATAGGAACAAATGGGACAACAGGGATTACAGGTGTAACGGGGTTAATAGGATGGGTAACAAGTGGGGAACTGGTTGAGTGAGTATGTGCAGATGGTGAAGATGGAAGGAGAGGACTTTGAGGGGTTGATGATGAACTAGGGGAATTGGGTGTGGAACGAAAAAGAACTTTGCAAGGAGTGGGAATGAGGATGGGTTGGTCTGACCTTATATCTGAATCAGCAGGCTTGTCCTGCTTTTGCTGTCTCCTTATGTTCTTTGGAATGATATTTGGGTTATCGACAATGATGGGTTGATTAGGGTCAGGGTTTGCCCTAGTGTGCCTTGGGTTTCTTTTGGGAGCCAGCTTCTAAGTATTCTTTTAGAACTTTATACAGAAGTTTTATATGTACAAGGACTGAACAAGCATTCTGGAATGACTATATAGGTCTCAAAACTAAGATGAAGTTTCCCTAGTTAGCTCTTCCCTAAAGCTGTCCCTGTATTAGAGAAACAGTCCTAAGGCCTCTTGGCTAGTTTCAGGCTTGATGATAGCTTTGGAAGATAGATAGAAACTGCAAAATCTTAAAGTCCCCAGTGGAGTCGCCAATTATGTTAACACCCAGGTTGTTCCCTATGACTCCCAAGGGAATACGGCCGGGGTAACCACTAACCAATCTTTTAATCACTGTTTCTAGCCAAACTGTGATCAGAGAGGGCTCTCTCTTTATGATTTTGTATCTACAATGATAGTGTTTTAGGCTAGGTATTGAGCATAGGTTATGTTTATGTTTTTGGTTGATGAAACTCCTTTTAGATTTCAGTGATGTAGTTTTCAGAGAGGTTGAATATCATTGGGCAATGGAGTCTGTGGCTATATGTGTTTGAAACTGTGAGATGAAAGATGGAACTTACAGGGCCATTTGAGTGCTTAATAGAACAGTTTTTTGATTAAATGACTGGAAACAGGTAACACAAACAGTGAAAGCATTTAAGAATTTTCACTTATTGTTTAAATATTTCCAACAGACAGGTTTAAGAGAAGAAGACAGATGTCTCAGGGGCAAAAATTGAATCCCTGGGAATGTCTATCACAGCAAAAGACACAGTTTTGAAATGCAGCAATTAAGAATTACAATTCTGTCACTGTATCTGAGGAAAACATGTATAATAGCTCAGTTTGAGTCCAGGTTAATCATGGGTTAAGTCCTGGAACTATCCTTTCACCTTGCTATCAAGTGTAAAACATTTAAACAACAAAAGAGAACAAAAGACTCGAAAACATATAACAAAGAGATTTGAGAATACTTATTGTTTTATGCAACACCCTGGAATCCTGTAACATTCATCTTTCACCACAATACATCAAAGTACACCAAGCCTTGGAAATTCCATTCTTCCTTTGTATTACTTCTCTGAAAATATTACAGTAAGAGAGAGTTCTCAAAAGAAAATTACAACAACCCTTTCAACTGCTGTGAAGGGTGAATATATACTTGCGGTGATTTACAAAATATCTGAGTTCTGAGTTATCTCAGATTTAACATTCTTACCAACCACTTAAGATATTATGACCAAAATTTAATACAGCATTGATTACAGAGTACAGGCATTTTAATGCTCTGTCAGAAGATATTTTAGCTTTTAGGAGTAGCTAAGTCGGTTGAGATTTTCTGAGTAAATGCTTGAAGACCTGTCTTTACTGCATGTACGCTGTATCCTGGACTTGTCACCTGTGATTGTGACTGCTGCTTGTGGTGAGTCAATGGTCCTGCTGAGTTGGCTCAGCCTCTGCCTCTTCCTTGTAGATATTATTCCTCAAAATTGTGCCTGCGCATGTATGCTCATTTGCCTGGAGAATTAGCGCTACTGATTCTGGCCTGACAAAATTGTCTGTGTCAAATTCCTCCAGACATCCTGTGTGGGCAGTTGGTGTGCTAAGATTGCCCCTAGAGTTTCATCTGCTTCCGTGAATTTGAAGAAGTTAGGTGGTGTATCAAACAGATGCTCAATTTCATTCATGATAAAAAATAAGTTCTCCACCCTGTCATACATAGTCTGCCCTGTGGCTGGCCCTGCATCTGTTGAAGTGCTGGGCGGTCTTGCAATCTCTGCTCCTGCATGGGCATCAATTCTCTTATTGTAATTGTCTAGGGTGAGCAGTCTTCCTACACTGCTTAAGATGCTTGGAAGGCCTCTGTTCTGTAGTGCCGCGAATTTTTCCAAGAATCTGTTGATCTCTGTCTGCATGTCCTGTGTCCTCCTCTCCAGTGTTCCAACCAGGTTCCTCAGAGTTATGACTCTTTTGGCTACAGCAATTGTTTCAGTTCTGTTGGTGATTCCCATGACAGCTAATTGAGAGCTAGTTTTATAGTTCAGAATATTGATCATCCTGGTAGCAGCTTCTGGCATATGTCCAAGGCTTGCCCTGGCTCTCTGTATTTCTCTGTTTGCTTTGGTGATGAGCACCATTTGCTCATCCATGGTCTCAATATATTGCCACTGGTTGGCAATGGACCGCCCAATGTTGCTCCAGAGCATTGCTTTCATTTGAGCCGTCACCTTTTCTAATGCAAGCTCTTTCTCTAGTTCAGCAATTCTCCTCTTAAGAGTTCTTACCTCTCTCTCCTTGGCTGCCTCGTTCTGTTTGCTCTTGTCAAACTTTTCATTTACCTTAGCCAAGGTTTTCTTAAGTTCATCCAGCTCTTTCATTTGAGATTCCATGGCTTGGATCTCAGCTTGCAGCTTTTGCATGTCTAAACTAGTAGCCTGTTCTGATGTTGTAGTTGGTGCTGTGACTTCTGTTTGCTGAGGAGGAGGAGTAGTTTTTAGAGGGACTTCCTCAAGATTTATTATCACAGGAGGAGGCTGGGAGGGTTGGCCCTCTTCTCTTTGCTTCAGTGATTCTTGTAGTGCTGCCTTTGCAGCTTCAGTTTGTCCTAGCTGGTCTTGAATCCTAACCAGCTCTCTGTATAGGGATACCAGCAGGTCTGTAGTATCCTTTTCTTGCCTTTGCTGGGCAACCTCATCTGTTTGTGGATGGATGGTGGCTGGAAGCTTGATTTTCTTTCTTAGGGCTGCCATGTCTGCATCCCTTATCTTCAGGAGTTCTTGGATGCCTTTGACATCTTTAGGATCATGTCCTATATCTATAATTACCTCTTCCAAGGACTTGATCCTATTGTCCTTGGCTTGTGATGATGCTCTTTCTAATTCCAGCTGAGAAGCTGTGTTATCCAGGCTGCTCTTTAGTTTGTAGTTCTCCAATGTCTCATCTGCCAGGGAGGCATACACCATTTCACCAGTTTGTTTATGTAATTCAATCTTGTCCATAGGGTGTATGTCTTTGGCAAGAACCTCCATGTTGGTTCTTAGATAGTCCGAGGTGGACTGAGGATGCAGAGTTGTGGGCATGAAGTGGCTCATTATCATTTTGCCTTCGCTCACATCGAAAGCAGACATGAGTCTCTGTTGGTTGCTAGGAGCCAGGTTTAACAAGTGATTATACAGCTGCACCTTTATGGGATCACTCCTCCTTTTGATGTCAATGAATTGTTGTTTTATACTTGACTGCCCTTCTCTATGTTGACCGGACGAGCTGACCTCTCCTCCCATAGTCATGTCATGTCCACGCTGAGATGAGCTGGCCGAAAGTTCTCCACTGGGTGGGCCCATGCCCATGGCTTGCCTTACTGCTATGTCCTCCTCTTGGGAGTCATTCAGTCTTTGTCTCTTCTCTCCTCTGATGAAGGATGAGGTCTGGGGGGTCTCTCTCTCCCTTTTCCTGGTCAAGTCCTCCTTCTGTGGTGTTTGGAGGACTGAGGTGTCTACATTGGTGTCTGTCCTGGGAGGCACCTCTGTTTGGGGCTGCTGCTCAGTGTAACTAGGTAGATCTGTCCCCTTTTCCTGCTGCAAGGGCTGCTGTTCACTGGACTATGCTTCTTCTTGTTGCTGCCCCAGTTCTTGCTGTTCCATTTCTTCTTGCTGCTGTAGCAAGGTGTCAACTTGTTCTTCTGTCAATATAGGTGGCTGTTCCACCTGTTTTCCTTTGTCTTTGCTTGCTGCCTGGGGTGTCTTCTCAGTAGTTTGCGGCTGTGCTGCTGAAGATGTAGCAGCTGCTCCAATTTGCTTTCTGTACGAGAGGGGCACCTGTCCATAAGTTTCCAAGTCAGCTTCTTTTTGCACATTCCTAGCTTCTTTCTCAAGTAATTCTTCATTAGTGACTTGTTCTACTAGTGTACCCTCTTCCCAATCTAGTGCATTGGCATACTTTTCAATTTCAGGTTGTCTTTTATGTGCATAGTTGCCCAATTTGTATCTAATTCTCCTGAGGGAAATAGAGTGATTGGGGTCATAGGGAATCCACTCAAAACTGGTCTGCAGTCTGAGGCCCTCCAAGATCCTGTCTGCCTCTGTCCACCCTTCCTTGCTTTTGTTATATAGGAAGGGACCTAGCTGGCTCCTTACCTTCAATTGTGACTTCTTGTTCTTGCTCTGAAAATTAAGGTAGTCTGAGTTCCCAAACTGCCTGAAATATTCCAAGGCAAAAAGCCTCATGGGGACATACCTTGGCAACCTAAATGGGTTCAATTCACAGCCATATATCCTAATGACTGTGTGATTCTGGTAGAAGTACCAATTGCCAATGTTGTAGACCTTATTCAAGTGGAGAATTCTCCTCATCTCATCGGTTAATCTAGGAGGAGGGGCACCTTGCAGCACTGTTAGGGCTGGATGAACAAACAAATCAATGAACTCGCAGTATGTATAGGGTGATACTGCAGTATGATGAAACAAGGGGGTCCAGAAGACAACTGATCTTGGATTTCCTTGGGCATTGAGTGGCCTCAAAGGAACAGAGAAGGTAGCTGGCTGGTTGAAGAGGAATAAATGGTATATATAGGAGGTATACCTGAAAAGTCTCTCCCTCCTCAAATTCATGAACTGGTCATGGATTTTCTCTGCTATGTAAGTTGCATAATCATACTGCACAGCTGGAGGCTTACCAGGGGCAAATATAGACAGCATTGCCATTATGCTGTCATCTACATCTTCCATCCCCTTGAATCCCAGGACATAGCCAATTAGATCCACCAACATTCTGCCCAACTCATTTAGATATTGGTACCCAATAGGAGGGGTTCTGACTGTTTCAGAGCCTGGTGTGACAAACAGTTGGTTGATTTTGACAATCTGGTCACTGGACAGCTTGCTCCCTCTGTTTATCAGATTCTGCATAGATAGAGGGGTCAATTTCTTGGCTGTATTGAAGCACAGCATCTGGTTTATGCTCTCTGGGGTGATCTGGAACAGGACTAGGCCTGTGGGGCTAATGACTGCTCTTTGACTGGGGTCATAGCATTCCTGGCAGCTATAAATGAGCTCTGGCATAGGATTGACTTGGGGAAGGTTGTATATGGGCAAATTTGACTCCCAAATCCCCAAGATGTCTGCCCCACTCAGGTGCTGGGCCTTTAACTCATTCATCATTTGGACATTGTATTTGGTTCCCATAGGGAACCAGTCCATCATTTGATAGTCCATGTCTCCCAGGGGTTTCCATGCCAATTCCTGGTGAGGAGCATTGAGGGGCTTAATATTGAGAGCAATAGGGGTCTCCATAGTTGTTCAAGTTGCAAGAATTGCAGGTGGACAGGTAAAATGATAAAAACACAGTCTGTAGGTGGTCTTCTGTGAAAAACAGTTGATGTTTTGAGTTATCAAAGGGGAATTCACCAACTAGCAATTGAAATACTACTGGTGTTTAGTGACAGAGCCTCTTTGTGGCCTAACTGACTTCTTGCAGCGGTTGAATTATGTATACCAGGAAGTTTGCCGGGAAACGCAGAATTACAGTGGTTTTTCGTGAATTGCAGGTTTCTAAAGCTCTGCAGGTACTTCTTGGCCCTCACAAAGACAATGGTGGACGAACAACAGGATTTTAACGGTGCAAATATCGTTTTTATGGTTCTACTATCCCTCTGAGCAATTTCAAGCTTAATGAAGGTCGTATGGAGGGAGAAATGGTCTAAATACCTGTAATTCGATGAGCAGAGGTCGAAGCAAAGGTGCACAGTTGCTGCTTGAGGAGGTCGCCCGGGCTAATCGACTGGTTGGCGAAAATTAGAGTGTAAACGGTCATGCAGAGCGTCCAACAGTAATAACAGTGAAAGTGGTGAAAAACACGGGAAAATTGGTAAATATGGGTTATTTTACCAATTTGGCGCTTTTTTCTGCGGACGTCAGCATGATGTCATTGGTGGGTCATGGTGAGGTGACGTCAGCTGACGTCATCGGGCGACGTGGCAGTGGGTGACTGGTCAAAGGGGCGGTGAGGTGGCAACCCAGTCAGCGGTGAGGTGGATGAATCACAGAGGCAGGTACGGGCGGACAAGGACGTGGCGGCGGGTCAGCGGCAGGTAGGTGGCAGTCAAGCCGCAGCGGTCACGGTTAAGGCCTTAACCGCCGCGGTTTCTCGAGGCGGTTTGAGTACGGCGCAGAAGCTGTCAGACCCGGCTCCGAGATATGTGAGCGCTTGACACGTGGAGGAGGCGTGACAAGGCGCAACGTCACTTTCTCGGAGGTTAAAGTGCCGCCATCGGATGCGCTCCGATATTGATGTGGACCGTCGGATCTGATGGGCTTGATCCGACGGCTGGCGGAGGAGAAAGATGCGCGCTTCATACTGCGGGCGGAAAAGATTAAAGTTTGTGGGTTTTTATGGGTTTTTCAAATGTTTTCGCTTAACCAATAATGTGGTAGGATTGGGGAACGTGCCAGAGGCGGGTATTAACCTTTGCAAAGGTTTTTATAGGCAAAAGGGGTTTGGAGAGGGGTTTTATCAATGCAGAGGTGATTTGAGGGTAAATTAACTTGCAGCAAAGGGGGAATAGGGTGGAATAGGTTCACCAAAGTGGCCTGATGCCATTTTGGTCCCTTTTGAAAGATACATGGCTATTATGCCTAGGGGAGAGAATATATATAAGATTTGGGGCTTTATACACCTTAGTGTTAGTATTATTAGGGAAAGGGGAAAAATAGGGGAGCTATATAGTAGAATTAGGAGTTAATATGAGTGAAGGAGGGGGATTTAAGAGTAGAGAAAAATGAAAAGACTTTAGACCCAAAAGGTACATTCTGAATGAACTAGAACCACCATACAACCATGATCATTCTTCAAAAATCTCAGCTAATAGAAAGGGGGTGTTAGCAATGGAGTAGGGAGGGAAAAGAGAAGTTAGTGATGCTCTTTGCTGATAGATTTTTTGCCTTGGCAAAACACCTCTTGACAACTGTGTAATGGTGATCATATCCTTTCTGCAACCACAACTGCCTACCCAGCTATTTTGCCTAGCATTTTTTGTTTCTTCTTGGAGGGGCACTTGGACTTGCAACCCTCAATTGCCTTTTCCTTTCTCTGGCTTTTTCTTTTTCTTTCTATCTACATCTACCCTTATCTCTTCCAAGGTCCCAGATTAAACTTTTAGGAACCTTTGCTTCTCTACCTGAACTACTTGTCTGCCAAGATTAAGCTGTTTGGACAGACTGGTTTCTCTATTCTACAACTCAAAATTGAAACATGGCATGATCCAGTTTAAACTGTTGAATCATCCACAAAATTTGAAATGAGGTCCTCAACATTTGGAACACTTCACACACCTCTGATTTCCTGGGAAATATGGGATCTTTGTAGTATCAAAGCAAAGCATATTTGGATTTTCTATAGTCAATCATGAAATATGAAACCTATTACTATAGGTATCCAACAGAGAGTATGACCTTTTCAGTGACCCAATCCACCTCAATGTTGGATGCTAAGTGAATTTGATTGAATTTATCTGAATCAATCCCATTTAAAAGAAGAAGTTATTGATATAGGAGGAGAATGTTTGATACTATGCCCTTTTCTCACCCAAGAAGTATGGCTTGGGAGATGGGTTCAACCTTAAAATCTCTCAGAGCTGAATGATTAGATTAGGTATCTGATGTGATCGAGGGAGTTTGGGAAGTGTAATACCTTTAGTTGGATCCCCATAATAGAAATTTAAATGTATACAAGGTGAGAGGGTGGTATTTAAATAAGGTAGTACATAAATGTACATTTAGTAGTAATAATAAAATCACAGGTTGCAAATGAAGAGGGAAAAAAACATGGGGGATTATGATTCCAAAACAGAAGAAAGAAAGGGGTCCCAAGGAGAACAAATACATAATTATTTATTCCTAATCATGTGTTATTTACCTTGCATTATCCTAAATTATATCGACCTTGGATTAGGTTCCAAATGAGATACTTGGGCTTCTTAAGAATCCACATTGTGAATTGTGAGCATGCATACCTATTACATGACTTCTGATTATGCAAGGGATGTCCATCATTCTATAGGAAGCCTTGGGGAAGAGCCTATGATGCCATGGCTATAATGAAATGTTGGTTATGTCGATAAAATGCAGAAAGAGGAAGAAGAATTTTTTTATAATCAGTCATGCTGGGAAGCCAATCTATTCCAAGCTTGTTGTTGGACTGTTTAGTCTTGATTGTGGTCAGTTAATATTGTTTAAATCAAAACATGAGATGTGTTTGGATTTCTCACAGATATGGAGATGAGAATAAGAAGGCATGATTCTCAACAACCTTACAAGCAATCATATCTTATGTGGAGAACAGGTATATGGAAATTGTGACATGTTTTTTGCCTTGTTTTTCTGTCATCCATATTAGTAACCGGATAGAACTTGGGCGAGTTGAATAAGATTGACATCCTAACACTATTTCTCTACATCCTATTTTTCCTAATTGACAAAGTAGGGACTGCGAGATGCAGGTAAACATCAGGTGTGTATTATTAAGAAAAATAATGTATATCAACTATATATTTTCTTTGTTTTTCGATTGCATATCTATTTTGTTGAGCCTTATCTGGGAAAATATATTTTTTCTGAACTTGTTTAGAAGAATTTTAGAGAACATTTTTATTCTACCATTAGGAGTGCACACATTTTTATTCTAGGTATGCACTACTTCATTTATTTTATTTCAGTAAGCAGCTATCTTGAAAATGGTAGAGAAATGGCATAAAACTTGCCTTAGAGGAATTTATTACTTTATCATCAACATGAAGAAGGATGGGTGTTTTGTTGTGCCTCCAAAAAACAATTAATTTCCTAGAAAAAAAGATATTGATAGGGACTTATCTGCAACTTGAACTTGCTATGAAGTCAATCATAATAGTTCATTACCTAAACTAGATTCACTGGATATGAAGCTTACTCAACAACTAGATCACTGCCCATTTAGATACGAATTGCAGTAGTTCTCGGGATGTAAACAAGAGATGGATCCAACTTGATCATAAACCATTTATATAACTTCCTCAACTAGAAGACCCAAAACTTCAATGAAATATTGTTATCTCCTCCTGTATTTCTACTAGGAATAGACGAGAATACTCCATGACAATTTTATTGGAATCTACAAACATGTAGATGCTTTTACCACATGTTACAGGGAAAAGTGTCTATGCAGAACTGCTAATCCCACTAAGGTGTGGTAGCTACCTTAGAAACAAGCAAAATAAAGGAGACCAACCTCTGTCTTGCGCTTGGCTCCTAGTTTGATTCCTCTCTCTTCTGATAGTCCTTTGCTACTTGCCTCCTTGTACACCAAGCTACATAGAGTACTCGTAGAATCAAAGTAGCATAACACTATACAAGAACATGGATCTATTATCATAAACAATCTAGGATCAGATGTAAATTGACCATACAAATGCATAAAACATAAACGACACAAGAGTATGGAGGAAAACTTGAATAGCTTTTATTGATAATCAAGAAAGGGCCAAGAGAGTTACAACCAGTTGTTCTGACCCAACATCATCCTCTCAGTAGGTAAGCCCTTCTTCACCTCTTGCAAAGCTTAGATCACCCAAAACTATGATGTTGCCTCAAGAAACCAACAACAATTCCTTACAAGATGCAAAATTCCAGCCTCTAGATCTCTGGGATGAGGGATCCATATATAGATATCTATAAGGTAGATGAGTTTGCTTGTGATTTGATTAGTGTCTTCCCTCTGATAGTTCTTGCTTCCACTTGGAGATTGATGATCTCTTACTCATCCTTGGTCGAATTGAGAGAGTAAAGTGTCACAGGAGAAATTTCTGGAAGATTCCATGCCTCTCCACCTCGAAGATTCTCACCCATCGCACCCCATAGAAGGGCTTTATGAAATTCAATGCACCCACAGAGTGTACTTAGGTGAGATGCAACGCACTTTGTCTATGGAGCAGGTGAAATGATCTGGTTTTGACCCTTTCTGAGTGGTTTTTCGTGGAGAACTTCTAGGAGAAGCTGTAATGAGTTGACCTTGTTCCTTTAGAGATCGGAACAACACTTTTAGGGACTTAGGAGCCCTTGGTGTGTGGAAATTTTATGCTTGGGGTTGCAGTGCCCAAAAATGTCTATAACACTTGCCCCCTAAAGCATGAGGTCGTTAATCTTTTTGATGTCGGGTGAAATGCTCTATCATGAGAATCCGAAGTTCTTTCAAGCTGGGAAGAGACCTGTAATAAGATACAATACAATACATTATCTTCATAAAATTTTCATGATCTAGTTGGGGCGTGCATTCCTATGCTCAGCTTTATAAATTCATTTTCATGTACATAGGACAGATAATCATCTGAGTGCAGACTGATGATTCTGATAGAGCCATCATCCCTTTGATTGGATGATTATCTGTGCAGCAATGATGTACATTTGATGTCTTTATTTCCTTGAATATATATCGCAACCCGGATGGATGAAACTAAATTCGGGGTCTTCAATCTCATTCGATCTTCACTCGAGGTACAAGTCGATCCATGTGAGAGATGCTCTAGAGTCAAACATGGAAAGACATTGCCTGATTACCAGCCAATGATGTAAGCCGTTAACAGACGCGGGAGGAATCACCGATAATGATAATGACCCTCAAGGTATTGCAGTACAATTCACGTGGTGTGAATAAAGGACTTGGCGTCGAACACCACGCAAATCTTTCGGTCGAAGGCCATTGATGTAAACATGTCGTCGGAAGTGAGAAACTTGCCATTGAGGCATGCAAGCTTCAAAGTACTGAACGAGGTGTCCCTAGATCAACTTCTTGGATAATGAGATGATGTTGAAAAGAAGCGATCCGTCATAGGAGGGCCTTAATGAATCCCACATCAATGACACAGAACAGAGAAAATAATTTTAATGGAGGTGAAAACGATCTGGTGATATAAGGTTCAGGGTGGCGGTCATGAAAGAATGGAGCATAAATGTATTGCAGTGGGTGAGACACAGGTGAATTCTCTGAGTGACTTCTCTTAAACATATCGGCGACACTGACGTGATGGATTGGTAGCATTAACCCCAAATGTGGATGGTGTGATGGGACCATGGTGATGTGACCAGTGAATGAAACAACCCAAGTGGACTTGGATGCGGAATGAAAGTGTTATGTTCAAGAGCGACTTGCTACCAACAAAGTTTCTTCAAGTTTTCTTCCCAATTTTTCCCCAGTCATTGCTGACCAGTACCTCTTTATTTTTGTCAAGCTTGAGGAGGATAACATATGCTTGTTCTATAATTTTCCCTTCGGGAAAAACCATCGTTATGTTTTAACGAGCCTATCGATAGTGAAACCTGTTCTTGTCTGCTATGGACAAGTTTGTTGCTATTAGGTTTTAACGAGTTTAATGACAAAGATAACTCGGTCGTTTTCGATTTTAGAGAGTCTGAAAAGGGACGTAAAGGAAACTCGAAAATTCCTTTTTCGTCTTCTAATCCCTTAAGTCCGAAAAAGTATAAAACAATACAGAAGGGATGATTTTTCGATACTTTTAACGAGCCGAACAAAACAAGCACTTGATCACTTTGTGTAATAATCCCTCAGGTCCAAAAAGATTAAAATGTAGAGGGATAGCACTTCCAGTCCCTTTAACGAGCTTGAGAGGCCAATGGCTCGACAATCTTTTCATATTTTACGAGTCAGTTGAAAAGAGATTAAAGGAGACTCGTCTTTTGAGGAACGAGTGATAAAATTGGGTAGCATTTGATTCCAGGTAAGGTTTGGAATTTTCAAATCATGGGAGTGTTACAAGGATGGCTAGCGGGATCACTCTTCACAGCTATTCCTCAAAAGGGGTAAACAATCAAATGGAGGTGAATGATCGGCCAATACAGAGTGGAGGTGATGATGGGAACATGACCAAGGCTTTAAAGGCTGAAGTACTACATTCACGATGGTTATTTACCGAGAATTGGTTCATTCTTTATTGAGCTTAAATGCTGGGGGAAACATTTGCTCATTTCTTATGTTTATTTTTTAACGATCATGAAGTCTGCGTTAAAACTGCTCAATTAATCCAGTCGTATAATAAGAATGTCTCATATATGAAAACGACAATTTTTGGAGTTTTTCCCCACATCCTTTCTTTATGCAAGTTAGGAAACAACCAATCCTACGAGTTTAAAGGGTTAGAGGACCTACAAATTTAAAAAATAAATGGTTGCTCTTCGCTTGCACTCCAAAAGGTTTGCATGCCCCCAGGTATAAAATAAAGCTTCAAGGTCACCTTTTATTTTACCAACAAAACATTTGTTTTATCGGGAAAGGTCTACCTCTATCAGGTTACCAAAGATTGTTCTATTCACACCGCAAACAAAACATTTCTTCGGTGATGTCTACTAAAATAGAAAAAGGTGAGCCAATACACTCACATAACTTTAACGAGGGAATCTTATTCCAGTCTAACCCCCTTTTCCAATCACGGACAGGAGTACAGACTAGTCATATATCTCTTGCGGAAACCTACCCTATACCCGAAGTTTTCCTGCTGAAGTAGACCAAGGTGCATGCCCCTTTGGTTTCAGTCATGTCCCCTGAATCACTCACGCTCATCAGGTGGACAGGCTGGAGATTGATGAGACATTCCTTGTGTGAAAAGACCATTCAAGGATGATATATGAATATTTGCTATGCGTGATCCGGGAAATGAAAGCTGTTCTACGAGCTTGACCACTCTTCCTTCATGTGGAAAACACATTACTCTAAAGAGTGATGAGACAATGGCTCCCATGCAATAAATATAGTCTCATCCAAGGAGTAGATTATAATCTAGGGGTCCTTGGACTACCATTACGTTCATATGAACAGTTTTCCCTCTTAATGTTATGGGCACATTGGGAAGGATCCCTAACGGTCGACTGGTTCCTTTGTCAAAGGCTGTTAGATTTCTCATCTCAGGCAAAAGCGATGGCGAACCAAGCGCTTTCCAAGCAGTCGAGGAAAGGATACTCACAGAAGCCCCTTCATCTATGATGGTACCAGCCATAACCATTCTATATATTTGAGAAATGATTCGGAATGGTATTCTAGCCGGTAAACGAGGTCTGCCTAGTTGATTCCAGTCAAAGGAAACAACTAGGTTGCTTGGAGGTGGGACCGAATAGATGGTCGGGTACAAATCTGACAAACTTCCTTCCTGTGGTAAAGGAATGGGTAAATTTCCCCCATGTTCATCGGTGTCTGTGCTTACGAAAAGAATTTGGACGGTGTCATCCTTATTCTCTTCTGTGACTGTATCATCTGAAGATGGGACCTCTGAAGGCAAGACCGAGTCAACTGCCATCTCGACCTTTTGACTTTCATCTGGTATGGGTTCAGATGGTTCGTCTTCAATGATAGATGCTTCGGTCAACCATCTGGGCAGGTCAGCCTGATTTTCAACTAGTGACGGACTCGGCAAGAGTTTTTTATACCCAGGAGGAAGTCGTAACGGTGAAACCGGACGATCGTCCAAAATTCTTTTAGCCTCATCTAAGAAGCGACAACGGTGGATGGCATGATCACCTTCGCACAATTTACAAGGAAATCTATATTTTCCTTTTTGTCCTGGGGCTTCATTTTCACTATTCGAGGCTGTGTTTTCAACATTATCATCATAGGTTGACGACACCGGGTTGTGCAAACGAGGAGACTAGTCCCTTAAGATCCAAGGGATGTAGGGAAAATCTCTATGATAGTGGTCTCCTTTGCAAATGACACATGGCGATTTAGGCTTGGTCGGTGCAGTGTGTGGATTTTCGATAGACGATGCTTGGTTGCCCCCTTTCGCGTTTGGCTCCTTCTTCTTCTTCTCTTTCTTCTTCTTTTCCTTCTTCTTCTCAGGTACTTGATTTTTGGCTTTACCAGCCCCATGAAGCGAAGAGGGAGGAGGAGAGGAAGAATTGGAGGAAGTAGAAGGTTGGTGGGTAACTCTGGAATCGTCTAGTTGCTGACTCAATTGTTCAGGAATTGTGGTGTTCTGAATGACAGAGGTTGAGAAGAGCCATACGGGCAAGCCGATTGTCAATCTTGGAAGCGACAACATGGCCATATGGGGTGCACCAATATCTCCCCAAGAGGAGAAGGGACTATGATTTCCTCCAAGAGGAATTCCTTGGCTGGTGGACTCCATTCTTTCAACCTAAGACCAACGTAGGAAAGGTGATGATTATTCCGTTTAAAATAAATTTTGGGCGCTTTAACACAACTTGTTTTTTCAATTTTAAAGAGTCGAGAGAAAACAAAAGATGACTCTAGTCGCCTTCGATTTTTAATGAGCCTGAAGTGACAAGTGCTCAGATGGACCTTTTCCGTTAAGGAGTCTAAAAAGGAACGAAAGGGATTGCTATGGAAATCTAGGCAGAGGGATTACCAAACCAATCACAAAACTGCAGAATACCTTTTACGGTATGGCAATCAATATTCACGAATGTTGTGTTCAGTGCATTGCGATCAATAGGGTGGCAGACACGGCTTCCTATGGATAAAGGATTAAGCCTATTGTTGTCTCCCAAAATATACTTGACAGTACGTGGGAGCACAATTCCATATTGGCACTTATCATCTCAAAGTGGAGGAATCACCCAACCAACAGTGAGAACAACAGTTACCAGGCTTTACGACGTCGTAATACGTCTTTAGCCTAGACTTCTAGATGTTGTGTGTTAGGTTCCAAAGCGTTGTTAGATTCATTAAATTTATTTTATAGTTGACCTTGCTTAAGAAATTTTCCTTTCAGGTTCACCGCATGATGTAGATGTACAATTCCTAAAATGCAATTTAAGATGATAAACATTCTTTTATCTTCTTTGTGCAATGAAAATCCTAGCTACTAAGGAAAGAAAGACAGAATTATTTCAACAAAGAGCAAAGAGCACACACTATATGCACTGTCCTAAATCAAACAAATCAAACAGTCTAAATGCAAATGCACATGCATGTATTTGTTTTCAGCCTTCTTAATATGTGAATGATAAAAAGAAAGCTAATGCGCAAATCTGAATTACTTTCAAACGACAATTACTAACAAGTTTATTTTCAAATTCAAAATGAAGACTTGCTTTCGACACTAGAAGGACTACTAATTTAGATCAAATACAATAGTAACAGGGTAATCGACTATCAAGAGCAATCAGACTCTCTTCTATGACTGAAAATGACACTTGCGACACTTTCAAATCAAGAAACGACAATACAATTACGTTACTTTTCTGCAAAGGAGAACTGAAAATGACTCAACAAATACACAAAAACATTTACAGTTCTGCACAATGGAGGCGGAATATCAGCAATGAAAGGGGTTTCAAACAGAGGTATACTGACTATAGGCAGCAAAATTCATGAATAGAACTGAAAAGAATGAACACAGAAACCAAAATTCAGGAACAATACCTAGTTTGATCAGCACACATGTAACACAGTGAATTTCAAATGCAACGCATCTACTACACTCAGGAAGTGCACTGAAGTTCATATTCACAGAACAGAGAGTGTGCTGGGCCAGGGACGAGACTTTGCTTGGGTTCCAGGTCACAGTTTGCAGTTCAGTTCAAGGATTTTGGTTGAGCATGTGGTAATCAGTAAATAAACAAATGGGGCAGATCTAAGGAGATTACTAGAGTCACCACAAGGGCAATTATAGAGTTTGTAAATCAGTTGTTTAATTCATAAACAAAACCCAGAGATTGAATGAAGCGGAATTTATCTACTTTACATTAGCATAGCAAATTCAGTTCAAAAGCTACCTGGCTCTACTTCAGGCTCCATCTGTAAGTTTATAAAGTAAACAAAAATGTAGATAAACAAACAACCTAGTCGCTCCCCAGTGGAGTCGCCATTTTGTTACAGGGAAAAGTGTCTATGCAGAACTGCTAATCCCATTAAGGTGTGGTAGCTACCTTAGAAACAAACAAAGTAAAGCTACTTTCGCTTTTCCTTTATGAAAGATAGATGAGAGAAGAATAAAGGAGACCAACCTCTGTCTTGCGCTTGGCTCCTAGTTCGATTCCTCTCTCTTCTGATAGTCCTTTGCTACTTGCTTCCTTGTACACCCACCTACACAGAGTACCTGTAGAACCAAAGCAGCATAACACTATACAAGAACATGGATCTATTATCATAAACAATGTAGGATTAGATGTAAATTGACCATACAAATGCATAAAACATAAACGACACAAGAGTATGGAGGAAAACTTGAATAGCTTTTATTGATAATCAAGAAAGAGCCAAGAGAGTTACAACCAGTTGTTCTGACCCAACATCATCCTCTCAGCAAGTAAGCCCTTCTTCACATCATGCAAAGCTTAGATAACCCAACACTATGATGTTGCCTCAAGAAACCAACAACAATTCCTTACAAGATGCAAAATTCCAGCCTTTGGATCTCTGTGATGAGGGATCCATATATAGATATCTGTAAGGGAGATGATTCAGCTTGTGATTTGATTAGTGTCTTCCCTATGATAGTTCTTGCTTCCACTTGGAGATTGATGATCTCTTACTCATCCTTGGTCGAATTGAGAGAGGCAAGTGTCACATGAGAAGTTTCTGGAAGATTCCATGCCTCTACACCTCACGGATTGACACTGCCATTTGTCAATTCTCGCCCATCGCACCGCATAGAACAGATTTTTGAAATGCAACGCACCCACAGACTATACTTAGGCGAGATGCAATGCACTTTGCCTATGGAGCAGGTGAAATGATCCTGTTTTGACCAGTTTTGTGTGGTTTTTCATGAAGGACTTCTCGGAGAAGCTGTAATCAGTTGACCTTATTCCTTTAGAGGTTGGAACAACACTTTTAGGGACTTATGAGCCCTTGGTTTATGGACATTTTATGGTTGGGGTTGTAGCGCCCAAAAATTTCTATAACACCACACCCACCGTGTACAGGGCCTCATGATAAAAAACAACTAGGTGCATTTTATGGTGATGAGGTCTACACAGGCTGGAGAATGGTAAATAAATACTGCATCAACGAATTCCAAATTGCGAAATTTAGTAATGGAGGAGATAACTTTGTATGTCACCAATAGATTAACAATTTTCCTATACCATGTTTCCAGTACCTGTGTCAATTTTCCGTTTTTTGTAAAACCTTCATCAAGATGATATTTCCAATCAATTGTAGATTAAAATGCATAATATACATTGTTACATTTTCTTGTTATTGGGGAAGCCAATTCCAATTATACATGGGTATTGAAATTGTGGAGCTAACCACTGGATACAAAATTAATTTTCCACAATTTAATGTGATTCAAGCTGTTATATTATATGTTAGAGAGTAAAGGCTCTTGTAGGATGGAGAAATATTTAACATTTATCTTTTTCCTCATAATATGTCATGAAATGAAGTTCCAACTAAGGATTTCCCATGTTTAAATTCAATTACATGAATGAATTTTCATCAACTATAAGTGTGTTTCCTTATTATTTTCAAGGTTGCTTTCCAGAATTGTTAAGTTTTGGAAATTGTTTTTTAATTGAGATTTAAAATGACTTTATTGTTAGCTTTAAAAAATTGGAATTTGGTTTTTTTTTTCCTTAAATAACATAGATTTAAGGTAATTAAAATCATTATTTGGAATATTTGAAGTTTGAAATCACCTTAAAAGAACACTTAAAATGATTTTTTTTTATGCTTTTAATTTTTTTTTTTTTCATATTGTCTCTACAGAGACAATATTTTGAATTATGGGCATATAGTCTCTATATAGACAATAGGTTTTTAATCTTAGTTGTTGTCCCTGAGGACACAAAAATGTAATTGTCTCTAAAAAGGCAGAAATCAAAGTGTCTCGACAAAGACACATGAAACTGTCTTTAGAGAGACAAACGAAATTGTATCTTAAGATACAATGATTCCTGTGTGTCTTTATTGTAACACCCCTGCCTTGTGTGTAAAAATTTGCAAAGCTAAGCTGAGAAAAAGCTAGGTCTGATGTGTACTAAGAAAAGTAAATACTTTACGAAATAAATAAAACAAAATCGCTTGGAACAATGAGACACAAAGAGATGATATTCTTGCCAAATCCCATTGGTGAATGGGAAGGGATAATTCTTTCATGATAAAGCTTCTAGATTCAGTTCTGTATAAGTTGGATGGATTGGAGATAAATATCCATTGAGAAAAAATAAAATATTTGCAGGAGAGAAAGGCAAGCTTTTATGGGGAAAAGCCTCGCGGGAGAGAAAGGAGAGATTTTATGGGAAAAGCCTAGGCAAATAGATAAAAATATCCATAAAATAGGGACACCACTAACGGAAGCATATCATGAAAGAGGGTATTAAATACCCATTGCAAAGATAAATAGGGCGTAGTTGATGAAGGGAAAGAACCCTCGGCTCAGGGGTGAACTCAAAGAGTCAGTTCTAGGTTGCGTGGTGGTGCTCCATTTTCCAATTGGTGTTCTCTCTTCTAATCTAGTTGGATTCACTTGCATGGGATATACTGAATTTTTATTCCTTACTTTCATGTGGTGGAATCGTTCAATTCAAATGTATAGATGTTGTGTTATCTTTATTTATGAGAATGATTGAATTCTTGTCCATACGACTCCTATTGCATCCAATTGTAGAATTAGTAAAGGAACATAGTATGACTCTAACATTATGTTATATATCTGTGTTAAGTCGGTGAATATTTATGCATGAAACATTGATGCATGGAGAATAGTTATGATGTAACGCTTCAAATTGTATAGCCTATGGTTCAGGTTATCTATGTCATGAATTATGCGTCATAAGAATTCATCCAATTACACTAGTTTAGTTATTCATGCATATTGCATAAGAGTTAGCTCAATAACACTTTTGACTATGCCGGTAGGACTATGACCATGATTCCTGGCCATGCATGCGACAATAGACTCAAGATAATGTTCCATGAATGCTTGTTTAGAATCATTAAATAATTTTTTGGGTTGCATGCCATGATTAATTCCTTTCTCCAAATTGCAAATTATTCTCAAGGGATGATCTCACATATAAGTGTTATAAATGAATAAAAAGTTCCACATCATGGATCAAGTAAAGCATAGTAGGAGTATGTAGTAGTGTGCCTAGGAAGTATGGTTCATTACTTTTGATGTTGTTCAATTATTAAGAATATGAGTATAGCCACATGAATTTTATCTGTTCATGTAATGATGAAATAATTATGCTTGAGACAATGGTTGAATCTTAACTTTAACCGAAGAAAATGTAAAGAGTGAGAGCCTAGAAGGAAATTCTCAAATCTACGCTCAGGGGTATGTTACAAATGGTATCAGAGCATAAGTTCAAATAATGCAGCCTATGGACCAATCCAAATCTGTAATATAGGACTGAGGGACTTTAATTAGCTCCTAAACAAATAAGAGGTTTCATTGAAATATTTTGGTTATAAAATTTTCATAAGAAAAATAACCCAGAAGCCATAAACGATTGAACCTAAATTTTAAAATGATTTGGATGACTTCGAAGCATGCGAACATCGTATTGATTTATTGCAATTAAACGAAATTAGGATTCCTTAAGGTTGAATCCAAATATTAAAATGGTTTATTTGAGGAATCAATAACATATATATGTTAATCCAATATATATATAATATCATTATATAAAAGCATTTAAAATTTATGGGTGGTTTTTATGCATTTTGAAAAAGTGTGGTCCTTGTAAGATAATGGTTTTAAGTGTTTGATTTTGTGGCATTGTGGGAAGATTTTCAAGGAATCCCTTAAACACTACACCATCTAGGTTGTATATCAAGACCCTAGGTCATATATCGAGACAAGTTGTCTTTCAAGATAGTTTCATGTCAAGAATTTAGTAAAGATTTGTATGTATGGAACCCATGACTTAATCCTCGCCCCATTGACTTAACCAATGAGTGCTAGACGACATGTCAGTGGGTCTAAGAAGTCTTTGAAGGAGTTCAACCAACCTTACCTTAAATTACACCTCTCCTACTGACTACGTTTAAGGTTGCATATTTATAGTGTATATATTAGTATATATATTGAATCATAGAGTGTAAAATAAGAGACTTCGGAATAGTGAAGGTGATAGTGTAATAAATTTTTATTACATAACAAAATGGATAGGGTAAAAACAAAATCCTGAAGGTAGACATTTATCAGCTTATAGTGTGATTGGCCAAGCTCCTCTCAAAGGAATCCGTTTTTTTGGTTTGATATTCTTTTCGTGGATTTCCATTTTTCTGAAAAGTAAGTCTAGGCTAATCACCAAATATTTTAAAGACATTTTGTGTATGTCTTTACGCTGGGACACTGTCGAGTGCAGACCTACCAAGGGCTTCATATGTGCTAGTGTCCTTATGTACAACATCAAGGCAACTTATCGAACGATCACAGTCATGGGACACTTGTATAGGAGATGACCATGCTAGTGCGTTGTAATAAAAGGTCACTTATGTCACCAAGATCGGCAAGTGGTGCTGCTATTATGAAACATGGCCTCCGCACCTCAATATTCTTGATGATCGTGGGGCTACAATGGAGCTGCTATCACCTCCTTCCAAGTCAACAACAAATGAGTAGTCTAGTAAACAAACAAACCTTCTATTTTTCATGTTCGATCCTAGGAAGATTACCGTGATATCCATATGACTGTAGCTAAGAAATAACTTCCCCCCGATTTCTGTGTTGTGGTTTCAAAATTGTTGCATAGGGATGAAGGTAAGCAATCATTGTGCATAATTAAGCCTTTTCGACGATGGTTTTAGAATTAAATTCTTTCTCGCCATGCAGTTCGCCATTTTTGCTAAAAACCCGTAGATTAAAAGCTCCATAGGCACTTGTCCAATGGGATTGATGGAGAAATTCCCTTAGAACTGTTGTTTCCTTTCGATCAACAATGACAACTGTTGTTTCCCTTTTCATGTCGACTAAAGTTCTCCCTTTCAAATGCTTATTCGTTGATCTGGAGGCATTCAAAATAATTTGGTGTGGTATAAGGGTTATCCTTTATTGGTTCCGGGGAAAATAACATGAGTATCCACCTTATTTGAGAAAAAGTGAAGTGACTTGGTTGGACATGCATGCCAGAGTATTGAATTTCTAAGGCAAGAGAGCAAGGCTATCGGACTTGTAGCAAGCAAATGGAAACTTGTTGTGAGTGGTTATTCCGCTGTCTTCTCATGTAATTTGGATAACACTTATCCTTACTTGCACATAGACAAGTCACACTGGAAAATATCACTCATCTTATCTTCTCCTGTCTTATTTTCTCCTTGCATGGAGGTTACACGATGTCTATTCGATTAGCAGTTCTTTGATATAAATACTCCTCCTACCCATACGTTGGTATCAAATTTCATCCTCTTCGGTGCTAAAACCGTATTGTTGGAGGCCCCTTGCTTTAGATTCAACCAAATTCTTCCATAGAGGGAGATATCGCAAGGTGTTGCGGTCGTTTAGTAAGGGAGGCTGAGAAATGTCCCTGAGGCCATTGTAGTAGAAAATTATAGCTCAAAGGAGTTGATCTACCATTTGTAGAACATATGACACTAGTGGGCGGGGTTGAGATGTGTATGGAGCCTCACCAGCCAGAGGATGTTCGACGGAGCATCACAAAAATATTTCTGTTTTAGGCGTCCACAAAGGGCATCATGATTCATACTTAAATACTTTCGATTTCTCGAGAGGTGAAAGGGGGGGGCGATTTAAGAACATATGTGCATAAATGGGTGAAGGTTCAAAACCCCACAGTCGGTTGTTTTAAAGGGGCAAGTAGTTCTAGAAAAATGACTATTCAACTCTTCTTATAAATTGCGGTGATTTTAATTTTTTGGAAACCCATAAAAATATGAATAATTTCTATCCTTAAAGATTGTATGTGAATCTTTTCTCGTTTGGCATAGGTTGAGTGTTACGATATTGACCAAACACACTCATGTACTTAAATATAGGTATGAATCATTATGTCATTACCATAAGATGCAATTGTGTGCTTCATATAGTGATGGCACAATTTTTCATTAATTATTGTTTTGAAAAGGAAATTTGATGTAAGACATTACACATGGTAGTCTATAAATTTTTTTTTTGGTATATGACAACATACACTGGATAGACCCCATTTTAGACGAGCTTGAAGAATGAACAAGGTTGGATTATATACTTGCACTTTAGATTGAATTTCTCAAGTCTAATCTATAATAGCATTACAAAATGGGTATAAACAAACTACATAGACTTGTGAGTATGGTTATTTGAGTTATTTATTTTATGTGTATAAAAATATGCTCCCATAAGAATATGAATACCTCTTGAGTTGCTTGATTTACATTAATCTTTGAAGGTTGTATCTTATCCTCTTCGTACATGTATGTATGGCTCATTATGTGCTTACTATGAGCAACAAAGGTATGCATGACAAGATTATGTGCTTTCATGCATTAATATCTCCCATGTTTAAAAATAGATTTAAGATATCTTGAAAGGGGTATAGTCAGGCTTGATGAGTAAACGAGAAGGTATTTAATCCTTACAATTATATCAAAATTCTCAAATCTAAGTATTGTGGATAGCTATAGTAGTATTAAAGGGAGAAAGCAACCGAGAAAGATTTATGGAAACAAATAATCATGTAATGTGGTTATATAACAAAGAACCTTGTGGTGATGTGGTGGAATGGAGAGTAATACAATTAAATAAAAATAACAACCATCAACATGTTGATTAATTCCCATAAGTAGAAAGTGACAAATTGGTCACTGTTTTATTTTACTTAATTATTAAGTGTTGGGAATTATGTGAAAGGTAAATTTTTATTTCATTATATGTTCCCCGAAACTTAAGTTATTGTTGAATTCCCTTGGGAGCGCACAAGAACTCTATACCATGATGTACAAGTGGTTTAAAATATTTATTATAGACCTTGTTTTAAATAGGTATGGTTATGGTATTAAAAGATTGAATAAGGAATTCTAGTGGTGTGGTCATCATGGGTAGTAAATATGCATATAAGTGTTGAAACGAGTAATGGGAAATAAAGAAAATTGAATTCTATGTTTAATTATGAGTTTCATGATTGTTATGCAAGGACATAGTTTAATAGAATGAAGATGATACTTATAAGAGAATCTTAAGGGAAGAAATATTGAACTCTTATGAGGTAAATGGAAAACAGAAAAGAGAAAAATGGCAAGTGTCATCTCCATAGATCATGGTCAACTCGAAGAAAGATTGAAATAAAAGTATATAAATGGAAATCTATATAAATCTTCAGAAATTGATGGTTAATTAAGTAGGTTCCATCCTAGAATAAATTCTAAAGGTTTTATTTAAGGATATCTATTCATAAAGGTTCCCATGAAATATTGTTAAGCTCATGAAGGACAGGTCGTTGTATGGGACTAATGTCTTTCAACTTAATATTTGATTGGCGCATCCACATGTAAGGATGTAATTCATTTTGGAATGTGATTCTTTTATTATTATTATTATTATTAATATATATATATATATATATATATATATATATATATATATATATATATATATATATTCTGGTTAAGGAAAAATTCTATTAAAGGGATCTTAACACGTTATTATATTTCGTAACATATGCATCTTTCGTTGGATATGCATAGTTGGACCTACCAGTGTCTATGAGTAAAAAAATATCTAATAATTGTAGCTAATCTAAATAAGAAGCACAAAATTTATGTTCAGATTGGACTGAACTAGGGTCAAAGTATGAAGAGGAGGCACACATACAATACAAATTATTATATGCACGAAGACATCATACATTAATAATTGTATGACCTTCATAAGAAAGTCAATGAAACTTACACAAAAGGTACATCTAGAGTAAATACATAATGGGAGTATAAAATAAACTCTTGGTGTTTCTTGATTGATAGTGTAAGTAAATAATAAATACGAGCCGAAAAGTCAAAGGGTGTAAATATCTCACAAATATGAACCCTTCAAAAATCTGTAGCAAGAAAAAATGATACTAGCAGAATGATTGTAGAGGCTACAAATATAATTATTGCGAGAAGCATAATATAAAAAAAGTGTTTGTTAGCTTCTACTACATATAGAAAAAGCATACATGCTTTATGAAATGAAAAACATATTAGATATGGTGGTTGTTGGTGCATTTCAAATAAAATTAGAACAGTCTAGAGCAGCCTAATTATACACTAGATTCGGAACATGACTTTGAATTAGTAAACAAATATTTGGTAAACCAAAAGGTTTCAAATAATTACTGATTATGGTGATCTAAGGATATTATGTTAGTGGTAAAATAACACATGCATCAAGTAATATAAGAGAAAGGATAACAAACTATGCAATATATCGTGGTTAAATTAATGTGACAACTTCACTATATTTATGGCTACGTGATACTGGTAATTGATCTTGTGTATACAATTAGTTCGATAAAATGATATCCAACAACCTATTCAAATAGATGTGACAACCATAGAATTTCAAATACATATTTCTTTTCAGTAATTCTTATCAAGCAATATTGGGAAGTTTACCTGATATATTTCATTCATAATGTTGTTTAGGTTAAACATGAGAACATAAGAATTGTTTCATAAATCACGCAGGAATTCATGTTAATAAATTTGATAACTTATCTCTTCAATCATGGATGACTTAATGTTAAAAGAAAGTGTTAACGTGTAAATACCCCAGGATCACACCCTGGTACACATAGTGACTAAAAACTTAAAGGGTGTGGAATTGAAAACATTGTAACTTTCATTATAACTCATGAAGGGGAAAGGAGTTTATACCTAAACTGAATTATTGAGGGCCAACAAGATGTTAGAAGAGGTGTAAAAAGAGCATATTTGATTACTGGTTAAGTATGGAGTACTTTTAAATACCAAACAATCAATTTCTCAGTTAAAGATAAAGTTAAGTATCATAGTCAATAGTCTATTTTATGATTAAGGGAAAGTAATATTACATTCTTAAAACCTTTTCGAGGTGACAAATTTAATTCCAAAACTCAAAGTTATGGGTATGAGAAAGTTGTAATATGCATGATTACATGTATGATACTATTTTGCTAACATTTTACTACAACCAAATGACACAAGAAAATGATTTGCTAAATAAAAGCACTCAAATACCTTGACATAAAAATTTGGTTGGTTGCAGAAGTTGAACAGGTCCATGAAATTCCTTATTCCCCTATCGATAAACTAAGCACAGTATGATCAACTTATTCAGATGTAATGTAAATAAATGAAGGATTTTTTGGCATAATGCTAACATGGTGGGAAACATGTGGATGAAGTATATGTCATGCAGGTGATGCTATGGGCATCACTATGATGTACAAGTTGTACAGGTGGTACTATGTACAAGCGGTACATATGGTACCAATATGGATACATGTATTGCATGATAATGTATGACATGTATAGATGTGTGTGTGTAATACACACTATGTGCATGTGTGCATGAAGAAACTGGGCAATTATCTGGTATGGAAATCGACCTGGAGTGCATACAAAAGAAGGAAGCTAAGAAGTGATTCAAGGATAAGTATCAATGTTGTGTTTTAGTTTTGTATGCATGTGAGTATTAGTATGATCTGTGTGGATTATAGGAGATCTATGGTTGAAAAGTACATATGATTTTGGTGGTTATGTTGAGCTAACCTGATATGATATTAGTCAAATGTGCTAGTTTGACTTGTTGTATGCAGGAAAACTGCAAGGAGCAAGTGTTCATAAAAAACACAAAGGCTTGGAAGAATGCAGGGGAAGAATAGGCATTTATTCAACCACAATAAATGGTAGAGATGGAAGGACATGTGTTCCTTGTAATCGATATATATTCGAATATTTTCATTAGATGGAAAGGCCATTGGAGTCTATGAATTCAGAGACAACTACCTGTGAATGAGGAAATAATATAGTAAGATGCAGGAATACAACGATGACAGTGTAAATTTTGGGCAGGAGTATGTAACACCCCTCCCTTATGTGTAAAAAATTGTAAACCTAAGCTGAGAAAAGATAGGTATGATGTGTAACAAGAAAAGTAAATACTTTATGACATAAATAAAATAATTAATCACATGGAAAATGAGACACCAATAGATGAGATTCTTTCCAAATCCCATGGTGAATCGGAAGGGATAATTATTTCATGATAAAGCTTCTAGATTCATCTCTAGATAAGTTGGATGGATTGGAGATAAATATCCATTTAGAAAAACATAAAAGCTTTGCAGGAAAGAAAGGCAAGCTTTTATGAGGAAAAGCCTCGCGGGAGAGGAAGGATAGATTTTCTGGGAAAGGACTAGGCAAATGGATAAAAAGATCCATAAAAGTGGGACGCTGCTAATGGAAACATATCATGAAAGAGAGTATTAAGTACCCATTAGAGAGTTTAAAAAGGGTGAATTTTATCCAGGGAAAGAACTCTCAGTTCGGGGGTGAACTTGAAGAGTCATTTTTAGGTTGGGTGGTGGTGCTCCATTTTCCAAGTGGTGTTCTTCCTTCTAATCTAGTTGGATTCACTTGCATGGGATATACCACATGTTTAATCATTACTTATCATGTGGTGGAATCGTTCAACTCAAAGGTATAGATGTTGTGCAATCTTTATTTATGAGAATGATTGAGTTATTATGTATATGACTCCTCTTGCATCCAACTGTAGAGTTAGAAAAGGAACATTGTATGACTCTAACCTTATGTGATATCTATGTGTTAAGTCGATGAATATTTATGCATGAAACATTGATGCATTCGGAATAGTTATGGTTCAGGTTATCGATGCCATGCATTATGTGTCATAAGGGTTCCATCCAATAAGGCTAGTTTATATACTCATGCATATTGCATAAGCGTTAGGTTAGTAACACTTTTGACTATGCCGGTAGCACTATGATCATGATTCTTGGCCATTCTCACTACAATAGACTCAAGATAATGTTCCATTAATGCTTGCATGGAATCATTAAATAATTTTATTGGTTGCATGACATGATTAATTCCTTTCTCGAAATTGTAAATTATGCTTAATGGATGATCTGATATATAAGTCTTATAAATGAATCAAAACGTCCACATCATGGATCCAGTAAAGCATAGCAGGAGTATGTAGTAATGTGCCTAGGAAGTATGGTTAATTACTTTTAATGTTGTTCAATTACTAAGAATATGGGTATAGACGCATGAGTAATATTTTTTCATATAACAATGGAATAATTATGCTTGAGACGACTGTTTAATCTTAACTTTAATCGAAGAAAAAGTAAAGAATGAGAGCCTAGTAGGAAACTCTCAAATCTCAGCTCAGGTGTATGTTACATTTATAGAGACAATTATTTAAGACAATAATTTGAGTTACCGGCTTAAAGAAAATATTATACACAATACGCAAGTTTCTTTTTGTCCCAAGTTAAGAAAATTGACGTGAAAATTGTCTCAAATATTATCTTAAAACACTAGTACATGTAGTAGTGTACATTATAAAATACTCTACTAGATATATAATTGTCAAAGTTCATTTAATTTCAAATCAAAATGTTATATTCGAGCATATATATTATTTATGACTTTTCTTTGCTGCTAGTGTCTAATTGAGATATATATAGTGAATGCAGGGGTGAGTCTAAGCATCTTGCTACAAAATACTAAATTCTACCATTATTATGTATCTATTATATGGTGGTGGTTGGATTTAAATGATTTTAAATTCAATATTCTCTATATACTCTGAATAATAAATGCCTCCGCCATTGTAATATGTTTGTCGGTCATTAAATGCCTCTGGCATTGTAAGTAGCTAGTTGAACATTAGATGCCTTTAAATTGAATAATGTTTATTCAATCTGTCTTATATTTATTTTTTTATGGGAAATGTGTTTATCACCCAATTCTATGTAACTCACAACACAACAATAAATACCTAGTAGGATGAATAAGAATTAGAATTATTGAATCTGGATTCTGCTACACTATGAAAAATCAATTAGGATGACTTGGAATAATGGAGAAATTAATATTGTTCTAGATGATATTATTATTAGGGGTGTATTGCCAATTTTTTATATTATTAGTTTTATTTAGTTCTTATGTCTGATTCATGAGGAATTTGTTCAAACTCCTCAACATATTTCTAATCCTACAAATGTACATGCTTTTAGTTGAATGAATTAAGATTTGTGAGTAAGAAGTCTCAGGTTGAGCCAGCCTCACCTGGGAGCTGCACATTTCTTCCATATTCTATCCCTCGTTAATTCTATCTTGGTATCAAAGCACATTTCAAACTAGGCCTTGGCCCCTCTGTAATCAAGGATCATGGAGAATAAATATAAATGTGTTGTTTGGTAGAATGTGCATGTTTGTCCATCATTCAAGTACCTTTTTTGTATTATACGTTTACATCTAGTATTTAATCACATTATTTTCACCTATACATTCGCATGAACCAACACTTGAGAGTCATGCCATGTGAAATTTGTTTGCAGGCGAAGCATATTCAGAAATATGGAGAGTCACATTGTATGCGTTGCTGCATGTTAACCAAACTATTGTTGGTGGGATCAAAGTTAGAAAAAAAATCATTCTTAAGGCGGTACCATTAGGGGTATTTTGAGGTCTAAAATGGGCCTCCCAAGGAAATTATAAAATAATAGTGGAAATAATAAAATAATATTATATTACATCATCAAATTTTAGAGCGAAAAAAGAAAAACTATTTTTCCAGCTCGTATTTTAAACCTATCTTCCTTTGGGTTTACTCAAATTTCGAGCAGAGACACTTGTTGTATGGATAATTTTATTCGTCATCCAAGGAGTACCCATGTTGCATACTTTCGGTGGGTCCTTCTACATTAAAAATTATAAATACGTGAAAAATGTGATCGCAATTATGTTTTTTCATGTATTTCTCATTTTTTATGTAGTAGGGTCCATCGAAAGTATTCAACATCGGTACTCCTTGGATGAGGAATTACATTTTTGCATCCAATGAGTACTCCCACTCGAAATTTGAGTAAATCCTTAAGGAGATAAGTTGAAAATACAAGTTGAAAACATAATTTTATTATTTTATTATTTTTTAATCTTTTTACCTTTTTACTCCAAAAATTGTGAATCATCGACCATGGTTGAAATCATCATCTTGAACCCTATTGGTTCTTATAAAGTTTATTTTGGCTGTACATTTTTCTTAGGAGGCCCATTTTAGACATCAAAATTCCCCTAATGAACGATAATCTACACCCGATAGAAAAATCTATTTGTGAGAGGGACATCCACTCTCATTGGTTCTAGGTGTGTCCGCCGACAGAGACATAAGAATTTCCAACCAATATGTGCCAGAAAAATGGTTATCTTTCAACTTTGAATGAAATTTGATATGAATTATAAAACGCAAATGGATGAAATAATTTTTTTCGAGTTGATATCATAGTCACAATTTGTTCAGGGCTTCCGTAAGGGAATGCAGGTGGGGACTCCAATGATGCAGATAAAGGTTTCAATATTTGTGCTCCAAGGGTTTGATTTATGTCTCACAACTTTATGAAATTACCAACCATATTTGTCAAGTTTGTGGGTTTCCTCCACTTGGGGACTGGCTAGAATCTGACGCCACATTGTTGTGATGGTGAGAGGATAGTGTTGAGTATCGTCAACACCACCACAAAAAAGAAATATGAGTGCCTTCATTTAGAATGTTTTCGCATCATTCCCCCACTATTTGGATAAGAATTGTGCAGATGATTTCACAGTCGTGGGTGAGGCACAAACTCTTGACCTCTATTTTCCTAAAACCAGGGGTGATCAAGAATCATGCAGGTAAATTTCCTTGTATTTGTGAAATGATGCATTTACGTTAATGAGACTAACGAGGCAATGTTATAGAGACGATAGTTTCTATAGATATTTTTGTGAAGTCTTTAAGAAAAATGAGAATCGTCCAATAAATGATCAAGGTTCCCATCTCGCTAAGTAACTAGTGATGATTGAGGTGGAGGGCGGGAGTGTTGAAGAGCTGAATGAGGAAGGATCAGAGTTAAGGAGTAGCTTGTGGACCTATTGAGGAGAAACTTGTGGACTTGTTAACGAGTTGCGTTGAGGAGAAGCAATGTGCCAAATCCAATACTATAAGACAACCTGCAACATTATTGATCTTTTTATGAGAGCTAAAGAAACACGAAGAACAGTCAACCCACATAGGTGAAGATGAAACCAAAAATTCCACTATGCCACAATTTAGTATATGCTTTGATGAAATGAATTGTCTTCTTGAATTATTTTGGGTTTTTTAGCTGAACATGTTGAGCCAAATCAACTTAATATTTAAATGCAATGTGTTAGAATTGATAACCCTAAAAACTGCAAATTAGAGTTAGAAAAATTGAAGATGAAGACACTAAGTTTTTATATTATTTTAGAAGAAGTTGGTACTTTTTAATGAAATGTGATGGTGGTAGTGGACATGAATTGGTTGAAGTAGCAATAGATGGACAACCAAGGTAAAGGATTGTCTGTTGAAATAAAGTAGACTCATTATCATGTTGTAATGTGAATCAAACATGTATTTGTAATAAAGTATAATTTTTTGTAGTAGTCTTTGGAAAGTAAGTAGCTGGTAACTCCATGAGTTGGAGTTGGAGCGGGTAATGTAAGCCTAATGTGGCATGTGTACCCCCATAAAGTTCATGGTAATCTTAAAACAACTTTGGAAGTGCAGGTTTGTGGTAAGCTGAAAACAACTTTGTAGTGTAGGCCAGAAACCATGTGTGAGAGTGATGTGGGGAGGAATTCCTGTAGCCATGGTTTAGGGTCAGTCGTAAAAACCCTGGACATGTTTTTGGGTAAGCCGATAAAACCCAAAGCATGGATGTGTAATTTGAGAAAACCCATGATGACGATGATGGAGGTGGAATTATAAGTACAAGTACATGTAGGAAATTATAATGGTTGACATAACCATGTATGTAAAGGGCATCCTAGTAGATTGGCGGTTGTAGCGGTTGGGCAGCCATGCTTTATGGTAGAGAATTGTTCCTTTATATGGACATTTAAATATCTTTTAATCATGTTTGTAAACACCAGGACCATAGCTAGACTTTGTTGATTGAGATTGAGACAAGTAATCATTAAGGGGGCGACTTAGAAAATATAATTCCTACTTGTCTTAGGTATGATTCTTTTTATGTAAAGGATTCTATTCCTATTCTCTAGGAGTTTTTTAGATCTAGTGGTTTCCTAGATTGTTGTGTGGTTGAGCTATTCTCTCGACCAATTGATTGTGTGTCCAAGACAATTTCCCTATCTTGAGACAACACTTCATGTATATTTTTAATATAATTTAATCAATGTAAGTGTCTGTGCATTATAAAAATTTAGTGTCAAGAAGGTTTTCATTGCTTGAAAGGGGTTGACTATTGTTGCATGTGAAGAGGCTTGTTGTGGGTCTAAATTGGATTTATGTAGTGATTTTGTATGAGGAAGGATCCAGTAGAAGTCAATTACATGATCTATGTAGTGAAGTGCCCTATGAAACATTTTGTGATGGTCACATCAACAATTCGATCCTTTGAAAAGGTATCCCCTTCTTCCCTTTTGAGACATTTAGTGGATGTGTGCAGTGGTTAGTCAGGCACAATGGCAAACAACCTGAAGCATTGCATTGTGAAGCGCCCTATGGTGGAAACTTTGTTAGATCATGAAATTTTTGCTACAATCACATCTGGTTGGAATTTCATTGTGTGTGGAGGTAAAGCGTGTAAGAGTGTGGGAAGTGTGGTGTAAGTAGTGGTGTGGTATTGATAGAGGTGTGTTCTAAGCCGTTAGTGGAAGTGATAACTAGAGTAAATTCAATCCAATTTGCATATTGAAAACTTGGAAATGCATTGTGTGGTTGCATGATGAAGAATCGTTGTTTTGAGTCACATTCAGATAAAGAGTATTGTGGTGTGCATTTTCCAGCCTTGTGGAGGAAATACTCGATTGGTGTGGCACCCTACGTGCAGCATGTTGTTGAGCACCTAGATCGAGAGATTTTGTCGATACAACTAGTTGACGGGTATGAGTTGTGAATGTTTTTTCAAGCATTGATTATGAAGTCATGTTTTGTTCACTTAAATAACCATATAAGACATAAAGAAACTCAGATATTGTATAGTGATAGAGAACATGGATTAGAAATATTTATAAAATTTGATGTACCCCATGGTCATCTCCCTTAAGTCTAGCATATCGTGTGCTGTCCTGTTAGTGATAGCATACTTGGACCCCTGCTAGTTGATTATGCAATTGGAATGAAAACACCAAACCAAGAAGAAGAGAATTGGAGTGTGCAACAGTTGGTGGAGCATATGCCAAATCTAGACAGTGGGAAAGGAAAAGGTGAGCCTAGCTAAGTGTTCTGTGGGGCCATTGTGAACTAGCTCTTGAATGATTTTGTTGTGCTTCAAAGAGGCGAGGAGCTTTGTGACAATGTTTTTTATTGATAATTTTTGCTATATCAGGTGTGTGTGGAGTCTAAGAAAATAATTTAGAGGTGAGATAAGTGGGGGCATTGCCAATATGTTTGTGGTTTAGGTATTATTTCAAATTGATCCATTTGACGATGCCGATTTTCTAACAAACAATGTAATTTTATTAATGACAAAGAGTATCACGAGCCTCAATTTACTCCATAAGGTCCTGGTATTAAATATTTTCCCATTTCTCACAAGGAAAGGTGTAAATAATTAAGTCAGGAACCTATTGTTAAAGATCTAGATCATCAATGCAACGTAATACTAAGAGCACAAAAAAGACAGAAAGGAAACTAGAGCATGTTCAAGGAAACTAATAATTCATATCCAAGGAAGTCATCATCTCAAAGCTCCAAAGTAATCTACATATGATAAAATAGATTGTATTATAAATCCTTTATAATAAGGAGTGTGATAGTTCATTTTATCACATATGTTCAATAGGCATTCAAACAAGATCAATTCACATCCTTTCACATATTGTCAGCATCCCTACACAAAGCACTAAGCATGACTATGTTGAATCCATGAGTTTCTACTTTTGATTGCTGAGTTTCCATGTTTTTAAGGCCCAATGCACCCTAGCCCTTTAGGGACCAACATTTACCACTAAGTTGGCCTTCTCTACACCTGCGCTAATCACCAATAGGTTGTCCTTTGTTGGGGGTGTGCTAATTCTAGAAATTTGGGAAAAAAAAAAGAATCCCAAAGACTCCTCTTCCAGAAGCTTCCTGACATTGTTTCAACCATTTACCTTAGATACGAGTCTGGAATCTTATCTAATCATTCATTGGATATTTCACCTCTTATCCCTTGATATCATCCCCCCTTCTCAAGTGTATCTCCATCATAGATTGGTAAACGAATAAGAATTCATGAACTACCTCCCTCATCTATATATTTACGACCATCCATAGGCAAGGGGTGGGATTTTTTAGATTTATTCTACCCTCATGTTGTTGTTTATAGAGCCATTATTCCATGCATTAGGGTGACATAGACACATAATTTGTGGCAATAAAAGGACAAGTTAACTTGTGAATCTCTTATACAAGATCAACTCCTATTTTGGTTGCAACTCTCTTAATTTCTATTAATACAAAGAGTAGACTATTTTCCTATATATTATATCATGATTTCATGTATTTGAATACCATGTTGATCTACTGAATAAAATGATTGGTTTATGCTTCATAGATTCCATAGATCTTTGGCATGCTTTTTTTGATTGTGCAAGTTTTAATATAGTAATTGGAGCTAGGATTAGAGCGTACAAGTTGAGAAAGGTGTGAATCTTGCAATGGATTCCACATAGGCTTCATTGTACATTTAAATTACTTTAAGGAAGACATTGTGAACTTTTATTTCTGTTGTTGTAGTTAATTCCACCAGACCTAGGGAACATACTTCTATATGCAATCGTAGATTTCGTATAAAATAATAGAAACCATACTGGGGAACAATTTCATCCCTCAGTTGTTAGGCTTTGACCTTAATGTCTATTTTACCTCTTGTTTTGATATTTATAGTTTCACACAGTCCTCATTAGACATAGGAAGACATGTCATTGGGATTACATTGCATTTTTTTTCTCGAAACTTGAGATTCCTTGATGAGTGCAACCTTTGGTATGGAGATGGTGCATTATAGTGCACCCTATCCTTCCTTGTACTTGCATTAGAGTGCACCTTAGCCCTTTCTGTCCCTGTGTTGCAGAGCACTGGTGCCCCTTAAGCACTTCCATTGATCCATATTTTATGCTAAAATTTTCCTTCTTTTGGTTTTTTGCATGTCTGGCCTTATTCTAATTATTCTTCATTGTGTCCCTCAGTGTCTTAGCGTCTCACAAAAGCCTCCATAGAGATTCCTTGTAGTTTTGCTTGCCCTTGATAAGAATTTGTTTATATTTTCCTTTATTCTTGTCATTAGGTCATTATCAAACTGATTTGTTTAGTCATTAGGTACTTGAAAGCATTGGTGTTCTAGTCATCGTTCAGAAAAGTTTTATTTTATACGTAATTAGCCCTACATATTAGTTTTCTCTCATATTTAGAATTACGACGAAATAAAAAACAAAATCTCTTAGCATTGGAATCTAGGGTTTTGTGAGTGAATTTGAATTGGAACAGTTTCATTTTAGGGAATTTCACTTAGTTATTGTTTGTTGCATACTCTTGGTCTCTTCTCTGCTTTAGATATATTCTCATTGAAAGTGAAAGTTTTCATTTCTTCATGCTAGTTTTGATTTTCGGATATTAAGGTGAAATTCATGCTGAGGCATCCAATTGAAACTTAATCAATGATAAACTTTAAAATATTTTGAATCAACATAAGGAGAATTTGTCACATTAACACAAAAATTTAGAGGTCTATACTAGAGACGTGTTCCGACGTCTATAAACATAGGACTTGTCATTGATTACCAATGTTGCATATCTAGGGTGAAATGTCATTCCACATATGCAAGTGTATCAGAACGTTCTCCCTATGCATTTGGGTATATTGGATGTGCTCCATCCATGAAAAGTATATGGGAATTCTCTCATCAAATGATTACACATTAGATAACACTAACGCTGATTCCACTTCCATGTATCGTCGAGTATATTTTTTTAAGTCCACCATAGGTTGTTATCCTCACCATAGGTAACCGATTTGGTTGCATTATATATTGTGGTACACCAAACACAACATTCAGGAAGATTTATTTCACGTACATTAAGTACATGGTTCTCCAACGTGTATATTGCAGTTCATGGTTGCTTGGTAAACATTTATGCCTAGTTTACCCTCCTTTTTGTTCATTTTTGTGTTAATTATTAGAAATTATTAATCCAACATGGAAGAACACGCCACTCTAATTTTCCATTCGTGTAGAATATAAAATAAGACTACTCTTCCACCAGAGGCTACTCCTGGCCATTGTCAAAAGCATAATAATATTGAAACTACCAAATCGAGGACTACTTTTGATCCTTCTCCTATATATGATCTACAAAAATCATCTTTCCCTTTGAGTATTGAACCTAAGACTACTTCATCATTTGTCGATGAATCTGACACAGTTGAAATCGAAGCGCCTGAGACTTTGTTTCCTGAGGTCATTAGACCTCACTTTACTGAATGCTAGACTTTACTACCGAACCTTATTAAACTTGAGGTACCTCAGTCATCTTCACCTTTTACTTTAGGACTTCCCTCTTCTCTTCCTCTGTCTTAGACACAACTACAAAATATATATCTTGGATGTGATGGTGAACCCCTTCCACCTGGTCTTATGAGTATTGAATAGATCCCATAGGAGAAAACCCATACCTCTACTCCTGTTCATTAGAGTGGACTCCATTTTTATTAGACTTATCATCCTCCTCATCTTCAAACCCAGAACAAACTCCTTTACTTGATTCTTCCCACCCACCCATGAGTTTCTCGTGGAAATATTCTTCGTGACAGTTAACCATGACTCAATTCAGTATTATTTCCGAGCCCATGTCTACCACTATGCCTGAGGGAGATAGTGTTGCTTATTAATCCATGTTTGTGACATCACTAGAGGCACATATATATGGTGGACCTCCTTTCCACCTGGTTGGCAGTAATTATTTGGTACCTTCTCTGGTGTGGCAACCAGTCCATGGAGCTCTACCACATCATCTATTTCTAGAATTCCATGTGGATCTTCATTAATAAGTGTTATTCAACTTGATCCTTCTCCTCCGCCTACACCTATAGTTGAACAATAGCATGACCCTTATGTTAGCAGGCATGGTCACCATCAACAACCTATGTTTCCTTATGTTGGGTATCCTCTGTAAGGGGGAAATTTTCCTCCATCACCCCCTCCTTCTTTGGCAGGAGGGAAACCTATTGTTGGTATACCTCAAATTGGTACTTAGCCTTATTCAAATCCTCCATATCTTGGAATGGATGTTAATTTTTGGTAACCCACTTTTCATGTATAACCTAGTTTGATCGTGGATCCATCTTTGAATTCTCAACCTGTGTCGTCCACACCTCAAATTCATAATTATTATTATGTATCTCTACAACCTCAAATTCATGTAAGATGACCTTTACAAGATGTAACTATAACTCAATCTAATCCTTCAGTGGCTAGTACCTCTCGAGTTCCACTTACTAAACCTTTACAATGTACATTACAGTCTTAATCACTTGGACAAGGTATTCCTCAAATTCTAGTAGGACAGATTGCTTATGGTATGGCACAACCTCCACAATCTAACTTATGTTGGGATGATGCAAATTCCCACAGGGAAACAGTATCAACCTTATCATGGTATCCCTCAAGTTACCTATCAAGACAAACAAGTCCAAACCCAACCTTTCTAGCATTTGCAAGGTTATCCTGGAGTGAAACAACAATTTTATGCATATGCTGATTATCAGAGTCTTCCTTATTCTGGTGCCTAGGTTCCTCCTTATTAGAACCCTCCCTTTCATGGAGTGAATATAACTATTTCTTAGGATATTCCCTCTTATCTAGGTTATCCTCCACTGGATTTTAACAGGAAGTTGTCACTTGTGGAAACTCCTAATTTTCCACATTTGACTCAACTCACCAATGATGTTATTGCTCATTCACCTTGGTGGTTGATATTTCCTATGAAAACTCCTTTTGGTATCCCAAAATTCAATGGGAATCCTAGAGAAGACTGATCGACGCATGTCATGACTTGTCATATGTGGTTTTTGTCAAACTCCCTTAATGATGATTCAAATTCATTACATCTTTTCTAGTGCACTCTTACTAGTATGACAACTAAATGGTTTATTGAATTATTCTGAGCTTCATTAAAAAATTTCAGTGCCTTTGTTACCACCTTCCTCACACATTTCCAATTGTTCATCAGATATGAAACTGGAATGGAATTTCTAGCTAACCTCAAACAATATGATTCCACTCACATCTCTAATCATATTCATGGGTGGCGACATCATCATCAGTTCATTAAGACATATGTCCTGAATCAATTGTTACCAGAATGGTTTACTAAGCCTCTGTTGGCCCCTATAAGATAAGATGTAGCTAAAGGTGGCATTATGACTGAAGATCATGTAATATCTCGTGCCTAGTACGTGGATCTTGTTTATACCTAATCTGGCACACTTTATGATAAGTTAGAAAATTCCCCGCGACCTTTGAACACTATTCCTCAAAATCATGCAAAATTATCTCATGTTTTTTATGGCGTGATTGGTTCTTCGAGTTCACATCCAATGATTAAATCATTGGCGTTGCTCTTACCACAACTACCCAAAACCCTCCACCCAATCCTCCTTCAACTTCTACTTTTGAGATAAATGTCATTCATTTTTATAAAGGAAAATGTGAACAACAACCAAGAAATAAGAAGAAAGGAAAAGGTAATAAGAAGAAATATTCTGCTCGACAGGATAAACAAAACAATCAATCTTTTGGTGAGAAACAAAAACCTCATTACCCATGTTGGATTTGTAATGAGGAACACTTCAATCGTGACTATTACTACCTGGAAGAAGTGAACCAATTCCTGAAATCTTCTACTTCACCTGTCGTATTGACAGATCCATCTCTGAATCAGGAGACTCATTTCGTTGCTCGAGACCCTGCTTCCTCTAACTCATTTTTAATGCTTTCTTCCACTAAGTAAAAAACCAATATTATGTTGGCTACCCATAATAGATACCATGGTAATTTGAATCTCCAAAATGGTCAAGATACTGGGAAACCTACCAGTTTGGTTACATTTGCCTTAGATCTTGGTCCTCTTTCGATTCCTATGGAATTGACTACTAAGCCTCCAAACGGATTTATCCATAAATCTTCTTTCAACCCTCGGCAAGAGCTGCTCAAAATTACAATGTAGTTGAGAACCTAGCTCAATCTCCATCAGCTATGTCTACTTTCGAGGTGTCGTAAAATTGTCTTGCCCATAAAAATATTTTCTTTCCACAATTGGATGTATCAATCCTTCAGATTCCAACCTAGTCATTTTTAATCATGAGAATTATACATGACTTCCATCTCAATTATAATTTATTATTTAGGTTGTCATCCATAGTAAGAACATCCATCATTCTATTGTAGACGGGGGAGCCTCACCTTGCATCATGTCCTTGTCTTACTAGAAGGCCATTGGTTCTCCTTAATTAAGTCATTCCCCCACCACCTTGAAAGCTTTTGACATAAGAACTTATAAACCTTTTGGGATTTTGAATCCCTTACAAGTAGAATTTTGAGGTAAATTTGTATCCATAGAAGTCAAAGTTATTGGATGGAACACTCGATTAGAATATTCCATTAGGTCGCACATGGGTTTACACCATGGTTTCGATTTTTTGGACTTATTTCAAAATTATCGCCTTTCCTCATAAAGATGGCATAGTAGCCATCGATCAAATCACATTTTTTTCCCCTAATTCACCAATTACTGAAAGTGTCAATTAGGTCCCTATACTATTGGTGTAACCCCTTATTGTTATTAGTACAACCCCCTTATTACATTATTTTGCCCTTACATTATTATTGTTATCTCGACTCTGATTATATTATGACCCCTTAGACTCCTATATATAGAAAGGGGGTCTTGTCATTTGGATCATCCAAGAATTGTTCATTTGTGTAATGGAAAGGAGATTTCCCCCTCAAAGAGACTTATTTCTAAAGCGTTGATATATCTTTCCTATGTTTTTGTGAGCCAGTTTCATAACATTTGGTAACAGAGCTTTGGATTCTAGGGTTTTCGCTGCTCCAAATAGGTCATCGTGGCATTTTTGCTATAACGTTTTTTCTACGATGTTTCAAAAGCTAAAAAAAAAACCCATTTGGGCAGAAATATTTTTAAGCTTTGGGTCCAAATTTCGTCATGCTATATTTTCGGAGATATGATATGAGGAAATTATGGTTTTTCCAAGCTCCAGAATTTCATCTAAAACAGGTCATCATGGTGTGTTCGCTATAACCTTTCTGCTACAAATATTCAGAAGCTAAAGAAAAAACACATTTGAGAAGAAGTCATTCTGAATCTTGTCTCTGAGTTTCAGATTTGTCTCACTATATTTTCAGATATATGATCTGAGCAAGTTAGGGTTTTTGTAGACTCTCGAATTACATCCTAAACATGTGACCACAGGAAAATTTTCATAACTTTCTCTCTGAGCAACAAACTGAAATTGCGTAAGAAGTTACAGAAAGAGGATGGAATTTTTGCTACAATCACATTTGGTTGGAATTTCATTGTGTGTGGAGGTAAAGCGTGTAAGAGTGTGGGAAGTGTGGTGTAAGTAGTGGTGTGGTATTGATAGAGGTGTGTGCTAAGCCGTTAGTGGAAGTGATAACTAGAGTAAATTCAATCCAATTTGCATATTGAAAACTTGGAAATGCAGTGTGTGGTTGCATGACGAAGAATCGTTGTTTTGAGTCACATTCAGATAAAGAGTATTGTGGTGTGAATTTTGCAGCCTTGTGGAGGAAATACTCTATTGGTGTGGCACCCTACGTGCAGCATGTTGTTGAGCACCTAGATCGAGAGATTTTGTCGATACAACTAGCTGACGGGTATGAGTTGTGAATGTTTTTTCAAGCATTGATTATGAAGTGATGTTCTGTTCACTTAAATAACCATATAAGACATAAATAAACTCAGATATTGTATAGTGATAGATAATATGGATTAGAAATATTTATAAAATTTGATGTACCCCATGGTCATCTCTCTTAAGGCTAGCATATTGTGTGGTGTCCTGTTAGTGATAGCATACTTAGGCCCCTGCTAGCTGATTGTGCAATTGGAATGAAAACACCAAACCAAGAAGAAGAGAATTGGAGTGTGCAACAGTTGGTGGAGCATATGCCAAATCAAGACAGTGGGAAAGGAAAAGATGAGCCTAGCTAAGTGTTGTGTGGGGCCATTGTGAACTAGCTCTTGAATGATTTTGTTGTGCTTCAAAGAGGCGAGGAGCTTTGTGACAATGTTTTTTTATGGATAATTGTTGCCATATCAAGTGTGTGTGGAGTCTAAGAAAATAATTTAGAGGTGAGATAAGTGGGGGCATTGCCAATATGTTTGTGGTTTTAGAATTATTTCAAATTGATCCATTTGACAATGTCAATTTTATAACAAACAATGTAATTTTATTAATGACAAAGAGTATCACGAGCCTCAATTTACTCCATAAGATCCTGGTATTAAAGATTTTCCCATTTCTCACAAGGAAAGGTGTAAATAATTAATTCAGGAACCTATTGTTAAAGATCTAGATCATCAATGCAATGTAATACTAAGAGCACAAAAAAGACAGAAAGGAAACTAGAGCATGTTCAAGGAAACTAATAATACATATCCAAGGAAGTCATCATCTCAAAGCTCCAAAGTAATCTACACAGGATAAAGTATATTGTATTATGCATCCTTTATAATAAGGAGTGTTATAGGTCATTTTATCACATCTGTTCAATAGGCATTCAAACAAGACCAATTCACATCCTTTCACATATTGTCAGCATCCCTACACAAAGCACTAAGCATGAGTATGTTGAATCCATGAGTTTCTACTTTTGATTGCTGAGTTTCCAAGTTTTTAAGGCCCAATGCACCCTAGCCCTTTAGGGACCAACATTTACCACTAAGTTGGCCTTCTCTACACCTGCCCTAATCACCAATAGGTTGTCCCTTGTTGGGGGTGTGCTAATTCTATAAATTTGAGAAAAAAAAAAGAATCCCAAAGACTCCTCTTCCAGAAGCTTCCTGACATTGTTTCAACCATTTACCTTAGATACGAGTCTCGAATCTTATCTAATATTTCATTGGATATTTCACCTCTTATCCCTTGATATCATCCCCCCTTCTCAAGTGTATCTCCATCATAGATTGGTAAACGAATAAGAATTCATGAACTACCTCCGTCATCTATATATTTACGACCATCCATAGGCAAGGGGTGGGATTTTTTAGATTTATTCTACCCTCATGTTGTTGTTTATAGGGCCATTATTCCATGCATTAGGGTGACATAGACACATAATTTGTGGCAATAAAAGGAAAAGTTAACTTGTGAATCTCTTATACAAGATCAACTCCTATTTTTGGTTGCAACTCTCTTAATTTCTATTAATACAAAGAGTAGACTATTTTCCTATATATTATATCATGATTTCATGTATTTGAATACCATGTTGATCTATTGAATAAAATGATTGGTTTATGCTACATAGATTCCATAGATCTTTGGCACGCTTTTTTTGATTGTGCAAGTTCTAATATAGTAATTGGAGCTAGGATTAGAGCGTACAAGATGAGAAAGGTGTGAATCTTGTAACGGATTCCAGGTAGTCTTCATTCTACCTTTAAATTACTTTAAGGAAGACATTGTGAACTTTTATTTCTGTTGTTGTAGGTAATTCCACCAGACCTAGGGACCATACTTCTATATGCAATCGTAGATTTCATATAAAATAATAGAAACCATACTGGGGAACAATTTCATCCCTCAGTTGTTAGGATTTGACCTTAATGTCTATTTTACCTCTTGTTTTGATATTTATAGTTTCACACAGTCCTCATTAGACATAAGAAGACATGTCATTGGGATTACATTGCATTTTTTTTCTCGAAACTTGAGATTCCTTTATGAGTGCAACCTTTGGTATGGAGATGGTGCATTACAGTGCACCCTATCCTTCCTTATAGTTGCATTAGAGTGCACCCTAGCCCTTTCTGTCCCTGTGTTGCAGAGCACTGGTGCCCCTTAAGCACTTGCATTGATCCATATTTTATGCTAAAATTTTCCGTGTTTTGGTTTTTTGCATGTCTGGCCTTATTCTAATTATTCTTCATTATGTCCCTCAGTGTCTTAGTGTCTCACAAAAGCCTCCATAGATATTCCTTGTAGTTTTGATTGTCCTTGATAAGAATTTGTTTATATTTTCCTTTATTCTTGTCATTAGGTCATTATCAAACTGATTTGTTTAGTCATTAGGCACATGAAAGAATTGGTGTTCTAGTCATCGTTCAGAAAAGTTTGATTTTATACGTAATTAACCCTATATATTAGTTTTCTCTCATTTTTAGAATTACGACGAAATTAAAAAGAAAATCTCTTAGCATTGGAATCTAGGTTTTTGTGAGTGAATTTGAATTGGAACAGTTTCATTTTACGGAATTGCACTTAGTTATTGTTTGTTGCATACTCTTGGTCTCTTCTCTGCTTTAGATATATTCTCATTGAAAGTGAAAGTTTTCATTTCTTCATGCTAGTTTTGATTTTCGGATATTAAGGTGAAATTCATGATGAGGCATCAAATTGAAACTTAATCAATGATAAACTTTAAAATATTTTGAATCAAAATAAGGAGAATTTGTCACATTAACACAAAAATTTAGAGGTCTAGACTAGAGACGTGTTCCGACGTATATAAACATAGGACTTGTCATTGACTACCAGTGTTGCATATCTAGGGTGAAATTTCATTCCACATATGTAAGTTTATCAGAACGTTCTCCTTGTGCATTTGGGTATATTGGATGTGCTCCATCCATTAAAAGTATATGGGAATTCTCTCATCGAATGATTACACATTAGACAACACTAACGTTGATTGCACTTCCATGTATCGTCGAGTATATTTTTTTAAGTCCACCATAGGTTGTTGTCCTCACCATAGGTAACCGATTTGGCTGCCTTATATATTGTGGTACACCAAACACAAAATTCAGGGAGATTTATTTCATGTACATTAAGTACATGGTTCTCCAAGGTGTATATTGCAGTTCATGGTTGCTTGGTAAACATTTATGCCTAGTATACCCTCCTTTTTGTTCATTTTTGTGTTAATTATTAGAAATTATTAATCCAACGTGGAAGAACACACCACTCTAATTTGCCATTCGTGTAGAATATAAAATAAGACTACTCTTCCACCAGAGGCTACTCCTGGCCATTGTCAAAAGCATAATAATATTGAAACTACCGAATCGAGAACTAATTTTGATCCTTCTCCTGTATATGATCTACCAAAATCATCTTTCCCTTTGAGTATTGAACCTAATACTACTTCATCATTTGTCGATGAATCTGACACAGTTGAAATCGAAGCGCCTGAGACTTTGTTTCCTGAGGTCATTAGACCTCACTTTACTGAATGCTAGACTTTACTACCGAAGCTTATTAAACTTGACGTACCTCAGTCATCTTCACCTTTTTCTTTAGGACTTCCCTCTTCTCTTCCTCTGTTTCAGACACAACTACAAACTATATAGCTTGGATGTGATGGTGAACCCCTTCCACCTGGTCTTATGAGTATTGAATAGATCCCATAGGAGAAAACCCATACCTCTACTCATGTTCATTAGAGTGGACTCCATTTTTATTAGACTTATCATCCTCCTCGTCTTCAAACTCCAGAACAAACTCCCTTACTTGATTATTCCCACTCATCCATGAGTTTCTCGTGGAAATATTCTTCGAGACAGTTAACCATGACTCAATTCAGTATTATTTCTGAGCCCATGTCTACCACTATGCGTGAGAGAGATAGTGTTGCTTATTAATCCATGTTTGTGACATCACCAGAGGCACATCTATATGGTGGACCTCCTTTCCACCTGGTTGGCAGTAATTATTTGGTACCTTCTCTAGTGTGGCAACCAGTCCATGGACCTCTACCACATCATCTATTTCTGGAATTCCATTTGGATCTTCATTAATAAGTGTTATTCAGCTTGATCCTTCTCCTCCACCTACACCTATAGTTGAACAATAGCATGACCCTTATGTTAGTAGGCATGGTCACCATCAAAAACCTAAGTTTCCTTATGTTGGGTATCCTCTGTAAGGGGGAAATTTTCCTCCATCACACCCTCCTTCTTTGGCAGGAGGGAACCTATTGTTGGTATACCTCAAATTGGTACTTAGCCTTATTCAAATCCTCCATATCTTGGAATGGATGTTAATGTTTGGTAACCCACTTTTCATGTATAACCTAGTTCGATTGTGGATCCATCTTTGAATTCTCAACTTGTGTCGTCCACATCTCAAATTCATAATTATTATTATGTATCTCTACAACCTCAAATTCATGTAATATAACCTTTACAAGATGTAACTATGACTCAATCTAATCCTTCAGTGGCTAGTACCTCCCGAGTTCCACTTACTAAACCTTTACAATGTACATTATAGTCTTAATCACTTGGACAAGATATTCCTCAAATTCTAGTAGGACAGATTGCTTATGGTATGGCAGAACCTCCACAGTCTAACTTATGTTTGGATGATGCAAAATCCCACAGGGAAATAGTATCAACCTTATCATGGTATCCCTCAAGTTACCTATCAAGACAAACAAGTCCAAACCCAACCTTTCTAGCATTTGCAAGGTTATCCTGGAGTGAAACAACAATTTTATGCATATGTTGGTTATCAGAGTCTTCCTTATTCTGGTGCCCAGGTTCCTCCTTATTAGAACCCTCCCTTTCATGGAGTGAATATAACTATTTCTTAGGATATTCCCTCTTATCTAGGTTATCCTCCACTGGATTTTAACAGGAAGTTGTCACTTGTGGAAACTCCTAATTTTCCACATTTGACTCAACTCACCAATGATCCTATTGCTCATTTACCTTGGTGGTTGATATTTCCTATGAAATCTCCTTTTGGTATCCCAAAATTCAATGGGAATCCTAGAGAAGACTGATCGACGCATGTCATGACTTGTCATATGTGGTTTTCGTCAAACTCCCTTAATGATGATTCAAATTCATTACATCTTTTCTAGTGCACTCTTACTAGTATGACAACTAAATGGTATATTGAATTATTCTGAGCTTCATTTAAAAATTTTAGTGCCTTTGTTACCACCTTCCTCACACATTTCTAATTGTTCATCAGATATGAAATTGGAATGGAATTTCTAGCTAACTTCAAACAATATTATTCCACTCACATCTCTAATCATATTCATGGGTGGCGACATCATCATCAGTTCATTAAGACATATGTTTTGAATCAATTGTTACCAGAATGGTTTACTAAGCCTCTGTTGGCCCCTATAAGATAAGATGTAGATAAAGGTGGCATTATGATTGAAGATCACGTAATTTCTCATGCCTAGCTCTTGGATCTTGTTTATACCTAATCTGGCACACTTTATGATAAGTTAGAAAATTCCCCGCGACCTTTGAACACAATTCCTTAAACTCCTTCGAAATAATCTCATGTTTTTTATGGCGTGATTGGTTATTCGAGTTCACATCCAATGATTAAATCATTTGGTAGTTGCTCTTACCACAACTACCAAAAACCCTCCACCCAATCCTCCTTCAACTTCTACTTTTGAGATAAATGTCATTCACTTTTATAAAGGAAAATGTGAACAAAAACCAAGAAATAAGAAGAAAGGAAAAGGTAATAAGAAGAAATATTCTGCTCGACAGGATAAACAAAACAATCAATCTTTTGGTGAGAAACAAAAACATCATTACCCATGTTGGATTTGTAATGAGGAACACTTCAATCGTGACTATTACTACTTGGAAGAAGTGAACCAATTCCTGAAATCTTCTACTTCACCTATCGTATTGACAGATCCATCTCCGAATCAGGAGTCTCATTTCGTTGCTCGAGACCCTACTTCCTCTAACTCATTTTTAATGCTTTCTTCCACTAAGTAAAAAACCAATATTATGTTGGCTACCCGTAATAGATACCATGGTAATTTGAATCTCCCAAACGTTCAAGATATTGAGAAGCCTACCAGTTTGGTTACATTTGCATTGGATCTTGGTCCTCTTTCGATTCCTACAGAATTGACTACTTAGCCTCCAAACGGATTTATCCATAAATCTTCTTTCAACTCTCGCGCAAGAGCTACTCGAAATTACAATGTAGTTGAGAACCTAGCTCAATCTCCATTAGCTATGTCTACTTTCGAGGTGTTGTAAAATTGTCTTGCCCATAAAAAGTTTTTCTTTCCACAATTGGATGTATCAGTCCTTCGGATTCCAACCTAGTCATTTTTAATCATGAGAATTATACATGACTTCCATCTCAATTATAATTTATGATTTAGGTTGTCATCCATAGTAAGAACATCCATCATTCTATTGTAGACAAGGGAGCCTCACCTTGCATCATGTCCTTGTCTTACTTGAAGGCCATTTTTCACCTTAATTAAGTCATTCCCCCACCACCTTGAAAGATTTTGACATAAGAACTTATAAACCTTTTGGGATTTTGAATCCCTTACAAGTAGAATCATGAGGTAAATTTGTATCAATATATATTCAGATTTGTCTCACTATATTTTCAGATATATGATCTGAGCAAGTTAGGGTTTTTGTAGACTCTCGAATTACATCCTAAACATGTGACCTCAGGAAAATTTTCATAACTTCCTCTCTGAGCAGCAAATTGAAATTGCGTAAGAAGTTACATAAAGAGGATTGACATGTGGCACATCGTACAAGTTCACTCTACTAAAAAATTATATAATCAAGTCATCTTAGGAGATTGGCCATAACTATTTCTTGGAGAATCAAATTTCTATCAGACTTGAAGGGTTAGAAAGAGGACTCAAAGGGCTACTGCACGAGACAATTCAAGAACTTTGAGATCTGAAAGTATAGATTTATAGTCATTTCAAGATCAAGTTTCTGAAATCAAGAGAATCCGATATGAGGAAGTCTGATGGAAAGGATCTAATAAATTGGATAATAAAGATGGAGCAATATTTTGATCTACATGGTGTACCACTATTACAAAAGGTATGTATTGCATCTTCATATTTAGAACCAGATCTATTTTATGGTATAAAGGGCTTTGTTCTTGTAAACAACTTGTTACGTGGTCAATTTTCACGGAGGAAATGATAGCACATTATGAGGATACAAAGAGCAACACCTTCTTTAGAGAAACACCACAACAATTGGAAGAAAAAAGAGAAAAATGGCTTTGTTACAAAATGGAAAGGAAAATTATGGCAACAAGTAAGTATACCCCTCACAACTATAACGATAGAAGTGTTGTTTTTCCTAGCCTTCAACAACTTACAAGGGTTACACCACAAAAATTGGAAGAAAAAATAGAAAAAAAGGCTTTGTTACAATTGTGATAACAAATAAATTAAAGGTCATAAGTGTGCTGAGAAGAAATTATTTTATATTGATTGTGAAGTGGAGGAAGAAAATGATCAAGAAACATCAAAAGAAGAGGATATACACTAGGGACCAATTTCAGAGAAAGAAAAAATGAATTAGACCATACCTTGTAAAGAATTGGTAAGAATTACCACTCCTCAAACTCTCAAGATAGAAGGACATATCAAGAAGAAAAAGGTTGAAGAAGTGAAATATCACATTGATAAAGAAGAAATTAATCCAACCATATCTTGTAATGCATTGGCCAAAATTACCACTCCTCCAACTATCAAGATAGAAGGACATATGAAGAAGAAAAATTTTCAAGAAGTGAAAGATCACATCGAGCATAAAGAAATGAATCCAACCATATGTTATAAAGCATTGGAAGAAATTACCACTTCTCAAACTCTCAAGATAGAAGGACATATCGAGATGAAAAAGGTTCAAGTAGTTAAAGATCATATCGAGCATCAACAACAAGTTCTCTAGATTTTAAAGGATAACGCCAATTTGGTGCAGAATTGAATGAAACAACATGTAGATCAACATCGCAGTGAAAAACGTTTTGATGTAGGTGATTGGGTATTTTTAGAGCGACATCTCAAGCAAGCTATTTATGAGAATGAAATGTTGGAAATACTACATGAACTTAAGAAATGGCAACTTTACCCAATGGGAAGAAACTTCAACGTAAAAATGGATCATGATAGTCTTAAATACTTTTTAGAAAAATTATTATCTTTAGAAGAACAGAAAAAATGGGTCACAAATATGTTTGGTTATGACTTTGACATCATCTACAGAAAAGCAAAGAAATTTTTTATTGTAGATGCACTCTCAGGAAAGGATGAGGATGTGGAAGCATTGTTTTGTGTTATTTCTATTATCCAACTAGATTGGATAAATGAAGCAAGGGATGAATGGAAGAGGGATGATGAAGTGTGGCAACTCGCTCAAAAGTTGCATTAGATCCCAGTTCAAACAATATTTCCAGAACTTGGCGAGGAAGGAAAAATCATATTCAAGCATGGAGCAGTGACAGAAACAAGAACCTGACAGCTACAAAATCGATCAATTTTAGAGTATCCCATCAAGTGGAAGAACTTACAGAATATTCCACATGGGAGGACAAGAATTTTATACAGAAGCATCAAGAACTACTCAAGTGTTGAGGACAACATTTATTGAAGGAGAGGGGCATGTTAGGTCCCTATACTACTGGTGTAACCCCTTATTGTTGTTAATACAACCCCCTTATTATATTGTTGTGCCCATGTAGTACCCATATTGTTATTATTATGCCCCATAGAAGCCCATTAGGGTTATTATTGTGCCCTTACATTATTATTGTTAAGTCGACTCTGATTATATGATGACCCCTTAGACTCCTATATATAGAAAGGAGGTCTTGTCATTTGGATCATCCAAGAATTGTTCATTTATGTAATGTAAAGTAGGTTACCCCCTCGAAGAGGCTTATTTCTAAGCCATTGATCTATCTTTTCTATCTTTTTGTGAGCTGGTTTCATAATAGTGTCCCTCTCATAGGGGAAACTATACACCTATACCAACATGTCGAGGCTAGATTGCTTAAGGATTCCTCTCTCATGGGAACCTTTTTGCTTCCTCCTCCTTCACTTCCCAACAACTCTCCTTTGGTTTCCTATATTGATATGATATCCACTTCTATTATTCCAACTGACTCTCGGGTAGTACGAGATGAAAATAACATCGATAGTTCTGGAAATTGTATGCCTCTTAGCCTATTGAGATTAATTATGAATCCATTCATTTAGCTTGTGTGTCTCATTCCAATCTAGTGTCTTCGTTCAATTGGGTCAATCACTGATTCGATTATGGCACATATTCTGATCCTTTCTCTCATGAATTCCCTACTGATAAGAGCATCATGGAGATCATGATACGAGACGATGTGTCTTGCGATGACCATGACCATCATTACTCCTTGTTACATTCCATAAAGGATAATAGTAATTACAATTATCAACCATGTTGGGTGTGCGTTATATTTTTTCTATGTCTAGCCCCATTAATGATGTTGGAGGTGGGGGGGGGTGGCTAGTTCCCCATTGTTTGCGCCGGGCACAGTGAGGGTGTCACATGGGGTGGAGGCAGCCCCCCCTGTCGGGAGGTTTGAGGGGGGCGGTATCCCCCTTCTATGGGTTGGGGGCAATACCCTAGGGAATTTTTTTTCGACCCTATATTAGGTGGGCAAACCTACCTATGGTTTTGTGCATGGTTTTCGCACTTGGTTTTGCACATGATGATTCTTTCCCATGGTATTTTGTAGATCTTGTCAAGGGAACTATAGTTATGTTATAATCCAGTGTTAATTGATCGGGGTTTATGGAATCTTTGGCAAATCCAGGGTTAATTGATCCAGGGGAAAATCTATGTATATGTTTGTTTTATGTTTTATGTTCTCGCCATCATTCATTTTCTATTTTTGGAATTCGTATGGAGGTAATTGTTATACGAGGTTAAAAGGAACATTTGGTATCAAAGTTTTTTTGGCTTCAAGGGGTCGCCTTTGTTGTTGAGGGCTTTTTCTCAGGCCTGTGGTAGACCCTGTTTATAGGGAGATCCACAGGATCGATTCTTGTGGTGAAAGAAGATTGTGAGGAGTGGAAAGATAGAGATAGAGAAATTTAATGTTTAGAGTTTTTAGTTATGGAAAGTCAAGATGGAGGATCTGGTGGTGGATAAAGGTCAATGGATAATGGTAGATCTAGGTACTAAACCAATCACAATTTCAGTTGACGACTGGGGGAAGTTGGATCAAAAGACAAAGAGATAAATAGAATTGTGTATCTCAACTTCAGTATTACTAAATGTATCAGGGAGTAGCTTCAGCAAAGGCTTTGTGGGACAAGTTAGGGACTTTTTATGAATCTAAGTCTCTGGTGAATAAATGGTTCCTACAGAAATTATTGTATAACCTAAGATGAAGGATGGAGACTTGGTGACAGATCATTTGAACTCCTTTAATACTCTAGCAAGAAAGTTTTTATCTATTGATATAAAAATTTTAGATGAAGATAAGTGCATCAATTTGTTGTTTTCTCTACCAGATTCATGGGATAGTCTAGTTGTTGCAATAGGTAGCAATGTGACTACTTTGCAGTTTGATGAAATTGTCTCACCCTTGTTGTTAGAGGAGATGAGACAGAAAAATATGGAGTGCCAAAATCATGATGCCTTGTTTCTTGGAGGACAATCCCAGAACAGAAACAAAAATAAATCCTCTAGTGGGAGATCTGAATCTAAAGGGATATCTAAATCTCTAGGAAAACTTCTAAATGTGTGTTAGAAATGTGGAAAGGAATGGAAGTTCAAAAAATATTGTAAATATAAAGCTCCTGAGAAAGGAAAGGGATCTGATGATGCTCCTTATGTAGAGGTAAAAACCACCTCATATGAAGGTGGGGATGTGTACTTGGCTTCTTCTTCAAGTACACATGTATATCACGAGGCATGGTTGATTGACTCAGGTGCATCCTTTCACTTCACTCCCCAAAGGGAGTGATTCCGCAAGTATGATAAATATGATGTTAGTGATGTCTTCTTAGGGGATGATAGGAAGGCTAAAATCGTCGATCTCGAAAAATTCAAGTTGAAGTTGCAAGGTGTTAGGATTAGAACACTCCCAGGTGTTCTCCATCTTTGTACATTGGCCATAAATCTTATTTCTATAAGCAAGCTAGATGATGCGGGTGTAAAAATAATGTTTAAGAGAGATGTCTGCAAGATGTTTTAGGGACTCAGAACTAGTATTGATGTGGCCAGTCTACATTGGACTTTAAAAAAGCTTAAGGATAGCACTCTTCTTGTTAGAGACAAATCTAAGTGTCTTGTGAATAAATTATTCCTATGGAAAACGTTTTATAATATGAGGATGAGGGATGGAGACTTGGAGACGGAGCATATGAATGCCTTTAATATTGTTGTAAGCCAGTTTTTATCTATTAATATAAATATTTTAGATGAAGATAAGTTCATCGGTTTGTTGTTTTATCTACCTGATTCGTCAGATATTCTGATTGTTCAATAGGTAGCAATGTGACTGCCTTGCAGTTTGATAAAATAGTCTCATCCTTGATGTCGGAGGAGATGAGATGGAAAAATATGGAGTTCCAGAATTGTGATGCCTTGTTTGTGTGAGGATGGTCCCAGAATAGAGAGAAAAATAAGTCCTCTAGTGGGAGATATAAATCTAGAGGGATATCTAAATTTCCAGGAAAACTTGTAAAGGTGTGCTAGAAATGTGGAAAGGAATGGGAGTTTAGAAAGGATTGTAGATATAAATGTCTTGGGAAAGGAAATGTATCTGATGATTCTCCTTCTACAGAGGTGAAAACCACCTCAGATGAAGGCGGGGATGTGTACTTGGCTTCTTCTTCAAGTACACATGTATATCATGAGGCATGGTTGATTGACTCAGGTGCATCCTTTCACTTCACTCCCTAAATATGATGTTGGTGATGTCTTCTGAGGGGATGATAGGAAGACTAGAATCATCAATCGTGTAAAAGTGAAGTTGAAATTGCAAGGTGGAAGGATTAGATACCTTCCAGGTGTTTTCCATATTCCAACATTGGCCAGAAATTTGATTTCTATAAGCAGGGTAGATGATGCAGGTGTAAAAATAATGTTCGAGAGAGATATCTGCAAGATGGTTTAGGGATCACTAGTATTGACGTGGGTAGCTGAAATTATAACTTTATACAAGCTTCAGGGTGGCACTGTTCTTGATGGGTGCAATAGTTTTGTGGTTCCTGAAGGTGGAGAAAAACATTTAGTGGTCTCTCAAGAAAATACCATGCTATGGCATAAATGGCTTGGAAATATTGGAGAGAAGGGTATTTTAATACTTCATGGTAATGGTATGGTAGAAGGTATGTTTACTTTATCTCTAGATTTAAATTTCTATTAAAATTGTGTATATGGGGAGTAGAATCAGGTGAGTTTCCCCTTTGGTGAAACGAATATTAGAGCTTATGCATAGTGATGTGTTTGGACCTATTTCATATACATCACTAGGTAAGTATGTGTATTGTGAGTCATTTATAGATGGATTCTCAAGGAATACATGAATATATTTCCTCGGGAAGAAATATGAAGTGTTTGATAGGTTTAAAGAATTTAAGGCTCTGGTGGAAAACTAGAAAGAGAAGAAGATAAAAGTGTTGAGGAAAAATAATGATGGAGAGGTTTGCAAGAAGGAATTTGAAGAGTTTTCTAATAAGTTTCGTACAGCACAGTAGAAGACTGCTCCATAGACACCTCATTAAAATGGAGTTGCAGAAAGAATAAATAGGACGTTGATGGAAAAGACAAGAAGGATGCTCAGTAGTGCCAGGTTAGGATAGGAATTCTGGGCAAAGGCACTATAGACTACATGTTACCTAGTCAATATATCACCTTCATGAGTGTTGGAGGATAAGACTCCACAAGAGGTATGGACTAGTAAGAAACCCTCTCTTTCACATATGAGGGTATTTGTATGTGATGCATATTTACATGTTCCAAAGGAGAAAATAACCAATTTGGATAGTAAATATGAAAGCCTCTTTACTGGGTATAAGTATGGTTTAAAGGGTTATAACATGTGGAACCCAGAAAAAAGGATGGTTGTCTACAACCATGATGTAGTGTTTAGAGAGGTGAAATATGTTATTAAACATGAAGGCCTACCAAAAGAACATGAGAAGATAGAGGTTTAGCTAAAGGAAGAGGAATCATAGTCTACATCAGAAGAGGAATCAAAATATGAAGATCCACAAACTCCAGTTGCGAGAAGATCAGTTCGAGAAAGAAGGCAATGAGAAAGGTATATTCTAGTTTCTTTCTGTTAAATTTTTTCTTTATCTGTTACTGATGATGATCCCAGAATTGTCAGGGAAGCAGTAGATTTAGAGGATGGAAAAGTCTAGAAAGAGGCCATTGTTGATGAAATGACATATTTGCACAAAAATGAGGCTTGGGATTTGGCAAAGTTATCAACGGGAATGAAACCTATTGGTATAAAATGGGTGTTTAAGAAGAAGATGAATGCAAAACGCAAGGTGGAGAAATACAAAGCTCAGTTGGTAGAAAAAGGTTATTCCTAGGTGACATGAATTGAATTTGGTGATATTTTTTCTCTTATTGCCAAGGTATATTCTATTAGATTACTTTTATCTACTGTTGCTGCTTTTGATTTTGAGGTAGAATAGATGGAAGTGAAGACAACATTTCTTTACAGGGATATAGAACAAGAGATATACATGAAAACACCTGAGGGCTTTGCAGTGAATGGTAAGAAAGAACTAGTATGCAAGTTACAAAAGTCTCTATATGGGTTAAAATAATCACCAAGAATGTGGTATCAGAAATTTGATACATATATATGGGGACTTGGCACCAGAAGCAAAGCAAATCATTGTGTGTATTTTAAACTAATTGGCGACCATGTTATTTATTTCGTCTTGTATGTGGATGATATGTTGATGATTGAAAATAATAAAGAAATTATCCAAGAATTGAAGACCCAATTTTCCTCCAAATTTGACATGAAAGACCTTGGTGCTGCAAGCTATATTTTAGGCATGGAAATTAAATGATATTGGGCAAAGAGGAAGCTCTGGTTAAACCAGAGGATGTATGTCGAGACAATACTACAGAGGTTTCATATGCAGGATAATAAGCCAATAAAGCTTCCTATTCCCATAGGTGTAAAGTTATCTATTGAACAATGTCCCAAGACACAAGAAGAGGAAGAGGACATTTCTCGTGTTCTATATGCAAGTGCAGTCAATAGCCTGATGTATGCAATGACTTGTACTAGATCAGACACTGGATATGTAGTGGGAGTATTGAGTAGGTTTATGTCAAAACTAGGGAAGGAGCATTGGACAAAAGTGAAGTGGGTTTTCTGGTATTCGCATGACACTAGTGATTATGGTCTGTGCTACCAAGGAAGACCAAGATTGGATAGAGTTTTGGACATTGATGGCTTTGTTGGTGTAGACTAGGGTGGAGATCTGGATTAGAGAAGAAATACAAGTGGGTATGTGCTTAATCTATTTCGCGGTGTAGTTAGTTGGATTAGTAAGAGAGAGTCTGTAGTGCAACTTTCAACTACAAGGGCAAAATAAATGCAAGCCGCTCATGCAAGCAAGGAAGTAGTTTGGTTGCAGATGTTGTGCTCAAGTATGGGGTTGGTACAATGAGCTATAAGGATAGATTGTGACGACGGAAGTGAAATTTTCTTGGCAAAGAACCTTGCTTATAATTCAAAGAAAAATCACATTGTTGTTCAATATCACTTTGTACGGGATATGATTGATGACAAAAAGGTGTTTCTTGTAAAGTTGGACACTTTGAAGAATACTGCATATGCATTGAAGAAATTTGTGAGCATTGAGAAGTTCTCTTGTTGTAGAGAAACAATGGGCATTGCAAAGTTGAACAAATGACTAAGCTCTCATGTGCCCCACTATGGAAGGAAAACAACAAGTGGGAGAATGTTGGGTGTGTGTCATATTCGTTCCACATCGAGCCCCAATAGTGAAGCCGGGTTGTTAGAGTGAGGATGACCAACCCTCCATTCATTGCGCGGGGTGCGGCGGGCGAGTCACACGGGGGGTGGAAAACTCCCCTGTTGAGGAGTTTGATGGTGGTGGTAGCCCCCCTATATGGGGTGCGAGTTAACGCTCTAGGGAATTTTTTTTGCACCATATATTAGGTGGGTGGACATGCCCATGGTTTTGTGCATGGTTTTCACACATGGTTTTGGGCACGATGGTTTTCTGCCCATGGTATTTTGTAGATCCTGTGAAGGTAAATATGGTTATGTTCTAATCCAGGGTTATTAGATTGGGGTTTATCGATGCTTCAACATGTATATATATGTATTTTAGCATTGAAAGGAATATAATGAAAAGTCAATCTAGTAGTTATGATTTTGTGATTTAGGGGAAAATCTTTGTGTATATTTGTTTTATGTTTTATGCTCTCGCCATTGTTTATTTTCTACTTTTGTAATTCGTATGCAAGTCATTTTTGTAGGGGGCTAAAACCTACAAACCCAATATCGTTGAGATCTCTATGAATTTTGTTTCCATTCAAGAAGTTGATTCAGAGGAAACCCAATCGAATATTCAAGAGACTATCTCTCTCGATATCTCAATTAAAATCAACATTGTCAAGAATTTACATATTGGCATTTCTTGTTCACTAGATGAGATTAAGACTTACAAATCTCTATTTCATGATTTTCAAGATGTCTTTGCCTGGTATTATGAAGAAACGCGAGGGATTGATCCAAACATCATGGTTACGAAATAAAAATGTATTCTAATTCTAAACTAGTTTGGTAGTGCCTTTGTTCGGTCCATCCCAAGAAGGTTGCTGTTATGAAACCAGCTCACAAAAAGATAGAAAAGAGAGATCCACGCCTTATAATTCAGCCTCTTCGAGGGGGCAACCTCCTTTACATTACATAAATGAACAATTCTTGGATGATACAAATGAAAATACCTCCTTTCTATATATAGGAGTCTAAGTGGTCCCAATACAATCAGAGCCTACATAACAATAATATTGTAGGGCACAACAATAACAATAGTGGGCTTCTATGTGGCACAATAGTAACAATATGGGCACTACATGGGTACATCAATATAAATAAGGGGTATAACTACAATAGTAATGGGGTAATCACTAGTATTATAGGGACCCAACATGCCCCTCTCCTTCAAAAAGTGTTGTCCTCAACGCTTGAGTAGTTCAGGATACTTCTGCATAAAATTCTCATCCTCCCATGTGGAATCTTCAGCGGATAAGTTCTTCCACTTGATAAGGTACTCTGAAATTGATCGATTTCGTAGCTGTCGAGTTCTTGTTTCTATAACTGCTTCTGGTTCCAATATAATTTTTCCTTCTTCGTCAAGTTCTGGCAATATTGTTTGAACTGGGAGCTTGTCGCCTATAACCTTCTTTAAGCATGAAACATGGAAAACTGGGTGCAATCGAGAAGCTGCAGGAAGCTCCAATTTGTATGCCATAGTACCAATCTTTTGCAACACCTTGTACGGACCATAATACTTTGGTGATAATTTATTATCCTTCTTAGCTTGCTTGAGGGACATTTGCTTATATGGTTGTAGCCGTAGGAATACCCAATCACCTACATCAAAACTTCTTTCACTGCGATGCTGATCTGCCTGTTGTTTCATTCTATTCTGTGCCAACACAAGGTTATCCTTTAAGAGTTGGAGGACTTGTTGTTGATGTTCGATGTGATGTTCCACTGCCTGAACCTTAGAATTTTCTCTTAAATATGATGTGATGGATGGTGGTTGATACCCATAAAGTGCCATAAATGGGGTCATTTTTGTTGCTGTATGAAAGGAAGTGTTATACCACCATTCAGCCAGAGGCAACCATTTGACCCATTGTGTCTGTTTATCAGATACAAAGCAACGAAGATATCCTTCCAAACATTTGTTTACTATCTCAGTTTGCCCATCAGATTGAGGATGATAAGATGAGCTATGAGCTAACTGAGTACCAAGACAAGAAAATAATTCTGTCCAAAAATTTCCAGTGAAAATGGGATCTCTGTCACTTACAATAATCTTTGGGTTTCCATGTAGCTTTTGAATTGTTTCCATAAATGCAGTAGAAACTGTACTGGCTTTAAATGGATGTGATAATGCACAAAAGTGTGCATACTTGGTAAGTCTGTCAACTACCACCATGATGACACTCTTTCCCTCAGACTTGGGTAAACCTGTGATAAAATCCATTGAAACCTCCTCCCAACGTTGGCTTGGAATGGATAAAGGTTGTAATAGACCCGGTGTCTTAATTGTTTCAACTTTATTTTGCTGGCAAACCAAACATTCCGCCACAAACTTTTGAATATCTGATTTAAGGCCATCCCAAAAAAATTCCTTCTTAACCCTGTGGTAAGTTTTTAAAAATCCTGAGTGCCCTCCTAAGGGAGAAGTGTGCAATTCCATAAGAATCTTTTGTTTTAGCTGGGAATTCTTACAGAGGTATAAGCGATCTTTGTACCATAACGAATCATTTTTCCAGCTAAATGTATCAGAAGTACTGGAATCTTGTTGTAGCTTTCGAATAAGTGCCCACACTTCTTCGTCATTCTTCCATTCCTCCCTTGCTTCGTTTATCCAATCTGGTTGGATAATAGAAATGGCACACAACAATGCTTCCACATCCTCATCCTTTCTTGAGAGTGCATCTGCCACCACATTTTGCTTCCCTTTTTTGTAGATGATTTCAAAGTCATAACCCAACATCTTTGTGACCCACTTTTGTTGCTCTTCAGAGGATAATCTTTGTTCTAAAAAGTATTTAAGGCTATCATGATCCGTTTTTACCTTGAAGTGTCTTCCCATTAGGTAGGGTCGCCATTTCTTAAGTGCATGGAGTATTGCCAACATTTCCTTCTCATAAATAGCTTTTCTTAAAAACTTTCCCTTGATTGGACGACTTTCAAAAGCAATGGGTCTTTCATCTTGCATTAGAACAGCACCAATTCCATTTCCTGAAGCATCACATTCCACAATAAAGGTTTTTGTGAAGTCCGGTGTAGCTAAGACCGGTGCTTGGCACATTGCCTCTTTAAGATGTTCAAAGGCCTTTGTTGCTTCCGAAGTCCATGAAAATGAATCTTTCTTCAATAATGTTGTTAGAGGTGCTGCTATTCTCCCATAATTCTTAACAAACTTGCGATAATACCCTGTCAACCCAAGAAATCCTCGCAGATGCTTTATGGATGTGGGGATTTTCCATTCCTTAATGGCTTTAATTTTGCTAGGGTCTACCTTAACTCCTTCATGAGATACAATATGACCCAAATATTCCACCTCCTGGACTCCAAAGAAACATTTGGATCTTTTTGCATATAATTGTTTCTCCTCCAATAGTTGTAGCACCCTGTCAACATGTTCAACATGATCCTTCCAAGACTTGCTGTAGATTAGTATATCATCAAAAAATACTAACACAAATTTTCTAAGGAATGGTTTGAAAATTGAATTCATCAAACCTTGAAATGTTGAAGGTGCATTGGTAAGGCCAAAAGGCATGACCAAAAATTCATAATGACCCTCATGAGTTCTAAATGCTGTTTTCGGAATGTCTTCAATCTTCATTCTGATTTGATGATATCCCGAACGAAGATCCAACTTGGTGAAGTAAATTGATCCATGCAATTCATCCAGTAATTCATCAATAACAGGAATGGGGAACTTATCTTTAATAGTGAGCTTGTTGAGCTCCCTATAATCTGGACACATGCGCCATGATCCATCCTTCTTGTGCACCAATACTACTGGAGCTGAGAAAGAACTTTGACTCGGTTGAATTATACCAGCCTCTAGCATTTCTGCAACCATACGTTCAATTTCACTTTTTTGGACATATGGATATCTGTACGGCCTGATGTTTGGAGGAACACTTCCTGGAATCAGATGAATAGCATGATCATGATCACGCATAGGTGGGAGACCTTTGGGAGTCTCAAATACCTTGGAATGATTGTCCAGGACTTTTTGGAGATCTGGAGAAATAGATGATTCCAATGTGGAAACATCTAGCGAACATAATTGTGCAATTACACCTCTTTGCTCCTTTTTTAGAAGCTTTGTCATTCCATTAGAGCTGATTATCTTTCCTGGTTTCCCTGCAATACCCCTTAATTCAACTTCCTTTCCTTCCACAGAAAATTTCATGAAAAGTTCTTGAAAATTAAAAGCTATTGTACCCAAGGATTGTAGCCATTGGACTCCTAGTACAACATCAGCACCTCCCATTGGAATGGAAAGCATTGGGCTAGTCAATACATATTCTCCCATGGATAGCTTGATATTATGGCACTTTCCAGAACAATTTATTGTTCCTCCATTTGCAATCATCACTTGACACTCTGGTGCTGGATATAGGAAGCAATTCAATTCTTTTGCTACCCTACAATGAATAAAATTGTGGGTGCTTCCTGAATCAATCAACACTATTACCTTTTTCTTCTTGATTTGTCCTTCTATCTTGATGGTTTGAGGAGTGGTAATTCCCGCCAATGCATTACAAGATATGGTCGGATTTATTTGTTCTTCATCTAGGCTTTGTTCCTGGAATATATCCTCTTCTTTTGACCTTTCTTGCTCCTTTTCTTCTTCCTCTTCACAATCTATGTAGAATAATTTCTTCTCAGCACACTTATGACCTTTTGTGTATTTGCTATCACAATTGTAACAAAGCCCTTTTGCTCTTTTTTCTTCCAATTGTTGTGGTGTCAACCTTGTAGGTTGTGGAAGACTATGGGCAACAACACTTCCGTCTTTATAGTTGTGAATGGTATGCTTCCTAGTTGCCATAATTTTGCTTTCCATTTTTCTTGCTAACCTGAATGCCTTCTCTAATGAATCAGGTTCCCAAAGGCGCACATCATGTTGGATATTATCCTTTAAAGACCCTATGAACACATCAATCCTATGCTCCTCTGGAATATCTTTTACCCTTATGTTCAATTTTTGGAACTCCTCAATGTGCTCCATTATTGAACCCTTTTGTTTGAGACTTATCAATTGGCTAAAAAAAGTGTTGCTTTTTGTATCCTCATAATGTGCTATCAATTCTTCCGTAAAAATTGCCCAAGTGATAAATTGTTTACGAGAACAAAGCCATTGATACCATACAAACTGATTTGGTTCCAAATATAAAGTTGCCATACGTACCTTTTGTGTGTTTTGCACATTATTGAGATCGAAGAATTGCTCCATCTGTAATATCCATGTGGCGGGATCCTTGCCATCAAACTTCCTCATATCGATTTTTGGAACATGGTGAGTCTTTGATCCAACATTAGCATCTATGGTATCATGATTAACATTTCTTTTGTTCTCATCATGAGTTTCCTTTACTACCTTTTCACCATTAGTGACCCTTTCTTGTAGCAACTTCTTCAATTCATCCATCTTATCATCCATGCCATCAAATTTAGCATCAATCTTAGCTTCCATGCCATCCATCTTAGCTTCCATGCCATTTACCTTAGATTCCACGCCACTTATCTTAGCTTCTGTTAGCTTTTGTGAGCGTGACATTTGTTGCACTTGTTCTTGTAATTTTGATATATCATGTAGCATTTCTTCCTCTTCTTCATGAGTCATGCTAGAGCTTTCAGGTTCCTTACTAGGTGTTTTCATTTTTTTTCCTCGGGGCATCAGTTACCGATAATAATGTTTTACTATGCCCTTTGAATTCCGTTAAACCAAGCTTACACAAAAATTTAAAAAAAACTACACACCTTTTTTCACTTTATAGAAGCCTGATATTGAATCTGATGTATCTCTGTAATTTCAGATCATCCAATTCTGAAATTGCTACCTGTAGTAGCCTTCTGCGTCCTCTTTCCAATGCCACAAGTCTGAGCCAAATTGGATTCTCCAAGGAAGAGTTATGTGAAATCTCCCACAGTGACTTGCTTTTAGACTGGTTCAGTAGAGCGAACTTGTACGACGTGCCACGAGTCACTGTTTCCACCTTTGAATCTAAAACACACGCACAAGAAACTACAGTCCGTCCTCTTTCTGTACCTTTTTACGAAATTTCAATCCGATCCTCAGAGAGAGAGTTATGACGATTTTTCCCAGGTCACCTGTTTTGAATGTAATTCAGGAGTCTGCAAAAAGACCAACTTCCTCAGATCATATCTCCGAAAATGTTGCGAGAAAAGCTCTGAAATTCGGACCCAAGGTTCAGCGCCAATTCTTCTCAAATGGGTTTTTTTTGCGACTTCTGAAACGTCACAGAAAAAAAGTTATAGCGAAAATGCCACGATGACCTGTTTGGAGCAGCGAAACCCTAGAATCCAAAGCTCTGATACCAAATGTTATGAAACCAGCTCACAAAAAGATAGAAAAGAGAGATCCACGCCTTATAATTCAGCCTCTTCGAGGGGGCAACCTCCTTTACATTACATAAATGAACAATTCTTGGATGATACAAATGAAAATACCTCCTTTCTATATATAGGAGTCTAAGTGGTCCCAATACAATCAGAGCCTACATAACAATAATATTGTAGGGCACAACAATAACAATAGTGGGCTTCTATGTGGCACAATAGTAACAATATGGGCACTACATGGGTACATCAATATAAATAAGGGGTATAACTACAATAGTAATGGGGTAATCACTAGTATTATAGGGACCCAACAGTTGCCATAATTAAATATGAAGTTGAAAAGTTTGTACATGTTGGTTTCATCTATCAAGTCCCTTTGATTGATTGGGTGTCAAATATTATTCTTTTCATGAAGAAACAAGAAACAATTTGTGTATGTGTTGATTATCGGGATATAAATTGTGCTTGTCCAAAGGATAATTATCCCTCTATGTTCATTGACCATATTATTGATGACTGTGCCTGTTGTGAGATCTATTCATTCATGGAAAGATTTTCTGGCTAGAATCATATCAACATTTTGCTAGCAGATTAACCTAAAATTGCATTTATTTATCCCTAAGGTACATTTTCATAACAAAAACTCCCTTTTAGATTGAAGAATGTCTGGGATGCATTTAAGAGGGCGATGAATTACATCTTCCATGATATCAAACACATCGTGAAACCTTATCTATAATATCTCACTGCTCACTCGTAACATTGGGCTAATCACCCGATGCATCATAGGCACATTTTCTTACAATGTGGGCATTACAATATTTGACTCAACCCTAGAAAATGTGTGTTTTGTGTTAGCTCTAGCTGACTTCTCAATATTTTTTTTTCAAAACATGGAATTCATATTGATCCTCTGAAAGTTCATGTGATCATAGATTTGCATGTTCCTTCTACCCTCCTTGAGCTCTAATGACTCCGAGGGAAGAGTAACTTTCTATGAAGGTTTGTCCCTAACTACACTGACTTTACCAAAGGATCCACTTACCTGTTAAAGAAAGGGTTCCCTTCCATTGGGATGATGCTGCTCAAAAGGCATTTGATGTCTTGAAATATGTGTTTATTGAGGCATCTCTATTAATCCCGCGGATTATTATCGCGGCTATTTCCTATAACATGCTGCTACAGTTACTACCATCACAATTATATTGGTCCAAGAGGATGATGTAGGGATTGAACATCCCATTTAATACTTGAGTTGGAATCTCAATGATATCGAAGTCAAGTACACTCATGTCGAAAATTTATCTTTGGCAGTTGTTCCCGCTGTCCAAAGGTTCTTCCACTATATACTACTCCAAAAAACTATGGCCCTTTCATATTGCAACCCTATGACATACATTTTGTCACATCAATTTTCAGCGTGCAAGTACTCAAAATGGATCGCTATCTTGTAAGAGTTTGACCTAGAATTCATCAAATGCAATTCAAAGAAATCACTCATTTTTATTAAGATGATCTGCAACCTTCTTACTGGTGGTTCTAAATCCACGTATGAAAATTCAATCCCAAATGAGTCATTGTTTCTGATCTCATTATCTGGGCCATTATATGGAGACATCTTTATATATCTCTAGACCAAGAGTTTCTGGTCTAATACCTCTCACTCTAATTAGTGACGTATTCAATATGAAGCTAATGATTTTATAATCATTAGCAACACCCTCTATCACCGTAATATTAATACAGTTTTCCAAGGTGCCTCAACCATGAGGGGGTCGAGAAAGTCCCTAATGAATGCCACTCGGGGGCATGTGGCAGTGATTTATCTGGTTATGCCACTGCACATAAGAACTTACGTGTTGGTTACATTTGGCCCACAATTTTTCACGATTGTATTCTCACTGTAAAAAGTATCATTCATGCCAGATGTTTTATTGTAAGACCCGTGCTCCACCCACAAATATGCATCTTGTTTTTCTTCTAGGTCGTTTTACGAATTGGGGTATTTATTTCATGACATGTAACCCTCACTCGGCTTATTAATTTACCAAATGTGTCAAGGCGATGCCTACATTTAACAATACTAGCGAAACAACTACATATTTCTTTTTCAACCATGTCATCACACGGTTTGGCGTTCCACAAGCCATAGTTAAGGATTACGAAAAACATTTCTAGAATCATATGATGTTCCAACTGAATGCCAAGCTGGGACTTTCCCATGAAATTTCCACTCCTTACTATCCACATGTGAATGGAAAATTTGAGACTATCAATAAGGTTCTTAAAATTATGTTTCAATGTATGATAGGGGTCCATAAATTGGCATGGAATTTGCTTATTTTTGCTACCTTGTGGGGATATTGAACCTCCATTGGGAGTGCTACCAAATTTACACTACTTTAGTTGGTTTATGGTTTGGAATTTATCCTTCCGATAGAATGTGAGCGCCATCATTGAAAATGACTATATAACTTGTTCCTGCCACTTTCGTAGAATAGGAACATATTTTACATATGACGTGCTTAGATGAAACATGACGTGATTCTTCTTTAGCTAATGAAGCTCATAAGAGACGTATCAAGGCACAATATGAAAATAGTGTCAAGCCTCTTGTATTTTCAGAAGGAGACCTTGTTCTACTTTATGAGCAAGAGTCTGATAAATTAGGTTCAGGAAAGTTCGAGCGAATGTGGCTACGTCCATACATTGTCAAACATGTTCTTACAAAAGGGGTCTATGCGCTAGTCAATTTTGATGGAGTCCCACTATAACAACCTAGAAATGGGTTGTATCTTAAAAAATACTATGCTTGATTTTACATAGTACACTATGTACATACTGTATATGGGTATTCTGATTATGTTTGCATTGTGTCCCTTCAGAGTTTCCTTCGGTTTTTGTTAATCCCATTTACATTTGGTTTGTAGATGTCAGTATCCTTAGAACCATTTGTTTGTTATGCTGATGGTTCCAGTCATAGTACTCAGAACCTATCTTCCCAGACATGGCCCATATTCACTCTATATGGTGAGTTAATGAGTCTACAAGGGATATGTATTATTCACTCTACTAATAACATCGCTTAGTATAATGTAATGATCGAACTACTATCTGATGTCATCAAATTGGACTCACATCTTGTAGTACTACAATTGACTAATGTTTAATTAGTTATAAGTCCGACTATGCTTCACATGTTCTTAAGGGTTCACCTTATAGAAATACACTTTAATTACATCCAATATCAACACGTTTATGTAAATCTAAATATATTGACAAATGGATTGGATAATCATGTTTTAGATAGACATTTGCAACTCATGTAAATCATTTCAATACACATCACATCAATTGAAAGTGATACTATAAATATAGGAAACACTAAAGATAGTTATATATAAAATACTTGGTTTTACAAAATTTGTGCACAAGACACATATGGCCACATGACCTATCATATCAGAATATACATGCAAATATCATTGTATGCCTCCTAGTAGAATTATCATAGTGCTCATGATAAAATTCCACTGCACGAGCTATATTTTGTAGTAGCTAACTGATATGACCTGACACTCCAACAGTATGTCATTGTAATTGCATAGGAATATGGTCGACCATGGTCTGAACTATGCCATGTGTCAGCCCCTCCATATGACACTCCACCTCTGCAAGGGTCTCTGCTATGTTTAGATCCTATAATACTTCTTGTCCTACTGCAACAACCTATACTAGTTTTGGTGCCGATTCTGGGTGTCCTCCACGTTGGAGATATGAGACACCCACAGGTTGAACGGGCCCCATATCTGCATATACAAATCGATAGTTTAGTCTTGAAAGGATGAAAAAAACAAAAAATTTGTAAAACTCAAAAATAAAAAATGGTCAAGGTATCTTACATATAGCAGCGTATTTCTCTCCCTCAAGAAGAAAAAGCTTTGGGTCTCCCAGAAAATACATCCCTACGTATGGATAATTATTTACCATAACAAGTTGCATATGTGGCAATCTGAAGAAAAACAATGTAAAGGTCATGAACGATGGACCTGCATGGCAGGACATGAGATCTATCCACCTCCTCATCTGTGGAACTCTGGGATCAATGGGTTCGATTAATATATCCTTAGGGTGTATCAATGATATCCTCTATAGAGAAAAGGAGATCAAGATTTATCCATAGCCAAAATTATTTATTCTCCCACCTTTTAATTTAGCTAGTTGTTCTTTCATGTTGACCAACACTGTAATGTCCCTTAATAATAAATAATAAATAATAAATAGTAAATAATATAATATAATATTAAAATACAAGAAAATAAATAATAAGCAATAAATAAAAATAGTAATAGTAAATAAATAATAAATAATAATAAAATAATTAATAACAATACTAAAGCTCTAAATAAGTATAAATAGAAATAAAACAAGAAAGAAGTAAAAAATCAGTAAAGCTATCAAAAAAGTAAAAAAAAAAGAATAAAACAAGAAAGCAATAAAGTTACATGTTGACATATCGAGTGTGCACATGTGGTTCCCCTTCCAAGGTTTGCTCTATTTAATAGATGGTGAGGAAGATCAGAGGCATTCCATCATTCCATGACTCCACCATCCATTCTCTTGGGAGAATAGTGTTGTGAGACAAAGGATACCTTGGCAATAGTACATTGATTGAGGGCTCAGGGGTGGCGAGTCGTAGCAAGGTTTTGTGCACCTGAGCCTACGGTTGGGTGGAGTGTTGTCCCCAAGACTTTACTACAGGTAGAAAAATTCAACTAGCGTTCCACAGGTAATTTGTCTCTCTCTTCACTCATATTTTTGTAATTTAATGTTAACTAGTTAAATTGCTCATTGAATATAAATCGCTTGATTAATCTAATTAATTATGTGTTGTTATTTCAGGGTTGTTACATATGGTATCAGAGCAGGGTTCGACTCTATGTGACCTCTAGGTAAAATTTTGAGAAAAATACTTAATTAACTTCATCAATAATTTTGCTAAATAGATTTGTGAAATAAATACAATTTCTAGAAATAAATTTTGTCTAATTTTGTGGAGACATGTGGTATTCCCAAATTTGTTTTGGGGCTAGAAAAGTCCAATGCAATTGGTGCAAATGAAAGTTTTCCATATGGAAATAAACGGAAATGAATAGCTCCTAGAAAGTTCTGACCTATAACCAAACAACGAGAACCGTTAATTAATTCATAATAGTCTTTAAGCCTAGTCTGGTCATAAATATACTCTTATAAACAATTATATTTTATTAAATATACCTATTTTATTTAAAAATAAATAAATAATTGATTTATTTTTAAACAATCTTGTCTTTTATTAAAAAAAAATAAAATTTAAACAATTTTTATTATTATTATTTTTTAATTTAAAAATTCAAATTATTAAAACTACATTTTATATTTTCAAAAAAAAAAAAAAAATTAAACCTACATTTTATGTTAAAAAAATTTAAAATTTAAAATTTACATTTTTTTTAAACCATCTTTTTTTAATTAAAAAAAAAATTATAATGTTTTTTTAAACAATCTGTTATTTATTTCAAAATATAAATCATAAAAAAAAAATTAATTTTTTTAAAACAAATTTTAATTTTTTAATTTAAAATTTAAAAAATTAATAATTTTTTTAATTAACATATCAAAAAAATTTAAAAATATTATTAAACTTTTTTAATTTTTTATTTATTAATTTTTTTTTTTTAACATATTAATTTTTTTTTATGTATATTATTGTTTTATTTAAAAAATAATAAAAAAAAAATAACGGCCCCCGGCCGCGCCACCAGCGGGCAGCGAGAGGGCCGTGGGTCGATTCCTGGAATCGACCCACGGCCCTCTCTCCGCCCGCTGGTGGCGCGGCCGGGGGCCCAAGGGCCTGCACGCAATGTATATCAACAAACGTGACGGGTGAAACTCGGATATTTGCAAGTGCAGAAAAGTGTGCCATAGTTTAATTTGTTTATAATTTTTCCTTAAAAACAATGGAAATTCTGCACAGTTTTGAGAAAATTGGGTAGATGTTTTAGAAATTTGGGTCATAGTTTGTTAAGTTCAGGATTTTGGGTACTCAATTTTTTTTATGGCGTTGAATCTATTTTAGTCATTAAAAAATTTAAACATCTAAAGTTTTTAGGGGATGCTAAATTCATTTTTATTGTTAAAAAAAATATTCAAAGATTTACCAAATTTTATTAAAAAAATAATTCAAATATCCAAAATTTATTAATCGTGTTGAATCCATTTTTATTATTAAAAAATAATTCACTCACAAAATTAGATTTCATGAAAACTACTTCACCGAATTTTTGCCAACTAAATTGTGACCTTGTTAAAAATTGCAAAAATTTGATAGCCTCCATGTCTCGTTTCTTTGTCACTTGCATCACTCCATGATTTCTTCGACATTCCAATGGATCATTTCATTATGATGTGAGCTTTTTCATCTTTTCGGTCTAATATTTATAGTGCAAGTGTCATCTTCCAGTGAAAGTAGAATGTGAATGATTTACATCAGATTTTCTTGATATACATTGCATGCAGGCCCTTGGGCCCCCGCCTGCGCAACCACCGGGCGGCGGGAGGGCCATGGGTCGATTCCAGGAATCGACCCATGGCCCTCCCGCCGCCCGCTGGTGGCATGGCCAGGGGGCGTTATTTTTTTATTATTATTTTTTAAATAAAACAGTAATATACATTAAAAAATTTTAATATATTTTAAAAAATTTCTTTTAATAAATAAAAAATAAAAAAAGTTTAATAATATTTTTTAATTTTTTTATAACACACATAATTATAGATAATTTTTTTGATATATTAATTTAAAAAAATATATATATTAATTTTTTAAATTTTAAATTAAAAAATTAAAATTTGTTTTAAATTTTTTTTTTTTTTTTTTTTTTTTTTATATGATTTATGTTTTGAAATAAATGAAATATTGTTTAAAAACAAAAGTTATAAAAAAAAATTAAAATTTAATTTTGATTAAAATATTTTAATAGATTTTCTTATTAATTTTTTTTTTATTAATTTTTTTAATAAATTAAAATTAATAATTTTTATTACTACTAATTAATGAATTTTTTCTTTCAAATAAAAAAAAAATTACATTTCAAAAAAAAATTATCTTTAATTTTTTTTGTTTGTTTTTAAATAAATAATGAAAGTTTAATAAAAAAATTTATTTATTTATTTATTCTTAAATCAAAAAAACTTTTTTTTGTAAGTTGAAAATGTTCATTAACTTTTTTTTTTGTTTATTGGAAAATACCTATATTTTTAAAATTTCGATTTTTTTTGGTTTTTTCTTTTTTAATAATTTGAGCTTATATTTGTCTTTTTAGTTTTTTCTAGATGTTTTTAATATCAATTTTACTAGTTTTTAATTTTATTTTTTTGTTAATTTTCTATTTTTGTTTAATCTAGTTTTTTTTTTTTTGTTTTTTTTTTGTTAATGATTTTTTTTAGTATTTATATTTTTACTTACTTAAATTTATATATATAAATTTTTTATTTTTTTATTTTTTTTTCCCAAATTCTTTTATGATTAAACAATTTCTTTTTTTAATACTTTTTATTTATATTTTGTCTCATATATATATATATATATATATATATATATATATATATATATGTATTTTTACATTTATTTTTTAAGTAAGCATCATTTTAATCTTAATTTCACTAATTTTTATTTTTTATTTTTGGTTAATTTTCCATTTTTTTCTTTTTTTAATCTAGTTTGTTTTTTATTTTAATTTTTTTTAGTTTTTTGTTAATGTTTTTTTTAATTTTCCTATTGTTACCTACTTAATTTTATAGTTTTCTGAATGTGTTTTTTCTTCTTTTCCCAATTTTTTTTATGGTTTACATATTTGTTTTTTTTCCCCATTTTTTTTAGATATGTTTTTTTTACTATTTATTTGTTTATAATTTCTAATTTTTTTCTAGTTTTTTAATTCTTATTTTTTATAGGTTAATTTTGTTTTTTTGTTTTTTTTTTTGTTTTTTGTTTTTTTTTTTTTTTTTACATTTTACATTTTTATGATTGATTTTATTTTTGATGTTTGATTTTTTTTGTTTTGTGTTTTTTATTTTATGTTTTGTTTTTAGTATATATTTTTATTTATGTTTTGTTATTTTTATTTTTTATTTTTTTGTTTTGTGTTTTTTCATTGTTTTAATTTTAATTTTAATTTTAATTTTTTGAAATTTTGATGTTCTTCGGGGTCATGATAAAATATTTTATGCTATTATTTTGAAATGTTGAAATTTCACCCTTCAAAAAAAATTTGTTATCCCACCATCAACACTTTTCGTTTTGAGGGTGTTTTTTGCACAAAATTTACCATTGAGAGAAAAAAAATGTTATTCAAATATCAACACTTTGTTTTGAGGGCGTTTTTTGGACAATTTTTGCACCAAAAATTGGTTTTCACCATCATTTTTAAAACATGTTGAAAATTTATCTTGGAAAAAAAAGGTGTTATTCCAGCATCAACACTTTTTGTTTTTAACACTGTTTTTGATGTTTTTTCGGGGTTTTTTTGCCAGAGTTCCCGTTTTCAGTTTATAGTTCTCGTTTCAAAGTTTACATTGTTCGGTGGTTGTTTATTTATTTGTTATGATAATGATGTTGAATGCTCATGATGGATATGATATGCATAAAGATCATAATGTTATGATATGATGTATATTGACATGTGGTTCATTTATTATATGATGTCATGATATATATTTGATGTTCATATGTTGATATTGTAACTTATGAGGATATTATGATGTGAAGCATGTGGTAATAGCAAACAGATTTTATAACATGAGAATGTGGTGATTAACAATCATGACATGCACGAGTTGGCATGTAGATTATGTTCTATGATATTATGATTATAACTAATGCATTGGTTGCACGTTGAGGTGTGATGATTGACAGGACTCCACAAATGGGCTGAGAGGGCTAGCTTATTTGATGATCTCTTGTGAGCCTATACACAAGAGGGAGAATAAGTAACACCATATGGGCTAGGGACAAACTCAATCGACACTACATATGCCAGTGGTTCCTTTGTCTTGTGTAGCTCATGATGGATGCCTCTTGAAGGGCTATGGGACCATTTTGAGGAGGCCAAGTGCCTGATGTTCTAGGCTAGGTGTCTGTTATTGGATTGGGATGTTGAAGTCTGGTGGGGGTGTAAGGACTTTGATGTCTCGGGTTGTGCGGCTTAGTGAGTTGTGGAGGGAGTGGGCCAACCTTGCGAGATGTCCAAAGTCATTGAGTACCGTACCAGATGCCTGCCTTGGGGAAAATGAGGTCTGAGTTGAGCGCGAGCCTTGGGGCCAACCTTGGACTAAGATACAAACCGGGGAGGCTTATGCCTGGTTCTGGAAGTGGGAAAAGGGACAGAGATTCCTTGGGATTTCCAGGGTGTTGTGAAACTTTTGATGCCTGCTGGTTATAATAGTTCAGCAGAGGGTGTCGGCAACATGAAGTAATAAATAAAAAAATAAAATATTAAATAATTCAACTTAACTTCGGGATGAAGTTCCTTAAAGTGGGGAAGTATGTAATGTCCCTTAATAATAAATAATAATAATAATAAAAATAATAAATGATATGATGTTGATGGTGTGAATTAAGGTAGTAAGAGAACCAGAGCTAGGGTTTATGCGTTTTAGTGCTTGAGACAGTGCTGGAACATCACAGATTCAGACTGGCAACACTGTTTCGAAAGGGGCAAGTGCTGTCGGACTGGATGGGAGCAGAGGGGTCCAGTGGGACCCCAACTTTTAAGCAGATTGTTATGCAGAAGCAGCAACAGAACTTGAAAGAGGGAGTCAGAATAGTTGGAATGAACAGCAAGATGCAGAACAGTAGAAAAAACAAGGAGAAGAAACCAATGATACCTGACAAGACAGACAATGCCTCAGAAGTCAGGAATAAAGAGAAGCAGAACCGAGAAAACACTAAAGACAAAATAGTCGCAAAGCTTCAACCCTCAGGAAACGAGGAGGAATGACCAGAAGAAGACAAAGAGCCAAAAAGCAACAACGAGGGTCAACCGGAGATGGAGGGGGAGTCCAACGCGAACCCCAACAAGACCTCTATGAATAATAATGCCTGTAAGCCCAAGAAAAAAGACAACCTAAGGGTAATAATCAATGACCCTGAAATCCAGGCTTACAGAGAGCATATGGCGGAACATGCCATCATTTGTAAATTCATGGGAGTCTGGCCATCTGAAAGGACTCTGTGCCAATGGATATGACAGTAGTGGAAGCCAAAAGGGGATGTGCAGCTTCATCTGGGTGCTAAAGGATTTTTTACGGTAGTCTTCATAAATCTAGAAGATAAAGACAGAGTATTCGAAGGTGGTCCTTATTTTCTAGCAGCTGCGGGCTTGTATATGAGACCTTGGAAGCCAAACTTTGTCCCAGAAAAGGAATCATTTACTCAAGTCCCGGTATGGATCAGACGGGGATTGAACGCCTTAAAACAAATTGGTGATAAGTTGGGCACCTTTGTTAAAGCCTCGGAGGCTACTATGCAGAAAAGATACAATTCATACGCTAGAATTTGTGTGGAACTGGACGTCTCTGGCGCACTGCATGAAGGTTTATGGCTCGAATACAGGGATGAGGAATACTTTCAAGCCTTAGACTATGAGAAAATACCCTTCAGATTTCGTAAGTGCCATGAGCATGGGCATCTGATAAGGGACTGTCCACTGAATAGAAAGGAGGTAGAAGATGAGACAATACAGAACAACAAAGACAAGAACAATTTCACTAAACCAAAGAACAGGCATAGAGCCAACAGAAGAAGAGCTAACAAAGGCAGTACAAAAAGAAATTACTTCAGTAACCCTTTTGAGATCCTAGATCTTGAGACTGACTCGGAGGACAAGCAAGATATACCTAATGTGGAGGCAGGGCAAGAAGAACAGGAAGAACCAACCAGAAAAGGGACTGAGGAAGGAGAATTTAACAATGAAATCCACATGCAGGAAAGAACAGCAGATACGGAAGAAGAAACATAAATGCTAGCCAGTGAAGGGGGGAGTGAGGATTTGGAGCTGGAAGAAACCCTAGCTATGGATGGAATAGACCTACCAGCGATTGTAGAGAGCTGGAGAGCCGGAGGGATCGAGGCAGCACCAGAGGAAGAAATCAAGAAGGTTAATGAGTTATTCATAGCACGGCAGAAAGCCGAACTAGAAAAACAAAAGAGAAGGTTAGGTATAGTCAAAGGAAGCAACTCACATTACAAAGAACTCCTGGGAAAAACTTCCGGTTCGAGGCAGAAACGACGCAGAGGCCGCAAAACAAATGGAGAAGTTCTGCAGGAGCTTGGTGAGATGTTGTTTAATGCAGGTAAGATAAAGTCGCTAAGTGATTTCCCGTCCTTCCAACTAAATGTTTAATTATGAAGATTGTCTCATGGAACGCAAGGGGGATTAACAGCCAGGCTAAACAGAGAATTCTGAAGCGGCAGATGCAGAAATATAACCCGGATATGTTGTTTCTACAAGAGACAAAATGTAATAGAGTCAGTATAGATCGCCTACGCAACAAGCTGGGGAGAAACTTTGAAGTCCTAGAGATCGAGAGCCAAGGGCGAGAAGGGGGCCTAGCTACATTTTGGGATACAAGGGAGATCCAGATTCTAACAGCTGAGGCAAGCAAACACTACATAGCACTGGAAGCTCAACCTACAGGTAACTCCAAATCTTTCCTATGCATCAATATATACAGCCCTCAGAAGTTAGAAGATAAGTTAAATTTCCTAGCTTCGTTATCCAAACTCTTAGAAAGGCACCCAGACGCTAATTATATATTGGGGGCAGATTTCAACATGATCACCTCCCTCCTGAAGAAAAAAGGAGGCCTCAGAAAACTAAACAGGGATGCAGAGGCTTTCATAAGTTTCATTGAAAATGCCAGAATGGTAGATGTATTCCCTAAGAGTGGTAAATTTACCTGGAACAACAGAAGGGGGGGCGAAAGATTAATAGCATCCAAACTGGATCGTTTTTTAGTCTCAGAAAGCATAATTATGGATGGAACAATAGTTGAATCGAACATCCTCCCAAGTGGAGGGTCGGATCACTGGCTGATCTCACTCACTGTCGAGCTTCAGGGCACCCCCAGGAATAAACCCTTTAGATTCGAAAAGTTCTAGATAGAACACCCCGACTTTATCTCGATGGTGGAAAAATGGTGGTCAGAACCTCTAGATGAAACGGGCTCCAAAATGTTCAATCTTCAAAAGAAATTAAAAAACATCAAAACAAGGATAAAAGATTGGAATAAAACAGTGTTTGGCAACATATTTCAGGAGAAAATCATCCTCGAAAACAAGCTGGAACAAATTCAAAAGGATGGTGCGGCAGGATGCAGAAATGAGGAGACCTTTGAGCAAGAAAAAGAGCTTACTCAACAATGGCATAACAGATGCAAGCAGGAAGAATCATTATGGAGGCAGAAGTCAAGAATTCAATGGTTGAAGGAAGGGGAGCAAAATACTAAGTTCTTCCATAGATCAGCCATGGATTATAGAAGTGCCAACAAAATGTTAGAACTAAAAAACAATGAGGGAGAACTCCCTAAAAGTCATAATGAGATATCTGCTTCCTTATCGGATCACTTCAGCTTTATAGCGCAAGAACCGAGGATCAACAGAGAGGAAGCCATCAAAGAAATCACTAATGCCATCCCTAAATCCATTACAGAGGATCAGAATTGGGCCCTAAGAAGAGTAATTACTTTGGAAGAAGTGGAGGAGGCAGTACGGAGCATGCCCAGCGACAAAGCTCCAGGACCGGATGGATTCACCATCAACTTCTACAAAACCTGTTGGCACATTGTTAAGCAAGATATATGGGAAGTTGTAGAAGATTCAAGACGTTCCAAAACTACCCTAAAATGTCTAAATTCAACCTTCATTGCTCTCATACCCAAAGTTGAAGAAGCAAACAAACCAGAGAAATTCAGGCCCATAGCCCTTTGTAATGTTATCTACAAAATCATCTCCAAGGTCATAGCCAACAGGCTGAAGTCGATCCTCCCAGGCATAATATCGCAGGAGCAATCTGGCTACGTTGAAGGAAGGCAAATTCTAGACAATATTCTGTTGGCAGAGGAGATGATTCACTCACTTCATTCGTGGAAAGAAGCCGGAATGCTTATGCAATTAGATCTATCTAAAGCGTATGACAAAGTAAGCTGGTCTTAACTGGAAGCAGTTTTAGAAGCATTTGGTTTCAGTAGGCAATGGATAAAATGGGTTTTAGCCCTTATAAAATCTCCTAGATACTCTATCCTTGTGAATGGCACCCCCTCAGCCCCCTTTAACCCCTCAAGAGGCATCAGACAGGGTGATCCCCTGCCCCCGTTCTTGTTTGTCATTCTAATGGAAGGTCTAGGCAGATTAATAACAAAGAAAAAAGCAGAGGGTCAAATTAGAGGTCTCCACTCTATTAGATCCATTCTAGCCACAAGTCATCAACAGTTTGTGGATGATACCATGTTACATGGTGTTCCAACAGTAAAAGAAGCATTAGCTTACAGGGACATTCTCACTTTGTTCAGTAGAGCCTCGGGAATGGAGATCAATTTCTCCAAGTCTACAATTTTCTTCTTCAATACTCATCAGGCTATCCAGTCTCATTTGTCTTGGCTTCTGGGGTTGAAAATTGGAACCTTGCCTTCGAGATATCTTGGAGCCCCTCTTACTCTCAAAACCTGGCAAAAGGTTCATTGGGAGAAAGCTTTGGCCAGTATGGAGAGAAAATGCAAACACTGGACAAACAGAGCTCTAAATTTCGCAGGCAGACTCATACTAACGAAAGCTATCTTGCAAGCCATCCCTCAGTATCTGTTATCAATTCTTCCTTCTCCAAAAGGCATCTTAAATCAAATGAGAATAATCCAACGATCCTTTTTATGGAGTGGAAACAATGACAAGAAAAAATGGTCTCTGGTAGCTTGGCAGAAATTATGTAAACCTAAGGGTAGGGGGGACTAAATCTGGTTGATCCCTCAGTGGTAAATAGAATCTGTGGTGCCAAAATCTGGTGGAAATGGATCACTGATACAAGCCTACCTTGGGCCAATCATTGGAAGGAAAATTATATGACGAATTGTAACTTTCTAGACCTTATCAGAACACAAGACGCTCCTGACGGCTCGCCAATATGGAATCATGCTAAAAACAACAGAAGCATAGTTCAGGAACACAGTTTCTGGGAGATACGAAATGGAACTGAAGCTCTTTTTTGGGAGGATGCTTGGAAGCAATCCCCTAAACTGGAATCCCGACAGCTTTTACCCCTGGAGCAAAATAATCAAAATGAGGGCAAATTCAGAGTCAATCAATACTGGAACCCTATCAGTAGAGACCCGGAATGGAGGGAGTGGACAGTTTTCAACTCAAGCAATAACGAAAACATTCAGGAAATCATTCAAGCTTTAAATCAGGAAATCCTCAAAAGGAAAATTCGGATTTCCGGAGAGAATGATAAGTTGAGATGGGGTCCGAATGGCAACGGAGATTTCTCCCTGAAAGAAGCGAGGAGTATATTAGAGAAGGAAGAGCAGCCTGAAATTGTTCCCTGGTCCGACAAGGTATGGGACAGCCTTCACTGGCCGAAGATCAGAACCTTCTTATGGCTTCTTATGCAAAAGAAAACACTGACTTGGGAAAACCTACTAAAAAAAGGATTCAGGGGACCATCAAGGTGCCCAATGTGCACGGAAGCAGCGGAAACGATGAATCACCTTTTTAATCCTTGTGAGTGGGCTAACCAGCTTTGGCACTGGATGGAAGGATTGCTAGGTGCATCAGATCGTGACAGAGATTCCATTCAAGGAACTATCATTAACTGGAGGAAAAAAATTTCTCGCATTCGAAGAGTTGAGAGCATATGGAAATGTGTCCTAAGTTTCATCTTATGGACGATATGGAAAGAGCGCAATCGAAGGATATTTCAAGAGGAAATCAGAAACATAGAATGTGCCAAAGACTCAATCTTAATTAACATCCAACAACTCATTCAGAAAAAATGCAAAGAAATACCGAATGAAAAACCGTTGGCTCAAGACTTACGTATCCTGAAGAGCTTTCATTTGGAAGCATCCAGCAATCGACCGAATGTGGGAAACAGGTCACAACCTTCCTCGCAAACCCTCAGATGGCAATGCCTGCCGGAAGGAGGCCTAAAATTGAATTTTGACGAGGCATCAAGGGGCAACCCAGGCACAACAGGCATCGGAGGCGCAATTCGCAATCAGGGCGGAGAAATCTTACATATCTACTGTAGGGCGCTTGGTTAAAGCACAAACAATGAAATGGAGTTTGTTGCGCTCGAACAAGGTTTGAGAATTCTAAGTACAATTCGACAACGCAATGTAATAGTTGAAGGGGATTCCTCTTTGGCAATCACGGCGGCCAAATGCATACAAGCAGGGACCAGGGCCAGTAAAGCCACCAAACATTGGAGGTTGGCTAAGGTTACTGAGAACATAGCGGAGCTGATAGCAGGAATGAGAGGTTTGGTGTTCCAAACAGTCAGAAGGAAAGCGAACGGGTTGGCAGACTACTTGGCAAACCATGGTGTAGACAACCAGGACAAAATATGGGACAACTGTTGGCAGGAGGTGGACTGCCCAATCCTCAAAGCGACATGCGCACAGCTGGCAGAGAAGGATTTAATAGACGCCGATCAAGCCTAGCTGGTGACGGTCTTGGGTCACGGCGCCGGAGGTCTGAAGATACCGACAACGGTAGCAATAATATCAATGAGAGTTAGATGATAGGACATTTTTGGCGGTGGAATTCTTGGCGGCGGCAGGCCAGCCAGACGAATGATCATAACAGATCGCGCCACAGAGCACACCGCATCAGCAGCATAGGAAATGAGACACCTGGGATGGTTCCGTATGGGAAAGCATCAGCAACATTTATAATGATTTCGAGAGGAGTGGGTTGGCCCGAGTTATGGCACAAGGAGGCCAGACATGCTGGTAATCGGGATAAATCAAACACCACAATTTGCAATATCAATAGCTCAGAAGTACAGGACACATGGCATTACTCAACATGGATTAAGATCAGCCACATTCAAGTTCATTCGGCTTGGAGCGGTTCGGCCTGTGTAAACCTCAACCGAATTTATTACAATAGTACTCCCACTACCAGCTGGATTAAGACAGGCTTCATGAGAAGCTACAAGGGAATGCACTATAAATCAGAGAGCAGATACCCTGTTTTCTCCATAATGTTTCAAAATATAGCTGAGCACGCCTCCCTCATCGGCAAGTGCATCAGCTGGGACGAGCTTAGAGAGCTAGTTATGGACGCAGAGAGCTGTCGTTGCGCTGCTGCGAATCAGGACCTACAAGATGCGAAGAGAGGGTATGAAACCAGAACGGCAAGCAAGAACAAACGCAAAGTAGCCGAGCTGGAAGCCAATGCTAAACAAGAGGAAGCTGGGCGTACGGAGGAGGAGGTAGCGGAAGAGGTTTACTAGATGAAGGACCCAGGCACTCCTTCGAAGAGAGCTACGCAGTTTGTCAGAACTAAAGCAGAGAGTTGGCGCATCAAGACTCTCATTGCTAAAGCCCTGGAAATGATTGAGAAAGAAAAGCAGCAAGTTGTGAATGAGGTGAACCTGACGGAGGCAAAAATGGCAAAAATCATCGACTACAACAGTTCGTTGGACCGCAGAATCACAACGGTGCATGAGGCTGTTCAAACAGTCAACAAAAAGCTTACTTTGCTTATCAGGATCCTGAGGGACACAGTGAACCCAGCACCCATGATTCAGCAGTAGACCACAACAGAAGTGCAGGAGAACGAGCCAATCGAAGCCCTGCAAGCCAAAGTGGACAAATATGTTCGGGAGGTTGGCCTGGATACAATCAGTCGCATGGGAAAGTTCATCTAGTGTTGTCCCCTTCACTATTTTCTTCTTCTCTTTCCATGCTTCGGCCTTTGTTTCTTAATGTTGATGTCATGTATTGTCAAGTTTTGATAGTGTTGGGTAATTAGGCATCAGCTCCTAGCTCGGGCCACCCTGCGCGGTGTGCGCTTTGGTGTTTCTTTTTTAACTCTCTGAGCAGTTGATGCTTTTTGGTTTCCAGTCTGTCAGTGCTTCTCGATCTGCTTTTGCAGATTTTTTGTACTATATTTTGTGCTATAATATAAACATCTGACTTACACAAAATAATAATAATAATAATAATAATAAATAGTAAATAATATAATATAATATTAAAATACAAGAAAATAAATAATAAACAATAAATAAATAATAGTAATAGTAAATAAATAATAAATAATAATAAAATAATAAATAACAATACTAAAGCTCTAAATAAATATAAATAGAAATAAAACAAGAAAGTAGTAAAAATCAGTAAAGCTATCAAAAAGTAAAAACAAAAGAATAAAACAAGAAAGCAATAAAGTTGCATGTTGACACATGGAGTGTGTGCATGTGGTTCCCCTTCCAAGGTTTGCTCTATTTAATAGATGGTGAGGAAGATGAGAGGCATTCCATCATTCCATGATTCCACCATCCATTCTCTTGGGAGAATAGTGTTGTGAGACAAAGGATACCATGGAAGTAGTACATTGATTGAGGGCTCAGGGGCGGCCAGTTGTAGCAAGATTTTGTGCAACTAAGCCTACGGTTAGGTGGAAAGTCGTCCCCAAGACTTTTTTGTAGGTAGCAAAATTCAACTAGCATTCCATAGGTAAGTTGTCTCTCTCCTCACACATGTTTTTGTAATTTAATGTTAACTAGTTGTTAAATTAGTCTCTGATTATAAATTAATTGATTAATATAATTAATTATGTGTTTTTATTTTCGGGCTATTACAAACACTCTCTCACTCTAGTTGAGGATGGTTGGCTCTATGCATTCTAGAGAATACTACATATATGACATATTGGCCACATGTAATGTAGAGATACCTTCCAATATGGAAATAATGAATAGGATTGTTCTTAGAGGTAATCAGCCCACGTATTTAATGTTAATTTTCCCAATGATGGGGTGTTGGGCTCAAGGTTTGCAGTGAGTGGTGACACAATCCTTGATTGCTTCTCCTCCCCTTCTCATGCCTGTGAAAGAGATGGGGGCACCTCATCTAGATAGACCAATCAAGAAATATATTTTTTCTACCTTTATCTCGAGAATATGTCCTCCTAGTCTAAATGCATGCGCTTGAACATCCCATGCACACACAAGTTATTAAATTAATTCCATGTGTTGCCTCATTCCGGGAAGCGAAAAGAATTATAGCAATCGACAATATCTTATATCCTACATGGTATCAAGGTCATTTGATGCTTTCATATATTTACCCCTTTTCTAGACCGATATAGACTACTTACGAAAAAGGAATACCTTAGTCAAACATGGCTAAGAGCTTCTCTTGAGTGTCGTGTTCTTCCTTTTTAGACTGAAGAGACTATCTACAAGAAGGAACCTTTGGTGTTTCCTTTTTTGCCTCATTTTCAAACTTTGTAAGCATGAAAATGATGTTGAGTTTTAAACTTCATTGGACTCGTAAAAAAATCAAGCAACGATGGACTCATTGATCATGATGGGACCAAACCACTCCTTCTCTGTGTTAGTTAAATATTATTAGAGGGATTCATTTGAAGGATGAACATACAAATCAAACATAGTTTATCCTCCTATAAAAAATAAAGAGGTCCTAACCATTAATGTTTGGGGAGATTGGGAAAATGGGATTCTCCACTTGTTAATGGAAATGAGTTGCTCTTGAACATAACACTCTTCCACTTCATCTCCATGGTTTTTGGGTTGGGAAATCTACTTGCATTTTGGTTTATCATACCTTTTCAAACCCTCCCTTTTGGTTTTGGGTCAATGTTTCCAAATTCATTTCAGTGTCATAATTGTGTTCAAGAGAAGTCATTTAGTCAATATCTGTTGCAATACTCTTAAGCCTTCATTTCATGTCTGAAGTTATTCATCTTATTCAATAACAATATCATTCTGATCATTCTGTCTCAAATCACCGTACCTATTCATGTCGTTTATTGGGGATACTTCAAGACCCTCCTATGATGTGTTTCTTCCTTTCAACATCATCTCATTGTCTAGGAGGTTGACTTAGAAACACCCCTTTAGTACCTTGGTGCTTACATACATCAACGAAAAGTTTCGTCGCTCTCAGCGACTGGTTTACATCATTGTTCTTCGATGAAAATATTTTGTGCGATGTTCAACATCAACTCATTCATTCACACCATATAGATTGTATTAGATTACCTTGAGAGTCACTAATAGCATCGATGGTTTCTCTTGCATCTTTTAACGACTTACATAATTAGTCGGTAATAAGATGGTGTCTACCATGTTTGACTTCAGCTCACGAATTCACATGGTTAGACTTGTACATCGATTGGTCATGTGAATGAGATAGAAGACCCCAGATCTAGTTTCATCCATCCTGCTAGGATTTCAACAATAATACAAGATCACAAAGTATGATGGCTATGATCATACAGACAGTCATCCAGTCATGGGTCCAACATTAGTCATCCATGGACATGTATTTTGGTCATTGTACATGTAATGTTAGCTTATGTGCTGAGAATCAATATGTCACCCTCAAAAAATATATCATGATGTAAATGTATTATAATAGATGGTGCTCTCGAGCGGTTGTTTTCAACCCTGAGTTGTCAAAGGTAAAGCACTTGAGTCATCAGTTGTCATTTCTTACTTTTCGCTATAGTGGGAAAAGTGTTATAGGCCATTTTATTGCATCTGGTTAATAGGCATTCAAACGAGACTATTTCACATATTATCATCTTCCCTACACAATTCCTTAAGCATGGCTTTGCTGCATCCCTGAGTTTGTGCTTTTGACTACTGATTTTCCTTTTTTTAAGGCCCAATGCACCGTTGCCCTTTAGGGACTAGTGTTGACCACCAGATTGACCTACTCCACACCTGGGCTGATCACCAATAGGTTGTTCCATGGGTGCACTCATTTCAGAAATTCAGGAAAAATAAAAAGAATCTCAAAGTTTCCTCTTCCAGAAGTTTCCTAAGGTTGTTTGGTGCATTTACCTTGGATAAAAGTCTCAAATCCTATCTTAAACTACCTTGGAGTTTTCACCTCTTATCCTTTGAGCTCATCTTCCCATCTCAAGTAGATCTCAATGCTAGATTGGTAAAAGGATGATAATTATTGAACTACCTCCTTCATCTATATATTTAGAGCCATCCATGGGTAAGGGGTTACCTTTTAGATATTGATTCTACCCTCATTTTGTTTCTTTTAGAGCCATTATTCCATGCGTTAGGGTGACATAGAGGCATACTTTATGGCGAGAAAAGGACAAATAAACTTGGGCAGCTCTTCTACAAAATCAATTCCTATTTTTGGTTGTAACTCTATCCATTCTTATTAATACAAAGGGTAGATGGTTTTCCTATATATGATGTTATAATTTCATGTATTTGAATACCACATTTATCTATGGAATTAAGTGATTCAAATATGCTACATAGATGTCATAGATTTTTAGCTTGTCTTGTTTGATTGTGTAGGTTCTAATTATACCAATCGAAGCTAGGATTGGAGTGTACAAGCTAATAAAGGAGTGAATCTTACGACAGATTCCAGGTAGTCTTCATCCCATAATTCAATTACTTTAAGGAAGAACATTTTCCCTTTGCTTTTTCTTTTTCTAGGTCAGTCTACTAGGCTTAGGGAAGACGTGGGGAAGATAGTTTTGTCCACAGTTGTAGATTCTATGTAACAAGGACAATGGACCTTAATGGGGTGGCTCACAAGGAGCACATCGAATTAGATAAAACCATGCATAGGTGGAAACATTTCCATGGTAGTAATACTTCAGGTAAGCTTGCACTCCCTCAAGAGTTATCTATCACCAATAATCAATACAACCCATATAAGGAGGCCTATGATTAGACAAGCAAGGAAAAGCATCACTTCGGGTGAATTTCTCGATTAAAGGGGAATCTTGGAATAAGGGAGGAATACAAACTATTATAAATGATATTATTATTAGGGATATTTTGTGTATTATTGAGATTATGGTTTTTATTTAGTTTTTAGATCTTATTTATAAAGTTGTTCAAACTCGTCAACATATTTCTAATCCTATAAATCTACATGATTTTGGTTGAATGAATTAAGGTTTCTGAGTAGGCAGTCTCAGATTGAGCTAGCCTCACCTGAGAGCTACACATTTCTTCCATATTCTTCCCCTCCTTAATTATATTTGGTTGGATTAATAACTACACTTTTAAAAATCATTTAGTTGGATCAACTTACATTAAATATATGACTAATGGTTTACCTAATGTAATGCTATTAATTAGATGTTTAATAATGTCCAAGGATTTTAGTATAACAGAAAATTTCAACAAGGAATTAAAGTATTTAAGACCTTCATTCAATAATGAATCCTCTGAATATTTTATGAACATGAACTAATTACCAAAACGTGATACCAACCACCTGCACAACATAATGTTATTGATTTGGAAATTTACTTATAACTAGTTCAACAAAATACTCTTATATTCAACAAGTCCCACTTAGTAGCTAGTACTTGTCACTTAGTTTAAATATAACTAAATTAAAGTAAAAAACAATAACAAACTAAAATTGTATATATCTCATCTTGCAACAACACAATTGCATTTATGCAAAAGACGCATTTATTAGTTATTCTTTGTTCTTTTATGCTTACTTCTGTTAGTAAATGTTTTTTTTAATAAAAATGTGCTCAAGTGATGCTACGTAGTAGATAATCCATGCCGCTTAGTTTAAATATAGCTAAATTAAAGTAAAAACAATAAAGACAAAAAAATTTCATCAATAATTTATGTTTCATTATCTTTAAAGTTAATAATCCTACTCAAATTGTTACCCACAATAAAAAAAAATATTTCAAACCTTAGTATTCACGGAGGTTAAAACTTCTTGCTCATGTTCAAAAGCAATAAAGTATTGAAAAAATATTTTCTCTAGTCGATTCATTAATTTGATTCAATAACTTTAAAATGTTTTGGTAATAATAATAATAATAATACGAGGTTAAATATTAACTACGAATACTATAACCATGTGTTTGTTCATGTTTAATAATTTGTGTTAGAAATAGGTTTGATATACATGCCTATTTTAATAGGTAGATAAATGTAATAATTATAAAATGTATTTGTTAATGTTTATTAGTTTGGATTAAAAATATCCTTTTGCATATATGCATGTGCAATAGTTGAACATGTCTAATAGTTTTTGTTAGATATAGACTTTGGATATATACCTTTTATTGTTGAAACTATATAAGTGTAATAATTGCAAGGTGAAATGATGATGTATAAAACATATTTTAAATAGATTGAATAATTAAAAATATATATTTTTAATTAAAAAACAGAAAAATAAAATTAAATTAAAAAATAAAATATATTAATTATTAATTATTAATTATTAATTAATTCTCTTTAAATTTTATTTTTTAATTATTATTTAAAATTCTATATTTTTAAAATTAAATCATTAAAAATTTATAATAGGCTTTCCTTTTCTTATTTTCTCATTATCATTAATAAAATGGACCTGAAAATCTATCAAAAATAACAAAAATATGCTAACAATGCACATGATACTATTGGCTTATGAAAATCACGTGAACAATTAGGATTTAAAATTATGAATTTGATGGCCTAGACATCTGGTGTTACATCTTGGGTTTGTATGTATGTATTATGTGGTGGATAACTGGAGAAACAAAAAAATAAAAAAGGTTATAAATCTCATTTTTTTTCCAACTTTATGATTTATAAATATTACTAAAAATATTATAAAATATTCAGCGGTAGCTAAATTTTTTACTATTTATTTAATAATAATAAATTAAAATTTTTTAGATCTTATTTTCAACTAATAATAATAAATACTTATTTTCGTAATAAAAGACAAAATTTAGAAAAAAAATAAAAGATAAAAATAAATATTTATATTATTTAAAACATAAAAACCTAATTTTTTTTTTTTCTCAGCAATACTAACTAATTTATATTAATATGTACAGGTAAACTTTACATCCAAAAAGACTATCTGCCCAGGGCCAACTGTGGCTCCATGGGTGACTCTATCCTTTTCAAACGTTTGCCTCGCAGGGCGACATATCCAGACTAGATCAGCTTTCAAAACTCGGTGATGATTCAAAGATGCAACAAAATTGCCCACGCAGGGGCGAGCCACAAAAGACATACTACCCAGAAAGACTTTAGACTCCAAGAGCATTACACAGAACAGACAAAAAACATACATAATCTTCAGACGGATACCAGACATATGACGCCAACCCAGCAAGACTGTAGTGGCCGATACCACGACCCAGAACATGTAGGAAACAAACCAAAATATAAGACGAAAACCGGAAGTCCATCAAGGCCTCGTACCCAGCCTGCGCGAAGGAGTCCAATGCGGAAGAGAGCCACTGTGCGCTAATCCTCTGGTTCTTCTTCCAGAACTCTACACCATCCTTGTCCCTCTGGGATTCCCTCCCACATCGCCATGGGGTCCTGTGAGGGGGCTGGCTTCTCATCTTCACAAGCGCGGGAGGGGGCTGGCTGAGGCGCCCTTTCTGAAATGTTCTCTGAATTCGATGGCTCCCCCATTGGGCGCTTCCCCTTGTCGTTCTCGGAGCGAATCTCAGCAGGTGCCTGTGGCGGTCCGTCCTCATTCTCCTCAGGAATTTTGGTGAAAAGCACAGAAATATGTGCATTGATTCCTGCATTGTCCCTGGAGCTACCCAGTGTGAAAATAACTGAACCAAACGCTGGGAGCATGGGTGCTCCATCATTAGAGCCACCAGCTTCCAGAAACTGACTAGAAGGAATTGGGGTGGCTCCTGCCCTCCTGTAACAGTAGCAGCAGCAGCAGTGATGGTGGACATCCGCTGCAGGGGGACGAGAGGAATTTCCACGCCCCGAACCTCTTCTGCAAGGCTGTCGTTCTCGCAGCCGCACCATGGGATCCTCAAATTTCTTACTCTGTTCCAAAGCAAAGGTGGGCGTGCTGATGTTGCGCTCCCTCCCTGGAACTTGCCGACCCCCAATTGAATCGAACCTGAGCTCAATTGAGCCAAGACAAAAACCAGAAAAATCAAGCAAGGAGCGGACCGCGTCCGAGCTCTCATCCACCAAGTCACAGCATCTACACTCAGCGTTCTGAGTTTCTTCCTCGACATACTGAACTCCGCTCCCCAACATTCCAACATACTTAACCTCACTGCCATTCCCTCGTAACTTGCCCGCATTGAATGCGCTCGGCTGAATTACCATCGCCACCAGCTTCCCCATTAAGGCGTCCCTTATGCCTCCCCCGACTTGCAGTCTCGGCGGCGAGGGGCATTGAAGGCGCCAGCTCTTCACGTGGCAGCCCGTGCTGGGCATGTGGCTCGCCATTAGCCTCTTTAATGACACCCGCATCCGGGGAATATCAAAACCTATTTAAATTTGTATAATAAATATATTTAAATTAATATAGATTTTGAATCTATATAATAAGTTTATTTATATTTCATATATTTAAAATAAAAAATAATTTAAATCAATTATATATATAGATATATATATTTCAGTAAGAAAAAAAGCGGTAGTTTATTATATTGATATATTCCAGATTACATAAAGAAAGTATAGAACTGGAACAAACAACTCAAAATGTAGAAATAAATTACATAGCGCAAGAAGAAAACTTAACCATGCAGAATGTAGTCATGAGTATTCTGTAAAGATGATAGCGAGCAAAATGGGGCAATACTTACGAAATAGAAAGAGCTTGAGCAATAGAGAAAATGAAAAAACTGCGGCATGGTACATATCAGGCCAGATGAATATCAGAGTGAGATGAATGGAAGACAGAGTTATGTACCTGGAAGAACGAAATCCTGAATTTGGTACTTTACTTCTCCACTGCAATAGTCATTTCCCATTTACCAACTTGTGATTGGAGACCTTTCTTTGATGGTTTGTTTGCCTATGAATTATGATACCTGTTCACATGATTTGTGAATTATAATACCTGTTCACATGATTTATAGCATAATCCTTTCTTGTTTTCCATAGAGACTCAATTTGAAGAAGACTTGAAAGTGCCATAGCTTCTTTCTTGCTTTCCATAGAGACTCAATTTGAAGAAGACAATAAAGTGCCATAGCTTCTGCCTTGTTGTTTGATCCTTCTCCCCGAATAAATGGCAATATGCTAATCCTTCTTTGTGATAATGTAGACTCCACAAGCACATATTCCATTTCCATTTCGAGCAGCGCCATCAAAATAAGCTCTAGGAATATCCGACTTCCAATGCAGATGGATTTTCGCCGCCGAGAAGACCATCATCAGACCAACGGCACCATGACTTGATGCCCATTCATTTTCACAGACAGAACAGAGGAATGATGCCAATTCTAAGTCAAATACTGCTAGACAGGTCAGAAGTTGAAAGGAAAATCATGACAGATGCTCGAGAATACAGATAATGAACACCAATAAACATGGTGTTCATAGAAATGATAGCCAGAAAAACTACATGAGAAAAAATGGATAATAATCATGCCACCTAGAATAGTGGATGGAACTGGTATGGAAGAGCTAATGGAGAAGGTATCAGCCTCCCTCCCCTGCGGAGAGTCGCGCGGAGAAGAAGAAGAAAAACCAAAAATCAGGCACCCAACACACGTTATATCGAGGAGATATGCATGGAAGGATGACTAAACAACACGTAGCTAGTCACGGTTTTCGTGGGGTAGCTTCAGGAGAATGTCAAAAGTGATAGCTGATGACAGATGCCACAGACAGATGGATACACGAAGCTACAGGAGAATAACAAAAATGTTAGCAGATGACCGGTGTCAGGAAAATTAAAAACCTTCACCATATGTTATGAAAAATATGGTCAGCCTCGGGGCCCAAACATATCGCTCGGATCAAATTGCATGGCTGAGCACAGGAAAGCAACAACAGGTGCCCTCTAATATTCTATATCTAAAGAAAAAAAAATCGAGATGTAAAATTTTGTGAACACAATTTTATGTAGCATTAAATAGTCAATTTATAACACATCCTCAAGGTATTACTACCGTGTTAGTTAAAAATACTGGATAAATGGTTATATGGTTGTAACGCATCTCCTTAGTTTAGGATTAGTTCCTAGATTTTAGGAGGTTGTTCACAACTACCTGATTTTCAGTGATGTATTTAATATTGTAATATTCATTTGATGTAATGTAGAGTGAACGGAGAGAGAGTCTCGTCTTTGTTTGGGTGCAGTCTCCAGGTGTTGTACACACTTGTGAGCTACAACTCCTTCATTTAATTCAAAGTATGATTTTTATCTTGGTATCAGAGCTTAGGGTAGAGATAGCCTTATTTTTTTTTTCTCTTAGGGATGCATCATTAATTACATATCTGTAGTGGTAGTAGACCATGTAAATTTATCTGTATGATCAGGTGGAACTGCAATAACACCTGGAGTGAAGTCGGATCTCAGATGACTGATCATCTCTAAGTGCAAGAAAGGGTTGGATCAGACTTGTTGCGCGCTTTTAAAAGCAGAAGCGGATTGGCGCGATTTTTTAGAGAACATACACGCCCATTGGCACGGGTTTGAGGCTGATAAGCGCGCCATCGAAATCATGACTTAATTGGCACAGATCTGTGGCTGTTAATCGCGCCAATTTCGTTGCACCTCATAAATTTTTCTTTTCGTCAGTTGGCATGGATCCGTGGCTATTCAGAGCGCCAAAGATCCAAACTCTTTCTCTCTGAAAATCTACAATTTTTTGTTGCATATCGGAGTTGCCTGGTGGTGGCACATGGAGATTTCTGCTCGGTGGCAACATATTTGATTTGCCCGGTGGTGGCGAATTGAGGTTCCTCGATCTGCTCTGAGGTAGCAGATCGGACCTGCCCGGTGATGGCGAATTAGAGCTCTGTGATCTGCTCAGTGGAAGCAGATCAGCTTTTTGCCCGGTGGTGGCACAATGCAGCTCCTCGATCTGTTCGGCGGAAGCAGATCGCCTTTTCCTAGTGGTGGTGTGTTGGAGTTTGTTTGTTGATCTATTCGGTGGTAGCAGATCAGTTTTGCCCGGTGGTGGCACAATGAAGTCCCTGATCTGTTCGGTGGCAGCAGATCGGACTTGCCTGGTGGTGGCACAGTGAAGTTCCTGATCTATGGTAGTAGATCGGACTTGCCCGGTGGTGGCCAATTAGAGTGCTCAGTTGGGCTAAAATGAACAACAATTTAGAATCATACGTCCACGAGTCTAGAAAACTCAATGGAACGAATTTCTCCAACTGGAAATTTAAAATGCAAACTTTGTTGGAGAGCATAAATGCACTGTCAATCATTGAGGGAAATGAGCAGAGATCTGGAATAGTGACCCAAGAACAAGATTGGGATAAAAGAGAAACGAAAGAAAAAGTTATACTGAAGATGTCTGTTAAGGACAATAGTATCCCACATATAAGAGATTCTAAGTCGGCCGCTGATATATGGACAATGACCAAGAACTTGTACAAGACTCATAATAAAAATCGTGTTGACACTCAAGGGAAAATTGTTTGCATTGAAGATGGACGAGAATGATTCCGTTGCTGGATTCATGGCCAGAGTCAAGGATCTGAGTGAGAAATTGGGAGCTATCATAGAGAGGGTATCCGACTCAGATCTGGTCACACTTACATTGAACAGAATGACTGATGAATACCAGACATTCATCACAGGATTGTTAGCGAGGGAGAAAGCCCCTTCATTTAATGAGCTGACAGCGATTGTGCTCCAAGAGGAGGAGCGACGAGAGAATCTGAAAACTCAGAGAAATGACCTTGCTCTGATGGCAAAGAGGCGACAATACAGAGCAAAGCAGCACCAACACAAACACTAGCAACTGCAGCGGTAGCAGCAGAATGGAGCCAACTCTTTTCAAAAGAGATCATTCAGAGATATGACTGATAATTATATTAAGAGATGTTTTTATTGTGGAAAGCCTGGTCATCAGATTAAAGAATGTTATAAGCGGCAGGCGGATGAAAGAAGAAGCAAACACAGGAAACATCAGGGGTGTTTTGTTAGAGAAGAGGAGGACCACAGCGATGATCTTCGACTATTCACAGTCGATTGTGCTCTTTCAGCATCAAAGGGAGATGAGGATGAAATATGGTATGTCGACTCTGGCACATCCTCACATATGACCGGTAAGAAGGATTGTTTTGAATTTCTTGAAGAATCTGCATGTGGATCAAAAATTTATGTAGGAGATGACAGTCGGTATGAGATCAAAGGACGTGGAGATATTCCTGTGAAGCTACCTAGTGGCGACATTAAACATCTGAAAAATGTATTATATGTTCTAGGAATTAAGAAAAACTTGATCTCTACGTCAATGATTACAGACCAGGACATGCAGGTGCAATTCTTTAAGAATGGTTGTGTCATTAACGATAGCCAAATGGAAACAGTTGCAACAGGAGTACGCGTGGGGAATTTGTACAGATTGGGTGCAAAGAGGATGCCACGAGAAGCAATGGTTGTAGCTGGATCAACAGTCGAAAATATTTGGCATCAGATATTCGTCCATCTCAATTTGCAAGACCTCATCTTACTTCAGAAGAAAGGTATGGTCGATGGACTCCCTGTTTTTCATAATGTCAAGCTGGAATGTGATGGATATGCGTTAGGTAAAATGCACAGAGAAGAGTTCCCTTTGCATGTCAACGGAAAGGAAAGAGACATCCTAGAACTAGTGCATACAAATATTTGTGGACCTATGCAAACTAGGCTTTTAGGAGGTGCATATTATTTTCTACTGTTTACAGATGATTGCACTAGGTTTTCATGGGTATATTTTATAAGTAAAAATAGTCAAGCCTTTTGGTACTTTAAAGAGTTTAAATCTATGATAGAGAACCAAACATGAAAAAGGATAAAGATTCTCTGCTTGGACCAAGGGGGAGAATATAGGTTAGGAGAGTTCATGAACTTCTGCAAGCAGCATGGGATTATGCAGCAATTCACAGTGCCACACACTCCACAGCAGAATGGAGTAGCAGAACGCAAGAACAGAACTCTTGTGGAGTGTGCGAGAAGTATGCTTCACGGTAAGGGTGTATCAAATGGTCTTTGGGCAGAAGCCATTAACACTACTGTTTATTTAAAGAATAGGATTGCTACTAAATGCTTCAAAATCCCTTTTGAAGCATTGTTTGGACTCAAACCAACAGTTAGTCATTTAATAATATTTGGATCAAAAGCTTATGCTCATATACCAAAAGCAGATAGGAAGATGTTAGACCCCAAAGCTCTGAAATGTATATTTGTTGGATATGGCATTGAGTATAAGGCATACAAGTTATATAATCCTATGACTCATAATGTTTTTGCAAGCAGAGATGTTATTTTTCATGAACATGATAAAGATGGAAAGGAAGATTCTAACAGTGATAACCACATTCCATTGCTGATAGAAATGAACATTGACGAAGATGAAGAGCAAGAGCAGGAGCAGAAACACGAAGAAGTAGCAGTAGATAGTGTAATAAGTGATGATGAAGGCCCAGAAAGTGTTGAAACAGATAGACTTGAGGTAAGTCCTCTACCTAGGAGATCAGGTAGGAAGACTAGACTACTTGCTAAATTGAGAGACTATGCTTTAATGCCTAAAATTTTAAACATTATAGAACCTTCAAATTATGAAGAAGCAAGTAAATCAGATGCATGGGGGGCTGCAATGCATGAGGAAATTGAATTAATATACAGAAACCATACTTGGGATTTAGTTGAGTTGCTTGGAGGAAAAACCCCCATAGGATGTAAGTGGCTGTATAAACCAAAGATAAATGTAGATGGGAGTGTAGAAAAATTCAAAGCTAGACTGGTAGCAAAGGGTTACTCACAGCAAGAAGGAATAGATTTCAATGACATCTTTGCCCCTGTAGCTAAATTAAATACAATTAGAATGCTAATTTCGTTAGCAACAAAAAATAAATGGAAGCTACACCAGCTACATGTTAAGTCTGCATTTCTAAATGTTGAATTAAAGGAAGAAATTTATTTAGTACAGCCTCCTGGTTTTGTGAAAAAGGGGCAGGAGCATTTAGTGTGTAAATTGCATAAGGCACTTTATGGTTTGAAACAAGCACCTAGGTCATGGTATGAGAAAATTGATTCATTTTTTATACAGCATGGTTTTCATAGGATCCTCAACGATGCAAACCTGTATACCAAGATAAATAAACAAAGGCAAATCATTTTTATTTCTTTGTATGTGGATGACATGATCATAACAGGAAATGAAAATAATTTGATGAAAGAAATCAAGCAGCAAATGTCACAGGTATTTGAAATGAAAGACCTTGGAGATCTTCATTATTGCCTAGGTTTGGACGTATGGAAAGATTCTGGTCAAACTTTTCTAGCTCAAGGAAAGTATGCCAGAACCCTGTTGGAAAGATTCAGAATGGAACAATGCAAAACAACAACAACACCATTGCAACAGAATCTCGAGTTAAGCAGTGACGATGGCACAAAACAGGTGGATGCCACTTTGTACAGATAGCTAGTGGGAAGTTTGATATATCTCACGACAACTAGACCTGACCTGGCATATGCTGTTAGTGTGTTGAGCCAGTTTATGTCCAAACCACTTGAAAGTCACTGGATTGCAGCAAAATGTGTGTTGAGGTACCTTAGTGGTACTTTCAATTATGGTATTTTATACACTGACATTTATGATGTTACTTTAGCAGGTTATTCAGATTTTGATTGGGCAGGTAACCTAGATGATCGAAGATCCATCACAGGTTACGCATTTAGTATTTGATCCGAGGTTATTTCATGGAGTAGTAGAAAGCAACGTACTGTAGCACTATCATCATGTGAAGCTGAGTACCAAGCATTGTGTGCAGCCGCATGCGAAGCTATCTGGTTGAGGAGATTGCTCAACGATGCAGGTGAAGGACAGAAAGGAGCAACAGGCATCAAAACCGACAACCAGAGCACAATAAAGCTTGCATACAATCCAATTTTACATAAAAATACTAAACATATTGACACTCAATTTCATTTTGTTCGAGAAAAGATACAGTCAAAAGAAATATGTCTAGAGTATTGTAACACTTGTGATAATTTAGCTGATATTTTTACTAAGCCTCTAGGGCGAGTAAAGTTTGAGTTATTTAGAGGGATGTTAGGAGTGCATAATAACCTTTTCTCCATTAGGGGAGGGGAGTTAAAAATAATGGAGAAATGGTTATATGGTTGTAACGCATCTCCTTAGTTTAGGATTAGTTCCTAGAGTTCAGGAGGTTGTTCACAACTACCTGATTTTCAGTGATATATTTAATATTGTAATATTCATTTGATGTAATGTAGAGTGAATGGAGAGAGAGTCTCTTCTTTGTTTGGGTGCAGTCTCAAGGTGCTGTACACACCTGTGAGCTGCAACTCATTCATTTAATTTAAAGTCCGATTTTTATCTTGCATCTCAGTTACCAAGGTAAAGCCTTTAATGTAATTTGTGATGATCTTGCATCTCAGTCACAAAGGCAAAGCCTTTAGTGTAATTTGTGAAATATGTGATGTAGTTTACTAGGATGCTCTTAAGATTCCGCCATATCATAAATGTCTTTTTTATTTGGTTAATATTAGTGAATTTAAATTTGCGAGATCATTAAGATGATCAATGGTACTGCAGTGAATAATGGAATTTGATAGGAAATAATTTGAACTTGCAAGATTATTAAGATCATCAATGGTACTCTAGTGAATAATGGAATTTGATATAAAATAATTTGAACTTGCAAGATCATTAAGATTATCAATAATATTGTGGTGAATAATGAAATTTGATATGAAATAGTACCAATGGCACAGATTATTTTGTGAAATAAAATATGAACAATGTCTACCAATACAATATATTTAAATAATAAAAATAAATAATAATAATAATAAAATTAAAACTAAACTATTGGGAAAGCAACTTTTTTTATCAAATCAATTAAAAAAGTAATGGATTATACCTGCCTTTGTTGAGAAGGCACAAACTATCTTGAGAAATAAGATACGAACAATATCAACCAATACAATATATTTAAATAATAATAATAAAAAGATTAAAGCTAAACTATGGCTAAAGCATAACTTTTTTTATGAGATCAATTAAAAAACTAATTGGTATACCTGCTGAGGCAGGTATAATAAGAAGTACATTTCTAGATTTATAAATCTACTAGAAAATAGTTGTAACTGTTCTATATACAGGGGAAATAGTTTAATTCACCCGCTCTCTGTTTGTTTTTCTATGATGCATATGGAATGAAAAAACAAAACCCAGTGAAAGATGTATCTTCACATATTAAGTGCATAACATATATGTATTTGTTTTGGTATTTTGACCACACGTAATCTCCCCAGTCAGAGACGCCACTGTCACACAGGCTTTTGTGAGTTTGTTTTATTCAGTCAGAGACGCCACTGTCTCACAAGCTTTTGTTAGTTTGTTTTATTGAATAATAAAAGTAAGAATACATGATAAATTGTGTCTTGGTATACTGTCCTCACTAAAAATACTTAAATTCAAGTGCTGGCCATTTCTTTTTCTTCGATGGATGTAAATATAAATATTTTTGTTTCCACCAAAACTAATTTCCCTTGTAGACGGAAAATTGTTTCTTTGTTTTATTGCGTAGAGGAAGACTAGATATACCTTCTGTGTTTTGGTTTCCTTCCCCTATGGGAAACAAATAATTCCCTCACAACAGACACTGCTGTCCGGAGGAATCGCCCTACCATGATGGTTGTACGATCGTTCTATAATTGGAAATGTGTCCTTCCATAGCTGCGTCAAGTTGTCCGCTAGAAGCACTGGTTGCCCAACCGGCATTTCGAAATGGTAATGGAATGCAATGTTCTTAAAATGTAGTTTCTTCTTTTCACCACAAATGGAATTGGACTTCCCCACATATTCCTGTTCATGACTAAAGCTTTGGTTCATGCAATATTTCCAATTATACGTACCTTACAATGTTGTAATCTAAAGTAAAAGCTTTTGTCCATGCAATATTTCCCATCATACGTACCTTACAATGTTGTAATCTAAATTATAAAACATCTTAACATGTCAAGAGGTTTTCTTCTTCTTCTCTTCTCTTTTTTTTTTTCATGTAGGTCTCAAATTTCGTTGGAATAATGTAGAAATGATATGTTCATATAGAGTTGATAAGTTGTATTCTCGTAGTTAGTGTTTGAGTCTATTTATCATGAGTTGTGTCTTCGTAGTTTGTGTTTTGAGTTGATGACTCAAATTTTTTGGATCTAGATTGTCCTAGAAGTTGTCTTTGTGTGCCTATATAATGAATTGGTTGTCTAAGCAGTTTGAGCAATGAGATTTGATTTCATTCTTCTGCATCTCTTTGATTTTTTAATATGCTATCAGAGCGAAAGAAAGAAAGATCTAGTGAGACTTCAGATCTTAGAGAAATAGGGTTCAGATCTGTGAAGGCGGTGAGATCTTGTGAGATCTTGCTGTTATGGTGTTTCTCCCAAGTTTTTTATGTTTTTTGGTCGATAAAGTGTTGGGTGTCTGCAGTCAGTTGTTGCATAAAATCAAGCTCCGATTCTCGTTGGCTATCTGCAACAGTTGTGTGCAATATGAATTTGTAGGTGGGAGGTATGGCACAAGTTCCCTATAACAACTCGGTTCCAAGCAGGTGACATGTTGATCAACTGTAGAAACATTTGGGAACTCGTCGGTCAATCCATGGCGAACATTAAAATCTTAAAATGCATTTATTTTCTCCACAATGTGTTTGAAAGAAAGGTTTTTTAATAGAGAAATAAGGAATTAAAACTTTTTTTGTATGGTGAATTTTTTTTACGAGATATAAGGAGTTAAATATTTTCTTTTGGGTGGAAGTTAAAAATTGGGTGTATTTGATTAAAAAGGGGAATTAAAGTTTTAGAAACAGGGTATGGTAAAAAAATGAGAAATAAGAAATAATTTTGGCTTTGTTTTTTTATTGGAAGCAAGATTAAGTGTTTTTTTTTAGGTCCTGTGCATTTGGTTTTGGATCTCGTGAATTTGGATGTAGATATGGCGAATTTGGTTGTAGATCTAGTGGATTTGGGTGCATTTTGTTGATTGGGGGCAACTTTTTTTCTCATTATGTCAAATTTTCTAGCTGAAACGTATTTGAATGAGTCCACAAGGCTTGATGGATGAAATTATGCAAATTGGAAATTCAAGGTATTAACAGTTTAGAGGGAAATAATTTGTTTCCCATAGTGAGTGGGGCAGAGCCCAAACCTACTACTGGTGCAGTAATTCCATATTGGGAAAAAAGGGAAACAAAAGCAAATATGTTGCTATGAATGTCAGTTAGGGACAACATCATTCCTCATATTAGGGATTGTAAAAAATCCAAATAAACATGGGATGTTCTCAAAAGCTTGTATGAAACATCTAATATGAAATCGATTTTGTTCTTGAAGACCAAGCTTTTGTCAATTGAAATGGAGGCCAGTGAAAGTATAAGCAATTTCATTTCTCGTGTCAAAGAGCTAAATGATAAGTTAGGAGACATTGGTGAAAAGGCGTCCAATACTGACTTGGTCACCATCACTTTAAATGGCTTAGTGCAAGATTATCAAATTTTTTTTCAAGTCTTTTAGCTAGAGAAAAGCCTCCTACTTTCAATGAACTGACATGTATTCTTCTACAAGAGGAAGAGACGATGAAGAACTTCAATTTGGGCTCAAACAATTCAGATTTGGCATTGGTAGCCAAGGGTAAGAAACCATAGAAAGGAAAGCCATGGGACAAAAGAAAAGGAGGAAAGTTTCAAGAAAAGCAAAAAGGTATAGCACAATCTAAATTTCCAGTTCATGATAAAAGAAATGATGATTGTTATTATTGTGGAAAATTTTGACATCATGCTGAAGATTGCTATAAAAGGAAATATAATGAGTCTAAACATATAAACATAAGGCATAATGGGAATTTTGTGGACAAACACACCTCAATCAATGATGGATTTAAAAATATCAAATTATTTGTTTATGATGCTGCATTTTCTGCTGAGACTAATGATGTGAATGCTTGGTTCATTGATTCTAGTGCATCACTCCATATGTCTTGTAATACAGATTGGTTTGATGAATATCATGAGAACATTGATGGAACATGTGATTATCTAGGAATTAATAGATCCCTTCAAGTTCAAGGATATGGCATACTAGGTGTGATATTATCTAATGGAAATGAGAGACAGATCTATGATGTGATGTACGCTCTTGGTATAAAAAAGAATTTAATTTTTGTTTCTACTATTGTTGATGAACATCTAAAGGTGGAATTTATCAAATCACAGTGTATTGTTAAAGATATCTAGGATCGCTACAAGGTTATTGCCATAGGTACTCGAGTTGGAGGATTGTATAAGCGGAATGTGAGCAAGACATGGCATCAAACATTTGCATCTACAACAATGTCAACAAAAAAGTTATGGCATCAAAGCTATGGACATTTAAATCACAATGATTTGATGTTACTTCAAATAAAAACAATGGTTGAAGGTCTTCCTATTATGAAGAATAATCATGTTGAATGTGAAGCATGTGCACTTGGCAAGTAACATAGAGGGGAATTTACAATACATGAAGAAGAAATTCAAAGATAAATACTTGAATTAATTCATACTGATGTATGTGGACCTATGCAAACTACATCTCTTGGAGGAGCATTGTAATTTCTTATTTTTTTTAATGATAGATCTAGATACACTTTGGTCTATTTCATAAGAAATAAAAGTGATGTTGTTTAATACTTTAAGGAATTCTAAAACATGGTGGAAAAGCAAGCTGGGAAATACATCAAAATTCTCAGATATGATCAGGGGGGAGAATAAAAATCAAGAGCTTTTAATCAATATTGAAAAATTCATGGGGTTCTACAACAATTTAGAGTGCCTCATACAGCTAAGCAAAATGGAGTCTCTGAGAGGAAAAATATAACACTAGTGGAATGTGGACGGAGTATGCTTAAAGGTAAAAATATCCCTAATGGCTTTCGGGGTGAAGTCATTAATACTGTTGTTTATTTGAAAAATAGGAGTCCAACCAAAATTTTAAATATGAAAACACTTTTTGAAGCATTTTATGGATATACACCAAAAGTGAATCATTTAAGAGTTTTTGGATGCAAGGCATCGACACATATTCCAATAGATGAAAGAAGAAAACTTGATGCAAAATCAATTAAGTGCACATTCATTGGTTATTGTGATGATCAAAATGCATACAAGTTGTTTGATCCTATTTCAGATAGATTGCTTAGAAGTAGGGATGTGGTGTTTCATGAAAATGTAGATGAAGGTGATAAAATTAATAACACAGGTGTATGGCATGACATTGATGATTATGTCAAAATATAAGCATGTTGTGAATAGGAACAAGAACAAGTACAAAAACATGTACAGGAACAGGTATAGGTTCAAGAGCAAGAAGCATCCAACGATCATGACACTCCAGGATGAGAACAAGAGACTCCACAAAGCACGAAGATGGATGAAGGCAGTGAAACTATAAGGAGGTCACCATGTCAAATTTAACCACCTATAAGGTATAAAGATTATGAATTAATGTCTCATGTAATGAATGTTGTTGAACCCTCAAGTTATGAAGAAGCTAAAGAATATAAAGAATTGAGAGATGCAATGAAAGAGGAGTATAGCTCCATAATGAAGAATGAAACATGGGAATTAATAGAATTGCCCAAAGATAAAGTTCTCGTAGGATGCAAATGGTTGTTCAAACCAAAGTTTAATGATGATGATAGTAATGATAAGTATAAAGCTAGATTGGTTGCAAAAGGCTATTCACAAAAAGAAGGCATTGATTATGAAGATACTTTTGCACCTATAGCTAAAATCAATATAACTAAATCATGATTTCATTAGCTACAAAAAAAATTGGAAAATACATGAGTTAGATGTCAAATCCTCTTTCTTGAACAGTGAATTAAAATAAGAAGTTTATTTGGTTCAACCTGACGGGTTTGTAAAGCAGGGACATGGGCATCTTGTTTGCATGTTAAAGAAAGCTTTGTATGGTTTGAAACAAGCACTAATATCTTGGTATGTGAAAATTGATTCATTCTTTTATGACAAGGTTTGGCGAGAAACAAAAGTGATCCTAACGTGTACATTAAGAGAGATGAAGATGAGAATATTTCCTTGATATATTTGTATGTTGATGATCTTATCATAACAGGCAGTGCACTCAAGTTGACTGAAGAAATTGAAATTCAGTTGTCACATGTATTTGAAATGAAAGATCTTGGTGAATTGCATTATTGTTTAGGTCGTGAAAGTCCTCGGAAAGCAGCAAAAGAAGACTCAAATGTTGGAGATGAACCATATTAGCTAGTTAGAATCGCGTCGGCAAAATTTTCTTTTATATAATTTCTACCTAAAAACTTCTTCGTAATATAATATAAATCACAAAAACCAAAATTCACAAAATATACCAATAATTTACTATTTACTATTTTTTTATATATATATATATATATATATAACTAAATTATTTTAAAAATTTAAAACCATTTTTAAAAAATAAAAATGACACTCTCGGGCAAGATTATATCACTGAATTTGAATAAAAAATACTTAAAATCCCGTTTAGTTTAATAAACAAATCGACCGCTACAGAATTAACGATAAAAACTGCGGTTCCTAAACCCTTCGATCGAACCCTTACTATCCCTTAAATATAACCTTCGTTGACTTCAAGCAAGCATCCACTAAACCCCTTCTTTTCACGTTCACAATGCGTGTTTAACTTAGAGATGCGTATGGAACAAACACATAACACACATGTACCCATACTTACCAAGTTCTAGTTCTAATTTGAAAAAAATCGATTGCTTCAAATTCAATACATGAAAAATATTCTGGAGTATACTGCTTACTAATATTGAAATATATTGTTATTTTAGTATTTAAAAATAAAAAATAAACGAAATTATGATATTGAAATTGTCAAACTTCTTAACAATGGTTTGAAGTGTAACTTTACGTTTAAAGTAATAAGTTGCGAGAATCATTTACATTATAAACTTAATTTCTAAACAAACTTTACATAGTAATGAATAATATAAATTTCACATTAACAAAACAAACCAAATTCTAATTTATAATAATTAATAACTTTTATTATGTTTAACATTATGAATAAACTTTTATTATTTAATACTTGCTAAAAATCTCAATTAAGAAAATCCAACTCAAAAAAAATTATACAATTTAAAAAAAAAATCATAACTAAAATATTTCCATTTAAAATTATGGAGTGGCTAAAATATTTCCATTTAAATTTAATAAATTAACTTGTTAAAAATTACTTATAATACCTTTTTTTACTATATTTTACAAATGCACGTTTCTAAATAGTTCATTATATACATCATATAAATTACATTATAGATTTCATTAAAACTTGTTGAGAAATTTCCTATACAAAATCTCATTAAAAACAATAACATTAATAGTTATTAATTCATTTTATGGGTTTGGAAGGGATTTCTGAAAAGTAAAGGGGTGCTACACATTTATAATATTAGATATCATTTTTTGGAATTCGATTACAACATTAATAGTTATTAAGTTAACTGCATGTCATTTCATGGGTTTGAAAGGGATTTCTGAAGAGTAAAGGGGTGCTACACATTTATAATATTAGATATCATTTTTTGGGATTCAACTACGTTGAGTAGAGGTAGTCTTCACTGACTAATTTCTCATGATTTTTCTTTTAATTGTCCACTTAGCACTAATTGCATCGGGTTATGCGCATAGGGGTGAAGAAGTGGGATTGAAACTAATGAAATGAATCACATAGTGTCAATTATCACTTCCGGGGCTTGCACCCAATAACCAAGACTTCCCGTGAGGTTACCCATCCTAGATCGCCTCTGGCTCAAGCACGCTTAACTCTGGAGTTTTCCTCACAATCGAGCCCACTTAGCTTGCTACCCCATTTGCAAAACCTTAGCAAGTATTGTGCCTCATGAACCATTCAAGTAGAGTTGGCTATACTCTTTTGAATTGAAGTATAGCAATTTCCACAATGCATTATATTAGATATCATTTGTTAGAATTCAAAAAAATTATAAGAAATTAGTAAGTTACAACTACCTCTCATAGAAATAGTCATAAATGAATGACTTACTTAAAGCAGTTAAATTTGAAAATTAACATGAGAAATTAATAAGTTACGACTACCTCTCATAGAAATAGTCATAAATGGATAACTTACTTAAGACAATTAAATGTCAAAATTGATATTTAATATAATTCACTACAAAAACTCTATACTAAATATATTATGTTATCTTCTTATCGACTACACGAATTAAAACGTATACTCAAACATTTATAATAATTATAAATATATTATGTTATCTTCTTAGTATATCCTGCCCAAGCTTCCACTAGACGAATTAAAACGAATGGAACAGTTGAATTTTCGAATTTTTTTCTGTAATACGACCGAATTTGGTATACATCGTTGTCAGGTTCAATGCGCATTAATTCATTTTATTGACTATATACATTTACATGAATCAATTAACTAATTAACTAATTATACACGTACATGCGACAATTAAATAAATCTATAATATTTGGAGAGTAATTAATAAAAATTTAGAAAATATTGAAATCGATATAATAATATAGAACTCAATTAAAATATCTAATTATTTTATTGGTTACCTATTATATTAGTGTTGAAGTTTACATTTGATTTTCTAACACTTTCCTTGCTCCAATACGTATATATATATTCTCCTTGAACGCAACTCATACGTGTTAAGAGAAATCAATTCATGAAACAATATTCTTTAAAAACATCAGCTCATACATAGAAAGATAATGTCGCTTGGCTACACAAGCAAAGATAGGAAATAAAAAGAGCATGTTCTTCCTTAATAGGAGATAACCTTGTTTAGAAATGAGAAACAAACTTATTGTATCAATGAATTTCTACCATTGTTTCACTTAGGAGATAACCTTGTTTAGAAATTAGAAACAAACTTATTGTATCAATGAATTTCTACCATTGTTTCACTTGCATTTTTGTAATTTTTTAAAGACATTTTTTTGGGTAAAGATTTTTTTTTTCCTTTAAAATATTATTTTTATTTTAGTTATTTTATTTGAAAGACAAAATTTTATATTTTAAAGACAAATATTTTAAGACCGAGAAATTTTTTTATTTTAAAAAGAAAATATTTTAAGACAAAATTTTATATTTAAGACAAAAAGGTTATATTTAAGACAAAATTTTATATTCAATACAAAAAACCTTTGAGCAAAAAATATTTTAGACCAAGCTATATTTAAGACAATGATGACTTAACATGAAACCCATTTAAGACAATTAACAATTAAGACAAAAACATATCAATTCAAGACAATATTATCTAACAACTACAAAACTCTGTCTACTTGCCAACTACTGTCCTGTGCCTATACTGAGGCTACTATTTCACTTACCATTCACGTTATCTTATATAAAGACAAATCTTATCAATTTAAGACAATATTATCTAACAAAAGCAAAAGTTCGCCAACTTGCAGGTTACTACTCTCTGTGCCTATACCGAGGCTACTATTTCACTTACGATTCATGGTATCTTATATAAAGACAACAATTTGTTGGGTTGTTCATTTTGTGGGGGTAACCGACTCTAAAGAATGAAACCTTTTTTCCTCGCAAGATTTCCTCGACATCAATTCCTCTTTTGCGCCTTCAATCTCTCTTCATACGATTAGAGACAACTTGTTTGTTAGTGCATTCAACAATACTACACAGAGGGGGATATTTAAGACAATTTTTTAAGACAAAAGAAATCTTTTGTCTTAAAATATTCAATATTAGGTGTTACTAAAAAAGGCAAAAGGAAAAGGATTAGGTGTTTGTCCTTACGTTGTTGATGGGTTCTTCAGGAAGTGGAGTAATGGAGGTCGATAACAACTGATGAGATTTAGGGCGATGGAGCGTGACAACAGAGGTGTGCTTCATGAGAGGAGTGATAGAGGCAATTTCGCTGAACGAGGATAGGAAGTAACATAGTTGGAGTACTTTTTGGGGTCTCCATGGATTATGTTTTAACATGTGTGTTTTGACTGTTTCATTTATTTTGAATTCTACTTCTATCCACTAGTTGTTATTATCAGCACATTGTTGTGCTCGAACTCCTGACTATCATTGGCAACATGGATTAGATTCACCTGAAGGATTTTTTAAAAATGCAACAAGAAATTCTCAATTTGATTTTTGCTTTGATTAAATTAAGAAATTTTGAATTCCCACATCGACAGACATCTTGGATGCAAATAACTTGTATGACATGGCTTGTGTCACCCAGTTTACTCAATAAATCTGAGTTGGAGGAGTTAGAATTCAGTTAAGCATGTGGGATTGCTAATTTGTAGCAATCAAAGTCAATTATCTCAATATGTTTTCAGTTCAATTAGTTCTAACTGTTGGAGGAACTAGTGGAAGGTCAGTTATGCAGTGGGACTTTCGTTAAACTCAGTGATCATCTAGTTAACTGATCAATCAACCCAAAATTGCTAGTGCATGCAAAAAATTCGAGTTCCCCAGCTGTGGTGGAGATTCCAAGGCAATGTAACATCATTTGTAGACTAGTCTTGGGCATACAAATGTTGCATGTAGTAAGATGATCAGCCTTAGGAATTACACAAGCCATTTTGGAAAAATTCCCAAATAATAGGGGTCTAATTTCTCAAGGAATTGCATAAGGAAAAAAGGGCTCAAGCAGAGGCAGAAATTGACTAAGTTTGGGCCAGAACTTCTGAGTGAGCAAAGAGATAGGTTATTCACTTATAGGTTATGCTCAATTAAGTAAATCAATTGTATTACATCTCTATTCATAATATTAATGCAAGCAAGCATTAGAGTTTTTAGCAGATTTCTTTCCCCAAGAAAAATACTAGGTGTATGCGTGTTATTTCTTATTGCATGTCTGAATTTTTTTTTTCTAAATTGTGAATTAACTTTCACAGAGTAGTGGAGTAATTTTGTGTCTTGATATTTTGAGAAAACTTCATGGGTAGTTGAAAAGATACACCATAATTTCTGCATGGTATGAGAGAAGGATTCACAATAGAGCACGACTTTCAAAGTTGTTTCTCAGGAGGATTGAATTTGTAGTTCAATGTAGGAGGATCTCTCAATATCTGAGAAGATGACCTTCAATGGGTTGAGGGTAGAGGAAACTCTAATTTCATCACATGGAAGGATAACATGGAGGAGGTATTTGATGACAATGGATTGCTAGGATACATGAAGATAAATGTTGCAAAACTAGCAGAATTAGATGCCCAGAACCCTGCTAAGTGGAAGAAACATGTAGCGAAGATGAGGAGAATAATAATGGAGGGAGTATGGGACAAAATTGCCACTAATCTCAATGGTAAAGAGAATCCGTATGCAATGTGGTAGGCAATGAAAAATTTATTCCAAAATAGTAGTGACCACAAGAAGCTTGCGCTCAAGGATAAACTTTGAAATATCCAAATGCATAAGAATGACACTATCCTGAAGTATCTGAGTAGGTTCACACAATTTCATGATGATCTTGCAAGTTTTGGCATTACTGTATCAGAGGATGACTTAGTAAGCCTTGCCCTTTTGGGCCTTCCCAATATATGGCATAGTTATCAAGATTCGGTGAACGAAAGGGAGCAACTATTGAATTGGGAATGCTTATCGTCTAAGTTGGTAGAAGAGAAAATAAGGTGGAATACTAGAGATGGGGCCTCATCTAAGGGCGGGGATGAAAAAAAAATTCCATTCATTGGAAAGGGAAAGAAGGGAAAGGGAAGAAATCTAAAACCAACCCAAAATATACCCGAGGTGGAAGAAAAAATATTTGTAAGAAATTAAATGCTTCCTTTTCATTAATACGATAACTATGCCATTCAGTGTCCACACAAAAAGGAAAGAAATTAGACCTTAGGAGGACCAACATGTGAAGCTTTGGATTCACATTTCAAGCTTCACTTTACGCTTATCGCATGCATGTCCAACACAGTGATGGGGAGTGTGTGTTACTTGGACTCAAGTGCGTCGTTCCACATGATAGGGTGTAGATATTTTTTCATTGACCTCGGGGAGAAATATCCCCAAATGCACATCAAGCTAGGGACTACGCAAGGTACATCGAAACTGGTATTGATACAGTCACCTTTCAGATGGATTTGGGCTCCCCTCTCAGGCTCAAGGATGTCATGTATGTTCTAGGCCTAAAGAAAAATCCCAGCTCTGTTGCAATTTTGGAAGACTATGGTTATGATGTGGTATTTAGCAAAGGGAAATCATTCTTGGGACACAACCATGATATAAGTGAAATAGATATGGGTTCGTGTGAAGAACCTGTATAAGCTAAATGTGGAAGAATCTATTGCATTAAGAACTAAGATGGAGAAAGTGCAGGGTTGAGATGTTATTGAACTTTGGCACATAAGACATTTCCATTTGCATCATGTTTCCTTGAAGATTATACAACAAGTGACCATGCCTCCCTAAAGGATTACTTGAGCAGCATGATGCATGCAAAGGATGTACATTGGGGAAGTACACAAAATCCACATTACATGATCAAGAAAAAAATTCACATGCAGTCCTAGAAAGGATCCACTCTAATGTCCATGGAACTTTCTTGATAGCTCCATTGGCAAACAAAAATATTTTCATTTTTATTGATGACTTGTCACGAAAGTGTTGGATCTTCTTCATGTAGGAGAAATATGAGAAATTCTCCAAGTTCGTAGAATTCAAGGCATTGGTTGAGAAAGAAACTAGCAAGAAGGTGAAGACTCTCAGGAGAAATAATGCAGGTGAGTACATGTCAAATGAATTTAAAAAAAATTGTGCCAAAGAAGGCATTCAATGAGAGTTCACAACACCCCACAATCCACAACATAATGTGGTGGCTGAGAGAAAGAATTGTAGCATTGTGGGAGAAACAAGGGCGATGTTGCATGACCAAGCACTACCCCTCCATTTGTGGTTTAAGGCATGCAACACAATAGTCTATTTGAAGAACCAGAGTCCTCATCATATTCTTGGCATTATTACATTGTAGGAGAATTTATCGGGTAGAAAGTTGGATGTGTTGCACTTCAGGATTTTTGGAGCCTCTGTTTACTACCATGTATCCAAATAATCAAGGAATAAGCTTTAGCCAACTACATGATTGGGGGTATTTTTGGGTTACACAAAAACTACCCATAACTTCCGTGTGTACTCGCCATCCATGAGAATGACAATTGTCTGAAGGGATGTAAAGTTTGATGAGGAGAAAGTGATGTGGTGCTCTCTTGAGAGGGAGCTTTAGATCCCATGAGAAGAGGATTTTTAGATCCAACATAATATTAAGTAATATAATAAGAATAGAATAATATATAAACAAATTTGAAAGTAGAATAGAAAGGAAATACAAAATGATGATGATGATGACGATGAAGACGATGATGGCGATGGCAAATCATGTAATAAGAGATAAAACATTAACAATAATGTAGGTTTATGTGAAAGGAAAATGTTAAGAAAGAAGGAAAAATTGTATAATGATAGATGGATCATAGGGTTAGGTTCCTTATCATTCATGTATTCTATATAAGGAAGGATTAGGAGAAGATGAGATCACTTTTTCTTTTGTAATTGAGGAAAATTCTAAGAAGGGACAACGTAATAATGGATTGATGGCTCATGTGTGACTTTTTATTGAAATATCTAGAGCAACAAGGTCTATGGCTAGGTGAAGAGTAGAACTCCAAATATTTTTTGCAATAATAAATATTGAGTGAATAGAATGCCATATCTACATAGACCTTTGTGAGAGTACTCTATTCTAGGTGATGATATAGTAAATCATTTTCTTATTGGAAATAATTAAACTTTTATCATGGTATAATTTAATTATAAATATTTAAAATATTAGATGTTTACAATCAATTTTATAAAGGACTATGGCCTTCTTAATTTTTTTGCTGGAATTTTAAATATTGAGATAGAAATTTCTAACGAGAATATAACGACCTCAATTCCTTGTGAATGCTATAAGTATCTGCTATGTGTATTTTTTTTGAAATTGAATAGAAATATGATCAACTTTGTTTTTTCTAACAAAAACACACACAAACATATTCTATTATATGAGATATATATATTTTTTTGTTATTGTTAAAAAAGTTATTATTAGCCATGCTTTATTTAGAAAATAACATATATTAAACTATATAATGAATTATTAAATTGATAACTATTTAATATGGTTTGAATTTTGGCGATGTTTCTATGGATCATCTTATGATTTTGTGGAATTTTTAGAAGACCCATCACTAGTAAGTCAAGTTTTTATGTATCCTTCTCATGTTTATACAAAATAAAGTAGAGAATGGATGGGAATCTTCAAATCATGGTACTAAAGATGGGATCACAAATTATCTTTAGTTCACACAAAATATCTTGACAATGTGTCGATGTAAGAAGTTCTAGAGTAGAGGGATTGGATTAAACAAGCCTTTTCATTATATGAAAACATTAGGCTTCAAGAGTTCATGTGTTGTAGTGATGGATGGATGAAAGAGGGACAATCAAACTACTAGAGTATCATAATGATAGGTGCAGGTTAAGTTGTACCTATTACGGGAGCCTCATATTTAGTATCTCCTTGGTCTATATGTTCTACTTAGGTGATGGAACTTTTTTAGAAAACTTTTTTGAGCGTCAACATTTTTTTATTACATAGTCATGTTTCATCAATAGAATTATATTTATTGATAAAAATAAGTAGCAAAAATTGTATTGGATTTTAGGGTTGAAATTAATTTTTCCTTCCCTTAATATTATTTTCTAACTTTAGGAGGTGGATAATTTTGAGGATGGCTCATTATGTTCTTCTAAGAAATCTAGGTAGGCATTTTACTTCGATGTTTTAGGTAAATCAATTTTTTCACATGTTGTTAGATAGGATCCAAGAGGAAGCTCTGTAAAGTATAAATAATTGTGGTCCGATTACTATATTATTTTTCAACCATATTTTAGACCGGAATATTGGGAGGAATCAAGTTTATGTGTCATTTTTACTACTTATCATGCCTTGAAAATTTCTATAGAAAAGATTTAGGATCCATCTTGAGGACTTAAATGACCAAATTTTTTGGTCTCAACCTTATTATGGACCTCTATTCCATAATTCTCATACCTGTTGATAACGAGAAATTTCCCAACAATAGTTTGTGACTCTCTCTGGTATGATGTCTCAACTGGACTTGACAAAATTTGGTATGAGAGGACCATTGAAATTTTGGCTCAACTGCCATTCTTAGTTGTGTGTATGTACTATGAGATTTGTGTAATAATTACAATGATGGGTGCACCTATGGGCTATTATCTATACTGAATGAAATAATGCAAGAATTCTAACCTATTTAAAAGAGGGAATTGATAAAAAAATTCAAGGTGATGAACTCATAGAAAATTAAATATATCCCCATGTAAGGATAGTTTATTATAAACCTAGAAGGCACTACACACTTAGCTTATCAAAAAAATACATAGAATAGTCATTTCCCAAACCAATAAGTACCCAATGTAGAAGGAGATCAAACTGAAACCAAGTAGTAGGGATGATACTTCCTGAGGATCAAACATGCAATTCTTCTTCTCCAACAACTCCTTATTAAGTACCTTTTGAATCTTAAATCCATTGTAGGTGACTGTCAAATTTTTCATCTATTAATTAAGGATAACATTAAGAGTATCTAGCTTATCCATTGCTTCTCGTAGTTTATTCTTTAGCTCTTTAAATATGGAATTTACTACTCAAGTATACAGGAAAGATGATATGCCTTTTTTTTCTTATTCTATTTTTATGATTTCTCTACCTATTCTCTCATTTGGAAACTTTCAACAACAAGCTGATGAACTAGTCATTGCATTGAGTCCAATTGGTGCTCACTTTTTCTTAGGAAAGCTAGTTGTAGTTTATGCATAACTAAACTTGTGCAATTAGTCTAGACACCTTACTTTTCTTTCTTTTTTCATAGCATGATAATATACTTCCTCATGCTCTTTGACTTGATAGAAGCTACTCCAGAGACAACATGAAATAATTGAAATACCTAAATATTCAATACATCTTTTAGATAATATGCTTGTCGATTCGGTTTAAGTTATTGTGTCGAGGTAAAATGGCCATTCAATTTCATTGATTTATAATTGTGTATTTTCCTATGTGTTCTTATGCTATCCTTCAAGTGGACTTGTTAGGATGTCCTGATAGCTGTGGAACACCATTTTATTAACATTTTTTGACTATTGTTGTTGTTTTCGTAATTGTGGTTGATGAGGTAGGTTCTTTATTGCATATGAATCATGTAGTTCTTCTTTATTGCTTATATATTTTCTACGTCGAATGAATCTTTATGTTCCAATGAAACATCATACATTTGAATCCCATAGGCTCGAATCCCCCTATCCATTACTGTACTATTTTTACTATTTTCTTGTTCTATTCTTATTCCTTCAATTAGTGGGGAGTTATATTTCAAGTCAACCAGTGCATGTCATTATCCCATCCTATGTTTCTCTCTTTGACTTGACTACCGTTTAGTAATTCTTGTTGGGGATGCTCCTATCAGATTTATCGATCAAGCCATACCTTACTCCAATTGAGATTGTCACTTTAATTTTTCATGTTCTCCCAAATCTTCTATGTGGAAATCTCAATAAAAATTCCCTTTCTTTCCTAGCTGCTTCTAAAATTTGACATTTGTTGGATGATCCCATGAAATCTATTGTATTAGTTTGTGTTGGGTCAAATTACCCTTCATGACTAATTTTTCTAACTCCTTTTTGGTCATTTCTTACAATTTTTTCTGAAGCTTGGGCTCCTCTAAGATGATATCTTGTAGTAATTCTATCTAGTTTATTCAAAGATTTTATGCTCTAACGATGGTTATATATCTTGACTAACCTGTCAGCTTCTTTTTATTCATTCTCACGAAAAATGAAAAGTCCAATTTGAAATATATAGTATAGAGTTCTAACTCCCTCTCATCTTCCTACTCCCCATTATTTATGGGGAGAATTCCCTCGATCAGTGTTAGGAGGATTAGCTCTAGAATAGAAAACACTATGTTGGTTTATCGATTCAGCTCATCAAAAATTTCAAGTTCATATGGTTGATAGGATAAGTATTTTGGATGGATTTCAGTTGAGTGTTGGGTGCAGGATCCCCTAACGGAAGTTTTGGGGCTTAAAGCCTAGATTTTGACTAAATCTGATGTAAAGACTCCTTGTTTTGTGGGTGCGGAGTGCGATCTTGTTAATGAGTCATAGGGTTGTCTGCCCTCATTTCTGTAATGTAATGTCAGCTTTAGAGATCTACCCATGGTCTACGGACCATGGGATTGTATAAATAGAGCGAGGCTCTAAGTTGTAAATCAAACAGAAGGAAGTCATTAATGAAGGATGAAGAATTGAGTCTTATCAAAGTGTAGAGTCGAGTCTTGGGTCATAGAGCAGGAGAAGGATCTGCAATTAAGTGCGCAGAGGCCTAATAGTCTGCAGGTGAGTGCGTGGACCCCTACAGTTGAGTGCACAGGGCAAGTTGAGTTTGTAAACATTGGAGAAGTAATAAAGAGAAGTTTCATATCATTTTTGTGTATCTTTTTCCTGTTTTGTGCGTTGAATGTATTGGGTATAAATCGAAATTTCACTGTTTATATGGCGCGCGAAATTATTTGATTGTGTTGATTAAGTGAATATAAGATCAAGTATCTGTTTACACAAAGTTAACTAACTAAGGAATCCAACTAAGGAGGAAATTGAAGGTTAGTTCGACAGGAGAATTCACAAGTTTGTAGCACACGAGAACAAGAATCCGTGACTGAAAAAACAACAGAGGTAAGGCTACTACTTGTACATAGACATCCACGATTTATCTTCTTCGCATATTTCCCTACTGAGATGTGTGAGTGGATCATGAAGCAAGCAGATAGCCAAGGAAGTTTGAAACGCGACGGTCCTATTGTGTGGAACCTAGAGTTGGTGCATAGATTGGAAGCATTAGAGGATAGGATCACGCACACTATTGATCACTGGCTCGATTGGATTATAGGAGGATTCATTACTAAGTTCGCGATAGACACTTCAGTCAGCTATAGTGAGGCAAAGTGATGCTTCCTCAAAGGACTACGAGGTAAGTACGTCAAGTCTCTGAATACTTGGATTAAAATGCTATTGTGTGAAAAGAAGGTTATGCAATTACCTTGATGTTCAGAGCTACGCGAAGTGGAAAGACCTACAGAAAAGAAGGAAGTAAGGGACCAATGAATAACCCTTTGATTTCACCTCCATGAGGGGATGAGGAAGAGCTGGCGAAGGTCTCTTCGTGAAGTGCAATCCATTTGATAAGGCAGAGGATTCCACGCATACAACCCCCATCCACACCACCACCAGATTCACCACCATCACCTCCATCTTCACTCGTACCACCTCCGCCACCGTTGCGAGTCAATATGGGAAGCACAATAAAGTTGCATGTGCTCAAGGGAGTGGGAAATTAGGATCCAGACCAATTCTGGTTCGTCATTAGAGCCGTATGGGAAGCGCAGGGAGTTACAGATGACAATATAAAGAAAGCGACACTGGTTAGTGCCCTACAGGACCGTGTGCTGACCTTGTATATTAAGCATTCTAATGATAATTCGAATGCAGGAATCATTGATATCCAAATTGTGCTAAATAAGGAATTTAGTAGGCCGAAGTCAAAGGCGCAGTCGATCATTAGATTCAAAGAGATCACAATGCTACCAAGTGAGACTCCTTGGGAACTAGATCAGAGTCTAAAGTACATGATTCGCGAAGATAATATGAATCTGACAGATGGACAACACCGCAAATGGTTTGTAGTGTTGTTAACCCCACATCTGAGGAGCACATTGTCATAGCAGAAGTTAACGACTCAGGTAGAGGCATCAAAGATCGCGATGAGGCTACATGGGACCCCAATACCAGATCCTAACTTAGGAGTTCAACAGATCCACACGCAGTTGAAAAACTTATACCTTGAGATGCAAAGTCTAAAACAGGACAGAACAACTCAACCAGAAGTGCGCGAGGAGGTGTGGTGCATAAAATGCAAGGGTCAGGTTCATAATAAGGACCACTGCCTGGTGTTCGCGAATTACCTTGCCAGAGGAGAACCGATGCCATTAAGGCTAGAAGCACAAGTAGGACCTAGTGTAATGCAAGATTTGTGGTGTGCAATTTGTCAAATAGGAGGGAAACACTCTACGGACAACTGCCATTTGTTATAGAAGTATACAAAAAATTGACAACAATTGTTCTCTAAATTTTGTAGGTCGGTGGGACACGATGAACGAAATTGTAGGAGTTATGAGTTGATGATGGATAGAACTCCCACCTACAGAGTTCAGGCTGAAACATGACTCCTAGACCAGAATGCAGGAGTGGTGTGAACTGGATTTCAGGGGCGCGGATGAGGCCGAGGCAGAGGAGGACTTGGAAGAGGTCACAGACAGTTCATATGCTATAATTATGGAGGGTCGGGACATTATTCCCGTGGTTTTACAAACCCAATGCATCAATCCTGTATATATTGTACTTTGTTTGATCATGAGATGGAAGATTGTCCGATGCTGATAGCTAAAATACGCGAGAAGGGAGCGCCACAACCTCCCCTGACTCAGAACTTGCAGATGATGATGTCTGAGCCATGCGAGGAAGATCCAAATGTGAACTTTATGCTTCGAAGTGGCATTACGACGGGAGATGACAAAGGCAAACGGCTTGAAGATAGTGCTTGGGTTCGCAAAGCTCCAGCAAAAGAAGTGGAGTTTGATTTGGAGTGCACTTGGGAAACCTTCATGTAAGCTAAGAAGAGCTTTGCTGATGTCTCCACTTCAAGAAGCAAGGATAAAATGAAGCCTGAGATGGACCCATCTATGCTTACGATGTTCCTAGAAACACGCATGTAGCTATTTGTTACACTAAAAAATGTCACCATGACTACTTACAGTTAGTATGGCTCAAATCAACAGTCATGCTACCCTCTTAGGCAAGTCTTATGCCTCTGCTATCCATCTCAAACTCAAAGAAGAGAGAAAGTCTTGTAAAAAATGTGTTTATCTCTGGGGTCGCAGGTTCTCTCTAGCCTTACCTGCGGGGACGCTCACCATGTTCACAAAAGCTGCGTCCATGGACGCTCTATATGTTAAGGGACAGGTGCGTCCTTCTGTAAAAGGCAAAATGCGCGAGTTTCATCTTAAAAAAGTTACTTGTGGTTACTTCTAGAACCTTCTAGAGGTCGGTTTGATGAAATGGATGCGCCTCCAGTTGGTTCATGTATCTCTATTAAGGGGGAACTTATCCCATCAATAAGGGAGCTATCCCACCCAAAGAGGGGGATTATCCCATTGATGGTGGACCTGAATAACCTCTTTACAGCACTATAAATAAAGACATTGAGCCAGAAGGAGGAGAGGTTGAAAGCTATAGATTTCTAAGGGTAAATGCTGCAGGAATTAGGACTCCCATTTAGAAGCTTGCGAGGAGAGATTGTCATCTTTACTTGTTCTATTTGGAAGTGGGTGAGCTTTGTCAAAGTAGAGGAAGACTCTTGTGGACCCTGGAAGGAGCTTGTACAACAGCAAGGCTCAGGTTGTAATGGTTCCTTTTGATTACCTTTAATGCAAATTGGTCCATTCTTCTCAATAGCTTGTTGTTAATGGGTTATTTCATGTACTCCTTGGTCTATATGTTGAATATGCTTTGTTTTATGTTATAATCAGGTGCTATTTAATTGTTTGAACTGTTGGTGATTGCAGGTTTTGGAGAACGGGAGGAGCTCATCCGGATCAACAAAGCTTGGACTTCTACAATAGCGTTTGGACAGAGGTAAGAACGAAACACCTTGATTTCTCATATCATAATGTATGTTTAGAGAAGGATAGCTCCAGTTTGTTTTGTTTGTCATTAGAATGTCTTAGACTTCTAGGAAGGTCAGTTGTGTCCGCACCCTTGACTGATTCCGTGTGACACTATTGCGCGATAGTAAGGCTGTAAAAGGATTACAAGAACTCATTAACAAATGCGTTGGGATCGTGCCAAGAGAACCACACATAGTCCAGAAGATTGGAAAGCATAAGATGAGGATGGGGAGAGAAATGAAGCTAACCATGCAGATTGGAGAATATGAGATGGACCAAGTAATTTTGGACTTATGGTCGGACGCAAACGTTCTGTTGAAGCAGACATGGGAGCACATGGGGAGTCCTACCCTATAGCGGTCTCATATTCAGCTGTGAATTGTGAACCAACATAAGATGATATCCCTGGGGTGATTGCAGAGAATGACCATGGATATTGAGGGAGCGAGTGCGCTAGCAGAATTTGAAGTGATAGAGATTGTTGATGACAGAAATCCATACACCGTACTCTTAGGAATTGATTGGGCCACTGGCATGAATGGGGTGATTAATCTGAAGAAGCACAAAATTACTTTTGAGAAGAAGTCTCTACGCGTAGTTATACCCTTGGACCCTGCTAAAGGATCACACTATACAAAGCTGGTACGCGACTATGAAAGTGACAATGATTTGGGCCGCATCTATAGGATAGTTGTGCGAGAGCAAGACTGGGTAAATCCCACCGCGGATGAATGGATCTCATGGGAGCGCGAAAGCTCCTGTACTTTAGATTGAGATAAGGAGATAGAGTGATGGTAGACCGGTTACAAGAGGTAACCACGCTTAATTGTAACATGATTACAAGATCACTACACTGCCTATCAACAGAAGTGAGAGATCTCCCTACTTATGATGGGTTAAGTGAGGTAGATACTTTCTTGGTTAAGCTTGAAAGGGAGGTACCAAAAAAGTAACGTTTCTAGTCCTTGAATTGGGTACTGCGCACTACACCCGCGAGGTGGTGGGATACACACTAAGGGAGCTTTGATGACTAGTGAAAATGTAGAAGGATGATGTGCACGCATTTTGGGAAGCCTAGAGTATGATTGACAGAAAAATACAATGGGCACAATTATCCATGCACGTATCTGGCTAGGTGGATGGAGGCATATGGAAAACAGCCTATGCAGATGCGCATGAACTCCACACTGAGAGGTATTATCAATAAGCATGTGTTGGGGGGATATATGTGTAGTTGGTTCTTAAGGTTGGAGAGGCATTATGTGGAAAGAGCAATTGCTCAGAAGACTATCCACGTGAAAGTAGTTGATAAGGTGTGCAACACACTGAACAAGTTATGCAATGCGCAGTGAAGTGATTGCGACACGCGCGTACCCAAGCAGATGCCTTTTTGGTTGGTCGATAAAGTAGAAGCCATACTTCCTATGGAGTCTATCGTGTCTAGTCTGTGCATAGTGGCACTCGTAGGGGTAACAGACCGTGGATCCCTAGAAGAAAGGCTCACGCCGTTGGAAGAGATCGAAGAAGAATGGTTGGGACTCGATGAAGGGATCCAATAGGGTGATCTTACGCTCCAAGAACTCATGAATGAAAGAGTTTGGTTGAGGGAGAAAAGCCCCATGGTGAAAGTGGAAGTCAAGAAGCATGAGGAAGGAATAAAGAAGGACTTTCCTGATAGAAAAACTGAAGTAATAAAGTAGGATGAGCCCAATTACATTATTAGACTTGGGGACCACCACTGAGGGTTTCTCCATTTTCTGCATGAGATGCGACCGTATGTTATTAAGGAAATCGTAGATGGTGGCATGATGCAGTTGGTGAAGTTAAATGGTGAAATCTTTCCAGGAAAAGTATATGGTAGTCGGTTGAAGCCATATCTAGGTGGATCGGCCACCTGACTAGCCATAAGAAGCATAGTCTTAGCACTCTATGCAGCTGAAAGGAGGCGCGGGATATAAACTACTCTACCTGAGAGGTGCACGATGTCAGGACTACACATAGTAGTGAGGTGTCACAGGGTCCACGATTATGCAAGGGTAGTTGTGCTGCCACACAGGTTGGCTGGAAAGTGATTGTTGCAGTCACTATTCACAATGGGATGCTTGGTTTGAGACCAAATGTAGTGGGTGGTAGGCATTTAAGGCCAAATTTATGGTATATATTTTTGAAAATCTACCACCAGGGGATCATTAACAGACCAGATTTGGTGGGAACAGTAGAATTAGAATACAAAACTCGCTATAAATTGCAAAGGGTTGCCCATCAAACAACACTTGGCCATTTGAGAATTGCAATGTCGTGCACCCAAAGGTTTCTGACCCTAGACTTGGTTGACATGCTGAGGTCGAAGGTGTTGTTTGAGCACCCACTTAAGCAGTTGAGAGATTTGTGGAACAGAAATATAGCAACGTATAAAGAAGGTAGGGATATTAGAGAGATGACTGCTAAAGAGGCCGTGCAAGCCATGACAATAGGAGATGCCCCAGAAAGCATAAAGATATTTATAGAAATCCCTAAATCACCACGCACACCGAGACCCAAGAAGGATAAGCAACCTATGGTTCTGGTGCGCGTGTCCCCTCGAAACCCACTGAGAACTAAATTGACCATGGAAGAAAAAGGGAAATTAGTTAATGTGGAAACTGATGAGGAGGAGGAAGACCTTGAGGAAATACTGGTCGAAGAGGATGAGGATGAAGAAGTGGAGGAAGAAACTGAGGGCACAGACCTTATGACCAGATTGCCTATGTATGTTCCTCCATAGAAGGGGAATGCAAGGGTGCCCAAGGACCTAGATGAGAGCTAGAGATCTATACAGACTTTGCTGCTACCCGATGATATCGTTTTTGAAGGAGCGCACTTGGGACGGGTGCCGGTTCTAAAGTTTGAATACTAGGATCTCGTAGACCACGAGAACTTCCCACACATAGCAACCGCAAAGTTGATGCGATTGAAGAAAAACATAGCGATGAGAGTCATAGAGTTGGAGCCATACAAGTGGTTGCACAGAGTAGAGAAAACATGTTTGTTAAACCTGCTTTGGGTGTCACATTACCATCGCGCCCCAGTGACTATATTTCTTATCAAGAAACTGCTCTGCCTGGTGCATGATGGGTGTTTTTGGCTCGAGGAGCTCGTCCCCATCATGGACCACCTAATCCAAAAAATTACCCGACTCCCTTGCAAGGGGGAGGACCCAATAGGTATTTCAGAGGGTAAGAGGAATGATTTGGCCATCGCGGAGGCCATGAAGAAAAAATTCAAACTGGAGAAGAAGAAGAGGGGGTACACGATCTCCAGTATCAATAATAATGCAGTCAGAGTAGTGACAGAAATACTGGTTGGAAATGTTATTCTCAAGTGTCATGCGGATGAGGTGCCTGCACTGGTGGTTGCGCTTGCCATGTAGTGTCTAGATGGGCTCCAATTTAACTGGTCAGAGTACTTGTGCAAGGAGTTCCTGGAGAATTCTCATGAGGGATGGGAATAGGGGAAGACTTTCCACTATGCATGGCTTTTGCTATCCATAGTGCTGGTGGCTTGGGAATTTGCTGAGGATAGGTAGTTCCCAACGATTGTGAAGGATCTTTTTAAGGCAACGAGGTATGATTCGATGTGGGCAACATAAGATGCACAAAGGATCAAAGAAAACAAAATATTCTAGGTGTTCATGGAGATGAACATCAGAATGGGGATTAACTGCAAGTTGCGGTTATCGCTTACTGTTTAAAATAGTTTGCAGAGCTTTATGGAGTTCAAGGTGGACTTCCCTCAGATATATATCTGAGCGTGCAAGGACCTTGCAAAGAAATGGAATGAGCTCCTTTGTTTGGCCATAGATGATGTCATATTCATCATTCTTGAGTCGTGGCCACTGAAGTGGTGTTCTCCAGCTAGCTCTGCGTTGGAATTAGAGAAGTTCCCTGTGCAGAGGAAAAAGGAGGAGGAAAAACTTTGAATGGCGTAGTTGGCAGAGAAAAGAATGAATGAAGTAGCAACGACCAAGGTTCAGGAGGCATGGAACGTTGTGATGACAGTAGCAGAACAAAAACATGCACCTGAGAAGGAGCACGAAGGCCAGAAGTTTCCCTCGCCTAAACGGGAGCCCAAAACAGTGGAAGGTGGTGCGGACCCATAGGCAACATCCAAATAGCTGAAGCGGCAGCGCCTGAGAGAGCAGGTGGGGCCACGAAAGAATTCAAAAGCCTCCAAGACTTATTTTGACCCGATCACCCTCAATGAGGAGGATTTGCATGACAGAGGGGAGATAGTGCACGACGTTGCCGCGGAGGCCCTCCAGCAGTTCACGGAGGAAAATTAGATGGTATTTGGGGCCCTCTAGGCATAGATACAGGAGTTATAGGTGTGCACTCCTCATGTTGTTACTCTATCGACTAGCCTCGTAGTAGGCATGACTGCAGCTGAGGAAAAGCTTCGTGCCTGCATGACCAAAACTATATTGCTACCAAAGGGGGCACTGGTTACAGAAAATGAGGCCAACAGGCCTACGTTCAGTGCACTGAAGGGAGTTGGGATCAACATGGTTACGCTATCTCGGGAGACGCTCTATTGTTTGCAAAACGAAGTGACTGTAGAACTTTGGGCTAGGGAGGGCCCCGTGCTCCAGGTGATGAGTGAATAATGAATTAACATGGAACAAGTGAGCCTGTAGCGTGACAAGGTAGTGGCATAGAATTGATAGATTGTTTAGGTGGTTGAAGAAGGCTACTAGATGGTCCTTGAGTTGGCCATCCTAACGGAGGCACCAGTAGAGGTGCGCATCCAGAGGCTAGCAGCAGGGGTGCGTAAGGTGAAGTAAGAGATGGCTAAGGTTCAGCTGGAGCTAAACCTTGAGATAGCTGAGCTGTAGTTGAAGGCGCAACCTTCAACTCTACCAGAGGTGAGGGAACAGCATGGCAGCACCATTACAACGGGAATATAGGAGATCAACAATGCGGTGAAGGACTGCACCAAATTATTTGAAGAATCTTTCAAGGTCCTCACCACTTTGCAGGAGGACCCGAACATACAACACAAAGAAACAGAAGCATGTGAGCTGCAACAAAATTATGATGACATAAAAGGGATCGTGCAGACGGTGGCCCTTACACAGAGTCTCGTGTGAATGCAACAGGAAAAATCACTCAAAGAGTAGGTAGACATGGCGCGACATAAGGAAGTGGTTTTGAAGGAACGCGTACAACCTTGGATCGATGAAGCATTTATCATTACAACCTCAATCAAAGCCAAGCTCACTCAGATCCAGGGAACACAGGAGAAAATCTAGGGAAGCAGTTTAGTAACTAGAGTCTCTGAACATCGTGTCTAGGAGGAACAATAGGCAGTCGGTGAGTGCGCTCCCAACCTTGCAGCAATTTGGGTAGAGTTGGGAGATCTTCACATGAATATCTCCACACCAACAGAGTGACTCGAGGGAGAGTCATGATGTTTTTGTTGGGGATCTGTTGGGCAGGGGATCCCCCAAGGGAAGTTTTGGGTCTTAAGGCCCAGATTTTGACTAAATCCGATGTTAAGACTCTGCGTTTTGTGGCTGCAAATTGCGAGCTTGTAAATGAGTCATAGGGTTGTCTGCCCTCATTTTTGTAATGTAATGTCGTCTTTAGAGATCTACCCATGGTCTGCAGACCATGGGATTGTATAAATAGAGCGAGGCTCTAAGTTGTAAATCAAACAGAAGAAAGTCATGAATGAAGGATGAAGAATGGAGTCTTATTTAAGTGTAGAGTTGAATCTTGGGTCATAGAGTAGGAGAAGGCTCTGCAGCTAAGTGCGCAAAGGCCTAGTAGTCTACAACTGAGTGCGCTGACCCCTGTAGCTGAGTGTGCAGGGAAAGTTGAGTTTGTAACTGTTGGAGAAGTAATAAAGAGAAGTTTCATATCATTTCTATGTATCTTTTTCTTGTTTTGTGCATTGAATGTATTGGGTATAAATTGCAATTTCACTGTTTATATGGTGCATGAACTTATATTATTGTGTTGATTAAGTGAATATAAGATAAAGTATCTATTTACATGAATTTAACTAACAGTCATAAGAAGATAAGTAAGATCCATGATGTAGCTTAGGGAAATAGCGAGGATCACTGCCTTAGCAACGAAAGCACCTCAGCCCCTGGTAAGGTTTGCATGAAGGTGATTATAGCAGATCATAAGTGACCTACATGAAACCATTCACAGTTGGACTAAATTGATCCCTTAGACATCTCAAGGATGCAGAAACTTGGTTCCAACATCTTGCCATACTACTTCGGATGAGACCTCAGTTCGCTCTCCACGGGCTGTTGCCGAAAGGGCCAATAGTGTAGGGTTTTTTTTGGCTAATCAAGTCAAATCCTAGTTCAAGCCCCTTTAAGCCAACATTGAGTTGACATGATATACTTATGTTGAGTCCAAAACAAGCTAGATGTGTGACTAGTTGAGGAGGGGCTTATGGACCTACTATGGAATTCACTATCTCTATGACACTATTTCCATCTTTTGTAACCCAATTTCTAAACATTTCTCAAAGAGATGGATATAATATCTTCCCCAACTAATTACTAGCAAATAACTTAAAGTTCCTCATGAACAAGATGAGCGTCCTAATAAAATAGGTCTTTCCCACTAGAGTGACCTACAACATTGCTAACTAAATAAGAAGAGATGGAAACCATATCATATTCACATAATTTTTCATTATTTGTAGTTATTCTTCAGGATGTTCGTGACATGATCCACCTAGTTGTACTTCTTCTTTAGCCTAATTATATTCCTAATGGCTTCCGAGTTATTTAGCTTCACATCCAATGCCCCACCCATCAAGGAAATACTAAGGGATACTATAATGAATACCCACATTGTCTTTGGTTTTTTTACATAAAAAAATAATAAGCTCTTTTTAGTTCTCTTTTTTTTGTTCCTCCTATAAATTCAATCAATCAAGAATTGGAGTATATTTTCGTAATAATTTCTAAATTATAAATGTAGCAGCCTTCTATGGAGATGAGAATTCTTCTGAAATGGCTAATAGGAATTTCATTTGCATTTTTTTCATATAAATACATTTCCAAAGGTTTTAGACTCCTTAGAGCCAATGCCACCTAATCTTAGCTCCCAAAAATGAATCTAAAGTTGAAGTATGTCTTAGTTTTACTCTTATTATTTGATATTTGTCTCCTTTAGAATCAATCAATGCATGTTAAAATCCAAATGAAAATGCTAAAAATTGCCAAAAAATCTAATTGGGACTTCGATATGTGACCCATAATTTTTTTTAGACTCCTAAAATTATGTCATATATAGGAGCATCCCATTGTTATGGTCCCATTAGTTTAAAATTGTACTCTTTGAATATCTTTCTGATAGAGTTTAGCTTAAAAAATATCAATGTGAATTTTTCATAAGGTGTTCAATTTTGCAAGAGCATGACTCAAGTTATTTTGGATACTGTGCTCATATTTGGTTAAACACGCTATTTTTATATTTTGGAACTCGTTTATACTACTTGGTTTAGCTTTTACACCAATGGATCAAATTCACAATGTGCTTTTGAATGAGGTGATTTGCAACTTTTCATAAAACTATGCCTACGACATTAGATGGGGAAACCCAAGATTTTGTTGGAGTCCTCAGATTAGCATATATGTGTAAGAATCCTTCTATTATGATTAAATTATCCATAACTTCATTTATTTTAGGATATCTAGAGATAACATTTTTCTTGGTAAGGATCAATGTAGTTTTTGTTAAAAGGGTCGATCTTAGAAATCGTTGGCTTGAATAATTGTGGCTTGAATATGCTAACATTGGCATTTGCCAAAAAAAATTACCAAAACTTATGGAAATTATTTATTCTATTTATTTTACTTTTAATATCCCTAAACTAAATTTAATGTGTCTATCAATGGTTCCAAGATTCTAACTACAACTTTTCATAAAAATATAACCTAGAAAAAGATTGGAAAACCATTGATTGTATGGATTTGGTAATAGGTTATAGTTATGGACACTTTTATCCTATGATTCCATTCTCTATAAATTACTTTATTCTAGGATGTGGGGATCTATAGTTTTTCTAAAGTCCAATGTTGGTTTTCAACAAAGTTGTAGAATTTGTTAAAATATACCTAGAGTGATCATGGGTGGTATTGCTATCTAGGACTTGGATAAACACAATTTCAATTTTTAGTTATTTATGTTAGTATTTTGGATTTTATAGACATCATAAGAAAATTACAATGTGTCCCTGAATTGACTAAAAATACATCCTTGAATGGATTGAAAATGTGATTTGTAACTTGCGCTCATACTCTAGCTTTTACTAGGATTGTAAAAAATTCAATTTTATTGTATTCTTGATACGTAGTTATCCAATTTTTTATTTAGTTGTCTCTATGCAAGAAACTCAACCACCATCATGTCTATCAGCAAAGATAAAGGGTTTGCCTATGGAGTACAATTATCCCATTCCTTTGGAAGCTAGCTTAGCCACAAGGACTTCACCACAGATAGCTATCAGTCGGTCATTCCACCGTGAACTAGCCACTTTGTCATTTACTACGCAATAATGGAGCGAAATAGCCAACTAAAACTAGTTTTATGGAGAGTGGGACACAGGGGTTCCAGTTGAAAATTATTTTATGGAGTGTGGGACACAGGGGTGGCAGCTAAAAATTACTTTATCGAGCATGGGACACAATACCACGCCAAATTCTCATAGTGTTTATATATACAGGTTGCTTCAAATTGGTATTTTTGCAATTACGGCTTATACTCTGATGGATTTGATTAGAGTAACTGAGACAGGGGAATCATTTGAGCTTGCATAATGGGACACAACAAAGGCATGGGAAGTATTTGAGCTTGCATAATGGCACACAACGAAGGCATGGGAAGCATTTGAGCTCACATAATGTCACACAACAAAGGAATGGGAAGCATCTGAGCTAGTAGCAAGGAACAAAACAAAGATTTTATTTTTCTTTTCATTATATTTTGCAATTATGTCTGGTTTTATGTGTCATATATGTTCTGTTTTCCTAAATTTCATAATTTCATATTTTCTTTCTCTTATCTTTGTAGTAGCGGTCTTACTTTAGCTAGAACATTTCATAGCTTAGCAGTTGTATCATAGATATGTTTCTATCATTTATACCTTGTTATTCATACTAGCCATTAGATATTTATGTTTCATCATTAGCGAACATGACAAAAATCTCTTCCATTCATTGGATGAACTACGTTCATTGGAAACATATCCCTGATGCATTATGCCAAGGAGTGAATCGTCATGTTCTTCTACTGCAGGTTCATCATCAACATTGAGTTTTGTTGCATATATTTGTTCTTTGTGGCCATGGAGGTATTCATTCCCATTACCATTGCAACAATTTTCATTCCATAAATCATCCATGGCTTCATCATTTTCTTTGGAATGTTGGGGGAATCATGACCATGGCTTCGCCATCCATGCCTTCTTTGGGATCACTCCATCCTTATTCTTCTATTTCAAGCTTCAAAGATTCTCTAGGCACGAACAATTTCTAATTATTGTTTTAATGAAAATACCTTTTCTATACAACAACACCCAAGGTGTCCACTACCTAGAACTTGTAAGAAAGTTCTAAAACAACCACATCCACATGATGTTCTTGATACTTCTACAACAACGTATCAAATTCCCTCCTTTTCTCAATACATGTCCCATTAAGAAAATCCACATCACTGCAACCTTCAACAAGCTACACACAAGATCTTCCCCCTCTTTTCTAATATTATCTTGAAGTGTTTCAAAATTTTCTTCATTAAAAACCCTACAATCCTCTTGATCATCATGAGGAAGATCAGTCATGGCTTCTTCTTTCTAGGATGCATATTTTTTTAGCAATGGCTTCATCTGAGCTTACTTTTGAATGGCTAAGATGACCATTATTCTGCCAAACTCTCAAGACGTGATCCTTCTCTAAAAATGGAGGGGTAGAAGTGGTTTTTGGTTTCGCCTTCAACCTCTAAAGGGCCTCTCAACCACGTTCAATCTTCAAGAAATATTCAAAACTATCATCCACCAGCCCCTAAGCTCCCTCAAATGTGGGAAAGTGGGCTCCAAAGTGAATGCTTCAGCTCCAAGTCATTTTGCAAGTGGAAAGGAAGGGTTCTAAGTGGATTTCCTAGAGCCTTTAATAAACTATATCGATGGGTGAAACATCTCCAAAAGGCTCCCAAAATCAACTCAAAATAAACATATGGCCTCTCACCATGGATGTACAATTGTGAGGGTTGCATGATGTGCCAATCCTCAAATTGAGTGGGGGGTCAAGTAACACTTCAAAATCCCCTTACCATGAATTTTTTCATTCACATGATGATAGACCCATCAAAGATGAATAAGATATTCACAAAGAAAATTTTCTAATCATCCTCTCAAAAGGGTGTAATCCAACATCCTCCTTGAGTTGTGCATTTGAAACCTTTACAAGTAGGAAGCATAATCCCTTCAAATTACCAGAAACAACCCTTTGGAAACACTAATTATAGGCCTATTAGGTTTTTACCCTTTAGGAATAATCACATATATCACACAATAATAAAATAGGCCACCCTCATTTCAAATACAATTTCTGTGGGCTACCTTATGGGATCATATCACACAACTTTTGTACTAGCTTTCTTTATGAATAAGGGGAAAATGGTGTTGTTCTTAGGTTTCTTTCTACTCTCCTCAACTCTTAGAAGGTACAATTTTGGGAACTCCACTATCTTTTTCTTGAACCATGACTTTATTCCATCCTTCATACAATGCATGTGAATGCAACAACTACAACTCGAACTTTAGTCATTGGATGTTAAAGAAAATATTTTCATTGAATTTTTCAAGCGGTTCTCAGGTCAATGTTCAGAAAAAAAATAATTGTAAACATAGTTACACCTTTGTCATCTGTACTTTTTGTAATAAAAAAATAGCTCCCTTCTTTATTCCCATCATCGTAATTTCTATTCCATTCTTCCTGAATGTAGTCCCATTTAATTCATTAGTCCTTGTGAATCCGTTGTTTGGGATCAAATTATACCAGAATACAACGAATAAGATTGTTGTAGTATTTCAACAAGCCTTCATTACAATGGAAAAACAATTATCAAATCCATATCACCAAAAATGTAGCAAGTTTGGTCTCTTAGAACATGACCCTAAACCTTTAGACTCAATGAAATATAGTTATAACGTGAAAAACTTGATCAATTCAAATTCCTGTACTTGTAATTCAATTCGAGTACTTGTAATTTTTCAGATAACACTTGTTATAACATAGTTTCAGATAACGCTTGTTGTGGAGTATGTTTGGTTCAATGTAAAAAGTATGAAAATAAATAATATTGAAATTAGTGAAATAAATTCTTAATCATTAGCATTCACATGAACAACTAGTAAGTAGGTTTTTTTTCTTCTTCTTAAGAAATTTAGAATAGATATTTTTTATTTTAGTTTTAATGTTTTTTGTTTCAATTAAAATAAAATTCGTCAATAAATTTTGACTCTGGTTTTAATATTCTTTCACAAAGAAATATAGAAAACAATAATTTCATAGGTATATATCCTCATCAAATTCTCATATATTGTTCATTGAAGCTCAAGTAATACTATCCTATTTTATATTTCTCATGCCCTAACACAAACCTATTTTAACGTTTTGAGTTTCAGGATTTATTTTCATTCATATTTTCTATACTATAATTTTCTACGTATAATAATAACAATGAATAAATTATAGTGGATGAAGATAAAACTCAGTTGGAGAACTACTGATTATAGTGGATGAAGATCTATAGTGAAATTATTTTGTCACGGGGGACAATATTTGTTTTCTAGGAAGGTGTTGCTACTAGAAGTAAAGAATGGATTTTTCTAGGAAGGGAAGGTGCCGGTGTAGAAAAGAAAAGGTTTTGACAAAATTCCCCACCCTTACCATGGACCAATATAGCATACCTAATTCAAGGGTAATTCTCTTGCAAAGGGAAACATGAATTTATTTTCTTTTACCACTTCAATCTATTGAACCATTTACAAAACCATAGGTTGGTAAAATAACCCTTATTTTTTTGGAAAATGTTGTAGTAGATGGTATTGGGTGTCCAAATGTACAACGTGTTACCTCTTTCCATGCTTGAATTATAGTATGTAGGTCACATTTGGGGTGACCATGTAGGAATTCCCCTATTTATATCAAAGTTGGAAGACAAGGATAGAGTGTGATGCTAGAGGAAACAATTGCTATAGCACAAATAGGGGAAGATACAACTGAAATTGTAGATGCTAAAATTGTAACACAAATTATAGAGGAATCTGTAATAGTCTGGGTTGTAACACTAACTAAAGGGATACAGAAACCTAGGGAGGAAGAAGGATAATAGTAAGAAGCATCTCATGACAATGAATTCTTCAGTAGGTTCCTTCAACGTCTTCCCTCTAAAGATTTCCTCCAAAGTTCTCTTCAAATTTTTCTCTAAGTATGTTGTCAACACTGTCACTTGGTTCCTCCAAATGTTGCCTAAAAACCTAGTCTTTAGAGATCCAAAAATTCCAACCAAGGCTTCCTTCAACTAGTCTTCAAGGTATCTTCAAGCGTCCTTCAAAGGATAGAATTTAATATTGTAAAATTATCATCACCCTTCAAGGTATTCTTCTTCAAAAATAATGCAAAGGTGTACAATAGGTATTTATGTTTGTATTAAGTCACCTCAAGGATATCTTTATAAATTGTTCAAAATGTTCTTCAAGACTACTTGAAATTCACTTTAAATGACCCTTCAAATGTTGCTCCAAAGGATGCTGAAATCCCTGCTACGAAAACTATGGAGTATGCTACTTTTTAAATTAAGTTTATCTTGATATTGTTTATGAATATTATAAAAATGATTTTATTGCTCAAAGTTCAATATATTCTACACTTCATCCTAAAAAAAATATCACAAGAATGATCTCAAAACAAGCCTTAGAAGGACTTAGGAATCCTTTAGTAGTTCAACCAAAACTGGTATCAATCAAGCCCATGTATGATCCTTCGTCCTACATAGATGACTGGTTTTGTCTCACTATAAACTCATATTAAAGCCGAAAATCTCCGATGATGGTTTCCCCCTTAGAAGAACCTTAGATTAGACCTCTCGGCTAAGTTCTTACCTTAGGGACCGAAATTTCACTGTGATGGGCCCGAATTTTGATTGTGAAAAGAAGTCTGAGTTTAGCTCTGCCTAGTGATCAATGAATACCTACGGGAATTTTATTGAAATACTTCCTCAGATCTGAGTTTAAGCCTGTGGTAAGTAGTCTAATTTTTGTTTGTAAATGTCGTAGTTAATCAAAGATCTAAAATTCTATTATTGCATAGTGATCCAAATTGTTGTAGTATGTTAGATGTATGATTTATGTTGTTTCACAATTATCCAAATTGTTGTAATATGTTAGAGGTTCAAAATTATATAAGATAGCCTTCAATTTTCCACAAATTTGTTTTTCCTTTTTGGTTTTTTCCTTTGTTGAATTATTTTTCCTTTGTCCCCCAAATTCCATGTTTTCCTTCATGTCTTAGACCAACAAGTTATTTTTCTAGTGATAATATAAATTCTTGTATTTATACAAGTTCTTCACTTTATTGGAGGGCCATGTCTATTGAGAAATGAAGCCTACATAGGTTGGGTGGTAAAATGAACCAATTTTAATATCCATAATTTCAAAAATTAATATCTTTGTAATCGCAAATAATTAGGAGGCATGGGGGTACTCATTGGAAAGCCCTTGACCTCCTCTATGAGATGATTTAGGAACCATTTTTTGATGTTGTGATGAATATGAAGGAAAGTAATTTTTCATGTCAGCCCTAGATTTTTATCATAACTCTTAGAATTAAGGCTTTGGGCTAGCATTAGGTATTCTTTCATAAAATGAAGAACACGGATAATAAAGGCATTGTTTAGACTACACATTATGGTTTCAATGCAAAGGTTTCAACTAGGGCTTTTGTAGGGACTCAAATTTAGGGTAAGCTTCAGCAATGTTAGGGAATCATGCATAATATTAGGGTTTGCATCAATGTTAGGGATTTTTGCAAGCTAGGGAATCATTACACTTAGGGTTTCCTTCTCATATCTTAATTTTTACTTGATCATTGTGCTAGGATTTTATCATCATGCTAGACATCATATAGTTAAGGTTTTACTATTTCTCGTGGTCGTCAATAGTAAATCTAATAAGGAATATTCCTCCCAATTTTATACCCTTCAAGGTCGCCTCGTTTCGTTTCACTCCAATAAAGGACGTGGACCAACACTTTTCATAGAGATCATCTAGTGGAGGTGAGGGGAGATAATGATTTGCATCATAATTATATCCTTCAATTTTAAAATATAAATCTAAGAGATGGTGAAACTGGGAGTCACGTCTCAAGCCTACGTTACAAACATAAAACATATATAAATAGATCAATCGTAAAACCAGAAAAAATCTATACACCTTGTGTATTGCAGAAATAAATAGTACCTAGACATTGCAAATAATTAAAAATTGTTATCAAAAAGAGAAAATGTTAAATACGGGTGATATTTGCTTGAAAGGAAAAAATCAAGATAAATTCTATAGATTCATTTATTTTTACTTATGAAAACACATAAATTGGTTTGAAAATTTTCTAGGAATGAGGGTTTGTATGATTTCCAGATACAACTATATTGAGTGTTTGGATCTGGTTTCTGTATGTAGGCAACATATGTCAAATATAGTAATAAGTTCAAGTTTACACTGTCGTACTACATTACAATTGCATACATTGTTTCTAGTAGCTTTTCTTTTTCCATACCACACTTATCAGCTCCGAAGTTGTCACTGGGTGTTGCAACAACCTCCAATATTATCTATATAGTTGTTTCTATTACATTATCTATAAAATATGATATTATTCTCTTTCCTATTTATTTATTTATTTAGAATTGTTGTCCTTGTCAAAAACATGCATGCAAAAAGTATATTTTGATTGTATGTTGGGAGTGTTGAGTAGTAACAATGAAGAGTGATTGTATCTATTCTATTTTATTTATTTATTCAAAATTACAGTTTCTGAAAACAAGATGCTTAATTATAATGATAATAGACAAGGTCAATTATATTTAATATTCCTAAATCATGATGAAATTCATCAACTATAATTAGAAAATATTCCATCAATTAGTAAAACTACATTAGAAAATGCCATATTAGTAAATATGTTTGATATATTAGCATCATTTTCCACCTTTTATAGGTAAAAATGCATCAACACATATCAATTACATATTTACAAATACTAATATTTATGGTTGTGCTAATATCTACTATAATTAGGGGTGATTGGAAAAGAGGCATAATGTCAAATGAATTACAAATCTTATCCTTTTTCTTATATTATTTACTCCCTTTTCTTAAACATAAATTATAAGATGAAGAGTATTTCCACTTGTTTATTGAATCTACAGAGGTTGTAACCATCTTTATCTTATGACTAACTAGGAACTACAGAAGGCATCCTAAGTTGGATGATATATTTTTGATGATATGGATATAGTCAGTACACTCCTTTTCATTACTCCTTTGCATTAAGCCTTGCTCTGTGTTATGAAACTAGCTCACAAAAATATAGAAAAGATAGATAAACGACTTCAAAATCATCCTCTTCGAGGGGGCAACCTCCTTTACATTACACAAATTAACAATTCTTGGCTGATACAAATGAAAAGACCTCCTTTCTATATATAGGAGTCTAAGGGGTCATAATATAATTAGAGCCAACATAACGATAATAATGTAAGGGCACAAAAATAATGATAGTGGGCTTCCATGGGGCACAATAATAACAATATGGGGACTATATGGGCAAAACAATATAATAAGGTGGTTGCACTAATAACAATAAGGGGTTACACTAGTAGTATAGCGACCTAACATGTCCCTCTCCTTCAAAAAGTGTTGTTCTCAATGCTTGAGTAGTTCTGGATGCTTCTGTATAAAATTCTCATCCTCCCATGTGGAATTTTCAGTGGGTAAGTTCTTCAACTTGATGAGATAATCTGAAATTGATCGATTTCGTAGTTTTCAGGTTCTTGTTTCTGTGACTTCTTCAGGTTCCGATATTATTTTCCCTTCTTTGTTAAGTTTTGACAATATTGTTTGAACTGGGAGCTTTTCACCTATGATCTTCTTTAAGAATGAAACATGGAAAACTAGGGGCACTCGGGATGATGTACGAAGCTCCAATTTGTATGCCATACTACCAATATCTTGCAGCACCTTGTAAAGACCATAATACTTTGGTGATAACTTATTATCCTTCTTAGCTTTCTTGAGGGACATTTGTTTGTATCGTTGTATTCGTAAAAATAAATAGTCACCTATATCAAAACTCATTTCGCTGTGATGTTGATATTCATGTTGTTTCATTTGATTCTGTGCGAAAGTGAGGTTATCCTTTTTCTTCGTGATATGTCCTTATATATTTAGAGTTTTAGGAAAGGTAATTCCTACAAACTCATTACAAGATATGGTCATATTCATTTCTTCTTTCTCTCGGGTTGGTTCTTGGTATATATCATCTTATTTTCATGTTTCTTCATCCTTTTCTTTCTCCTCTTCACAATAAATGTAAAATAATTTCTTCTCAGCACACTTATGACCTTTAGTGTATTTGCTATTGCAACTGTAACAAATGTCATTTTCTCATTTTTCTTCCAATTTTTGTGGTGTCAACCTTGTAGTTTGTGGAAGGCTAGGAGAAGCAACACTTCCATCTTTATAGTTGTGAGTGGTAGGCTTCCTTGTTGCAATAATTTTTCTTTCCATTTTTCTTGTCAACCTGAATTCCTTCTACGATGAACTATATTCCAAAAGACGAACCTCATGTATAATGTTATCCTTTAAATTCCATGAGAATACATTAATCCTTTTCTTCTCTAAATATAATTTACCCTTATATTCAATTTTTGGAAGTCCTCAATGTTCTCTACGATTGAACCCTTTTGTTTGAGATTTACCAGTTGTCTTAAGAATATGTTTCTCTTTGTATCCTCATAATGTGCTATCATTTCCTCCATGAAAATTGACCAAGTGACAAGTGGTTTACGAGAGCAAAGCCCTTTATACCATAAAAATTGATTCGGTTCTAAATATAAATATGTAATACACACCTTTTGTAATAGTTGCACATCATGTAGATCAAAATATTTCTCCATTTGTAGAATCCATGTTATGGGATGCTTGTCATCAAACTTCCTCATATCAATATTTGGAATATGGTGGGTCTTCAATCCAATGTTAGATTCTATGAAATAATGATTAACATTTAATTTTTTCTCATCATGAGTTTCCTCTACTACCTTTTCGTCATTAGGGGGTCTTTCTTGTAGTAGCTTTTTCCCACCTTCCTTTAAACCTTCCATGTATTTCTTCAAATATTCCATGTATTTCTTCAAATCTTCTTCCATGGCACATATAAAATTGTTTATCTTAGCTTGAACCGCATTCTTCAAATCATCCATCCAATTTTTCTTACTAGGTCTTTCTATTTTCTTAGTTCGAGTCATTATTTTTCTTTCTTTTAGGAGCTCGATATTTAAACAACCATTACTCTGTAATTTAAGATATTCAAGTTCTGAAATTTTGGCCTGTGGTAGCCTTCTAAGTCCTCTTTCTAACCCCACTAGTCCGATCAATATTGGATTCTTCAATAAAGAGTTATGAAAAATCGCCTACGATGATCTTATTATAGATTGGTTCAGTAGAGAGAACTTGTACGACCTTCCACGTGTCACTTATTCAACCTTCAGACCTAAAAAAAGTACAAATGAAAGTACAATCCATCTTGTTTCTGTAAATTATTATGAAATTTCAATCTCATTCTCATAGAGAAAGTTATGACTATTTTCCTTAGGTCACCTATTTGGGATGTAATTCGGGAGTCTGCTAAAACCTTAAATGTATTGGATCATATCTCCACAAATATAGTGAAACAAGATCTACACTTTGGGTCAGAGCTTCAACAAGGTTTCAACTCAAATGGATTTTAATTTCAAAGTCTAAACCTTCCTAGAAAACAAATTATAGTGAACATTCCATGATGACCTATTTGATATGGAATTATGGATCTTGAAAAAACCTCAACTTCCTAAGATTATATCTCCACAAATATAGCAAGACAAGATCAGAAATTTAGACCTGAGGTTCAGAACAATTTTGGCTCAAATGAGCCTTTTTTTTTAGCTTCTGAAACTTGGCAGAGAAAATGTTATAGAGAAAATTCCACGATGACCTGTTTGGAGTAGTGAAACCCTAAAATCCAAAGCTCTGATACCAAATGTTATGAAACCATCTCACAAAAAGATAGAAAAGATAGATAAACAACTTCAAAATCAACCTATTCGAGGGGGAAACCTCCTTTACATTACACTCTGTATCTTATCAGTACCTTCACTTCTTGTCAGATTTGGCTTCCTGCTCCTAGTAAAAGTCTTAGGCCCTGGCTAAGAGGTATGACCATGTTAATACCCTACAATTGAAGCTTCATAGTAATTATGTAGCTTGAATGTATTTTTCTCTATTTCAATTCAAATATATTAGGTCAATTGCTAGGGAAACTTACTATGCACCTAGTTTGTCATAAATCTATGTAATATTGCCATCTAAAGTAAGAAAAATTTACAATCAGAAACAAAAAGTTAAAACTTTATCAAACTCGGTCAAATATTTATAGTAAGGAATATACAAACCTATAACAATAGTAAATTCCTTTATCCTACTAGTTAGGGAAAAACAAGGAGGTAAGACAACTAGGTTATGTAGGACTATATTTGAGTATTTTAGGGTTTGATAATATTTAATGGTTTTTCTATGGCTTAGGGTCAAACCGTAGATAAAAAATTACCTAGGATGAGACTTTGGGTTTTACGAAAAGGATAAAATTAATGGTAAGACTAGCGCATTACTCTAATATATCGTTAGGGGAAATGGAATCAAAGAAACACTATGGCTAGGGCTTGATGTTACTTAAGGAAGGATAGTTAAGACTAGAAAGAACAACTCCAAGCAGAACAAAATGGTTATCATAGATTAGGGTGTTATAAGGATCAAGTCTCAAACTAGGGTTTAGCCTTGATACTGTAGGTTTTGACCCCGTACAAAAATTGTGAGCATATGAATTCTAAGAAACACAAAAAATAAACAATGTGAGAGCATAACACATAAAACACATATACATAGAGATTTTCCCTTGGATCCCAAAACCGGGACTACCAGCTTGATTTTTCATTATATTCCTTTCAATGTTACAATACATATTCATGCACGCTGAAGCATCCAATACCATGGACTGAAAAGCCATCGCGTCCAAAAGCATGGACTGAAAACCATAAGTAGGTTTGCCCAACCTCCTATAGGATCCAAAATATTTTCCTGGGGTGGTACCCTGGACCCCATTGAGGGGGGCTACCTGCCTCCCTCAAACCCCCAGAATAGGGGGGTAGCCACCCCCCCACTCCACAATCGACGCAACGAAGGGGGGGCTCCGCCCTCCCTCTAACCCCCTAGTTCACTATGTAGGTTAGTTGTGGAAAGAATATAACACAAACCAACATTCTCCCAATTGTTGTTTTCTTTCCACAGGGGGCCACAGGAGAGCTTAGTCATTTTTCCAGCCCTGAAACGCCCATTGTTTCTCTACACCAAGAGAACTTCTCAGAGCTCACAGATTTTGTGAATGCATCTGCAGTATTCTTCAAAGTGTCCACCTTTACCAACAACACCTTTTTTTCTTCTATCATATCCCTCACAAAGTGATATTGAACATGAATGTGCTTTGTCTTTGAATGATAAGCGGGGTTCTTTGCCAAGAGAATTGCACTTTGGCTGTCACATTCTATCCTTTTAGCTCCCTGTATTAACCCCATACTTGAACACGATCTCTACAACCAAACTACTTCCTTGCTTGCATGAGTGGCTGCCATGTATTATGCCTCTATAGTTGATAGTGCCACTACAGATTGTTTCTTACTCATCCAACTTACTACAACTCCAAATAGGTTAAACAGATACCCACTTGTTTCTTCTCTGATCCATATCTCCAGCCCACTCTGCATCAACAAAGCCATGAATATCCAACACTCTGTCCAATCCTAGTCTTCCTTGGTAGCACAAACCATAATCACTAGTGCCACACAGATACCTGAAAACCCGCTTCACTGATGTCCAGTGCTCCTTCCCTGGTTTTGACATAAACCTGCTCAATACTCCCACTACATGTGCAATGTTTGGTCTAGTACAGACCATTGCATACATCAGGCTACCAACTACACTTGCTTATGGAACACGGGACATATCCTCTTCCTCTTCTTGTGTGTTGGGACACTGTTCAACAAATAACTTTACACCTACAGGAATAGGAACCTTCACCAGTTTACTATCTTTCATATTAAACCTCTGCAGTATTGTCTCAACATACTTCCTCTGGTTTAACCAGATCTTCCTCTTTGCCTGATCTCTTTTAATTTTCATGCCCAAAATATAGTTTGCATCACCAAGATCTTTCATGTCAAATTTGGAGGAAAATTGCGTCTTAAAATCCTGGATAATTTCTTTGTCATCTCCAACCAGCAAAATTTCATCCACATACAAGACCACATAAATAAAATGGTCACCAGTTAATTTAAAATACACATAATGATCTACATTGCTTCTGGCGAAGCCAAGTCCTCATATAAATGTATCAATTTTTTGATACCACATTATTGGTGACTATTTTAACCCATACAAAGACTTCTTTAATTTGCATACCAGTTCTTTCTTACCCTTCACAGCAAAGCCTTTAGGTTGCTTCATGCAGATCTCCTCTTCCAGATCCCCGTGAAGAAATGATGTCTTCATATCCATCTGTTCTACCTCAAAACCAAAAGAAACAACAACAAATAAAAGTAACCAAATAGAAGTTACCTTGGCAACAGGAGAAAAAATATCACCAAAATCAATTCCCAGTACCTGAGGATAACCTTTTGCTACCAACCGAGCTTTCTATTTCTCCACCTTTCCTTCTACATTTTTCTTCTTCTTGAACACCCATTTGCTGCCAATGAGTTTCCTTCCAGCTGGCAACTCCACTAGATCCCAAGCCTCATTTTTTTTGCAAAGATGTCATTTCATCAACCATGGCCTCTTTCTAGAGTTTTCGATCCTCTGAATATACTACTTCCTTGACAGTTCTGGGATCATCATCAATAATAAATAAAACAAAATTTGAACAGAAAGCAGATGGACTATACCTTTCTGGTTGCCTTATTTCTCAAACTGATCTTCTTACACCTGGAGTTTGTGTCTCTTCATCTTCTGATTCCTCTTCTATTGTAGAGTATGATTCTTCCTCCTTTAGCTCAAACTCTATCTTCTCAGGTTCCTTTGGTTGGAATTCATCTTTAATAACATCTTTCACCTCTTTGAACACCACATCTCGGTTGTACATGACCTTCCTTATTGCTAGGTTCCAAATCTTATAACCCTTTAAACCATCCTTATACCCAATAAATATGCACTTTTCAGATTTACTATCCAACTTGGCTTGTTTTTCCATTCGAACATGTACATATGCATCACATCAAAATACCCTCAGATGTGAAAGAGAGGGTTTCTTAACAGCCCATACCTCTTGTGGACTCTTATCCTCCAACACTAATGAAGGTGATCTGTTGACCAGATAACATGTTGTCTCCACTACCTCTGACCAAAATTCTTGTCCTAACCTGACACCACTGAGCATGCTTCTTGCCCTTTCCATCAACGTCTTGTTCATTCTTTCTGCAACTCCATTTTTCTTAGGTGTATATGGAGTAGTATTCTACCATGCTATACCACACTTATTATAGAATTCTTCAAATTCCTTACTGTAAAACTCTCCACCATTATCTATCCTTAGCACCTTTATCTTCTTCTTTGTTTGGTTTTCCACCAAAGCCTTAAATTCTTTAAACCTGTCAAAGAATTCAGATTTCTTCTTAAGGAAATATATCCATTTATTCCTTGAGAAGTCATTTAATACATAGACTTACCCAGTGATGAAACCTTCACAGGTCCAAACATATCACTATGCACAAGCTCTAATATCTGTTTTTTCCTCTTACCACTGGAGGGGAAACTCACCCAATTCTGCTTCCCATATACACAATTTTCACAGAAATCAAAATCCAAAGAGCCATTACTCATACCTTCTACCATACATTTACCATGAAGTATTCAAAGGCCCTTTTCTCCAATATGTCCAAGACTTTGATGCCACAACATGGTCTTCTCTCCAGAGACCACTAGATTTTTTGCTCCACTTTCAGGAACCAAAGAATTGTTGCACCCATCAACAACAGTGCTACCTTGTAGCTTGTACAGACTTCTAGTCCGAAATCCATGCATCAATATCAGTGCCCCCTAAACCATCTTGCAGGTATCCTTTTCCAACACTTTTTTTACACCTGCATCATGCAGCTTGCTTACAGAAATTAGGCTTTTTCCTAATGCAGGAATATGCAGAACACCCGGAAGTGTTCTAACCCTTCCACCTTGCAACTTCAACTTTACTTTCCTACGACCAATGATTCTAGCCTTCCTGTCATCCCCCAAGAAGACATCACCACCATCATATTTCTCATACTCGCAGAACCACTCTCTATGGGTAGTGAAGTGAAAGGATGCACCTGAGTCAATCAACCGTGCCTCATGATCTACATGTGTACTTGAAGAAGCCAAGTACACATCCCCACCTTCATCTGAGGTGGTTTTCACCTTTGTAGAAGGAGCATCATTAGATCCCCTTCCTTTATCAAGAGCTTTAGATTTACAGTCCCTTTTGTAGTGACCTTCCTTTCTGCATTTCTAGCACAACACCTTTAATCGTTTTCCTGGAGATCTAGATCTCCCTCTGGATTTAGATCTCCCACTTGATGACTTATTTTTGTTTCTGTTCTAGGATCGTCCTCATATAGATAAGGCATCACCATTCTGGCTCTCCATATTTTTCTGTCTCATCTCCTCTGTCAGCAAGGATGAGAATATTTCATCAAACTCCAAGGGAGTTGCATTGCTACCTATTGCAATAACTAGACTATCCCATGAATCTGGTAGAGAACACAACAAACTGATGCACTTATGTTCATATGAAATTTTAATATCAGCAGATGCTAACTGACTTACCACAATATTAAATGCATTCAAATGCTCTGTCACCAAGTCTCCATCTTTCATCCTCAGGTTATATAGCTTTTTCTGCAGGAACAAGTTATTCACTAGAGACTTAGATTGGTACAAAGTCAATAACTTGTCCCACAAGGCCTTCGTCGTAGCTTCCCCTAATACATTCAACAATACTAAATCTAAGAAACAAAATCATATTGTGCTCTTTGCCTTTTGATCCAACTTCTTCCATTCTTCATTAGACACTCCCGTTGGTTTAAGACCTAGATCTACCGTGATCCACTCATATTTATCTACCAACAGATCCTCCATCTTGAGTTTCCACAACTCAAAAATCTAACCATTAAATTTCTCGATCTCTATCTTTCCACTGCTTGCCATCTTCTTTCACCACTAGAATCGATCTTGTAGACCTCCCACTGAACAGGGTCTACCACAAGCTCGAGCAAAATCCCTCAACAACAGAGGCGTCCCCTTGAGGCCAAAATAGCTCCAATACCAAATGTAGGTTTTAACCCCATATAGAAATTACCTACATACGAATTCTAAAAAACACAGAAAATAAACAATGCGAGAGCATAACACATAAAACACATATGCATAGATATTTTCCCCTAGATCCCATAGCCGATACTACTAGCTTGATTTTTCATTATATTCCTTTCAATGTTACAATACATATTTATACATGCTTAATCATCCAATACCATGGACCGAAAAACCATCGCATCCAAAACCATGGACCAAAAACCATAGGTAGGTTCACCTAACCTAATATAGGGTCTTAAAAAAAATTCCCAAGGTGCTGCCCTAGACCCCATAGAGGGGAGCTACCTGCCCCCATCAAACCCCCCGGATAGGGGGGGGGTGCTGCTACCCCCATTGTGACCCCCCCTGCACAATCAGTGCAACGAAGGGGGCCTCTGCCCCCCTATAACCCCCCGGTTCACTACGTAGGTTATTCATGGAAAGAATATAACACAACCCAACAGATAGAATATGAGGGCACCTAGCCAATACAAGAGAGGCAAACCATCAAGGTAAATAAATATTCAACAAGTAAGATGATGAGAAGAGTACTTACTTGAGAAATCCACCATGAAAGCACATTGTGCCTCACTAACCATCAACATCAACCTTAAGCCAAATCTCTACTCCTCTAAGTTAAGTTCATAGAGAATAGTAATTATAGTGAGGGAATAATTATTAATAATGGGGTGTCAATTTATCCTATTCCCACTTCAATGTTTAGGAATATGGGATATAGTGCTTTAGCTGCAACCCATCCCCTGAATTCTTTTAAGATAGTTGGAGCGATGGGGAAAAATGGACCATCAAACACTTAAAAAATGGCCAATCGATAATTTTAGTGTGGAAAAATTACTTCATGAAAGTTGTCATCTTACCCAGAATGGCTAGGTTGAAATCTTAAGGGATTCATGTTCAAAAAATGCATCATACTTAATTGTGTATATTAATTAAAGATCACATCCAAAGATAACTCAACATGGAGTCCTTCCTAATAGGGATGGGTACAAATTCCATATTCTTGATTAAAATTAGCAAATAAGATGAAGAGTATTCCCATTTGTTTATTGGAGCTACAAAGGTTTTGACCAAATTGATCTTATAACTAATCATGCACTACACAAGGCATCATATGTGGGATGGCATACGTTTGATGATATGGAGATAGTAAGTAAAGTCCTTTGCATTAAGCCTTTCTTTGTATCTTGTGTGTAATCTAACTACTTGTTAAATTTGGCTTCAAGTTGCCAGTAAAATTATTGGGCCCTTTGTATGAAGTCTGATCATGTTAAACCCCTGCAATCAACCCTGCATAGAAATTATGTAGCTTGAATGTATTTTTTTCCATTACAATTTAAATATAGTAGACCAATTGCTAGGGAAAGTTACAATCCACCTAGTTCTTCATAAATATATGTAATCTCTCCATCTACAATGAGAAAAAATTACAATCATAATCAAAATAGTAAAATTTTATAAAACTGTGTCAAACCTTGATAATAAGGCTTATACAATCCTATAACAATATTAAATGTCATTATCCTGCTAGGTACGGAAAAAAAAGGAGGTAAGGCACCTAGGTCAAGTAGGGATAGATTTGAGTATTTTAGGGTTTGAGAGTATTTAAGGGCTTTTCTATGGCTTCAGGTAAAACCTTAGATAAACCATTACCTAGGATGGGACTTTAGGTTTTTAAAAAGGGATAAATTTTATGGTAAGACTAGTGCCTTACTCTAATCTAGGGTTAGGAAAAATGGAATCAAAGCAACCCTAGGGGTAGGAATTGAGGTTACTCAAGGAATGGGAGTTAATTCTAACAATCACAAATCCAAGAACAATGACGTCTCAAACTAGGGCATCAATCAACTAAAGATTCCAAACTAGGGTTTATCCTTGATAGACTATGAGGACACCTAACCAATACAAGAGAGAGGAACCATCAAATTAAATAAAAATTCAACAACTACGATGATCACAAGAGTACCTACTTGGGAAATCAACCGTGAAAGAAAATAACGCCTCACTAACCATGAATGAAGTAACCATGGACATCAACCTCAAGCCAAAACTCAACTTTTCCTTTTAATCATTCAATTTAAGATAAATAAATTTTTTCCTAAATGTGCCTTAGTGGTTGATTCTCAATGCCCTTAATTCAAGAAGCCATACAAATCCAAGAATTTATAGCCTTCAAAAAAATGGGAAACTTACTTTAATCACAGAACTGCCTCAATGAAATTACATGCACAAAAATTTAAACCAACATAGAGTCACCTTAATGTTGAGATTCAGTGTTGAGTTTTTTGCTATGGTTGAATTCACTATGGGTCCAAAAAGGATAACCTTTGGAGAAAATTTTCTCTCTCTCAAAGCATACTTTGGAATAATTTTATGGTTTTTTTTGGGTTACACGTTGTCATATATTTCAACAATTATTTATGTAATGATCCTAACTAGGGTCCACACACTTTTCTTTAAAACTTTCTATTACATTTTTTTCTTGGTGTCTATACAAAATGGCAGACCAAGTATTTATGTGTCTTTTGGTATTTGTAGTATTTACATTGTTGATTTAGTTAAATTCTTAATAACATGTTTTGGTATTTGTAGTATTTATGTTGTTGATTTAGTAAAATTCTTAATAAGTCGTTTAGATACACATGAAAAATAAATTAAAAACTACTGAAATGATGAAATTCCCATCATGTAATTCTCATTGGATGAAGAATATAATTTGCAAAATGAAGCATATATAGATTTTGTTTTCAAAAAAGCTATTGGGCCTATAAAAAATTAAAATCAAACACTATAAGGTATTTGTGTTTGGATTTATAAAAAAGAAGAAAAAGGAGAGATAATGCATGCATATATTTATAATTAATCTTGCAATAATTCTTCTAATATATAGAATTTCATGATTTGGTTTAAACAATGTGTAATGATATCCCTTCTCATGTTTCTTGCCATGACAAATGTAACTATGGCAGACATAAATTGCAAAACAATAATTTGAGACGAGGTTTGAGACTCAAATGGTGTCAAAATAGGATTCAAGACATAAATTAAAATACAATGGAAACTACAAACAAAAGTAAACCAAATGTTGTGATCATGCATAGGTTATAATGTGTTAGATATAACCTATATCTAGGTTTTGGGCCTTAACTTTTTATAGGAAAACCTAAAATACACAGCCTGAATTTTTAGAAATAACTCTTAAACGATACTTAAAACGTTTGTTTGTGACCAGTTAGAGGTTTGTTGGAACACTCTGAGAAGCTTCCTTCAAAGTGTTGGACAGATCTTTAATGCTTTGCCAACACATTTCTAGATTGTTGTTTAGGGTTTTGTACATCAATCTCAGTTTTTTTCAGATATAATTCCTACAAAAGCGCTAAACACTACTTTGAAACAATAAAAAAAGGGTACAAACAATCAAGTGATCAAAGAGCCAAAATATACATTAAAAAACTAAATATTCATACATTCACTCCCTAGGTATATTCATTGGTCATGTTCTCTTGAAAAATAAGTAATACTCAAGTTAAAAGATGTAGTCTTATTGTTTATAGTACATGGTGCATTCAGGGAAATAACACGTCATCATCTGAATATTCAGATGAATGGGTAACAAGATCTACTCTACGAACAAATTAATACTTCAATGAAATGATATATTGCAGTTGAAAAATGTGCCAAAATAGGAAACCAAAGAAGTGAATGCTTGTTGGTATCCATCGATTGGACAATGGAGTTTATATAGAAGAGGTACATTATAATTAACAAATTATTATTCTTATAATACATAAATCTGCACATTATTTAATACATTATTATTGATCATTTCAATTGATTTTTTTTTATTAAAAGCTACTTCCATTTCCCAATATTCTTGAAGAACCAATAGATGATATTGATAATAGCCACTCTCAATATAAAGAAGAATACACATCTATGGACGAAAGCACTTCACAGATAAATGAGGCTACAATCAATGAATTTATCCAAGACTTCTACACATATTTTGAAGAAGTTATTAATTAACCCCTAGATTAGTTGGATAAGACACCTCTTTTTGCAAATTTTGAATCAGATATATTGGTGATACTTATGTTGTTGTTGAACTTGAAAGTTAGATGTGGATTGAAAAACACATTTTTTACTGATATATTAATGTCGGATTTGATATTCCTATAAAGTAATTCTCTTAATGTCTTAAAAGTTTTGAATATTGTGTATACTTTTAAAAATCATTGTATTCACTATGCAAACTTTTGGAAAAAAATACGTCCAAAGGAAAATAATTTGCATCATTCCCATAGAGATGTATCTTCAATAATGAAGGACATTAGAATGGCGTACAATACATATGATGCATATGCAAATGACCATATATTGTACTATGTAGAGAATGAAAATTTACAGCAATGCCCAGTGTGTCACACAAATAGGTATTGTCAACATCAAGTATCTAAGAAGGTTCATTATAAAGTACTATGACACATTCCACTAAAGCCAAGGTTTAAGAGAATGTTCAAATACAAGGATTGGGAAAAAAATATGAATTTTCATGTACAAAGGAAAAGCCAAGATGGTATCATGTGTATGGTTGTAGATAGTAAATATTGGGAAGATATTGAGGAAAAATGGCCACATTTATGAAATGAGCCAAGGAATGCAAGAATTTCTCTAGCAATAGATGGTGTCAATCCTTTTGGAGATCTTCAAACAACATATTTTGTTTGGCCAGTCTTACTTATAAACAAAAATCTTCCCCCTTGGATTCCAATGGAAAAGGAACATGTAATGTTAACTCTTATCATACCATGTACTAGAACATATGAATGCAATTCTCTCTTAAAGATTATATACATATATTTCAATTTAGTTAATCATAATAAAAAACTATTTTTTTACTTAGGGAAATATCAGGTAAAGGATATGGATGTATACATGGAGACGCTCATAGATGAGCTTCATGAATTATGAGATGGTGTAAATATGTATGATGTATCAAGAGCTATAAATTATACAAAATCCCTCTTTCATGTTATTCTTATTTTGAAAATTCATGATGCCCTGAGGCTCTCTGTTTGTTGTGGTAGTATACTATAAATTAAATTTATAGTTATTATGTTCATTTTACCATCTACTAAATATGGTTTCCAATCTTATTTTACGACTACTAAAAAGGGGGAAACATAGTTGTCCATCATGTGGGCCACAATTGCTGCATAGGAAGTCAAATGGTCTCAATAAAATTGTCTATGATGAGTATAAAAAATTCTTACCACAAAATCATCGCTATCGAGTGCGCGATAAACATAAGTTCGATGGAAAGGAAGTGGAAATGAGGAAGCCAATAAAGATGAACCCTGCTAGGTGGAAAGAGATGTATGACCAAAAAGAAGGGACAATTTTTCCCCTAGGAATGAAAAGACTCTACATTTTGTACAAATTATAATATTATGATAACTTTCCAATAGCCCATCTATTTGATACTATGCACATCGGGATAAATGTGGCAGAGTGCTTGTGGAAACATCTAACCACAAATAAAGTTACGAAAGGACCTCTGAATTTTCAATATCGTGTCGAACACATGGTTGCATGAAGAAAACTCATATGTTCATGCTCCATGGACTTTTACATCAAATGAGAAAGAAACATCATTTCTACTATGAAAAACATATATTTCCTTCTAGCTTTGGTGCAACATTAAAAAACTTATTCACAATAGATGGATCAGAGTTATCGGGCCTAAAAACACATGATTGACACCATTGGATAAAGGTAACTTTGTCACATCTTAGATTTGTTGGAAACTTAATTAGAAAATTGTATATCCTAGTGATAATATCAGTTCATGCATATTTTAACATGGTTATTTCATAATAGTCATGTTGTATAGTGATAATATTAACTCATGCATATTTAAAGTTTATGCATGTTTAAACATGATTAGTTGTGAATGCTCATGCAGTATGTGTTGCTTGCAGCAATACTAAGTACTTTTGACCATGATGTCACATTGACTATTTACAAATTATTGAAATATTTGAGGTTTTTTAAATCCATCATGCATATTCTTCATGAATATTATCCTTTGGAGTGCATCACTAGTTATGCCTTTATATGAGTTTCTACTTTCAATTTACGAGAAATCACAAGTCTTTATTGTACTACATGGTAATAATTGTAGGTTGGTCTCATGTAAAGAGATACATCTAAATGACTTGAAGTATTGGAAGAGGAATGTTTCACTTTTTGTGTGTGATATTCAAATGTGCTTCCCTCCAACCTTGCTTAATTCTCAAGAGAACTACCTTATACGCCTAGTAGAAGAGATTAAACAATGTGGTCTTATTCATATTCAAACATTCTGGCTTGTGGAGAGATATATCAAGGCCTTAAAAGAATTTGTGAGGGAAAAGCCTTGAATAGAAGGGGGTACATAATTGAGGGGTACATTGTTTTCCAGGAAATGCTTCATTTCAGTGAGTACTTACCTAGATTTCATCTTGAAGCTCTGTGACTATGGAATTATAACCAATATGATTCATTTGAAGGAGAACAATTAGGGGGTAAAGGTACTTAAAACATGATAAAAGGTATACAAGAATGTTAGTAGCAATTATTTTTATCTTAAATTTTATAATACATGGATTTAAATAAATATTTATTCATTAAACAAATATATTTTTCATTATATATGCTAAGGAGTCGGAGGCATTACATTTTATGTTGCATACATTTATGAATTTATGTTGGAATGGATGGAGAAATACGTTGAACAAAACAAATTAGAAGATGAAAATGAATGGGCCAATATATATAATAGACATGGTAAAAAAAACTACTCAAGGATTGCCCACAAGGCATAAAATAAAGTGGCCATAGAGATGCTCATGGAATTGGCTAAAGACTATTATTGAACGCGGGGCAACAAAAGGGAAGGATAGAGTGCCACAAAAGCAATTGAATTTCATTGAAGGATATATAAATGGAGAGGTGATATCTATTAATATATTTCATTTATTTAATAACTTTTTGTTAAACTTTTATATTCATGAATCTAATTAGTAAATATTTATATGAGTTTAGGTAGGATATTCCAAAGGAATGTTGAATTTTGGTCATCAATTTCACATAAGAAAAGTTGATTCTTATTATTGGGGAGTTTGAACATCATTTGAGGTGGAATGTAGTTCACATGCAAATGATAAACAACCAATTACAAGCACAATTAAAAACTATGGAGTTTGGAATATATTATAGATCTTGATTTTATGTCTTTCAAGAAAGTTATTTTTCATTTTGAATAGTAGAATCTATTTGAATTGGGAGAATAAAAACTATCTTGTTCCATAATAATGGATTCCGTATCATCAATACATCTAGGTTTAAAGCTACTTTTGAACCTTATGCGTTTCCAAGTCAATGTGACCAAATTTTTCTCATTTCAAATTTAGAACAACACAGTTGGTCATTTGTAACTGATTATGATCTAAGAGGATGAAAAGTAACATTTGTTCAAGATGTAGAGGACTATGATTTACTTGAAGATGCATAAGTTCCCCCCTGAAGACATAGATGGGCTAGATGGAGATGATGAAAATTTAATTTTCAATGATGGATATGACCAAGACAAATATCACAACGAGTTTACTGAAGTGTTTGAAGGGCATGAGCAACTTCATGGGCATCAAGCCCTTGAATATGATGAATTTATTGATTTTAATTTACGTGTAGTTGAAGGTGATGAAGACTATGAAAATGATGGTACTAATTTATTTGTGGATTTAGGGTTCATTAATGATGGGGTATTTTTGCCATCATATGAGGAACTTTCATGTGAGGATGACATTGTTTTATCAATATGATTACTTTAAAATAGTTGTAAGGATTCACTACGATATAATTAAATATTTACAAGTTAAGTATTGAGTTTTTAATTGTAATAAAAATTAAGTAATTTGAATGTTTAAGGTTTTTCTTGAAAGAGACATATATATTTGGTGGAGGCACATGATCTACCACACCATAATTCCTTAATTGAAATTTTGATATAATTAATACCAAGGCACTTTATGCCATAAAAACCAAGGAAAGAGAAACACAATACTATAAACCTAAAAAAAAAATTGCATATTGAGTATTCTTTATGTTTTTTTTATGTATTGAAACATATTGAAATTTGTGTATGTTATTGTTCACGTGCTAGTGAATTTGGATAGTGTTAGTAATGTCACTTGCATATGTTCTCAAATCATTATTTTATTATTTTTATGTGATTGTGTGTTTTTTTAAGAATGTACCCATGGGTGTTATTGATTCTACGATGGGGGATTCAATGATATTAAATGTTTTATTGAAATGTTAACAAATGGATGAAGGCAAGACATTTCTATGATGGGGCATGAGGTAACCTTGAATATCATATTTTATAGGTTCAATTATCGTATGTTCACTATTATATTAATTTATGTTTATGGAATGCAAGAAACCTCTAATGTCATTCCAGTCACTATGACACCCTTGAGTACATCCATTGATCCGAAATTGATCAAGGATCTGGAAAAATCCTAAAATTCAAAGTTACTGGATTCAGGTGGAAGTAGTGTCATTGAGTAGAGCTCGCAGAAATTACTCCAACGCAACTTGAACGGGTGCATTTGGACTCCGGATGAATGAGAAACTTCTTGTGGAATTTTGTGATGAAACAATGTTTTACTGGTCGACGCATGACATAAGTATAAGTTAGCTCAGTGGTAGATCTCCAACGTCGTTACAGTGGTAATGTCTTTAGTTCAGTTGCAAGATGAAATAATGGATTGAATGGATTAAAAAGGTAATTATACATGGTGATAATATATTAAAATATCATTTTTAAAACAAAAACCATATATTAAAAATCCATATGACGTGTTTGATTTATTATATACAACATATATTAAATGGTGCATTTTATAAACCTATGTTAAAACTAAGGCAACAAAAAATAATCCAACACATATATTACAACATAAGGTTGAACGCATATATGGTGGGAATATTACATAAAGTTAAACACGACCATGGATAATATGTATATGTTAAACTATGTATTAAACATAGTTTATGATATAAACAAAATGTGCAGAGTTTATGGTATAACCATATGGTCCAGAGTGTATGGTAACATTCCTACTTCGAAACCGCTAGAATTATCACATACTATATGGTTGTAACGATTATAAGCCACGGTTCCATCACATTACGTGTCACATGGCGCGGGATTTGGCACCGTTTGGATTCACCGAAAACATAGTTCAACGATAGACCATAGGTTCTAATGTTATACCACCGCTGTGATGTTATGCGATGAGTATAGTTTTGACTGCACCGAAAACTATATGTATTATTTTATATGGGTTTGATTTATGACGAATATATTATATATGGATTTGGTTATACCAATACGAGATTTTTTTTAATACATTGCTATATGTGGGTTATTTATATACTACATATACTTGTAATGTAATTCCATGTAAAAAGAAAGACAAGAGTTGTGACATTTTGTAACATTTTGTATAACAGAGAAGAATTTTTGTGTAGCTTCGGGGATTTGGAGGCAGAACTTTGCAAGTTTATTCTGCGAGTTGTAGGGGGTCTTTTTCAGCTCCGTCAGTTGTGTCATATTCTTGAGGTCGAGCAAAACACAACTAGACCAGCCAAGGATCATTTTTATGTAACTTTGATGTATTTTTTGGGATTTGGATTTCTAATATAAAAGCCTCCCCGTTGAAGACCAGGCCCGAAGATGTAGGCTTTGAGATAGCTGAACTCCGTTATCAATCTCTTGTGTGACTTTTCTTCTTATGGTTTGCTATTCTAATTAGCTACAATATTATTGTTTAGTTCTCCATGCTTATTTATTTAATGGTGTTTTTAAATCATACATTAACACTTTCTAATAATGAATAAATCAAAATTTAAATTAAATCTCTTTTTTTGGGATCATTTGGTATCAGAGCAGGTAGTTGTTAATTGTGATTTGGAGTGTGCATGATCAACAGGAGAAAATAAAAGCTTGGTGAAGGAGAACTTGTTGTAGGATATCCAGAAGTTGGCTCGAGAAGAAGGACAACTAGAGGAGACGAAATGGTTGAAGAAGGAAGCGGTGATCATCCATTTGGATATGATGTAGGCTTCATAGATGCTTTCATGACCTTGAGAGCCATGGTTGAAAAAATGTATCGAGAGTTTGAGACAGCAAAGTCCAAAGAAGAAAAAGGGCATTCATCACAGTCTGGAAAAGAAGATGAAAGTGATCAAAAAGACCCTATCACTTCTCTGTTGAATCCATCTAAAACTTCAAAACCATTGTTGAAACTCGATGTTAAGTTCAAGGTACCCATGTACAATGGAGAAGTTTATTCTGAGAAGCTTGACAATTGGGTCAAGAAAATGGAGGTATATTGTAGCGTGCAACAGATCACTGAATATGAAGTCAAAATTAGACTATCATTGCTTCCTTTAATGGGCACATCATTGATCTATTGGCAGAGTAAGTTATAGGAAGGTACTAAGCATATCAGTAATATTTTTCCATCATGGTTTGATTTTATTACTGCACTTAGAAAGCAATTTCATCCATTGGGATATAAGGAAAAATATTTAATAGAATGGAAAGGACTAAAATTTAGGAAAGGTCAATCAGTGCAGGAATATAGAGTTGAGTTTCATAACAAGGTGTTGATGTTAGATATTCCTTTGTATACTCAAGAAACTCTAATGAAATACAATATAAGAGGATTACCTGAGTATGTTCGTAATATTGTATTTATATTCAATCCTACTAACCTAGATGAAGTGGTAGTATAAGAGACTTACAATGAAGTAGGTAAGTTGGAAGTTGGGGTATCATTAGAATCGACAGCCAGAATGGAGAGCAAGGGAAAAGGGAATGTGATGAAATTAAACTTCGGTAAGAAGGAGGTTGAAAATATCTCTTATAAGAATTGTAAGAAAAGGGTCATGACGAGGATCATTGTTGGCATTTTCATCCTAAAATGAAACCAAAGTGGATCGGAAAAGGGAAGCAAAAGGTTGCAGCAACAGCAAAACTGTTCGACCTAGGATCAAATTTAAGCGATGAGACACAGATCGAATTAGTGATTATGACTAGTAAATCCGATGAAGGTAATGATTCTAATAGTTCCAGAGGAAAGTTATTTCATATAAGGGTTGTTATGAAACATAAAAATATCGACACATCATTAGCTATTGGATCTCAAGTTAATCTAATTTCAGAAAAAGTGGTTAAGAAATTGGGATTGAAAACCATAAAGCATCATAAACCATATACTCTAATTTGGATAAGAAGAAATCATAAATTACAATTAACTGAGCAATGCATGTTACCGTTTTTAATAACTTCTCAATTTAAGGGTAAGGTGATGTTTGATGTGGTAAAACTAGATACATGTGGGATGGTCTTGGGTAGCCCATATTTATATGATAGAAAAGAAATCTTTTATAGGGAACATAATCAATATCACTTGTTCCAAAAAAGAATTGAATATATTGTACATTATCATCACACAAAAGGATATAAATTTGTTTTTATAGTTGAACAGTTAAAACAAGCAACTTATGCTAATAAATATGTTGTTGTAGAATATAAAGAACCTAAGCAGGAGCACATTAAAGCTAGTTACAAACAGATAGCTCTGCTTAAGGAATCCAAAATTGTACATCTACAAGAGTTGAAGCATGATAAGTTGAGTTTTGTTTTAGCCATGAAAGGAAAGCAAGGTATGGTATCGGCTATGTCAATGATTTCAATGTTGTTAATGGGTTTATTACTATTTAGTGGTGTCTGGATATTAATAGCAAATATGAATGTAGATGTGGGTGAAAAAGGACTTGATATATTATGCAGTTTGTGTGTTTTGTTGACGATTGCATGGATGCGTAAAGTGTACAGGTTCATAACAGAGTGGATAGATATTGGCCAAGTGCAAAAATGGAACCCACATTTGTTTTATGGAACTTAAGCCTTTTGGTGGTCCAAAAGGTCTAATCGGGGAGGAAATGATCTAAAATTGATCAAGGATCTAGAAAAAGCTTGAAATTCAAAGTTACTGGATTTAGCTGGAAGCAACGTCATTGTGTAGTGCTCTTAGAAACAACTCCAATGCAACTTGAATGGGTGCATTTGGACTCCAAATGAATGAAGAACTTCCTGTGGAATTTTGTGATGAAACAGTGTTTTACTGCTCAACACATGGTAGAAGTACAAGTTCAACTCAATAGCAGATCTCCAGCTTCATTACAGTGGTAATGTCTTCAGTTTGCTTGCAAGATAAAATAATGGATTGAATGGATTAAAAAGATAATTATACATGGTGATGATATATTAGAATGCCATTTTTAAACAAAAGCGATATATTAAAAATCCATATGGCGCATTTGATTTATTATATACAACATATATTAAATGGTGCATTTTATAAACCTATGTTAAAACTAAGGCAACAAAAAGAATCCATCACATATATCCCAACATAAGGTTGAATGCATAGACGGTGGAAAAATTACATAAAGTTAAAGAATACCATGGATAATATGTACATGTTAAACTATGTATTATACATAGTTTATGAGATAAACAAAATGAGCGGAGTTTATGGTATAACCATATGGTGCAGAGTGTATGGTAACATTCCTACTCCAAAACCGCTGGAATTATCACATACTATATGTTTGTAACAATTATATGCCACGGCTCCACCACGTTAGGTGTCACATGGCACGAGATTTGGCACCATTTGGATTCACCAAAAACATAGTCCAACGACAGGCCACAGCTTCTAGAGTTATACCACCGGTGAGAATGTTATGCGATGAGTATAGTTTTTGATTGCATCGAAAACTATATTTATTATTTTATATGGGTTTGATTTATAACGAATATGTTATATATGGAATTTGTTATCACAATATAAGAATTTTTTAATACATTTCTATATGTGGGTTATTCATATACTACATATACTTGTAATGTAATTCCATGTAAAAAAAAGAGGAGAGTTGTGACATTTTGTACAACGGAGAAGAATTTTTGTGTAGCTTCAGAGATTTGGAGGCAGAACTTTGTAGATTTATTGTGGGAGTTTTAGGGGTATTTTTCAACACTGTCAGTTGCGTCGGATTTCTGAGGTCGAGCAGAACACAATTGGACTAGCTAGGGATCTTGTTGATGTAACTTTGATGTATTTTTTGGGCTTTGAATTTCTAATATAAAGGCCTCCCCATTGAAGACTGGGCCCGAAGATGTAGGCTTTGAGATAGCCGAACTTTGTTATCAATCTCTTGCATCACTTTTATTCTTATGGTTTGTTTCTATAATTTTCTGCAATATTATTATTCAGTTCTCCATGCTTATGTATTTAATGGTGTTTTTAAATCATGCATTGACACTTTCTAACAATGAATAAATCACAATTTCAATTAAAGATCTTTTTGGGGATCATTCAAGGTTATGCTAGTGGTAAAGATTGATTAGTATTTTGTGAATTAATTAACTTATTTCACTTTATATATTTATTAGTTTTTATGTTTTTTCCACACAAGTTGTTTCTGAAGTAAATCCACTAAGCGTGTGCATTTTTTGGCATGCAGGATCAATTTATGCCCCTCAATACATCTAGTGTCAGCATGCAGGAATAATTTATGCCCCCTAATACATCGAATGTTATGTAAAATGTATGATTCAACCATATATTTGCATGGGTTTCATTATTTTATTTTTTTAGAAATCTAGGACATAACAATGATTGTGATTTACCTTCTTTTTAATAACTTCTTCTGATGTATTTTTACTTCTTTAGATTAGATTTTCCTTTTATTTGTTTGTTATTAGATTTATTATTCATCAAACCATTACCAAACCATAACAAGACAAAGGACACACAATGGAGGCAATCATCTAGGGCCAAAACCTCTCCAATCTAAGAGGAAACCCCATGAGAATATTTTTCTTATATAATCTTCACTTGACAAATTCCAAAACATAGACTCTTGGCAAAATGACCCCTCCAAGAACAATTGACAATTTTTCTTGACTTCTAGCAAAGTCAACTCAGTTTTTCCCTTACATCATGAGTTCAGACTAATACCTTGACTGCAACTTTTTAGCTTCTTCCTCTTATCTGCAACATTTCAATCTCTTCAGAAACACTAGGATGGTACATGAGATCAGAACATTGTAAACTTCCTCTTCCATCTTCTTTGCTTGACTTGAGCTTGCATTCTCAGAAACTCAGCTTGAGAAGGAGACATTCATTTACACAAAAACTCGGTTAATGATGATAATTGTAACTTCATGATTTTGCTACAATAGTTGAACCTGTGTCATTCTTGCATGTGTGAACAAGTTGTGCTCAAAACATAGTTCAGAACATTATTATCTTCCTCTTTTCTGCTAAGTATCTTGCCCACCTTTTTTCTCTTCATTTTTTTCTTATTCTAATTTCCTTCTCGAAGATAGTTAATGCCCTAGCCATAGTTTGTTTGTATATATATATATATATATATATATATATATATATATATATATATATATATATATATATACATATACTTGCCCAAAGATAGTCTGAATCATATGCCTTCCTTGTATTGTTCTACCCTTCGCTGATTTTAGAGTTTCTTGTGTGTGCTTGGTGCCCTAACAAATTAGGCGAGTCTCTCCTTTTATAGTCTTCATGTAACTGCCTTTTGAGTTAACTTGTTGTTGTCCTGAGGCAGACTTGTAGTTAGCATTTTGACTTGGTCTTGGAGGGTCATTTGATTCTATTTCACTCAAACACAAATCTTCTATGCAATATGGAACATGCCCAAATGAGCCTTTATGATAATGAATCAATGACCAATTCTAAGAGCTCATAATATTAGCTTGATCTAGAATAAAATTCCTTGAGCATGAAACCCATGGCTCAAAAGAATAACAAAAATAATTTTATTTTTCCATCTTTACATAAATTACATAAAATCATGATTACATATGTCATTATGAACTCCAATCCTAGTTACATATTTCGTCTTCCCGTATGAACTACTTATGTTTTTGATGAGGCTAACAAGAGCTACATTGTGTGTGATGATTGCTACCAGTATGTAGACTTTTACTTCAGCTATGAGCTCTTGCTTCAATTTGTATGCTTAACATGATGTCTTCTTATTAAGATGAATTCAACCATGGCAGAGGTCTTTCATCTTTTAATTTTTCCTTGCTATTCATATATATTATGAATAGTGCTTAAGGGTATGTATAGTTTCCTTCTTTCATCATGCATTTGAATGCATCAACTCACCAGTTTTTTTACTTCTTGTATATGTAATACTATTTTAGCAAGTACCCCAAGAAAAATATAATATGAAAACATGATGTCAAGATACTTTTCTATGGTTTTATGTAATCAATTGAATATTATAGGGTTTCTTAAATTCAAACCTTATATCATACTATTATGGAACCAGCTCAAGAAAAGATAGAAAAGATAGATCAACGCCTTAGAATTCAGCCTCTTCGAGGGGGCAACCTCCTTTACATTACATAAATGAACAATTCTTGGATGATACAAATGACAAAACCTCCTTTCTATATATAGGAGTCTAAGGAGTCACAATATAATCCAGCCGACCTAACAATAATAATATAAAGCCACAAAAATAACAATAGAGGGATTCTATGGGGCACAGAAATAACAATATGGGGGTAATAGGGGCACAACAATATAAATAAGGGGTATAACTACAATATTAATGGGGTAATCACTAGTATTATAGGGACCCAACATGCCCCTCTCCTTCAAAAAAGTGTTGTCCTCAACGCTTGAGTAGTCCTGGATACTTCTGCATAAAATTCTCATCCTTCCATCTGGAATCTTCAGCGGATAAGTTCTTCCACTTGATAAGATACTCTGAAATTGATCGATTTCGTAGCTGTCGACTTCTTGTTTCTGTGACTGCTTCCGGTTCCAATATAATTTTTCCTTCCTCGTCAAGTTCTGGCAATATTGTTTGAATTGGGAGTCTGTCACCTATAACCTTATTTAAACATGAAACATGGAAAACTGGGTGCAATCGAGAAGTTGTAGGAAGCTCCAATTTATATGCCATAGTACCAATCTTTTGCAACACCTCGTACGGGCCATAATACTTTGGTGATAATTTATTATCCTTCTTAGCTTGCTTTAGGGACATTTTCTTATATGGTTGTAGCCGTAGGAATACCCAATCACCCACATCAAAACTTCTTTCACTGCGATGTTGATCTGCCTGTTGTTTCATTCTATTTTGTGCCAACACGAGGTTATCCTTTAAGAGTTGGAGGACTTGTTGTTGATGTTCGATGTGATGTTCCACTACCTAAACCTTTTAATTTTCTCTTAAATATGATGTGATGGATGGTGGTTGATACGCATAAAGTGCCATAAATGGGGTCATTTTTGTTTTTGTATGGAAGGAAGTGTTATACCACCATTCAGCCAGAGGCGACCATTTGACCCATTGTGTCTATTTATCAGATACAAAGCAACGAAGATACCCTTCCAAACATTTGTTTACTATCTCAGTTTTCCAATCAGATTGAGGATGATAAAATGAGCTATGAGCTAACTGAGTACCAAGACAAGAAAATAATTCTGTCCACAAATTTCCAGTGAAAATGGGATCTCTGTCACTTACAATAATATTTGGGTTTCCATGTAGCTTTTGAACTATTTCCATAAATGCAGTAGAAATTGTACTGGCTTTAAATGGATGTGATAATGCACAAAAGTGTGCATACTTTGTAAGTCTGTCAACTACCACCATGATGACACTCTTTCCCTCAGACTTGGGTAAACTTGTGATTAAATCCATTGAAGCCTCCTCCCAATGTTAGCTTGGAATGGATAAAGGTTGTAATAGAACCGGTGTCTTAATTGTTTCAACTTTATTTTGCTGGCAAACCAAACATTCCACCACAAACTTTTGAATATCTGATTTAAGGCCATCCCAAAAAAATTCCTTCTTAACCCTGTGGTAAGTTTTTAAAAATCCTGAGTGCCCTCCTAAGGGAGAAGTGTGCAAGTCCATAAGAATCTTTTGTTTTAGCTAGGAATTCTTACAAAGATATAAGTGATCTTTGTACCATAACGAATCATTTTGCCAGCTAAATGTATCAAAAGTACTGGAATCTTGTTGTAGCTTTCGAATAAGTGCCCACACTTCTTCATAATTTTTCCATTCCTCCCTTGCTTCGTTTATCCAATCTGGTTGGATAACAGAAATGGCACACAACAATGCTTCCACATCCTCATCCTTTCTTGAGAGTGCATCTGCCACCACATTTTGCTTCCCTTTTTGTAGATGATTTCAAAGTCATAACCCAACATCTTTGTGACCCACTTTTGTTGCTCTTCAGAGGATAATCTTTTTTCTAAAAAGTATTTAAGGCTATCATGATCCGTTTTTACCTTGAAGTGTCTTTCCATTAGGTAGGGTCGCCATTTCTTAAGTGCATGGAGTATTTCCAACATTTCCTTCTCATAAATAGCTTTGCTTAAAAACTTTCCCTTGATTGGACGACTTTCAAAAGCAATGGGTCTTTCATCTTGCATTAGAACAACACCAATTCCATTTCCTGAAGCATCACATTCCACAATAAAGGTTTTTGTGAAGTCCGGTGTAGCTAAGACCGGTGCTTGGCACATTGCCTCTTTAAGATGTTCAAAGGCCTTTGTTGCTTCCAGAGTCCATGAAAATGAATCTTTCTTCAATAATGTTGTTAGAGGTGCTGCTATTCTCCCATAATTCTTAACAAACTTGCGATAATACCCTGTCAACCCAAGAAATCCTCGCAGATGCTTTATGGATGTGGGGATTTTCCATTCCTTAATGGCTTTAATTTTGCTAGGGTCTACCTTAACTCCTTCATGAGATACAATATGACCCAAATATTCCACCTCCTGGACTCCAAAGAAACATTTGGATCTTTTTGCATATAATTGTTTCTCCTCCAATAGTTGTAGCACCATGTCAACATGTTCAACATGATCCTTCCAAGACTTGTTGTAGATTAGTATATCATCAAAAAATACTAACACAAATTTTCTAAGGAATGGTTTGAAAATTGAATTCATCAAACCTTGAAATGTTGAAGGTGCATTGGTAAGGCCAAAAGGCATGACCAAAAATTCATAATGACCCTCATGAGTTCTAAATACCGTTTTCGGAATGTCTTCAATCTTCATTCTGATTTGATGATATCCCAAACGAAGATCCAACTTGGTGAAGTAAATTGATCCATGCAATTCATCCAGTAATTCATCAACAACAGGAATGGGGAACTTATCTTTAATGGTGAGTTTGTTGAGCTCCCTATAATCTGGACACATGCGCCATGATCCATCCTTCTTGTGCACCAATACTACTGGAGCTGAGAAAGAACTTTGACTAGGTTGAATTATACCAGCCTCTAGCATTTCTGCAACCATACGTTCAATTTCACTTTTTTGGACATAGGGATATCTGTACGACCTGATGTTTGGAGGAACACTTCCTGGAATTAGATGAATAGCATGATCATGATCACGCATAGGTGGGATACCTTTTGGAGTCTCAAATACCTTGGAATGATTGTCCAAGACTTTTTGGAGATCTGGAGAAATAGATGATTCCAATGTGGAAACATCTAGTGAACATAATTGCGCAATTACACCTCTTTTCTCCTTTTCTAGAAGCTTTGTCATGCCATTAGAGCTTATTATTTTTCCCGGTTTCCTTGCAATACCCCTTAATTCAACATCCTTTCCTTCCGTAGAAAATTTGATGAAATGTTCTTGAAAATTAAAAGCTATTGTACCCAAGGATTGTAGCCATTGGACTCCTAGTACAACATCAGCACCTCCCATTGGAATGGAAAGCATTGGGCTAGTCAATAAATATTCTCCCATGGATAGCTTGATATTATGGCACTTTCCAGAGAAATTTATTGTTCCTCCATTTGCAATCATCACTTGACACTCTGGTGCTGGATATAGGAAGCAATTCAATTCTTTTGCTACCCTACAATGAATAAAATTGTGGGTGCTTCCTGAATCAATCAACACTATTACCTTTTTCTTCTTGATTTGTCCTTCTATCTTGATGGTTTGAGGAGTGGTAATTCCTGCCAATGCATTACAAGATATGGTTGGATTTATTTGTTCTTCATCTAGGCTTTGTTCCTGGAGTATATCTTCTTCTTTTGACCTTTCTTGCTCCTTTTCTTCTTCCTCTTCACAATCTATGTAGAATAATTTCTTCTCAGCACACTTATGACCTTTAGTGTATTTGCTATCACAACTGTAACAAAGCCCTTTTGCTCTTTTTTCTTCCAATTGTTGTGGTGTCAACCGTATAGGTTGTGGAAGACTAGGGGCAACAACACTTCCGTCTTTATAGTTGTGAGTGGTATGCTTCCTGGTTGCCATAATTTTGCTTTCCATTTTTCTTGCTAACCTGAATGCCTTCTCTAATGAATCAGGTTCCCAAAGGTGAACATCATGTTGGATATTATCCTTTAAAGACCCTATGAACACATCAATCCTATGCTCCTCTGGAATATCTTTTACCCTTATGTTCAATTTTTGGAACTCCTCAATGTGCTCCATTACTGAACCCTTTTGTTTGAGACTTATCAATTGGCTAAAAAAAGTGTTGCTTTTTGTATCTTCATAATGTGCTATCAATTCTTCCGTAAAAATTTCCCAAGTGATAAATTGTTTACGAAAGCAAAGCCATTGATACCATACAAACTGATTTGGTTCCAAATATACAGTTGCCATACGTACCTTTTGTGCGTTTTGCACATTATTGAAGTCAAAGAATTGCTCCATCTGTAATATCCATGTGGCGGGATCCTTGCCATCAACAAATCTATGGAATCATGATTAACATTTCTTTTGTTCTCATCATGAGTTTCCTTTACGACCTTTACACCATTAGTGACCCTTTCTTGTAGCAACTTCTTCAATTCTTCCATGTCTATCCTCAAATCTATCTTCAAATCTGCCATGTCTCTCTTCAAATCTGTCTTCAAATCATACATCTTAGCTTCCATGCCCTTTATCTTAGATTCCACGCCACTTATCTTAGCTTATTTTAGCTTTTGTGAGCGTGACATTTGTTGCGCTTGTTCTTGCAATTTTGATATATCATGTAGCATTTCTTCCTCTTCTTCATGAGTCATGCTAGAGCTTTCAGGTTCCTTACTAGGTGTTTGCATTTTCTTTCCTCGGGGTATCAGTTGCCGATAATAATGCTTTACTATGCCCTTTGAGTTCCGTTAAACCAAGCTTACACAAAAATTAAAAAAAAAAAACTACACACCTTTTTTAACTTTATAGAAACCTGATATTGAATCTGATGTATCTCTGTGATTTTGGATCATCCAATTCTAAAGTTGCTACCTATAGTATCCTTCCTCATCCTCTTTCCAATGCCACAAGTCTAAGCCAAATTGGATTCTGAAGGAAGAGTTATGTGAAATCTCCCACAGTGACTTGCTTTTAGACTGGTTCAGTAGAGCGAAATTGTACGACATGCCACGAGTCACTGCTTCAACCTTTGAATCTGAAACACACACAAAAGAATCTACAATCCATTCTCTTTTTGTAACTTCTTATGAAATTTCAATCTGATCCCCAGAGAGAAAGTTATGATGATTTTCCCCAGGTCACCTATTTTGAATGTAATTCAGGAGTCTGCAAAAATACCAACTTCCTCAGATCATATCTCCGCAAATATCAAGCGAAAAGCTCTGAAATTCGGACCCAAGGTTCAGCGCGATTTCTTCTCAAATGGGTTTTTTTTGCGACTTCTGAAACGTCACAGAAAAAAAGTTATAGCGAAAATTTCACGATGACCTGTTTGGAGCAGCAAAACCCTAGAATCCAAAGCTCTGATACCAAATGTTATGGAACCAGCTCAAGAAAAGATAGAAAAGATAGATCAACGCCTTAGAATTCAGCCTCTTCGAGGGGGAAACCTCCTTTACATTACATAAATGAACAATTCTTGGATGATACAAATGAAAAAACCTCCTTTCTATATATAGGAGTCTAAGGAGTCACAATATAATCCAGCCGACCTAACAATAATAATATAAAGCCACAAAAATCACAATAGAGGGATTCTATGGGGCACAGAAATAACAATATGGGGGTAATAGGGGCACAACAATATAAATAAGGGGTATAACTACAATAGTAATGGGGTAATAACTAGTATTATAGGGACCCAACACATACTCTTTTCCCTTTATGCCATTCTAGAGTTTATCCCATTACCTAAAAATCAAATCATAGGGAACAAATACCTTAAGATTAGGGTTTCTAAATACTAGGGTTTTATTAAAATATAAACACATAACTTCAACCCTACTACATCATATGATGGACCCTTAAAAATAAAATTTATTATTCATACCTCATGGACACCTACATGTAGTGCTTAGTATTTTCACTGCCATGATTCTTTGCAATGATATTGTAGTTGTCATTGTTTATTTGCGATCTTCATGGTCCTCTTTTAATGAGTCTTTAGAGATATTTTTATTATTCTAATGGGACCTTCTTCTTCATATGTTCCTTAAAGTTATAGTATGACTACTTATGGAACTTCTTTTCCACAAAATATCAACGTGGATATTTTTCTACCTATTTATTTCCATCAGCTTTTCATAATGAATAAATGAGTATTAGTATTCTTGAAATATTGATTGAGTTATGGAGAAAAATAATGATTGGTGCCTACATTCTTTGTTCCACAAATTTATTGGTAAAAACATTATATTCTTAATTTTCTTGAGGAACTCAATCTTTCTCCAAGGTTGACCAAAAGTTTGGTTCAGAGATTTGCTCCATTTTGAACAGTCCTTTTCTTGTTGAAGATAGATTTCAAAAACATTGTAGCCTGAAACTTTGCTTGAGTTTGGAGGGATTTTGGTTCTATATTGAGATATGTAGTTCATTTTATCTTTCTTCCTATTTGAGATCATATTGTAAGAATATTTTTTCCCATAATTATTTATTAGATTCCTTTTTGAACTCGGTCCTTAAGCACACTTGAATATTCATTGTTTTTATTTTATGCCTTGACTTTTCGTGCTACTTCTATTGATGCATCTCTTAAAAATGATTTTATTTGTCTTTACCTTAGCTCTTGATGATCGTTTAGTGATTTGGTTAGACTAAGTGTCCTTTGTTAAGCTTCCCTTCATTCCTGAATTGACACCTTACCTCTGAAACCATTTTGAGAAATCTAGGGCATAACAATGAAAGTGATTTCTCTTATTTTTAATAACTACTTGTGATGTATTTTTACTTTTTTAGATTATATTTTTCTTTAATTTGTTTTTTACGATTTTTCATTCATCAACTGGTAACCAAACCATAACAAGACAATGGTCACAAGGTGTAGGTGATCATCCAGGGCCAAAAAGTATCCAATCTGAGAGGAAAACCCATGAGAAATATTCTTCTTATAGACTATTCACTTGATCAATTTCAAAAACTAGATCCTTTACTTGATGACCCCTCCAAGACCAAGTCACAATTCTTCTTGACTTATAGAAAATTCAACTCCAGTTTCTCCATTACATCATGAGTTCAGACTAGTACCTTGAATGTAATGTTTTAGCTTCTTCTTCTTATCTCCAACTTTTTGATCTCTTCAGAAACCCTTGGAAAGTACAAGAGAGAAGAACATCCTCAAATCCCTCTTCCATCTTCTATTGAGAAATGGCAACAATAAATTCTAGTTCAATTTTTCCTTGAATTAAACTAAGAATTAAAGTTGAATTATATTCTCATACGAACTTGTAAATAGTTAATTAATTTTAATTAACTTAATTAGCTTAGGAATTTAGAGTTGGAAGTATTTTTTAAGTCATATATAAGTTCTCCCTAAATTTAGGGATCGAATATGAGTTTAAATTGAGTTGGAAATTAGATCACTCAGTTTACTGGGTTAAGTTCAGTTAAATTAGTTCCAAACTGTTTGTGGAACTAATAGAGAGTTAACATTCAGTTGGTGCCCTATTCAATCTGCAAGTGTCACTCTACTTAACTAAAGATTCCCTCACTAGAAACTCATGCATGTCAATTCTGAGAAAGACCAAGTTGAGACTATAGTGCATGGACAATGTACTATTAGTTGTATTATTTAATACATTGTAAATATCATGCATGCATCATAGATTGATCCTATGTTTCAATTACATACTTTTGGAAGCATGAATTCCATTTAAATACGGATTATTCATCCTAGGAATTACGCAAGAGATTAGGGTCTTTGAGAGCTCCAGAATTCGCTGTGTTGGCCAAGAGCTAGCTTGTGAGCTGAGAGAGTTGAGCATACTTGTGTGAAATTGTTCTAGTGAGAACAAGCTCTGTATATTCACTCATGTTTCTGATATATGCAATACAAATAATGAGGTTTTGAGTAATGGGTTTCCCAAGATACATCTTGTGTTATGTGCCATTGATTTATCTTCTTCTTGTTCATATTGTTTTTATTGATCTATTAGCTTCCGCTAGTTGAAAGTAGAAGTAGATTCTTGTCCTGTGATTTAGTACATTGCATGAGCTTGCGAATCTATAGGATTTTCTACATGATATTGGAGCTGAGAACAATATACAAGAGGAGATTTCAAATTTTTGAGTTTTTGGTTACAGGTGAAATTCGAATTTGCAATACATACTTCAGGCTCGGAAAATGATGTTCTACAGGATGCAACTTGAGTATTCCTTAGAAGGAAACTCGAATTTTATAGTGTTGAGAGACGGAATGGAGGTTGTGCTAGAGGATAATGGCTTGAATGAATTCATTGATCAAGAAATTCCTAAGCCAACAGCATGAGATGCATACAATTTGGTCGAATGGAAGAAGTTTGTGGTGAAGGTGAGGTGGATAATCCTTGAGGGAGTTCGAGACCACATTGTATCGAGTCTCCATGGCAAGGAAACTCCATATTATATGTGGAAAACATTGATGGACCTGTATAAGAAAATTAGTGACCAAAGGAAATTGTCACTAAAGGAGAAACTTCAAAAAATAAAAATGGAGAAAGGCAAGATGATTCCAAAATACTTGACCAGGTTTACTCAGTGTCGTGATGAACTTGGAAGTGTTGGAATGTTAGGTCCCTATACTACTAGTGTGGCCCCCTATTGTTATTAGTGAAACCCACTTATTGTATTTTCATGCCCATGTAGTCCCCATATTGTTATTATTGTGCCCCATGGAAGCCCACAATTGTTATTGTTGTGCCCTTACATTATTATTGTTATGTTGGCTCTAATTGTATTGTGACCCCTTAGACTCCTATATATAAAAAGGAGGTCTTTTCATTTGTGTCATCCAAGAATTGTTCATTTTTGTAATTTAAAGGAGGTTTCCACCTTAAAGAGGCTTATTTTGAAGTCTTTGATATATATTTTCTTCTATTTTGTGAGCTGGTTGGATAACATTTGTTATCAAAGCTTTGGATTATAGGGTTTCGCTACTTCAAACGAGTCCGCATGGAATTTTCACTATAATTTGTTTATAAAATGTTTCAGAATCTGAAATTAAAACCCATTTGATCTAAACTCTTTCTGAGCCTCGTGTCTAAACTTCAGAGCTTTTCTCACTATAGGTTAGGAGATATGAATTGAGGATGTTAGGTTTTTTACAAGCTCCATAATTCCATCTCATACATGGCATTGTGACATTTTCACTATCACTTTTGTTCTATGAAGCTTTGTAAGCTTAATATAAAACCCATTTGAGTGGAAATCTTGATGAACCTAGTATCTGAATTTCATATCTAGTCTCGCTATGATTTCGAAGATATGATCTGAGGAAGGTACGGTTTGTGCAGCCTCTTGAATTTTATCGCAAACTCGTGACCTTGGTAAAATTGTCATAACATTATCTCTAAGAATCAGACTCAAATTTGGTAAAAGTTGAAAGAAAGAGGACAAATTGCATTTTTTTGGGTATTGTTTTCAAGGCCGAAGATCAAAAGAATGACACATGGAACTTCATACAAGTTCATTGTACTAAACCACTCTATAATCAGGTCATCATCGGAGATTGGGTATAACCCATTTTTAAAGAATCCATTCTTGATCAAACCGATGGATTTGGAAAGAAGACTCATAGGGCTACCAACGGATGAAATTTCAGAGCTTGGAGATTTGAATTTTCATAGTTATGGTCATTTCAATATCGATCTTGTAAAAGAAAGAAAAAGCATTACAAGGAAGTTTTGTGGTAAGGATATACTAACTTGGATACTACAGATGGAGCAATATTTTCATCTACTTGATGTTAAACTATTACAAAAGGTATATATTACATTTTTGTATTTATAACTGAATCAGTTTGTATGGTATAGAGGGTTTTGTTCTCGTAAGCCACTTGTCGCCTGCTAAATTTTCACGGAGGAAATGATAACATATTATGAAGATACAAAGAGAAACACCTTCTTTAGCCAATTGATAAATGTCAAACAAAAGGGTTCAATGGCAGAGAATATTGAGGACTTAAAAAAACTGAATATAAGGGTATACGATATTCCATAGGAGCATACGATTGATGTCTTCATAGGGACTTTAAATGATAACATCCAACATGAAGTTCGAGCCAAATTCATTGGAGAAGGCATTCAGGTTGGCAAGAAAAATGGAAAGAAAAATTATCGAAACAAGTAAGCCTAAAACTCATAACTATAAATATGGAAGTGTTGTTGCTCCTAGCCCTCCACAACCTACAAGGTCAAAACCACAACAATTGGAAGAAAAAAGAGCAAAAGAGCTTTGAGCAGTTATGATAGCAAATACACTGAAGGTCATAAGTGCATTGAGAAGAAATTATTTTACATAGATTGTGAACAGGAGGAAGAAAACAATCAAGAAACATCAAAAGAAGAGGATATACACTAGGAACCAACCCGAGAGAAAGAAGAAATGAATCTGACCATATCTTGTACTTCATTGGTAGGAATTACCACTCTCAAGAGAAAAGGAAATGTGAAGAAGAAGAAGATTTAAGCAATGAAATATAAGGAATAAAGGATCAAGAAACATCAAAAGAAGAGGATATACACCAGGAGCCAGCCCTAGAGAAAGAATAAATGGATTTTACCATATCTTGTAGTGCATTGGCAAGAATTACCACTCATCAAACTCTAAAGGTAGATGGACAAATGGTGATAGTGAATTTTGTTTTGGAAGGATATGTTTGTTGCTTTGTATCTGACAAAAAACAAAATTGGTCAAGTGGTTACTTCTGGTGGAATGTTTGTATAATGCTTCAGTAAAAATGACCCCATTTATGGCACTTTATGGATATCATACACCATCCATGACATTATCTTTAAGAGAAAATTCTAAGGTTCAAGCAATGGAAGATCACATCAAGCATCAACAATAAGTTCTCCAAATCTTAAAGGATAACCTCACTTTGGTGCAAAATCAAGTGAAATAACAGGCAGATAACCATCGTAGAAAAATAAGTTTTGATGTACGTGACTGGGTATTTTAATGGCTACAACCATATATACAAATTTCCCTCAAGCAAGCTAAGAAGGATGATAAATTATCACCAAATTACTATGGTCCTTAAAAGGTGTTGCAAAACATTGGTACTATGGCATACAAATTGGATCTTCCTGCATCTTCTCGAGTGAAACCAATTTTCAATGTTTCATTCTTAAAGAAGGTTATAGGTGACAAGTTCCCAGTTCAAACAATATTACTGGAACTTGACAAGGAAAGAAAAATAATATGGGGACTTGAAGCAGCCATGGAAATAATAACCTGATAGTTATGAAATCAACCAAGCTCAGAGTATCTCATCAGGTGGAAGAACTTAACTGCTGAAGATTCAGCATGGGAGGATGAGAATTTTATACAGAAGCATCAAGAACTACTCAACCATTTAGGACAAAACATTTTGAAGGAGAGGGGCATGTTAGGTCCCTATAATAATAGTGTGGCCCCTTATTGTTATTAGTGCAACATCATTATTGGATTGTCATCCCCATGTAGTCCCCATAGTTTTATTATTGTGCCCCATAGAAGCCCACAATTGTTATTGTTCTGCCCTTACATTATTACTGTTATGTGAGCTCTAATTATATTGTGACCCCTTAGACTCCTATATATATTGAGGAGGTCTTGTCATTTGTATCATCCAATAATTGTTCATTTGTGTAATGTAAAAGAGGTTTCCCCCTCGAAGAGGCTTATTTTGAAGTTGTTGATCTATATTTTCTTCTATTTTATGAGTTGGTTGTATAACATGGAAACATGATTGCCAGGGATGAATGTTGAGTCTTGCTCTTCTAGGACTCCCAAAGAGTTGGTATAGCTATCAAGACTCTGTCAATGGTCGGAAGAAGCTGTCGGATTGGGAATGCCCGTCATCGGATTTGATGCAGGAGGAGATTAGGAGGAACACCAGGGATGGCTCCTCATCAAATACTGATGATGAAGAGAATTGTGCCTTAGCGACTAAGGTGAAGAAGTGGAAATGGAAATCTTCCCATTCCAAATTGGATTCTTATCATGGAGGTAAGAAGAAAGACATGAAGAAATTTAAGTGCTTTCATTGTCATGACCTGGGCCATTTTGCTACAAATTTTCCACTCAAGAAGTCCAGGAATAAGTCCTGAGGAAGAGTGGCAGGTGAGGCTTTGGCCTCTCAATTTGAATTGGAATTTTACCTCATTGCATGCATGATGTTATTAATGATGCGAAGTGTATGGTACTTAGATAATGGAGCTTCATTCCACATGAATGGCAAAAAATAGTTATTAAGTGACCTGGAGGAGAAAGATCTCCAGATGCATTTTGAGATGGGTGACAACGAGAAGTATAGTGTTACTGGATTGGGCACAATTAATTTTTAGAGGGAGCATGGGGCTCCACTCAGCTTAAACAATTTTATGTATGTGCCTGGGCTGAAGAATAACTTGGTATCTATTTCCATGCTTGAGGATAGAGGCTATGATGTGTTCCTCTTGAAAGGAAAGGCATTCCTTCCACACATAACCACAGGTCAGGTAATGAAGATGGGTATTCGGGTGAATAATTTATATAAGCTAGAGGTAGAAGAGTTTGATGCTTTGAGAACAAAATAAGAAAGGGTGCAAAGCTGAGATGTTGGTGAGTTGTGGCATAGGAAATTGGGCCACTTGTATCATGGGGCTTTGAAGATATTGCAGCAAATCTCTAACAGTGTTCCCAAAGGCATGCTTGAGAAAGTTGATAGATGCAAGGGGTGTAATTTTGGAAAATGCACCAAGTCTTCATTTCACGATAGAGACAGTCGAGCAGACACTATTCTAGAGCAAGTCCATTCAGATGTGTGTGGACCATTCCTGACAACATCCACGGCCAAACACAAGTACTATGTTATATTTGTTGATGATTTTTCTCGAAAATACTGGATATTTTTCATGCATAAAAATGATCAAAAATTCACAAAGTTTTGTGAGTTTAAAGCAGTGGTGGAGAAAGAGTAGGGAAATAAATTTAAATCTCTATAGATTTATAATAGTGGTGAGTATGTCTCAAATGAGTTTAAGAACTTTTGTGCAGTGGAAGGGATTAAATAGCAGTTGATGGCACCCCGTAATCCTCAGCATAATGGGGTGGCTGAGAGGAAGAACATTTTCACAATTTCATTATAAATGTAGGAAATAAGTGACAAATTTCCTAATGTACCTAAAGGGGCATCTACCTCATCCCCAAGGCTACAACAATATCATCAGTGACTACAAATTAATCTGAGATCACCTTTCATAGGCTTCATGTCATTTCCTTCTGAGCCAACTTGTTGTTGTTGTGAGGCAGATATGTTGTTAGCATTTTGACTTGGTCTTGGAGGTTCATTTGAATGTATTTGACTCAAACAAAATCTTGTGTGCAATATGTAATATGCCCAAATGGGTCTTTATGAAAATGAGTCAATGACCAATCTTAAGAAATCACAATGGGAGCTTGATCTAGAATATAATTCCTTGAGCGTGAAACCCATTCCTCAAGAATAACAAAAATAATTTATTTTTTCCTTCTTTACATAAATGAAATAAAATCATGATTACATATGTCGTTATTAAGACTAAAACTAGTTACGAATTTCAACATTATTCATATATTACTCCATCTTATTATGTATATGTGTGCCTTGCAGGATGTTTCTAGGTTGAATCTAACAAGTATACAATCTCTTGGTATAAAGGGCCATGTTGTTACCTCTACACATAGACCAAAACCCCATAACATGCCCTATACATAAAATATTGATGATCCTCACATCCATTTTGAATTTCACATGCATGCCCCTGTCAGGAGTACATTAGAATTAAGAAATAATCCATCAAATGTGGGTTTAGTCAGAATTATCCCACCAAGACCGGAACAAGTTTCTTTAAGGAGACTAATATAATGAATATAAATAATGCTAAGGCTCATACTAGATACTCCTGAAAATGTTCAAATCAGACAAGAAATAATTGAACAAATTCAGTTATGGGAAAATTCATTGTTGGAGGGTGCGGGGTGTTAGGTCCCTCAAATACTAGTGTATTTCCTTATTATTATTGTCATTGTATCCCTTTATTATTATTATTGTGCCCATGTTGTCCCCATATTTTTATTATTGTGCCCCTGTTGTGGTCACCAACACCCCCCCTCTTTGATTGGTATTAGCAATAACACCAAGCAAATGGGGACCCTTAACGAAAATCCAAAAAACATTTTATCAAAAATTTTTGTATTTTAAACTCCCTAAAAGCTATATCGCATCGCGAAGAGAGAGTGAGACGTTTTCCTATGCGCATAATAAGCTGCGAAGAAGCGACGCGAAATTCATCGCATCGCTTATATTGTGAAGCGCTCTTAAATGAAAAACTTAAGGAATCACCGACGGCTGACATGCGACGTCGCATATCGCAACATCGCATAAACAACACACGATGATTATGAAACTGCGATCTGCGATACTGCGATCTGCGATGAATGCGATCACCAATTCCTGCGATGATACATCTTAAACGACGCAATCCTCGACACTGCGATGCGAGTCGCAGAAATCACTCATCGCAAAGGTTCCTCGGCACAGCGTTCAAGGAAAGCTGTCTGCAGACCAAATTGAGCGCGCACCTAAAAAGAATTTAATGATTGTACGCCAAAGTATCCGAGAAGGATTGTATTGTGTTTTTCGAAGAGTCAGTTCATTATGAGTGTCATGATTATGCATTCATTAGAGCTTAAAGCTTTCATGTCAATCTTTTTGTCATTACTCTTTTTCTTTGCGTAAACTACAAGACAACAATTAATATAAATCAATATGCAGGAAACATCTAAGGAGAACAGAGAAGAAATGCCTTCACAAACGGATGTCGCATGCAGCAGGACCGCGGATTCCAGAGTATCACTCAACAGAGACTGATGGAAATAGACTATCCAAGACTCAGAGTCAAAGGCGCACAAAAGCAGCATGCTCACAAAAGATCCTGAAGCTTAGACTGGGTAAAGCAAAAAGAAAAACGCTAAAGAGGGAAAGCGCTCCAGAAAAGCCTGGAACAAAGAACGGAAGAAGTTTTCAATTCATAAAATTGTCCAGAGAGCAAAGTCCCTGATTTATTCAGTCATTCGCAAGGCCGGAAAGCGAAATAGCAACATCACAATTAGTTTGAGAGAAATTTGGGTTATTACCAAGAATACACGCAGCGAATACACCGAGTCAAAGGAAAATATCTTCTAGTTTGTCAGAAAAGCGGTGCGAGCTCTTGTTGTTTCTATTTTCGTAACTCAAATGAAATAAGAAGACAACCAACTGACTCTGCCCAGGTGAATGTTGCATTTCCTACAGCACTAAGGAGCAAATACAGAAACAGTTAGAAATTAGATTTAATTTTTAAAAATAAATTTGCTTTAGTAGAAGGGCGGTCATTTGAAACCGTGTCCTAAATTTATGTAATTAAGATTAATTAGTTAGCAGTATTTAAACCCTTCTCAGGCATTTAGAGAAGGGTCCGGAAATTTGTCAAAAAACTTGTCCTCAGAACATGCACTTTTGCACCCTCATAGGGGGTTTTTGGTGAATGGATGGATCGAGATTTATCAATGTTTGCATTTAATGTCTGCTATTGATGTTGCACTTTTGTACTCTTAGTAGATGTTAGAACAAGAAGAGATAAATCAATATTGCTTAAAGCTTATGAGTGTAACCAGTCATAAATGGTACTTTTATCTCTTGACCTGTTTTTGTTCATATTCTTAAAGTGATATGCAGTTTCAGTTGTTTATACGTTAATGCATGAATGTGTGGGTTACCACTTGGCACTTCTGTACGGTGGAGTCATTTATTCGTGCTTGATATATGAATAACTCATTATGCGATATGCTGTTCACAACTATTTTTCCTAACTTTTTATGCAGAATGGTTTATCTTAATTGATTTCTATTCTTATGATAGTTGAATGATCTTTATTACCAGTTATTGTTTGAAATCTTTTTAGATCGCATAATAGAAGAAATACACCCGGGTTAGTGTAGATTAGATGTGTTGTTTTTCCTTTATTAGATTACAATAGCATAGAGTTAGCTTAGAAGTTTGAATTAAATTAGCTTAGAACACTCCTAGATCAGCATCATTCAACTCTACACACACACACACCCCTTAGATTGGGAAATTGGTCCCATTATCCCCAGTCGGACCCGCTATACCAAACAGATAAGGAGCTGCCAACCAAGGTCCGGACCGGGTGGGTATCCCCCTTGTTGTCGACCCGATTTTCGGGCCTTCAACATATTTGGCGCTAGAAGGAGGGCCCGAACTATGAATGGCATCTAAATCAAAATCTAAACACCATTCTGAGAGTAAATCGCCCTCACCAACTCCCCCGACTTCTCCAGTACGATTAAATCCAGAGTCAGAAGTCGCTCGGGTATCAACCGCTGCTACACACCCTAATATTTCAGACCAACCTATCATTGAACCCCCTGAAGTTCAAACTCTGATTCGCAAACTCCAGGGATTTTCTATTTTTTCTCAGAGGTCTAAAAAATCTCAAAGCAGTGTGACTTCGCAGTACAATCCTTCTCATCCTCTGACCAGATTAAAGAGCGAAAAATTTAGCATCCAGCCAACTGAGTTCCCTCTTCCCACCAGGAAAAGAGCAAGGAAAACACAACCAGAGTCTGACAGTGGGACTCTTTCATCTACGTCGTCCATCTCAACCCCATCACCGCGAAGTCAGCCACCGACGTCTTCATCTCAAACCATTCATCCATCTTCCACAAACCCTCCTCTTCAATCATCAAAGATCATAATACCTTCATCTTCCCAACATCAGGGATCATCCTTTACACTTACATTAACTAGCAGCTCAACGATGGCCCAGTCTCCATGGAACAATCCTGGGGCATTTTTAATGCCTCCACCTCTAAGCCCAATACCGGCCCATCTTGAGAAATGGCTACCCAAGTTCAATCCAGAAGTAGGCATGCTAGCTGAAGAACATATCAATAATTTCATGCTTTCTGTTAATCTCAATGGAGTTACCAACGAGGATGCTATCGTCTGGCTTTTTCCCTACACAATTCAAGGAATAGCCGGGTCATGGTACTTTTCATTACCTTCCGGGTCTATCACAAGTTGGGACACTTTTCAAAGTCAATTTCTTACCAAATTTGGCGATAACAGATCAACGGAGGCTAGAGAACCCATCAAAGACTTTAACTTACGGTTCAATAAAATCCTCAACAAGATTCCTGCTGCTTCCCAACCCAACGAAGAAGTAAGATGTGAATGGTATATTACTACCTTACCATCGAACTTGGCAATCTTCGTTGATAGGGCGAATAAGACAACCTTAGTTGAAAATTTGACAGAGGCGATAGCAGTAGAGAAACACGTAGTAGCCCTAGAAAAGAGATCTGCGATAGAGGAACGCAAATCTAAGAAAGTCTCCTACAAGGAAGACCCCAAGAAGAGACAATCGAAAGATCCTTTCGATTTGGAGGGATTACAAAAAGTGTTAAAAACCATGTCCAATGAGATGATTGATATAAAAAAACAAGTAGCAGAAAATTCTTCGAGAAAGCCCTATAGAGCTTTTAAAACAAATCCTTCAATGGAGGTGAAATCGTCCAATGCTATCTCAAATGTCAAATCTAAAGAAGAAGAAGAAGAAGAAGAAGAAGAGAATACCACTGAAGGGCAGACCAATGACGAAGAAGTTGTGGAACTACAAGGAATGTGGGATTTCATCCTCCCACAAGAAGAAGATCAAGAAGCATTTCCGGTTAGTACATGAAGCAAAAATCAACTTGATCCTCCCCAAACTACCCCCAAGCAGAAGGGTGCAAGCCCTGCAGCAAAAGACAAAGTCGCAGCAAAGAAAACAACCGCGAAGGTGACTCAATCTAGCCCAGTCCGATCAGATCAAACACCTCCATCAAGAACACTCATTGTGTCAGATGAAATGGAGTATAACATTATTGATGACATGAAAAAGACTAGGGCTAATATCACTCTTTATGAGTTGAGAAAATTGAAAAATCAACAAAAGATAATGATGAAAGAATTACATGCCGTACCTTCTACATCTCTGCCTACAACTGTAGCTTCCCACAACACGGGAAGACCTCCAACCAACACGATCAATAAGATTGACCCAAATGACATCGCCTTGATTGGAGGGAGATCAAGGTCTCACACTCCCCCTTTTCTTCTCACTTACTAACTTTTCAACAAAAACGTGCACAATTGTTTGATAGATTCTAGTGCTTCAACGAATATTTTACCCAGATCAATATGTGCCAAGTTGAATGTTCAACCGAAAAAATCCGTAGTGCGCATAGTTCAGCTTGATCAATCCCAAGTCGAAGTGATTGGTGAACTTAATCAAGTGACCATAAGATTGTCATCTAACTCGAAGGTGTGTCAGGTTATTGACATTCTAGTAGCTGATATACCTGAATTCTATGGCCTAATTCTTAGCAGGGATTGGTCCGAAAAACTCCATGGATATTTCTCAACCGACTGGTCGCACATGTGGTTACCCTACAATTGTAAACCAAATCAAATAAAGGTTGAACGAGAGTTACACTAGAAGTACATAGTGACAGAATTGGAGGGTGAAAATGAAGCAATAGCATACAACAGCAACATCATAGGAAACTACTCAGTAGATTCTTTCCTCAGCAATTTTAATGCTCAGACCTCACCTTACTTAGAAAATTCAGTTTTGTCCCAAGTAGAAAATTTTTCCCAAACTGATGATTCGAAGTGTGTTAATTTTTTAGATAACTCTGTAAATATATATTTGTTTTGGAAATTATATTTTGATGGCTCCAAATCTAACGAGGGAGCAGGAGCAGGATGCGTTCTGATTAGCCCAGACGGAAATAAGACCATGCTTATGTGCAGGCTTGAATTTGATTGCACGAACAATACAGCGGAATACGAGGCCTTGGTGCAAGGCCTATACAAAGCAATCAGGTTGAACGTTAAGTACCTTCAAGTCTTCGGAGACTCTGAAATTGTCGTCAAACAGGTACGTAACACCATACGTTGCCTATCAGGTCATTTGAAGCACTATCAATCTTTAATTCAAGATCTGATTACACATTTCATAGCATTCGATATTTCGTCAATCCTAAGGCTTCAAAATGCGAGCGCAGACCTGTTAGCTAACGTAGCCTCTAGACTTATTCCCTCCGAAGATTTTAGTCCACATAGATTCTCTATAGAATTAATTTTTAGACCGTCCATCCCTGACAAAATTACAAACTGGAGAGTGTTCAATGACGATCCAGACATTGTAAATTTCCTCACTTCTGAAGGATCCTACTCAAGTCAAATAATTGACGAAGACCATCACGATCATCAAATACAACAACATAGTACTGATAATGCTATACCTAAGTCGGTGGTTAAATTAGAAGACTTATATGATCTGAAAAGTCGGTTTAGAAGGTCTACCAATGCTAAACTTTACAGTTCAACTCTGAACTACGATTTGGTAAACCTAGGAACCAATGAGAAACCACAAAACGTCTATCTAGGCTACAGCATAGTACCTGAAGAGAAATTAGCATACATCTGTCTTTTGAGACAATACAGACATGTTTTTTCCTGGAACTATGATGAGTTGAAAACATACGACACTTCTATCATTCAACACACTATCGCGATGATTGACAATGAAAAACCTGTCCAACAGAAGCTCAGAAAAATCCACCCCAGTTTAGAAAATCAGATAAAAACTGAGCTAAATAAGTTGTTGAGAGCCAGAATAATCTTCCCCATCAGACATTCCAAATGGGTCTCTAATATGGTACCCGTTAGAAAGAAAAATGGAGATATTCGAATTTGTATTCATTTCCGAAACCTCAACAAAGCCTGTCAAAAATACAATTTTCCCCTCCCACCTATGGAGCAGATATTACAGGCAGTAGCAGGCTCAGAATTAATGTCTTTTTTGGATGGATTTTCAGGATATAACCAAGTACTGGTGCATCCCGATGATCAACTAAAAACGACATTCCAAACTAAATGGGGCACATATGCATATCGGAAGATGCCATTTGGTTTGATCAATGCCGGCGCTACATTTCAGAGAGCCATGGACATCGCATTCAAAGGCTTGGTCAATAAATCTGTAGTGATTTACTTGGATGATATAACAGTGTACTCTAAGAAGCGAAGTGACCACCTCAAAGACTTGAAACAAATCTTTCAACGATGTTTAAGGTACGAGATTTCACTTAACCCGAAGAAATCTTTTTTCGCATTAAGTGAAGGAAAACTTCTAGGATTCATAGTGTCAAAATCGGGCATTCACATTGAACCTGACAGAATTAAAGAAATTTCTGAAATATCCATGCCTCATAACAAAAAGGCCACGCAATCTTTCCTTGGTCAAATTAATTTTGTGAAGAGATTTGTCCTAGATTTCTCAAGTATTATTTCTCCTTTGCAAAATATGATCAAAAAGAATTCAAATTTTAAATGTTGTCAAGATGAGCATGAAGCGTTCAACTTGATAAAACAAGCCATCATTAACGCTCCATCTTTAGCAACCCCGAATTTTTCAGAATATTTTATCTTATACACATTTGCCTCAGAAAAATCTTATGCCTCTATTCTAACTCAAACAAATCAAGAGAAAGCGGAAGCTCCAATCACATTTTTTAGCTCAAATTTACAAGGTGCTGAACTCAACTATTCCGATGTAGAGAAACATGCGTACGCTGTTTTCAAAGCAATCAAATATTTCAGACCTTTCTTACTCAAATCTCATACTAAGGTCATAATACCGTTTCCAGCGGTAAGGAACCTTCTAATACAGAACGATGTGGGCGAAAAAAGAGCGAATTGGATCACCGCTTTACAAGAATACGATCTTGAGATCAAACCAGCAAACATTGTAAGAGGCCAAGGCTTCTGCAAAATGTAGGCTCGAGCATCGAAAATTCCTGAGAATTCATTTGACGAGGTATATACGTATGAGGCAAGCCTAAACGATGCAGAATCATTATATGCTGACACCATTTATTATCTTAAGAACGGGTATGCTCCATCACGCCTGGATCACACCAAGAAAAGAGCTCTGAGGTTGAAAGCCAAACAATACCAGCTCATAAATGATGTTTTTTTTTAAAGGAATTATGATCCTGTGCTTCTTAGGTGTCTTGAGAAAACTGAAGCCGAAAAGGTTTTGCAAGAACTCCATGATGGGCCAGCAGGAGGACACTATGCTGGAGATACTACTGCACATAAAATCTTACGTGCAGGATATTATTGGCCCACACTATTCAAAGACTCACACAGTTACGTGAGGAAATGCCAAATTGCCAGACTGCTGCAGGGAAACAAAAGAAACCGTCCATGCCACTACAGTCGATAAACATCGAGCAACCATTCAGCCAGTGGGGCTTGGACATAATAGGTGAGATCGTTCCTCACTCTTCTAAGCAGCATAGGTACATCCTAACGGCAACAGATTATTTTACTAAATGGGTAGAAGCAGTTCCTCTCAAGACAACTAATTCTGAAAATATTATTGAATTCATAGATCAATTCATAATCACTAGGTTTGGATTTCCAACGGCCTTAATATTTGATAATGCTTCATACTTTTCTGGAAATACAATGACTGACTTTGCACTTAAAAGAGGGTTTAAACTGAAATATTCGGCCAACTACTATCCGCAAGGTAATGGATTTGCTGAATCAACAAACAAAAACCTGATTAAGATTATTAAAAGAACAGTCAACCAAAACCAAAAGAATTGGCACAAAGCGTTGGGAAATGCTTTATGGGCAGATAGAATAATGAAGAAAACTTCAATCGACACTTCTCCCTTTAATTTAGTTTATGGGAAAGAAGTGGTTCTTCCAACTCACTTAGTCATTCCCTCTTTATCTTTAGTACAACACATCGATGAGGTACCCACCTCCTCCATACAACTAAGACAAATGGAAATAATTAAATTAGAAGAACGATGAGAACAAGCTAAGAAAACCCATGCTCATCACCAAGCGCTGATAAAATCCTCTTTTGACTCAAGCATAATGACCAGAAAAAATTTTTCAGATGGGAGATTTAGTTTTGAAATGGGATAAGGCTCATGAAGAGAAGGGCAAACATACGAAATTTCAGAAACTGTGGCTTGGTCCTTTTCAGATTGTAGAAGTCATAGGCCCATCGACGTTTGTGTTGCAGGATTTAACAGGTAGAAGAGATTCTTTGCCTGTTAATGGACAGATTCTTAAAAAATATTTTCCATAGAAGATTACTCTTCTATTTTTTGTAGGATAGTTTTAGTTTTTATTTGTTTTCTCTTTCTTATGAATAAAACTGGTTGTAGATGGTCACTAAAAGGGTTCATGAAAAGTACACCAATTCTCTATCAGATTTTGAGCTTTTCACTTGTACAAGTAGCAAATTTTTTTGAAAGATCTGATTTTTATTATTGACAGGTAGAGTTAACTTTAGCCTAAACATTGATGCTAGTTTCAACTTCAAAAATTTGATGAAAGCAACCTTCTGGTCAAAAAATTGTTTTATATCAGCACAACGAAAGGTATCAATAATAAAATAAATATTCTCTGTAAGGTTGCTGCTTTCAAACTCTATTATTGTCGTACAAAGCTTTCTTAAGGAAAGACAATGACTTCCCCCCTGCTAAAGGAAATCACAACGTTCAGAAGAACAATCCTGGAAAACACTATATCTCAAAGAATAAGAGGTCTCATCACGAGCCGGCTTATCATGATCACAGATATTATAACTTGCTGACTTTGCCAATACTGTCTACCAAAAGAGGGCAACGACTCAAGATTGTTGCAATCAAAAGACAAGGGGTCTCATCACGAGCCAGCTTGTTCAGCAAAAGTGTAAATCAAGTGAATGACTGTGTCATAATTTGGCCACCAAACCAAGACATTGTTATTTGGAGAATAAAAAAAGGAAAAAGTGTCAAAAAGGGTTTTCCTCTGAAATGTTGTAAATAACCTCAAGCAGGATAAACGATCATTGCTGGATAAACATGTAACCCTGTCGAGGCTATGGACGCTTGCGGGTAGCAGAGGCTCTACCTACGACGAATGAGCATATTTTAAAAGGCCAACGCGTAGAGAAGACCTTATTTTATATTTAAAAGACCAAGTAGTGTCTGGTGTGAGTACAAGAACTAAGCCTGAGGAAACAAACGATTGGAATTCGAAAAAGTTGAGACAAAGTATCAATGTTAGGATAAGGCATAATATACTCTATCTGTCCATAACAAAATTTAGATATATGAAAATTTTTCTGCTTCGGAAGTTGAAATTCAATAGAAAAACAGAGATAACTGGTTCTTCACAGTGAATCGTTATTGTTGTGGTCACCAACACCCCCCCTCTTTGATTGGTATTAGAAATAACACCAAGCAAATGGGGACCCTTAACGAAAATCCAAAAAACATTTTATCAAAAATTTTTGTATTTTAAACTCCCTAAAAGCTACATCGCATCGCGAAGAGAGAGTGAGACGTTTTCCTATGCGCATAATAAGCTGCGAAGTAGCGACGCGAAATTCATCGCATCGCTTATATTGTGAAGCACTCTTAAATGAAAAACTTAAGTGATCAGCGACGGCTGACATGCAACGTCGCATATCGCAACATCGCATAAACAACACACGATTATTTTGAAACTGTGATTTGCGATACTGCGATCTGCAGTACTGCGATCTACGATACTGCGATCTGCGATACTGCGATCTGGGATACTACGTTCTAAGATTTGCGATTTGCGATGAATTCGATCACCAATTCCTGCGATGATACATCTTAAATGATGCAATCCTCGACACTGCGATGTGAGTCGCAAAAATCACTCATCGCAAAGGTTCCTTGGCACAACATTCAAGGAAAGCTGTCTGCAGACCATATTGAGCGTGCACCTAAAAAGAATTTAATGATTGTACGCCAAAGTATCCGAAAAGGATTGTATTGTGTTTTTCGAAGAGTCAGTTCATTATGAGTGTCATGATTATGCATTCATTAGAGCTTAAAGCTTTCATGTCAATCTTTTTGTCATTACTATTTTTCTTTGCGTAAACTACAAGACAACAACTAATATAAATCAATATGCAGGAAACATCTAAGGAGAACAGAGAAGAAATGCCTTCGCAAACGGATGCCACATGCAGCAGGATCGCAGATTCCAGAGTATCACTCAACAGAGACTGATGGAAATAGACTATCCAAGACTCAGAGTCAAAGGCGCACAAAAGCAGCATGTTCACAAAAGATCCTGAAGCTTAGACTGGGTAAAGAAAAAAGAAAAACGCTAAAGAGGGAAAGCGCTCCAGAAAAGCCTGGAACAAAGAACGGAAGCAATTTTCAATTCAGAAAATTGTCCAGAGAGAAAATTCCCTGATTTATTCAGTCATTCGCAAGGCCAGAAAGCGAAATAGCAACAACACAATCAGTTTGAGAGAAATTTGGGTTATTACCAAGAATACACGCAGCGAATACACCGAGTCAGAGGAAAATATCTTCTAGTTTGTCAGAAAAGCGGTGCGAGCTCTTGTTGTTTCTATTTTCGTAACTCAAGCGAAAGAAGAAGACAACCAGCCGACTCTTCCCAGGCGAATGTTGCATTTCTTACAACACTAAGGAGCAAATACAGAAACGGTTAGAAATTAGATTGAATTTTTAGAAATAAATTTGCTTTAGTAGAAGGGTGGTCATTTGAAACCGTGTCCTAAATTTATGTAATTAAGATTAATTAGTTAGCAGTACTTAAACCCTTCTCAGGCATTTAGAGAAGGGTCCGGAAATTTGTCAAAAAACTTGTCCTCAGAACATGCACTTTTGCACCCTCAGAGGGGGTTTTTGGTGAATGGATGGATCGAGATTTATCAATGTTTGCATTTAATGTCTGCTACTGATGTTGCACTTTTGTACTCTTAGTAGATGTTAGAACAAGTAGAGATAAATCGTTATTGCTTAGATGTTAGAACAAGTAGAGATAAATCATTATTGCTTAAAGCTTATGAGTGGAACCAGTCATAAATGGCACTTTTATCTCTTGACCTATTTCTGTTCATATTCTTAAAGTGATATGCAGTTTCAGTTGTTTATACATTAATGCATGAATGTGTGGGTTACCATTTGTCACTTCTGTACGGTGGAGTCATTTATTCGTGCTTGATATATGAATAACTCATTATGCGATATTCTATTCACAACTGTTTTGCCTAACATTTTATGCAGAATGGTTTATCTTAATTTATTTCTATTCTTATGATAGCTGAATGATCCTTATTACCAGTTATTGTTTGAAATATTTTTAGATCGCATAATAGAAGAAATACACTCGGGTTAGTGTAGATTAGATGTGTTGTTTTTCCTTTATTAGATTACAATAGCCTAGAGTTAGCTTAGAATTTGAATTAAATTAGCTTAGAACACTCCCAGATCAGCATCATTCAACTCTACACACACACACACCCCTTAGATTGGAAACTGGTCCCATTATCCCCAGTCGGACCCGCTATACCAAACGGATAAGGAACTACCAACCAAGGTCCGGACTGGGTGGGTATCCCTCTTGTTGTCGACCCGATTTTTGGGCCTTCAACAGCCCCATAGAAGCCCACTATGCTATTTTTGTACCCTTACATTATTATTGTTATGATTTTATTGTGACCCCTTAGACTCCCACATATAGAAATGAGGTTTTTTCATTTGAAGTATCCAAGAATTAATCATTTTTTTAATGTAAATTATGTTTCCCCCTTGAAGAGGATTATTTTAAAGTTTTTTATATATCTTTCCTTCTAATTTACGATTTGGCTGCATAACATTTGGTATCAAAGCTTTTGATTCTAGTGTTTTGCTGCTCCAAATAGATCATCGTGGAATTTAATCTATAAATTTTTTTATACGAGGTTTCAAAAGATGAAATATAAACACATTTGAGCCAAAATCTTGATGAACCTCTACTTTTAATTTCTTATCTTTTCTTAATAAGCTTTAGGAGGTAAAATCCAAGGAGATTAGGGTTTTTGCAGGCTCCCCAATTACATCCCAAGCATGTGACCTTGGGAATATCGTCATAACTTTCTCTCTAAGAATAAGATTAAAATTTCGTAAGAATTTGTAGAAAGATGATAGGGTGTATTTATTTTCGTATTGTTTTCATGTCCGAAGTTCGAAACTGTGATATGGGGCACTTGTTATAACTGCACTCTATTTTATTAGTCTATAATCAGGTCATCGTTGGGGATTTGGCCTAACACTTTATTGGAGAATCTAATATTGATCAGACATGTTAGATTGGAAAGAGGACATGGAGGGATACAACAAGATGAAATTTCATACCTTAGGGATGCAAAATTACAAAGATACAATAGATTGGATGTCAAGCTCCTACAAAGCAGAAAAAAAAAGTGTGTAGTCCTTTTCAAATTTTCATAAGTTTTGTTTGAAAAAATATTTTGAATTAATTAAAAGGGCATGGTGAAGAATTGTCATTAATTTATTCCTTGAAGAAAGAAAATGGAAAAACCTAGTAAGCAACTTAGAAGCTCTTCTACGACTCATGAGGAAGAGGAAGAATGCAACATGATATTTCAAAATTACGAGACCATGTGCAACAAATTTCACTCTAAAAAAAAAGCAATAGAAGCTAAGATGAATGCTAAGATGGATGGCATGGAAGCTAAGATGGATGGTATGAAAGGAAACATTGAATATTTGAAGAAAGACATGGAAGGTTTGAAGGGAGGTTTGGGAAAGTTTCTACAAGAAATGATTCCTAATGGCGAAAGGGTAGTAGACGAAACTCATGATGAGAATAAAAGAAATGTTAATCATGATTTCATAGACTCTAAAGTTGGATTGAAGATGCAACATATTCCAAAGGTCGATATGAGGAAGTTTTATGGAAATGATCATGTAACATGGATACTACAGATGGAGCAATATTTTGATATCCATAATGTGCAAAACACATAAAGGTACGCATTGCAACTTTATATTTAGAACCCAATCAGTTTGTATGTTATCAATGGCTTTTCTCTTGTAAACAAATTTCCACTTGGTCAATTTTTATGTAAGAAATGATAGCACATTATCAGGATACAAAAAGAAACACCTTCTTTAGCCAATTGATAAATCTCAAACAAATGGGTTCAATGGTGGAGCACATTCAAGACTTCCAAAAATTGAATATAAAGGTTAAATATATTCCATAGGAGCATAGGATTGATGTATTCATAGGGGCTTTAAAGGATAACATCCAACATGAGGTTCACCATTGGGAACCTGATTAATTGGAGAAGGCATTCAGGTTGGCAAGAAAACGTGAAAGAAAAATTATGGAAACAAGGAAGCCTACCATTCATAACTATAAAGATGGAAGTGTTGTTGCCCCTAGCCTTCCACAACATACAAGGTTGACACCACAACAATTAGAAAAAAAAATAGAAAAATGGATTTGTTACAATTATGATAGAAAATACACTAAAGGTCATAATTGTGCTGAGAAGAAATTATTTTACATAGATTGTGAAGAGGAGGAAGAAAAGGAACAAGAAATGTCAAAAGAAGAGGATATAAAATAGGAACCAACCCTAGAAAAAGAGTAAATGAATCTGACCATATCTTGTAATGCATTGGTAGGAATTACGACTCCTAAAATCGTTAAGTTAGAAGGACATATCAAGAAGAAAAGGTTAATAGTGTTGATTGATTCGGGTAGTAGCCAAAATTTTATTCATTGTAAGATAGCCAAGGAATTGAATTGCTTCCTATATCCAACACCTGAGTTCCAAGTGATGGTTGCAAATGGAGGAACCCTAAATTTCTCTAGAAAGTGTCATAATATCAAGATATCCATGGGAGAATATGTATTGAATACTCCAATGCTTTCCATTCCAATGGGTGGTGTCGATGTTGTACTAGGTTTCCAATGTCTACAACCTTTCGGTATGATAGCTTTTAATTTTCAAGAACCTTTCTTGAATTTTTTTTGGAAGGAAGGGAATTTGAATTGAGGGGTATCGCAGGGAAAGAAGATAAATTTGTCCAATTCTTTCAATTCCAATGGGTGGTGTTGACGTTGTACTAGGAGTCCAATGGCTACAATCTTTGTGTACGATAGCTTTTAAGTTTCAAGAACCTTTATTGAATTTTTTTGGGAAGGAAAGGAATTTGAATTAAGGGGTATCGTAGGGAAAGAGGGAAAGGTAATGAGATCTAACAACATAACAAAGCTTCTAAAGAAATAAAAATGGGGTGTAATTGAACAATTATGTTCACTTAGGTTCCCACATCGAAATCATCTATTTATCTAGATCTCCAAGACGTTTTGGACAATCATTCCAAGGTATTTTAGACTGCGAAAGGCCTCCCACCTATTCATGATCATGATCATGCTATTCATTTCATTCCAGTAAGTGTTCCTCCAAACATCAATCCTTACAGATATCCATATGCCGAAAAGATTGAACTTGAACGTATTGTTGTAGAAATGCTAGAGGCTAGTATAATTCAACTGGATCAAATTTATTTCTCTACTCTAGTAGTATTGGTGCACAAGAGGGATGGACCATGGCACATGTGTCTGAATTATAGGGAGCTGAACAAGCTCACTATTAAAGATAAATTTCTCGTTCCCGGCATTGATGAATTATTGAATGAATTACATGGAGAAATTTACTTCACCAAGTTGGATCTTCGTTCAGGATACCATCTTGTTGGAGAGGTAAATCCCCTCTATGGATAGAGGCGATCCCTACTAGCCCAGAATGAGTCTAGCAACAATCAGTCAATGCTACCATGCAAGTTCCTAATTGCAAATAAAAGGTAGGCAATGAAAACCTACTTGGATTCCAACGCTAATGTTTGATGAAGAGACGTCGCCCTCACTCCTTCGCTTTGGCCGGTCACAATCCTCCACGATCCTCGTGAATAGACACCTGCACACACAAAGAGAAACACAAACACAAGCGTGAAATCTAATAAATGCAATTATACATCAGTCAGAAAGGACATAACTCACATTAACCATTACAAAGACAAATGAGAGTGGAACCATAATAGTAGTCATCTATTATTGATAATCAACAAAAGAGAATACAACCAATGTTCTGACGTTGAGTCCTCCTTTGGCTGGGTGCTCAGCTACACAAGTCTTGCAAAGCATGAGGGGATGGGTAACAAGCCTCTCTCTCTCTTTGGTAACAAGATCTCCTTACTTAGATTAAGCCTTATGGACACAAGGAAAGCTCTTGCGATTCTTCTTGATCTCTTGATATCTTCCTTACAGCATCACCACCACTATTACTACGAGCTTGCTCAAGGCATGGAGACAAGCTTTTATAGATGAAGGAGGGAAAGATAAGATCAATCACATAAATCATGGATTTGGCATTATCACTTTGAAACTTCCATGGAAGGGTGGCAAACTACTTCCCATTCAAGGAGATTCGAAGCCAAACCATCCTCACCTAACATAGACTCAGTTGGTGAATGAGTTGGAGAGAAATTTCGGAAGTTTATTTGTTAAAAAGTTTACCCAAGTTGGTTGGCGCGATTGCGACTCTGGGACAGAGCGCCAATAGTGCGCCCTCTTTGGAGGATTTTCCCATTGGCACGGGAAGTACATAGTGAACCCGCACTAATGCAAAAAGGGCTATTTTCATGGGTTTTATTTAGGAGATGTCTTGAGGGCATGTGATGCTCATATTCAGAGGGGAATGATGCAAGTGGTTTCAAGTCTTGTCACTTCTCACAAGTCCCGGGATGAGTCCTCCAAGGTGTAGGAGAGGGGTAACAAGGACGGTGACAAACGGTGACAAATTATTGTGTAACAAATGCCCCCTAAAGCATGAGGCCCGAGGGAGAGAGAGGGGTGAAGTGCTTTACAAGAACATGCGTGACCGAAACACGGCCGTCGGAGAGCTTGCATAAAGGAGTACAACTGATATCTCAAGTACATGACATATGTGGTATGGGCGCAACCATCCATAAGAGAGTATATAATAATCTAGATCCAAGGAATGGACACAGCCATCTAGAGAGGATCGAAAAGTTGACTCAGGCATGGTCGCAGCCATCCAGTGAATGAGTCATGTAATAATCATAACAAGCCACAAATCGCAGCTTGGATTCTAAAAGACAAAACCCAGGGTGTTGCGCTCCATCTCGATCCGAACAGAGTACAAGTTCAAGCATGTGAATATATGAGTTGAAGTCGAACACGCATGAACATCGTCTGATTACCAATCATTGATGAAAACTATTAACAGACACGAGAGGTACCACCAATAATGACAATGGTCCTCAAGGTATTATAGGTACAATCTACCGCGTGCGAATCAATGAGTTGGCATTGAACACCCGTAGAATCATTCGATCAGAGGCCAATGATGAAAACCTCTCGTCGAACACGAAGAACCTGCCATTGAGGCATGCAGGCTCCAAGGCACCGGTAGGGAGTCTCTAGATCAGTTTCCTGGATAATGAGCTGGAGTCGACAGGAAGTGACCTTGATCAACGGTGGGCCATAATGTTTCCCACATCATTGACACGAGACAGAGGAAAGATGTTGTAGTGAATCAAAATTATGCGAGGTATCAGAGGAAGGTTGTATTTTAGCAGAGGTCAACTTCTCTTGAACATATCGGCGGCACGACAGCGGACTTGGCAGTATTTGACATCAAATGAGCAGAGGTCATGGTGATAAGGCAATGAGCAGATGAGAGGTCAAATAGGATAACCCAAACCCACGGAGGCTAATGTGAAACAAGATGAGATGCTCCCACCCAGACACGAATGCAGACTAGTGCCATGTTCAAGAGCGACATACTACTGACACGACAATGATTATGGATCCATTTTCCCCACCATTTCTGGCAAGTACCCCAATTATTTTTAACAAGCTTGACGGGGATAGCATATGCTTGTGGGCGTCGGTATGACGGAATCTGATGTCATTAAGTTTTAACGAGTCTGACAAAGGAAGAATTCGACGTCTTTTCCTATTTAGAGAGTCTGAAAAGACAGCAAAAAGAAAAACTCCAGGGGGGTCCTTTTTCGTAAAGTTGTGTCTCTCAAGCCCAAAAAAGTATAAAACAATGCTCGAAGGAACCGCCCGACCGTTACGATCGAGGAGTACTTTTCAATTATAGTGACATCGATCCGAAAAAGTAGAAAAGCGATCAACATCACATTGTTTCGTAGTCATTTACGAACCAGAAACGACAAGGGTCTGGCGATCTTTTCGTTTTTACACGGTTGGAAAAGGGTTTAAAGACGACCCCCTCTTATTTCCATTTAACGAGTTAAGAGGGAACTCGACAATCTTTTCATCTTTAAAGGGTCAGAAAAGAGCTGAAAGCGGACCTCAAAGTAACCTTTTCACATGTTTTACCGAGCTTGAAAAAGTAGAAAAAAAAAAGCTCGTTTCGTTGCTCGAATTGCACCAACACCTGTAAACATACCCAAAATAGCGTAAAATCCATTTTTTGACATAAATATATTCAAAAAATACTTAAAAGACATTATTTTAACCCAAAAAATAATATTTTTAATGCATTTTAGGTCAAAAAATGTTATAAAATAGTGAAATGGTAAAAAAAAAATTCACTTTTTACTTTTCACCTTGTGAGTTTACCATTGGAGGGTTTTGGGTGCAAACTTCAACCGTTGATTGTGATCAATCGAGGAAAGCAATCGAGCCGTCGTCTAGAGCAGGTAAGAGGTCTTGTCCTTAGTGTCATTTTCATCCCGTTTTTTTAGTTTTCCATCCACAGATTGATCCCCTGCAATGGGATTTGCAAAATTTAGGGTTGCGCCATTGGCGCGGGTTTCCCACTCGGGATCGCGCTAATGGGATTATTTTCCAAAACGGGGTGCGCCATTGGCGTGACTGTTTTGAAAATAGTCACACCAACCGCGCGCCTATTTTTCCTGAGGATTTTATCGTTAATTTCGCAAATTTCCTTGAATTATGGTTTCACCAGTGATCTAATGATGGTATTTTCGACTTTATGGTTGCAGGGATTTGTCAAAATGGTTGTAGAGTGGAGAGAAAGAGAGCATGATGTTGTGGATGCCCTGGCACTAGAGGATGAAGCCTGCATGGATGCCTTGAGGGATTGTGGCTTAAAGAAGTTTTTCCTCACCTCTTATTTGCGTGCACAACCGGAGCTACTACGATTTATCGTGGATGCTTGGGACATAGAGGATCAGGTATTCCGCATGCGAGATCAGACATTGGATCTGGATGTTTCCGATGTCTATTTTATCACTAGGTTGTCGCGGAGAGGTGCACGACCCATTTTGACTGGAAGTAGGCCTTCCAGAGAAAATATGGGGGAGGTGATGGACCAGGTTTGTCCGGGGGCACAGTTTGGACAGAACAGTGCCAAGGTAGATATCGCCACAGTTCCAGACCTAGTGCTATGGGTGATACTATTCACTATTACGCGGACGGTGGGGGTACAGGTGCCCCATGAGGCCAGTAAGAATCATTTACTGCTGGCTACCGAGTGTCTCAACCCTACTCTATTTGACTGGGCCACAACTGTGACCCTTAACATCAAGAGACAGCTTACAAAGTGTAAGCGTGGGGGCAACAAACAGTTCGGGTATGGATCCATTGTGGTATCCTTCTTCTTGGAGCGACTGCCGATTTTCTGGATTCAGGGAGGTATAGTGGTAGATCCAGGGCCACGGGAACCGAGGATGACTCGATGGGCAGCACTCATGCCCAGGGGAGGAGGGGGCTAGCAGATGGCCTGACGGCCCGAGTCCTTCATATGACTTTGTCACCAGATGATCGTTATAGAGGATTGGCCCTATGCAGGCACCGATTTTACTGGAGACCCAGATCTCCCATTGCCCGCGGGAGAAGACTGGGATGAGGAGCTTGGTAAGAACTCTTTGTGTTTTTGATGTTTTTTGTGTATTTAATTTTTTTTTGTAATACATGCATGTCTCTGACAACAGCTATATATATGTATGCAGATGTCGGTGCAGAGCGACCAGCTGGTCTGTCCCACATAGCACGAAGGGTACAACCCGCAGCTGACCCTCAGGTAGAGGGTGGTGCGGGTGAAGAGCTAGTACAGATCCTTGAGGGACTCACTCGAGGGATTCCAGACTATGCCAGATTGGTGGATGTGCCCTTCGCGTACCAGAGGCACACATTGGGAGTACCGACTCGCGTCCACCGTCTGCTGAGACGTTTGGTGCGAGCGGTGACATGCTATCATGAGCATCACCATGATTAGACGCCTAGGTTTCATTTTTTCATATTTTTGAAAGACACATTATCTCCGGCCATATGATATTCGAACATGTATTAATTTTTGGACTTATTTTTTGATGCACACGGTGCAAACATTGTGACATACATATATATATATATACATATGCTTATCTTATGATCTTATTATGTTTTCTATGTCTTCTTGTATAATGTTTATCTGTTACGCAAATGTCTATCTAATACATGGTTTGCCAATGCATCAGTTAATGTGTTTAATCGTCTTGGAATATGTTGATATGTGATGTAATCAAAATTCCTTTCTAACAATATTACACGTAAATACAACCTTAGAATGCGTTGGTCTCTGACGAAATACCGCCCGTTGAGTTGATGGACGACAAGTTGAGATTCCAGGTTCACCACCAATACACGAATGCCGAGATCAACTGCTTCGGCTAATAACTCAATTACAGAACTGTATTCGGCAACATTGTTAGTGGTACGACGCAAGCACACACCTTGAAGATCTAGCAACTCTCCGTGAGGATCATAGATTGCCCACGCCGCAGAAAACAAATTGCAAGTGCTACGATAGGCACCATTAGCGAAACCAACATAAGGTGCACTAGACATCTGCACAAGAAGCAGAAAGCACAATAAGAGGAAAACAAGCCTTCCCACCAAAGCAAAACATGAAATCATACACACATAACACAATTTCTAAAAACACATGTATGTACAAACTAGGTGCACGAAATCATGCATAGTATTTTTTCAAATAAAGCCCGTTATGGGGCTTATCGAGAGTATTTCCTTCGTAGTCAATCAGCTCATATGCCCCCTTCTGCAAAACTCTCTTCACAATATAGGGGCCTAGCCACATGGGTTCGAGTTTACCTGCCCCTAGCTTATCCTTAGCTTGATCATATAGCAGTACTAGATCTCCCTCAACAAAGGAACGAGGTTGAATGGTATGGTCGAAGTGAGCCTTAACTTTTTTCTTCTGTGCTTCAATAGCTAGAGAAGCTAAGCAACAGGTCTCGTCTAGCCGTTATAGATAAAGAAGCCGTTCCTCCACCGGAGTGGTGTTGGGAAGCAACTCGACAGCTAACTTTAACGAAGGAATCTCACATTCAATAGGAAGGGTGGCCTCCAGTCCATAAACTAGCTGAAAGGGGTGAAACCGGTGGTGTCCTTCACAGAGGTCCGGTAGGCCCACAAGGCGGGGAACAACATCAGATACCAATTAGACTTGTATGTACCAACGATATGTTGGAGCATTGTGATCAAGACTTTGTTCACGGCTTCAACTTGGCCATTGGATTGAGGGTAGTACAGCGTTGAACTATCTTGATGCAAGCCTAGTTGGGTCATTAGTTCCGTCATCATGTGATTATGGAAATGCTTTCCGTGATCCGTGACGATAGCCTGAGGGACTCCAAACCGTGTAATAACATGATTAAACAAAAACTGCGCCGCTGTGTGACCGTCTTCATTCAATGTAGGCATCGCTTCGGCCCATTTGGTGAAATAATCCACGACAACGATGATATACCCATGCCCCCCGGCCGAACGAGGGTTACAAGATGTATAATCGATGCCCCATTTGGCAAAAGGACCTACGGTAACAACAGGGTGCAGTGGTGCAGGAGGTGCACGCATTTTCCGGTGGTAGATCTGGCATTCATGGCATGAACGGACGACAAGGATGCAATCCTTGAAGATAGAAGGCCAGAAATAACCAGCACGGAGGATTTTTTGGGCAGTGGCATATCCGGACATGTGGCTACCACAAGCATCGGAGTGGCAATCATTCAACACTCACTCAACCTCCTCGAGAGTCAAACATCGGCAGAGAACAGAATCGGCGCCGAGGCAGTACAAGATATTGCCAATAATGCGATAGGGTTGAGATTGATGACGAATCCTTCGTCGAGCGTCTTTTGATACATTGGGACGGAAGGAAGACGTCTGCAAATATACTATGATGTCCCCATACCAAGGGTCGAGGGTTCTGATTAGAAACAACGTTTCGTCCGGGATATGCTCTTCCGAAAGAGAGGGTGCAGAAGGAGATGGCAAAGACCAGAGACTTCTTAGACTTGGCAGCAGTAAATTCCAAGTCAAACTCTTGGAGGATTATGATCCATTTCGAGTATTTGCCCCCCAGCAACTAACATGACAAAATGTACGTCATTGGGTTGCAGTCAGAAATCACGGTCGTGGCGCGCAACAGGATATAATGCCGGAAACGTTGGACGGCGCAGACAGCAGCCAGTGACAACTTCTCGACGTAAGTATAGTAAGTTTCCGTATCAAAGAGATTGCGGCTAAGGTAATAGATAACGTGCTCATTGTCGCCATCATCATCCTACACTAGAACCATGCCGATAGTGGTACCGGCGGCAGCCAGAGAGAGAGTATAATCACGATGGTAGTTCGAAGGTCTTAATAATGGAGCAGAGACAAGGAGACCCTTGAGTCGCTCGAAAGACTCCTGAGCGATAGCATCCCAATGAAAGGGTGTGTCTCGTTTCAATAACCGTGTGAAACCCTTAGCCACCTCGGCATAATTCAGAATGAATCATCTAAGGAAATTTGCTTTGCCCTGCAAGCTCTGCAGCTGCTGCAAAGAACCAGGGGGAGGAAGATTCAGGATGGCCTCGACTTTGAGGGGATCCAGAAGGATGCCTTCTCAGGAGACGATAAACCCGAGTAGTCGGCCTGATTCCATGTAGAAGACACACTTATGAGGATTGAGCCTAATACGGTAGTGTCGACAGCGGAGAAAAATTTCGCGAAGATGGGAGGGATGGTCTTGATGCTTGACTGAATGAGCTGGGAGGTCATCCAGGTACGGCTGTACAATGTGACGAATGTCATGAAAGGCATAGGACATTTCACGATGGAACGTAGCGCTGGCATTATTTAGACCGAAAGGGAGCTTTTAATAGGCAAAAGTGCCCCGAGGACAGATAAAAGTCGTCTTATGTTGATCAGCGGGTGCAATGTTGATCTGGTTATATCCAGAGAAGCCGTCCATAAACGAGTAAATTTCACTTCCTGCACACTCATCGATAAGCTGATCGATGAAGGGTGTAGGGAAGTTATCCTTAGGACAGGCACAATTGATATCATGGTAATCAACACAGACTTGGATAATGCCCTGTTTTTTGTTCACAAGGACTATATTAGAAACCCAATCCATCAGTGGAATGGGGTAAATTAAACCAACCTTGAGAAGCTTTTCGACTTCTGCTTTGATGGCTGCGGCCTTTCGGGGGTGCACAGGGCGTAAACGCTGATGAACATGCTTAGCACCTGCATACGTAGGTATCTCGTGCACCACTATACTAGGGTTGATGCCAGGCATTTCTTCATAGGACCAAGCAAAGACATCATGAAATTCATGAAATAGGTCAGTGTAGAGTTGAACTTCCTCTGGAGTGCAAGTGACTCCAATATGAATGTGCTCGACAATCCCTGGTTTCACAGAGATGTCGATGGGTTGGGTTTGCGTAATGTTCCCCATATTGCCCTGAGAAGATACTTGGTAAATTTGAATAGGCATCTGGAGGGGCGAGGATGGGATACACGGAGCAAACCGCTCGAGACACGCGATCATTTCCTGATGGGCAGGGAGAAAGGAAGAGCGGTGGTGATGATCTAACCAAGGGAGCTCTTCGAGAGACATGGTCTCTATGATGGCTTCATCGGAAGGAAATATTTCCTTTAATGGATCTGACGTAACATCATCTCCAAGCCAAGGGAAATGAACATACGAATTGGGAACACCGCTCGAAAGAGTAGGATCGGGAGGTGGAGCCGATGCAGCAACGATTTCGATGTAGTTGAGCTCAACAGGACTCAACGGCATCATATCACCCCAGGAGTCTATCTGATTAGCGGGAGGAAGGACCCACGGATCAGAACGTACGAAAATCGTGTTAATAGGGGCGAGATTTAGAGGTGGGAGGGGAAAGACACCCATTAGGGCGGGATCTTTAAAGAGCCCAGCTCCCACACTCTCGAATGATTTAGAGGTATGCTCCACGAACGGCACATTACCTTCGGAAGAAGAGGCGAAGAAGGAGAGCTGGTCCACCGTGACAATCTTCCCTTGATGAGGGAAACGAATGACACGGAAAAGGGAGGAAACCACGGCTTGCATGGCATATGTCCAGCTACGTCCAAGGAGGAGGTTGTAGGTAAGATTGGCGTCGACAACTTTGACCTCCACTTCTACCGTCTTCCCTTCCAAAGAGAAGGGCAAGCATTGGAGGATACCGTAAGGATGGGACTCTCTTCCATCAAAAGCTTCTAATGTCGTAGGAGACTGACTTAACGTAGGAGAACCAATAGCCTTCCAGCAAGCAACAGACATGATGCAAGTCGAGGCACCTTCATCAATGACTGTACGATGAATTGTTTTGCCATTGATGATGACCTGTATAAGGAAAGTGACTTGGTGATGCAGTCTCGTCGTAAAACCCTCGAGATCGAAAGAAATCAAATCTGAATCAGCAGGGTCTATGCCACCGATAGCCGATAGCAAGGACTTCCTCTTGGAGGGGCACCTCTGGAGGACTTCTAGAGCGGACATAGCAGACGGAGCCTAAGCTAAGTCCTCAACAATACTATAATGCTGGGCAGCATGAGCATTAGGGTTGTAAGACGACTTCCGGAGTACAACTTTCGGAGAGGGTCAGGGGATCGTCTCGGTGTTGGGTCTTTCGATGTGGAGAGGACCAGAGCTGGACGGAGGAGCATTGGAGGGGACCTCTAGCTCTTTCCCAGCATGAGATGGATATTCTTTCACTCAAGTGGTGACATGGATGGGAATCGTTCCAGCCATGAAGACTTGAAAGCCGAATGAAGAAGAGGGTTGCGATGGATCTGCCACCATTTGAGTTTGCTAGGAAGGGAAGGGTTCTTTAAGCACGGAAGGAGTCCCAGGAGCACCTTTCAATAATCGACTAACTTCAGACCGCCTAGGGCAGTCTTTGGTGTAGTGATCCTCATCACAAATGAGACAAGGATACTTAGGTTTACGTTTGGCTCCTTCCTCAGGTGGAGGCTTAGGGGAATCCTATTTGGGCTGTTCGGATTTATTCTTGGCTTTCCCTTTCTTTTTCCCTTTCGAGGATTTATCCGCCGTGGTGGACTGAATGGCGTTTACCTCAGAGGTACTTCCAGAATTAGATTGGCCCTAAGAAGCATTTCCATTAGAAGCATTCTGTTTTTGTTTCCCAGGGTTCGTGGCCGATTTATTTGATGACGAGTTTACAGAGCCAATAACTCCGTCAACAGATGGTTTGGCGGAACCTTGGATTGTCCAGGCCTCGGGGCATCTGGAAAATAATCATATAAAGTACCCGACTGAGAGTATACTAAGTCAAGGTACTGAGCACGCGCGATAGCTTGCTCTTCAGTTACATAAGCTCCCATGGTGATGTCTCGCGCAATCGCAGGGACAATGAAGTCGTGAACCAATCGGTCAGGAGTTGATCAGGAATCCAAAATTTGATCAAGCAACAACGCCTTCTCCATTCATGTATATGATCGGAAATATGCATAGCGGTGTCCTGTTTGAGAGATGTAAGGATATGTGTCCCTATCTCATACCGAATGGGTAACTGAAAATGAGTTAGGAATGCCATAGCCAGCGAGTTGAAATCTTGAAATGTTCCGCGATTAAGCTCAATGTACCACTTAGCGGCTAAGTTGGTGAGAGTTTTTTTAAAGAAGCGGAGCCGGATAGAGTCATCAAGCCATGAGTTCGATGAACACCAAAGGTGATAGGTCATAACATGGGCTTGAGGGTCTTCACCAGCTTTGCCATCAAATTTTGGGCAATCACAGGGTATTTTAGTCGGAACTGGTGGCCAATATGGGTTATGAAGAATGGGATCATTCGTCAACTTGGACACATCCGGGAGTTCCAACGTCGCTAAGAAAGGCAACTGAGGGTTAAAGGACATTTGTGGCTGTGGAAGAGAGGTAGTACCAGGGTTCCAACCAGGTGGTGGTTGCCCCCATGGACTTTGTCCAGATGGGCCCGGCCCGAAGGGGCTTTTCCCATAGGGAGCTTTCCCGTAGGGGTTTTGTCCATACGGACTCTGTCCATATGCAGACAGTTGACCCTGGGTCTGTCCTCCAGCACCCCATGGATTAGCAACTTGACCTGCAGGTGTAGCATACTGATAATTCGTGTAAGGAGTGACCTGCATTTGTTGATAATTTTGATAAGTGGTAAACTAAGTTTGCCCCTGGGGTTGCTGGTAGCCATACATTTGCTGAGCTCCATACTGAGCTTGATAAGAAGGCTACGCTTGGTAAGAAGGTTGGGGCCGTGGCCCACCTTGCATTTGATAACCTATTTGAGTTTGGGGCCCAGAAAGATGTCCTTGAACAGGTTGGGCTAGGACCATCTGGCCGGAAGGTTGGCCTAGTTGGGTTTGGGATGGACCTGTTTGCCTAGAAGGATGCGCTTGCTAGGTACCAGGTTGTCTTTGAGCAACCAGGGGTTGTCCTTGCAGAACAGATGGTTGAGCGGGCTGGACGACCGGTTGTCCTTGAGGTTGGCCAGCCTGTCCGGCTGGATGACTAAGCTGGGCAGTGGGTTGGCCTTGCTACGCAGAAAGTTGGCCCGTTTGCCCAGAAGGATGCATAGACTGAGCAGTGGGTTGGCCCTGCTCCACGTAGGGCTACCCCCCTTGCCTAAGAGGATGACTAGGCTGAGCAGTGGGTTGGCCCTGCTGTACGTAAGGCTGTCCCCCTTGCCCAGAAGGATACCCTTGTTGGATTGCCGGTTGACCTTGTGGAATATAAGTTTGACCAGCTTGCCCAGAGGAATAACCCTGCTGGAGACCAGGTTGGCCTTGTTGGATGTAAGGTTGTCCTGGTTGTCCAGACGGGTAATCTTGCTGGGTACCAGGTTGCCCCGGGTAACCAGAAGGTTGACTCAGATAGGTAAACGATGGACCACCAGCGGCTGAAGGTTGTCCCTGATAGGGTTGTCCTTGTGGGCCCCCAGATTGTCCTGGGTAAGACTGGCCATAATGTGGCTGCCCTTAGGGGGCTTGCACATAAGGTGGCTGGCCTTGATTAGGCGGTCCTTGGAGCTGTGCAGGCATTGCTTGGCCTCCATGAAAAGAGTGAGTACTAGAGTCCCAAGCAATGGATAACGACACCGAAACCTCAACGAAAGGTTGAGTAGGCAAGGATTGAGAAATTTGAAGGTATTGACCAGTAGAATCGTAATAAAAGAGTTGACCTTGCACGTTCGGATCCTGAACAGCTTGCCCATAGGCATCATATGGCCCCCCTCCTGGAACAGGACCAGAAGAGGGTGGAGCACTTTGTACAGGGTGGATGACTCTAGGCGAGAGTTTCGACTGGCCACTACTCACTTGACTGTGAGGGGGACCAACACCAGTGTTCAAAGATGAAGACACTGTTACGGAACTAACGACCGAAGTTGAATGTGCTACACAAACAGTTGGATTCGTCGGAACTGAAGTAACATGTGTAGTATGGGGTTGTGAAACAAAAGGTCCCATGGTGAGAGTGACATGAGGATCCCACATGGTCGAAGCAGGAGTCCTGGCAGCTACCCTATCCCTCAACAACTGATAGCATGGGGGGAGTGGAGAAGTAGCTGGGATGGGAGTGTCAATATTCGACACCACAGGTGTCTCACTTGTGCTAGGAGATGTCTCATCCATGTGGGAGGTAGACATTGGAGACGAAACACCAGGGGGGGTAACAGGAATATCGTCCTCGTCAGGCTCCTAGATAGGGTTCCAATCGACTTCGTAATCTTCGTCGCCCAGGGCACAAGAGTTGATAGGTTGGATACTCGGGATAACAGGAAGAGTATCACTTACAACTGGTACCTCAGGAGCAGCGGAAGATGGAGAGCCTTGATCACTTGGAACGGGAGTTGACGGGTCAGCTAGGATGACAAAATTCAAACAAGACCTAAGGGAGTCTAACGATAAAGGACCCTACTCAAACTAACGCACACAAGATCTAACCAGGTGATGTTAACATGGACGAATAAATTTTTAAGACACAGGAACTAAACTTGACCTTTTCATGTTTTAAGAGTCGAGAAAAGGACGAAAATATGACTCTAGTCTCCTTCGAATGTTTAATGAGACTGAAGTGACAAGACGCTCACTGGCATCTTTTCTTTTAAGGGGTCCGAAAAGGATCAAAAGTGACTACTCTGGAGACTCTAGGCAAAGGGTTTACCAGGCAGTCCGTAAAACTGCTTATACACCTTGGCAATCGTATGAGAACCAAGGACTTTCTGTACTGCAGTCAATCTTCCCGAATGCTGTGTTTGGTGCGTTACGGCTCGCAAGGCGGCGGACTCGGCTTCCTATGGATCAAGGATAAAAGCCTAGTGGGGTCTCCCCTATATACGTGACGGTACGTGGGAGCTCAAGTCCGTTCTAGACCACTATCGAGTCACAAGAGGAGGAATCACCCAACCATAATGTGAAACAACAGTGACTAGGTTTAATGACGCCGAAGCACGTCTCTAGCCTAGACCTCTAATTGTTTACGTTAAGTTCCAATGGGTTTTTAGGTTTATTTAGTTTATTTTATGGTTGATCTTGAATTAAGTTTCGGTTTCAGGTCCTACCGTGTGATCTCTCACAATTGCCTAGATGCAAACTACATGCCAAAGAATACCATTTCGTTCGATGAATTCTAACTATGAGAGGGTTAAGAATTTTCAATCAAACAAAATGAACACAATCAATCAAACAATCTAATGCAGCTAATGGCAAGGAAATGAGACTTTTTCTTTTGAGAACACAAATCAATGAAACGCTCTTTTCCCCATTAACTATTGAATGCTAAAAGATATTATTTCGATTTCTTTTCCAATGGCACAACGCACTTAAAATGAATTTTGAGAGACAGCAACACCGAGTAAAGAGAAATAAAATCACTCAATGAAAAACACAACAAAGCCCCAAGACACCAAAACAGTTCTCCAAATCAAAGGAAAAACAAAGGCTTGTACGAGCTATGTGATCTAAGCCCAACAAGGCAAAAAGAAACCCAAGCAAGAGGGAAGTAAGTCACTTGGAAATCAACCAAAAATACTTCAACAATTGCTGAGCAAGTGTAAAAAGAAATTATCACAAAGTTGGCTGGGCAATGAAGAAACCCAAGACTCCTACGGAAGGCTTAACACACACGGCCACTAGATGCCCTAGGGCTAAGGTGTGAAATCAATGGAGAAAAGGAAACACCCAGAGGACGGGGGTTAAAACCAGTCAAACAAGGATCTAACACACTCCAGCAACTGTAAAAGACGTGACAATATATAAACCAAGCAGGCAAACAAGCGGACTGGCAAGGTTAACAGGTCTGACGCGACTGTAAGGCTGTAACTAGCGCTATAAATGGATTGGCGCAGGTTGTTAGTTAGCAACATGCGCCAACTGGCGCAGCTGTAAGGGGAAAAGATGCGCTAATAAAGTTTGCCTAATCAAAAAGAAAAACAGATTACCTTAAGCTCGGTTTACAGTACCTAGGTAAGCCAGGAAGCAAGAGACAGCAAGAAATTCAATCCAGAAAGCTATCTAAGCAAGCAAGCAAGAAAACCAAAGAGACAAGACTCTCCCCAGCGGAGTCGCCAATTTGTTGGAGAGGTAAATCCCCTCTACGGATAGAGGCAATCCCTACTAGCCCAGAATGGGTCTAGCAACAATCAGTCAATGCTACCATGCAAGTTCCTAATTGCAAATAAAAAGTAGGCAATGAAAACCTACTTGGATTCCAACGCTAATGTTTGATGAAGAGACGTCGCCCTCGCTCCTTCGCTTTAGCTGGTCACAATCCTCCACGATCCTCGTGAATAGACACCTGCACGGACAAAGAGAAACACAAACACAAGTGTGAAATCTAATAAATGCAATTATACATCAGTCAGAAAGGACATAACTCACATTAACCATTACAAAGACAAATGAAAGTGGAACCATAATAGTAGTCATCTATTATTGATAATCAACAAAAGAGAATAAAACCTATATTCTGACGTTGAGTCCTCCTTTGGCTGGGTGCTCAGCTACACAAGTCTTGCAAAGCATGAGGGGATGGGGAACAAGCCTTTCTCTCTCTTTGGTAACAAGATCTCCTTACTTAGATTAAGCCTTATGGACACAAGGAAAGCTCTTTTAATTCTTCTTGATCTCTTGATCTCTTGATATCTTCCTTACAGCATCACCACCACTATTACTACCAGCTTGCTCAAGGCATGGAGACAAGCTTTTATAGATGGAGGGAAAGATAAGATCAATCACATAAATCATGGATTTGGAATTATCACTTGGAAACTTCCATGGAAGGGTGGAAAACTACTTCCCATTCAAGGAGATTCGAAGCCAAACCATCCTCACCTAACATAGACTCAGTTGGTGAATGAGTTGGAGAGAACTTTCAGAAGTTTATTTGTTAAAAAGTTTACCCAAGTTGGTTGGCGCGATTGCGACTCTGGGACAGAGCGCCAATAGCGCGCCCTCTTTGGAGGATTTTCCCATTGGCGTGGGAAGTACATAGTGAACCCGCGCTAATGCAAAAAGGGCTATTTTCATGGGTTTTCTTTAGGAGATGTCTTCAGGGCATGTGATGCTCATATTCAGAGGGGAATGATGCAAGTGGTTTCAAGTCTTGTCACTTCTCACAAGTCCCGGGATGAGTCCTCCAAGGTGTAGGAGAGGGGTAACAGGGACAGTGACAAACGGTGACAAATTACCATGTAACACATCTAATCAAAATGAAGACTAAAGACATTTCGAAAACAACATCTATAACTCATGAGGGTGATTATGAATTTTTGGTCATACATTTTTTCCTTACGAATGCACCTTATACATTTCAAGGCTTGATGAATTCCATTTTCAAACCCTTCCTTAGAAAATGTGTGTTCATATTTTTTGATGATATACTAATCTACAACAAGTCTTGGAAGGATCATCTCCAACATGTTGACAGGGTGCTCAAACTATTAGAGGAGAAACAATTAGATCAAAAAACCTCCAAATGTTTCTTTGGGGTACAAGAGGTTGAAAATTTGGGTCATATTGTATCTCATGAAGGTGTTAAGGTAGACCTTAGCAAAATCAAATCCATTAATGAATGAAAAATCCCCACATCCATAAATCATCTACGAGGATTTCTCAGGTTCACATGGTATTATCGCATGTTTGTTAAGAATTATGGGAGAATAGTAACACCTCTAACAACATTACTGAAGAAAGATGCATTTTATTGGACTCCAGAAGCAACGAAATCCTTTGAACATCTTAAAGAAGCAATTTCCCAAGCACTGGTATTAACTACGCCAGAATTCACAAAAACCTTTCTTGTGGAATTTGATACCTCAAGAAATGGAATTGGTGTTATTTTAATGCAAGGAGGAAGACCCATTGCTTTCAAAACTCATTCAATCAAAGGAAAGTATTTACACAAAGCTATTTATGCGAAGGAAATGTTGGAAATACTACATGCACTTAAGAAATGACGACTTTACCTAATGGGAAGTAACTTCAAGGTAAAGAAAGATCATGATAGTCGTAAATACTTTTAAGAAAAAAGTATTATATTTATAAGAGCAACAAAAATGGGTCACAAAGATGTTGGGTCTTGATTTTGAAATCATCTACAAAAAAGAGAAGAAAAATGTTGTTGCAGATGCACTCTCAAGAAAGGTTGCGAATATGGAAGCATTGTTTTCTATCATTTATATTATCCAACTAGATTGGATAAATGAAGCAAGGGATGAGTGGAAGAATGAAGAAGTGTGGGCACTCATCCAAAAGTTGCACAAAGATCCCAGTACATCTGATACATTTAGCTAGAAAATTTATTATTTGTGGTACAAAGATTGCTTATATCTCTGTAATAATTCCCAACTCAAAAAAAAGATTCTTTTGGAATTGCACACCTCTCCATTAAGAGGGAACTCAAGAATTTTGAAAACTTACCACATAGCTAAGAAGGGATTTTTTTTGGATGGCCTTAAATCTTCTATTCAAGAGCTTCTGGTGGAATATTTGGTTTGCCACCAAAATAAATTTGAGATAATTAAGACCTCGGGCCTATTACAACCATTATTTATTCCAATTTAGAGTTGGGAGAAGGTTTCAATGGATTTTATCACAGTTTTACCCAAGTCCAAAGTAAATATTGTCATCGTGGTGGTAGTTGATAGACTTACCAAGTATGCACACTTTTGTGTATTATCTAGTCCATTTAAAGCTAGTCTAGTTGCTATTGCATTTATGGAAAAAATGGAAAAGAAACATGGAAATCCAAAGATTATTGTAAGCGACAGAGATCCCATTCTCATTGGAAAATTTTGAACAGAATTATTTTATTGTCTGGGTAGTCAATTATCTCATAACTCATCTTATCATCCCCAATATGATGGTCAAACTGAGATATTGAAAAAATGTTTGGAAGGATATCTTTGTGGCTTTGTATATGATAAAAAAACAAAATGGGTCAAGTGGTTGCCTCTGGCTAAATGGTGGAATAACACTTCCTTCCATACTTCAGTAAAAATGACCCCATTTATGGCACCTTATGGGTATCATCCACCATCCATCAAATCATATTGAAGAGAAAATTCTAAGGTTCAAGCAGTGGAAGATCACATCGAGCATCAACAAAAGTTCTCCAACTCTTAAAATATAGCCATTAGGGGATTTTGGAGGTCTAAAGTTAGCCTCCTAAGGAAATTATAAAATAATAGTGGAAATAATAAGGTAATATTAGATTACATCATCAAATTTTAGAGGGAAAAAAGACATAACTATTTTTTCAACTCGTATTTTGAACTTATCCTCATATGGGTTTACTCAAATTTCAAGCGAAAACACTCGTTGGATGCAAATTTTAATTCCTCATCCAAGGATTACCCATGTTGCATACTTTCCATTGACTGTGCTACACGAAAAATGAGAAATACATGAAAAATTTGATTGCAATCACGTTTTGCCATGTATTTCTCATTTTTCATGTAGCAAGGTCAATCGAAAGTATGCAACATGCATACTCCTTGGATGAGGAATTAAGGTTTTCATCCAAAGAGTAATCACGCTTGAAATTTGAGTAAACATTAGAGAGATAAGTTGAAAATACGAGTTGAAAAAGTAGTTTTATTATTTTATTATTTTATTATTTTTTAATCTTTGTACTTTTTTACTCCAAAAATGATAAATCACCCCCCATGGTTGACATCATCATATTGAATTCTATTAGTTCTTATAAATTTTATTTCGATTTTACATTTTTCTTAGGAGGCCCATTTTAGACATCAAAAATCGCATAATGCTCACTTTGGTGCAGAATAGAATGAAACAACAGGGAGATCAACATCGCAGTGAAAGAAGTTAATTTTTATGTAGGTGACTCAGTATTTCCACGGCTAAAACCATACAAGCAAATGTTCCTTAAGCAAGCTAAGAAGGATAATAAATTATCACCAAAGTATTATGGTCTGTACAAGGTGTTACAAAAGATTGGTACTATGGCATATAAATTGGAGCTTCCCGCATTTTCCTAATTGCACCCAATTTTCCATGTCTCATGCTTAAATAAGGTTATAAGCGACAAGCTCCCAGTTCAAACAATACTGCCATAACTATGAGGAAGGAAAAATCATATTGGAACCTGAAGTAGTCATAAAAATAAGAAATAGACAGCTACGAAGTTGATCAATTTCAGAGTATCTCATCTAGTGGAAGAACTTACCTGCTGAAGATTCCACATGGGAGGATGACAATTGTATACAGAAGCATATAGAACTACTCAAAAGTTGAGGACAACACTTTTTTTTAAGGAGAGGGGCATGTTAGGTCCCTATAATACTAGAAAATTCCCTTATTATTATTATGATTGTAGCCCCTTATTATTATTGTTGTGCCCATGCTCTCCACATATTGTTATTATTGTGCCCCATAAAAGCCCACTTTTGTTATTATTGTTCCCTTACATTATTATTTTTATGTCGGCTCTGATTATATTGTGACCCATTAGACTCCTATATATAGAAAGGAGGTTTTGTCATTTGAAGTATCTAAGAATTATCCATTTGTGTAATCTGAAGGAGGTTTCCCCCTCGAAGAGGATGAATTTGAAGTCGTTGATCTATATTTTATTCTATTTTGTGAGCCGGTTGCATAATAGAGGGCCTATCTTAGATAAGCAAGTAAAATTACTTTAATTTTTTCTAATCTCATATGTTATGTTTAGGATAATTATTTTGTAAATGAAAATAGTTTCATATTTTGGTTGGGTTTTTAACAGTTCAACCATTTCATTATAAATGTAGGAAATAACTGACAAAGTGCATAATGTACCTATAAGGGCATGTAACTCAACCCCCAGTACTACAACAATATTATTAGTAACTACAAAAGGAATGCAAGAAGTTACAATTTTGCTCACTTCAGAAGGAAATGTCTTGAAGGATGAAATGGGGTTAAAATTTTATCACTTTATTTTTCATCATGAAGAACAATTATTTAACAATACCATCCAAATGGATTGGAGAAAGAAAACCAATGCTAAAAAAGAAGAACTATTTAAAGATGTCAAAATAGCATTTTGTAATCCTTGTTTTGATAAGGAAATTATTCTAGAAATTGCACACAAATACATTCACTCAGAAAGAGGAAATTTAAGGTCAAAGTTGAGAAAACACTTGATGTATCCACATCCATCTTGGATCATGGACCAAGTGACGTCGGATGAAGTTATTAAAGATGCGAAGTTTAAGAGGAAGGTATGCAATAATACAAACTATAGGCCATCTACACAAGGAGGAGGTATGAAACGCATTCGAGATACAACAAAAGAAACCCAAGTTGGGCGTCATGAATTTGATCACATAAATTAGGCTCTGGCAGATATAGTAACATTTGTGGTGGCATGGTAAGTGAATATTTTCATCTCTTATATTTTCTATTTCAAGGAAAATAACCATGGTCATGTTGAGTTAATTGTATCTTATTAGTCCTTATACCTTATAAATATCATTATGTTTGTTAATGTAGGTCCACCAATTTCAAAACAAAGGTTCATCAGAAGCCTTAAAATATTATTTATTGCATGGTTTCTGTTGTAGCTTATATTGTGTTTAAGCTTATTATTCATTTTTATCACAATGTGTGGTCTAAAAATCATTGTAGGGGTTCAACCTTAATGAGGCTCTCTTATCCACCAAGTCTAAAAGAAATGAATCGTTTTATTTATTATATATTAGAATCACAAAGGAAACAAGTGTTAAAGAATTAGCCCACGTGATCAAGTCAAATCGCAATATAAATAGCTATATGAAGTGGGTCCCGTTATCTATATGTGTTAGTGATGCGATTAGACCACAATCGCAAAAAGTGCAGTGGGCAGTTATATGAATTATTACCACAGGAATCACCAATTCCCGATTGCGATAAAGGCATATTTTGAAAACTCTGTAAAGGCCTTGGAAAAGGCGGAAAAATATATGATTACGCATTTTTATATGTCTTTCTATTATAAAGGATTATAATAGAAATACAACGCTGATATGAAGGGTTATGAGTTAAGCCCAATTATAAGTGGAACTTGTATCTATATATATATATATATATATATATGCGGCATAAAGCATAATCAAAGGGTTAATAACATTAATCGAAGGGTTGCAATTTGTGATAGGCCGGAGCGGATATTACATATATTATGTTTAATTCTCTCACCGGGTCCGCTATCATCACATAACATTTATATATGTATATGACTTATGCGGATTGTGATTTGTGACAGCGGTATGGACCCAATATTATATATGCCATGTTTTATACTTCCGGTGGGTCCATCGTATCATAGATTGTTCAGGTTTGGTTTAATACACCAATTGAAAGCACCAATTGTGATTGTGATGGGTTTCGCACCTGAAGATATATATATATATATATATATATATATATATATATATATATATATATATATATATATATATATATATATATATATATATATATATATATATTACGTTTAATAACTTCGACGGGTTCGCAAAGCGTCTTATGCATATGTGTTGGTTCATTCGCGGATTGTGATTTGCAATGGATATTCTAGACCCAATATTACATATATTATGTCTAATCCTTCTGTCACGTCTGTTATTTGGCATATCATTAAGTTTTATATTGATATCACTTGAAAGGGCCAATTACGATTTTCAATATGAAGCGGATCCGATGGATTTCTGAAGCAGAATTAATTATTTTTGAGTTCCATAATAATCAAAGTTTGCATTAATTTTGATGTGTAAAAGGAAAAATCAACGTTAAAGCCAGTTCTGAAGAGGAAGGAAGTTGGGCATGTGTTCCTTGTGTTTTGGAAAATCAAAATGTCTGATACATGTGTAAGTCCAAATATATGCACAAGTCAAAGTCAAGCACTGTTTATTATGGTTATAGCGGATTAATCATTATTAAGGCATATACAGAAGAACTCAACAACTAATTAATAAATCAAGCCAACAGTTACTATCATCTTCCAGTTCTGTTATTTCTTTTTATTGTATGTTCTTTGAGGTGTCTTTTACCCTCTGTAAAATTTCGTAATAGTTTTTACTTAAGATAGTTAGAGAAGCAGTTTAATATTTTGACAATTTTAAAGATCATGGACTATTTCACAATGTATAAGAAGAGGAAAATTTACAGAGAAGAGGTTGGTGTTTCGAATTTTGGAGAACCTGGAGACTAGGCCACTTTATTCCTGATATAACTGTTGATTAATGAAAGAATCAGAAGTTTCCATGAATTATTGGGTACAATTTTGTAACCCTCTTTGTTAGGTGTCATCTTATGTTTTCTTCTTTCAAGTATAGTAATGAAGTTGCGGGTCTTTATTTGCTTATGTAGATAAAGTTAAAATTCCTTAAAAGAGCACTCCTATACTTGAAGTTTTCACCTTCCCTTCTAAGTTATAGATAATAGTGTCTATGAAAGACCAACATATTATCTTTAACTTTTCCAAGAGTCAAAAATAGTAGTTTTTGTGTTAAACAACATATTGTCTATGATTTGGGTCTCAGTTTCATAATTCTTCTAAGTTATAGATAGTAGCTTTTGTGAAATATCAACATATTATCTTTAACTTCTCCTTAAAGCATTCTTCATTCATCATTTATATCTAGCAACAAATGGCATTCTGAGATGTTCTGGTCATACATGTATTAAGGGTTAAAGACTAAGTTTTCCAGGTCCTTCATTTGAGGGCACAACAAATAATAAAGTGACAAAGAAGTGATTGTAAATAATATTTATTAATGTCTAAGCACAATTTCTCTACAACCAAGAAATTGGTTTCTTAAGGTACAATATTAATTGGCACCGCTACCAAGGAAAGAAGAGAAGAACATTTTTTCCCTAGGTTTTAAATATTTTCCTTTGGTTGTTCAGTGAAGAGGAAATGTTTGGCTTTTTTGAATAAAAGTAATTGAATAAGAGAACTTTTATTTGGTTTTATTAATTTTGAAGTTGATTCTTGAGAATGACAAGTTTCAGCAGTTGGTTGTGCATTCACACCTACGATTTTCACTTACAACATTGATTGGCGACTCCACTGTACTTTGAAGTTTTCTTTTCTAGATTTTAATGGCTCTCCTCTCATTCTTAGTCCATAAATTTGATCCATTTGATTTTACTGGGATTATTGGCTATCCTCATGATATGCCTGCATTTTCTGTGTGGAATGAGTATCTTCCAGAATTCAGTAGAAAGGAATATGAAGATCTAGCTCAGCATCTCCAGGAGTTTCATGAATACATGGAGCAGTAGGGCATCATTCATGAAGATGCGAAGATGAATTTTTTTTTGTTTTCTTTGGACCTAGAAGCTAGGGTTTGATTTAGGTCTCTGCCTTTTGCAATCATTTCATCTTTGAAATATTTCCATTCAGTATTCAATTCTTCTTGTATAATTTATTATCCACACAAATTTCTTTTTGAAGGTTGTTGTGAATATTATGATTTTAAAGAAACTTTAAAGGCTCAAGATAATCTTTTTGATGAAATTAATGATGTTGTTGATAATATATCAAGAATTTAGAGAATTTATAGTGAGATTAACTATGAGAAAGTCTCTAAAAGCGAGGAAATGTCATTTTCTCAAAATGATGCAGAGAAGTTTATAAAGAATTTCTCTTCAATAATCTCCCAAGCAGTGAATTGGTTGACTATGTTCCAAGAAGACTGAGCATCATTTTCTCAAAATTATGTGGAGAGGTTCATAGAACATGTCTCTCCAATAATCTCCCAGCCAAAGAATTGGTTGACTCTCTTCCAAGCAAACCAAGAGAGTATTCAGATGGAGGAAAGTTCAAACATGCATCAAGAATTTCTACTCAGTGGTCGAGAAGAGGAAGAAATAATTAAGTTGCAAATAAATCCCTACAGTTCCTATTGTGTTAAATTTGATGATCCTTCTATCTATAATGAAAATGGTTTAAATGGGGAACAGGACAAAACTCTTCAAGTTCATTAGTTGGGTGTTGAATATAGAGAAAGAAACCAGCAAGTGAGATATGTTGGACAACAGTATATTGAGCCTTCTATCATAGCAAAAGAGGCTATTCTATGTAAAAAGAAAGCTGATAAAGATATTGTATATCAGTGCATTGAAGAGCATCATGATGTCCATGGATCAGAGGTAAACAATCTATTTGAAGTTGACCATATATCATATAGTAATGTGAAAACGTTTCTTTTTCTTCCTGAGGTTAAAATTACAAATTATTTTCAATCAAATCTTAGAGATGAAAAGTGGAGACATGAAAGTGACATAGATCATTTTCTTAAAGATGTTGTTGATTGTTTTGTTGAACATATTATCCCAACATAAGGTTTAATCAAGCAGAAACCTTCATACATAGAGAATTTCTTTTTTGGAGCTGATCAAGAACATATTTCCTCTTATACTTTTGAACATCTTGTGGCAGATTACATGGAAGAATTTATCAACAATCTAAACATATCATTTATCAACAATCTACACATATCATTTTTTGGATATACTCCTAATTTTTGTTGTTAGTTGCTTTTATGCATAATTTATTTTTTTCTCGGGATGAATTGAATTTTCAATATTCACTGGCAGAGTGGTTCTAGATTAAGAACTCAAATGCTAACCTAGTACCATTGGAAGATTGACTTCACCTAATGGAGATCAATCATGTACATATGTAGAAACTTGTACATAAATAAGCTCAGTTATTGAGAATTTGGTTTTCTAATTGCGGTTCTTTAGTTTAATCATTAGTTGATGAATAAGGGTGACTTTCCTAGTTGGAAACTAGTTTGCAAAGGCTTCAAACTTCAAGATTGTTAAGTACCAGTTTGCCAAATTTTAGGGTTTTCACATTGTTTTACTCCATGCCCAACTAAGGCTACTCATCTACGATTCTCAATATTTTTCTATCAAAGTGCAAGCATCTTATCACCGCAGATATCGGTGTGGGATCAATGTACAAAATTTTCACACAGTTAAGCTTGGAGAATCAATATATGACTCCATGCCCAATGGATAAGGAACTAATCTACGATTCTTAGTACTTATGTGGAAAAAGCACTATCCCCAGTTGGAGCCAGATGTTGTAGCTTATATTGTGTTTAATATTATTATTCATTTTTATCACAATGTGTGGTCTAAAAATCATTGTAGGCGTTCAACCTTAATGACGCTCTCTTATCTGCAAAGTCTAAAAGAAATGAATCATTTTATTTATTATATATTATAATCACAAAGGAAACAATTGTTAAAGAATCAGCCCATGTGATCAAGTCAAATCACAATATAAATAGTTATATGGAGCGGGTCCCATTATATATATGTGTTAGCGATGTGATTAGATCACAATCGAAAAAAGTGCAGCAGACAGTTATATGAATTATTACCACAGGAATCACCGATTCTCGCTTGCGATAAAGGTGTGTCTCAAAAACTGTGCAAAGGCCTTGGAAAAGGCACAAAAAGATATGATTATGCATTTTTATGTGTATTTCTATTATAAAGGGTTATAATATAAATACAGTGTTGATATGAAGGGTTATGAGTTAAGCCCAATTATAAGTGGAACTTGGATATATATATATATATATATATATATATATATATATATATATATATAGATATATATATATATATGCAGCATAAAGCATAATCAAAGGGTTAATAACATTAATCGAAGGATTGCAATTTGTGATAGGCCGGACCCGATATTACATATATTATGTTTAATTCTCCCATCGGGTCCGTGATCATTGCATAATGTTTATATATGTATATGACTTATGCTGATTGCGATTTGCGATAGCGATCTAGACCTGATATTATATATGCCATGTTTTATACTTCTAGCAGGTCCGCCATATCGCAGATTGTTAAGGTTTGGGTTAATACACCGATTGAAAGCACCGATTGCGATTGCGATGGGTTTCGGACCCGAAAATATATATATTACATTTAATAACTTCAGTGGGTCCGCAAAGCATCTTATGCATATGTGTTGGTTCATTCGCCGATTGTGATTTGCGATGGAGATTCCGGACCCAATATTACATATATTATGTTTAATCCTTCTGTCGCGTCCATTATATCCCATATCATTAATTTTTATATTGATATATCATTTGAAAGGGCCAATTGCAATTTGCGATATGAAGTGGATCCAATGGATTTTTGAAGCAGAATTAATTATTTTTGAGTTCTGTAATAATCAAAGTTTTGCATTAATTTCACTGTGTAAAAGGAAAAATTAGCGTTAAAGCCAAATTTGAAGAGTAAGGCAGTTGGGCATGTTTTCTTTGTATTTTGCCAAATCAAAATGCCTGATAAATGCGTAAGTCCAGATTTATGCACAATTCGAAGTGAAGCACTGTTTATTATGGTTAAAGTGGATTAAACATTATTAATGCATATACAGAAGAACTCAGCGACCGATTAATAGAGTAAGCCAGCAATTATTACCATCTTCTAGTTCATTTACTTCTGGTTATTGTATGTTCTTTGATGTATCTTTTACCCTCTGCAAAATTTTGTAATAGTTTTTACTTAAGATAGTTAGAGAAGCAATTTAGTAGTTTGACGGTTTCAAATATTAGCAACTGTTTGACAATGTATAAGAAGAGGAAAATTTACAGAGAAGAGGTTGGTTGTTCAAATTTTGGATAACCCAGAGACTAGGCCACTGTATTCTTGATATAATTGTTGATTAATGAAAGAATCAGAAGTTTCCATGAATTTTTAAGTATAATTTTGTAACCCTCTCTGTTATGTGTCATCTTATGTTTTATTCTTTCAAGTATAGTAATGAAACTACAGGTCTTTATTTGCTTATGTAGATAAAGTTAAAATTCCTTAAAAGAGCACTCCTATACTTGAAGTTTTCACCTTCCTTTCTACGTTATAGATAATAGTTTCTGTTAAAGACCAGCATATTATTGTTAACTTCTTTAATAGTCACAGATAGTAGTTTTTGTGTTAAAAATCATATTGTCTATGATTCAGTTCTCAGTTTCATAATTCTTCTAATTTACAGATAGTAGTTTCTGTGAAAGAGCAACATATTATCTTTAACTTCTCCTTCAAGCATTCTTCGTTCATCATTTATATCTAGCAACAAATGGCATTCTGAGATGTTCTAGTCATACATGTATTAAGGGTTAAAGACTAAGTTCTCCAGGTCCTTCATTTGAGGACACAACAAAAAATAAAGTGACAAAGAAGTGATAGTAAATAATATTTATTATTGTGTTAAGCACAATTTCTCTACAGCCAGGAAATTGGTTTCTTAAGGTACAACAATTCCCAAGGTATCAGACAACACATGATAAATCGAGGGGGGGAATAATCACTAGCTATGAATTTTAGGTTAGTTGTTTATAATATTTTATGAATTATTCAATAATTTAATTGGAGGTATAATATTATTTTAACAAGTTAAATTATGTTTTCTATAGGAAACCCAACAATCAAAATCATCAGGGGAAAAATTTGGGTGTGAGCATGAAGAGGAGATACAAGCACATGTTGAATTATTTATTACACCCAATTAGTCAACTGTCATTATTGAACCTTGGCAGGAAACCATTGTTGAATTTTAGCAAATGGGAGAAAGGAATAATGAGGAGGGTGTTCAATGTGATGATAAATCCACACCCACATTTAGAGTAGTGCCTCATAAAAAGAGGACAAAAAAGATTGATATGTGTTAAATTTTAATAACTTGAATGGGCATCGCTCTAGATTCTAAGTAGTGCACTAGGTTGTGAGGGTTGAAACATAAATTAATTCTATGTGCGACAAATATATATATATATATATATATATATATATATATATATATATATATATATATATATATATATGTAATTCTTTAACTCTGTGGAAGAAAGCAAATTTCTAAGGTAATATTTTTTTTACGGTACTTTGTTTTCCTCCAACAATATTTTTATGTGAGTGTAACAAAAAAATAATGCCTTGACTCTAGATGATGAATTTAATATATTGTGACTTTGGCTTATCAATAGTTTCCTTCAATGGCACTCCTACGATTATCCTCTAGACTATATGGCTTTGTACACTTATGATAGTTCATAATTGAATATGTTTCTGTCAAGAATTATATTTTACATTAGACTTGTTTGAACTTAATGGTTAATGTTTGTGTTTCCAAGAGGAAGTCCAACCATCATGTTATGGAAGGATTATAGTACTATTTATTCCCTAGTACACATGATGGGATGATCATTGGAACCAGATACACATGTTCGCGCGTGAAAATGCCAATGAATAACACAATTTTAGCCTATCAACTGTTGGGAGGTGAATTATGAGCTTGCTTCCACTAAGTTAAACCATATTCAGGTTATCCATATGTACATCATTTCAAGGTTGTTTGGTATGATTTTAAGCCAAACACTTGAGTTATGCCTTGATTCTACCTGTAAGTTAAGGAAGTTTTGGCCTAGAGGCCAACTAGTCCTTTTTCTTACTAACTCAGCCATGTCAATTCATTCACTAGAAAAATTATTGGAATCATTATAGTTTTAGTAACTCGAGTTGGTTAAAACCTTGAATTGAATTAGTTTGTGATGTATGTTAGTAAATATTTAGTTTCTTACCTGTGATTTAAATAACATTTTCATGGGCAGCTAATCAAATTGTCACCTATGATCTCTCCATCCTCATAAGGTATTGAAATTTTATGTCTGGAATATTGTCACTATAGCCTAATGAGCAAATTCCAATTGAACATGATTTTAACTCGGTAATTCTTTTCATTATTGTCTCTTCCTATGTGCTGTATAAATGTTCTACGGGTTAAATCATTGTTGAATTAATGTTGGCGTTGAATTAGTTTGTCTATTTGCAACAAAATACATGTAATTCACCTTAAATCTAGAACAAATTCCTATACTTCGGGAACGGCTTGTTAGGGAGAAGTTTATACATCAAATATACTCATGTTGGATTTGTATAGTCCATTGAATTTCACATAAGGTAAAATGACTTAAAAAGCACTGGATAAATATGCTTTAACCTAGAAAAATCTCTTCTTGTTTCAATATTGTATGTTGGGAACTTACTATTTCTCTTTGACATAAAATTACTGAGTAAAATAAGATGGTCATAAAAAAGTATTAAATTATGAAAATTTGTCTAATTTGAATGAGTTTACCACTGAATTTGAAGCCTAAGTTGAATTAGTTTACCACTGATGTAAACTCGGAATCCGTTGAGGGATTGTGACAAATTTTAATTCCAATTCATGTGTGTGTTGTTACAAACATTTCATTTCCAGATCTAATGGTTTTTCTATGATACATCATCATCCATGTAAAAGCATCTAGACACATCCTCAGTGGTAGGTATCCTACTTGATATTATTTGGTGTCCTAAATCTGCCAACAAATTTTAGTAACTGCTTATAATTGAAAATTTTCCAATATATTGGAGTGATTGCTTATAACTGGAATATGATATACCAGTCCTAAATCTACCAACATATTGGATATTTGGGATATGAGTCATAACTAGAACTTGACAAAATTGAAAATTGATGCCCCATTATATTTTTCCATTACTTTTTTTTGTTCCAGTACATAATAATGGTAACATTTCTCATCTTAATGCTCAAATCTTATTAGTTTCAAGCATAATGGTTTTGACTAAATGATACATTTCAAATTTGGGGACTCTTGAGTAACTTTAAGACAACTTATGGGTAATTATGGTGGGAAGGAGCATCTGTGGTTTAAAATAGTCATTAACCTCTTTCCAAAACATTTCCAGCACTTCAACACCGTTGACCTGATTGCATGAGTTCAATCGATTGGGTAAGAACTTGTTCCATAGCTCATCTAGAGTACTTGTGTGAATGGCTAATCAACTACTATTCAAACAAGGAAATTTGATTACGATAAAATTTATAAGTTAAATTTAAGCTAATAAGATACCCTTATGGAACTAATTTAGCTGGTTTAACTGTGGATATGGAGCCAACTCGAGAATAACCTATTCTTGCAACTACCTAAACTCAAGAGCCCAAAAATTACCTAGAATGCTAAATCCTCTAGTTATGCTGGGAATAGGGTTTTTTTTAATTCATTAAGGCGTTAAAGCATCAGTCAACTGACTGATAAATGTACAAGGAAGTTCCTATTACTGTTGGTTGTCATGAATCCGAGGTTCCACCTTTCCAATCTGCCATGAGTTGAAACTTTATTTGTGTTTCAATGTT